>OX388309.1:9180222-9847694 GCA_947579605.1 Athripsodes cinereus
GAACTAATTAAGTATTATTAAGTAGGCCGGTAAGGCAACGCTCTTGCCTTTGAGTCACGAGATCCCGGGTTCGGTTCCCGGCCAGGGCAAAGTGAAGAATGACCCTTTTCAAATTGTCTTGGCTTACATGTATATGAGTTTAGTGCATGTGTGTATCGTCGCGTTAGTACCCATAATACTAGATTCTTCTCTTTGTTTGGGACTAGCGCGATTTGTGTGAATTGTCTATGCATGTTATGTTATGCTATTTATTTTTTATTTGTTAGCATTTTTCTACATACATTAGACATAATTAAATAATCGGGTTATTTCTTTAACCATTTAAATCACCGGTAATTAAATTATTTACAGACTCCGTATTGTATAAATAGCTTTATTTATTTTTAACTATTTGAAGATTTACGCCTAATTGCCTTTAATTACACGAAGGTGATGATTTGTACAAAAGTGATGTCCAGTTTGAAATCGTTCATGTTCTCATTTATTCGTAATTAGTTCACATTTTTACACATTCAGTTACAATCTTAATGTTTTCATAAAATTTTAGTGTTTCTTTTGGGGTCTACTTTTTTCCATTATCATCTACTCTTAAAATTCTAATTGATTTGTCAAACACACCGTCACTTCATTTTCTCAATATTATTTTATTTTTGCCTGGATGTGAAAGGCACCTTGCACATCCAGGGATGTGCAAGGTGCCTTTCAGAGTGGTAGAGGGTGTGTGGACCAGATCTTCTCCTTGCGAATGGTGACAGAGAAGCTCCGGGAGAAACACCAGAAGCTTTTCTGCGCGTTTGTTGATCTAGAAAAGGCTTATGATAGAGTAGATCGTGAGAAAATGTGGCAAGTACTATCAATGTGTGGGGTGGGTAGTCGGCTAATTCGCGCCATTGCGTCCCTATATACAGGAAGTTCTGCGTGTGTTAGAGTGAACAATAACCTGTCGGAATGGTTCACATTGACAAAAGGAGTAAAACAAGGGTGCGTGATGTCGCCATGGCTTTTTAACCTATACATTGATCATTGTATTCGTCCATTGAAAGAACTGAATGTAGGTGTTGATATGAATGGGATGAATGTAAGAGCGTTAATGTTTGCCGATGATTTGGTATTGATGGCTGAAAGTGAAAGTGATCTACAGCGAATGATGACGTGTGTGTATGAAAATTGTGCGATTAATGGATTGAGAATGAATGCAAAAAAGACAAAAATCATGGTGTTTGAAAGAGGAAGTGAGAGAACAGTATGCCAGGTAATGATTGACAACGAAGTGTTAGAGCAAGTTGACGAATGTGTGTACTTAGGTAGTTTGTTCACGAGAGATGGGAAGTGTGAAAGCGATATTGAAAGGAGAAAAGTTGCTGGCAATAAGGTAAATGGTGCAATCCGACCAATAATTGCAAATAGAAACATATCCACCACAGCTAAAAGGTTGGTGCACTCTGCTATCTTAGTGCCAACACTTATGTATGCAAGTGAGACGTGGACATGGTTAAAAAAGGATGAAAGTGGCATAAATGCAGTGGAAATGAGATCGTTGAGAAGGATGTGTGGCAAGAGTCTGAGAGATCGTGTGCGTAACAGTGATATACGAAAGGAATGTGGAATGAAAGTTGGTGTAATAACAAAGATGAATGTAAATAAGTTAAGATGGTTTGGGCACGTGGAAAGAATGAATGAGGACAGAATGACTAAGAAGATATATTTGGCTGAGAGGAATGGTGCTTGGAGACGCGGACGTCCGAGGATTAAATGGCAAGACCATTTAAATCAAATCCTACAGGACGGTCACGTGTTGAGCACATTGAACAGGAGAGCATGCATGAGGAATTGTATGACAGTGACGGAAGCGAAAGATGTATGCAAGGATAGAAGGAAGTGGCGCTCGATCCTTTCTGCCTACCCCGCGAGGGAAGCGGCGTGATGGTATGTATGTATGTATGTATGTATTTTATTTTTATTTCTGTCACCAGAAACTCGTTAGTGTGCGAGTTCCCTGTGTCATGTCTGTAGTACCTACTACCTACCCAGCACAGACTTCCACTCTTCATTATAACTCGATTATTCGAGATCGTAAATAGATACATTACATACAGTCAGTACATATGTAGTAGGCAGTTATTATTATTGTAGTAGGTATGTCGTTATGTCCCTAACAATGTATTATGATTAGGTGGTAGTTTATTATACATACTATGTAGAACTGTGAGAAGATGATGTAGTCTGTCAGTCAGTCAGTCGATGGCCAGTTATTTATAATAGTTCTGCCATATATGCCGTGAGTCATGTGTTCGACTTGCAATGTGGTCGTCCATATTGTATTGGACATGTTTGTTAATTTTATGTATTGTTGCTGTGCCCAGACTACGTTATTTCTATGAGTGAGTAACATCATATTTTACTACTGGATTTGCGAAGAGAGAGGGTGTGAATATTCCTATGTCATTTCGTATCATATGTTTCGTGCTATTTATTATAATATACATAGATGCTAATCTTCTTCAAAAAGGTATTACTATAAATACAGTATTGCCTTATTGTAAAATCTCACCAAAAAAGTATACTCAAATCGTATCGGTGCAAGGTTAATTTCAAACTGTGTTGATATCATTGTCATCAATCATATGGTTAATTATCATCGTACTGCACAATATGTAGATATTGATTACAAATGTTTGTTAAATCAATAATTGGTAAAAAGAATTGAGGGATTAAGTTAAGTTACCTAATATAATTCTGGTCAATTTTCATGCATTTATAATGTGATTTTGATTAGAGAATTCTCAAAAGTCACTGTTGATAGTGAATGTTCCATCTTTGATTGTGATATCGCAATATATAATATTATATGCCTATAGGCACTGCGTACCTACTTGTTGTTTCACATCTTGCTTACTAATTAAGATATTAGCATTATTATTATTATTGTATATGTAAGATGCATTAATTATACACCTTATTGTTGTTCTCATTGCTTCAATCAAATTGATTGATAAACGCATCTATGAATGTACCTACATCTTTATTCTGTATTTTTGGTTGTGATATTTTTGAAAAATGTTATGTTTTATCGAACTGGTTTGATACTGAAAATGTTCATCATCTAGCGAATATAATAATTTAATCCGTTTTCGAAAATTGGTTTTGATCGCAACTAATGCAATGACTAATTTGAAGTAATTAACTCTGTCACTCACAGTCGACACTTCAATTGCTATAATATTCTTTGACATAGTGGTCGAGTTTACTGAATTACAAGTGTACTATAATTTATCATTAAATTATTTATTAAATACATCTTTTCTTTATTAATATTTCTCAAGCACGTGCACTAAAACTTTAACGCGTTATTTTCTTTCCCTAAACTTATTCACTCTATTACTTAGATATAGTGTTGATGTGTTTAAACTAAATTAAACGAAGAGTAGGTACTAATTAAAATCTAGCCTATACTAACTATGTAATAATATGTAATTGTGGGCCATTAATTATGATTTTAATCATTTTGTTTGTTTTTTAATCATCTTGTTTATTGTATATGAATACATGTACACTTAGCTCGGTAATGACTGGGATATATTATATAATAATGAGGTATGGGGAATGTATGTTTCGGAATTTAATATAAGATCACCATTTGTCAAAAAAAAAATGGCCAAAATTTAAAATTTTCCATTTCATCAAGGAAATTCAATGTCATAACGTAACATAACATAACATAACATGTGTAGACAATTCACACAGATCGAGATGGTCCCAAACTAAGATTGAATCTTGTATTATGGGTACTGACGGGACGATACACATATACAATGCACTAAACACTTATACACTTATCTGCTTTTAATTCATGAGATACCTACTATCTAGTTTTTGAATAAATTATTATAAATTCTTTGACATATATTAGAGTTTGTCCTATAATCAATGTTTATATATTGTAAATCGTATCTCTATTTTTTTAATCTGTTTTTTTTATTCTTTTAAAAATTGCAATGGTGTGTGTTTATTTGATAAAATTACACCTAATGATATTTACTAAATCACTGATGGACTTGTTCACGTGTTGAATTATTGTTTCTGCGGTTAAACACCATTATGTTTTTAATAAAAAATTATATAATAATACAAATACTTTGTTATCGACGTGATTTTAAATTGTACCTACACCCGTCTATTGCGAAAGTAGTTTTCCAATTGAGTTGTTTGTAACTCCAGTGATTCCACGAGCGGCTATAACTACCGCTTGTCATTTCCCTTGTACGTTCTTCTATATACTATTATCTATCTCTTTGTTATTTTTAGATCTTAAATTATTATTGTATTTTATATAATAACCAATACATACAATATGTGTTGTATAATAATATGTTATTCCACCCACAAGGACATTCAGTTTTACGATTTTATTTACTTTTTATTACTATTGTTTATGTCCGATACATCCGCACTATTTTATGTATGTATATATTATTAGATTGTTCGTATTTTGTTTAATATCATTATATTATTATCATAAATGAAGCGTCGTCTTATAATAATATTGTTTTGACTGCCGTAACGTTCGCTGCTTTGCTTGCAACTACATAATAGATATATACTTAACATAACATGCATAGACAATTCACACAGATCGAGCTAATCCTGAACTAAGATTGAAACTTGTATTATGGGTACTAACGCGACGATACACATATACAATGCACTAAACACATATATAATACATGTCACACCCAGACTCAGGACAATTTGGAAAAGTTTATTTTTCAATCTGCCCTGGCCAGGAATCGAACCCGGGACCTCGTGACTCAAAGTCAAGAGTGTTATCTCTGTGCCACATCGGCTGGCCCAATTTATTAAATAAATTTTATTTCGATTCTTTAATGAATGCATCGTAAAAGAATAAACAAATTTGATATTGTATTATGTTGGTCTCATTTGTTCAACTAGTATAGGTTCTAAAGTAGTGTTGTTGAAGCTAGATAGGCAGGCAGACACTTTGAGATAACGTATCGCAATGTTGGATATAGCTCTTCAGGCACTTTGTGATTTCATGTTCCGGTATTTACATATTCTGTCTTATCACAAAGCAACATCGCATATGAAATGAGTCTTTCTTCATATTATCTGTCAAACAATCTAATATCCGTGCAATACCTACATCGGATTATGATCGGAATCCACTTCCAGGTGTGGCGTTCTTATTATTATTATTATTACCTACTTTAATCTTATCATAAATTATTTATTTAGAATATTTCTCTATTATTATATTGGATCTATCTTTGCCTAGAGCCGTTGAACCGGTAAGTCACATTCTTATATAAATATCTGTATAAATATTTCACCAATAGTTTTCGAATTCATGTTAGGTTTTATTTATTCTGTTGGTACGCCTACGTGTTTGTTTTTCAATGGCAAGTTCACGCTGCAAATCGTGGTATTTATCATTGAATCTCAACATCGTGGTGTTATTAAAAGGGTTTTGTTGTAAAAATGTAACATCATTATTTCTTAATGCACTCAACGCATTAACATTAATGAATTGCTATAAACCTGCGTATCAATCTTCACATTGCAAGTAGGGCATTTCCATTGTGGATAAGTAAACGAAAAACTTATATAAACCGTTGAAACTTTTTTGACGTATGCGAAACCGGTAGAAGTTTTGCATACAATGTAGGTTTTGAAAAAGTAAGTGAAATAACTGAAGCGATGAGAATTTCATTAATAATATCGTTACTTCGGTAATGTAAGGTATAATTATAATGAAACAACTGTTATATTTTCATTGTATGAATTATGTAGTAGCGAATAATAATATGTGAATCAAGTGCCTATAGGGGGATGTAAGCGATACCTTATTGTATCTCGACTTCTATTGTGTTAGTACATACTCGTATAACATTGTATTCATGAGAAACCTATTCTGTGCTAGTGTAGAATCTTATTTAGTAATATTTCATCTTCCTTGGCTATTTTGGATCCAGTTTTGGACACGGCTACTCCTATGATTTTCCACTCCGTTCCTTAATAACTAAGCTTGTTATATTTGCATTATGCATTTCCTTCCAGCGGTCTTTATTATATCATCCAACTTTATAGCCCGGGGATCTCGTAACAGACGTGAAATTGGCGTTCTTGAATATAACCTGTTAAATCATTCGAAATGAAACACTTTTGTACGGTACTTCCAAGTACAATATTATATAACTGAAGTTCATTACCTGATGATGAATGCGTAAGCTCGTGAAAGCCGGCTGGCGATCAATGAAGTCACCGTGGAAGCAGTATACAAAGGTGTTTTACCGTCTGTTGATAAAATTGACTATAAACAAATAATTAGGTGTTTAATTTCAAGAATACCAAATATTATGTAAAAGTGAGTTTATTCATATTTCGAAGAAAGTCGTTGAGATTGTCCACCAAATGAAGACCGTGATTTGTTTTAAAGAACAGATAGTTAGGTATGTATTTATTAGACTTTTAATATACTATTTAAGATCCGCGTTGGGAGTAACTCCTTTGTACTTAGGTTCTCACTGTTTGAAGAACATTGTGTTTTGCTTTGTATGTACTAACACTCTCCCACACTTTCAGACTTATCGTTTTTTCTTCTCACAATGTTGTTGATGCGTCTGATAGTGTGACGAATGTTGAAGACTGGCAGTATTAATAATTAATATGTTACATAAAAAGAAAAGGCAGCAGATGAGAGATAATATCGTTGATTGGACGTTACGATTGTTCTAAGATCATTAATCAGCTTTTTGTCGGCTTCTTTTAAAGATAATTCATAGATATAAAATTTGATATCTTGATTTGTTGAATATAATAATTGTCCTGAATTGATAGCCATAACATACAATTACGAGTAAGTATGACATTTTTTTTCCGTTTTTATGTTAAATTTTGGTTACGTTTCTTTGTAATATTATTAAAAAACAGCAATTCTGCGAATGTTTATACTTATACACATACTCAACTTTTAAGTTGTTCTCCAAAGTCTAAACTTGAAAACCTAAACTCGGTTGGAAGAAATCGCGCCTCCGCGATTTAACTCGCCATCTGTATATTGATTGTATTTAAAGCAATTGTATTTCTATGTAAAATTGCTTGTAGAATAAACAATAAATAAATGTTTTATTTCATTGAAATAAATAAATCTTTAAAAAAAAAATACCAACAAAAAGGAAAATAACAAATCTTATAGCAAAAATATATATTTGGAGGATATGTCTATTATTAGGTATGTTGTTCGCGTGTTTCTGCTCTATTCACTATTGCTTCATAACATTGAATCCTATTCTCATTAACTTTATTAGGATATCCCTGTCCCTGTGGAACAACGAGTGTGTCATATTCCATGTACAGTCCATCAATTACAACAACAGTATCAGTATTCTATTAATGAGAAGACTTGTAGAAGACACTCGAATACTCAATCATTATTGTTCTGCGTTGGACATCACCTATTGTGAATTCTGCTGACATAATAGTAAACAGTAAAATAATGCATTGAATTATGCAATTCCAACTGACGATGTAGGTAGGTACTGCAATGCCACATCGTCTGATTCGTACAAGATAGTTTATTTTCTTGATATCAATCAATTTTACACCTATTTAAGTATACACGCTATCAAAGTTATTATTGTTTTTATGTAAATTGTAATTGTTCATCGCAATTTCTTTAATAGAAACAAATGGTTTTGTTTTTATGCATTGTTTGTTATGATTAATACATATTATTAATTAAATAGATACATACATATATTATTATTACATACCATCACGTTACTTACACTATAATATAATACAGTATGTTTGCACCGTAATTATTTATGGATTACATTTAGTTGTATATCAAACATTCATGTATATCTTTCCAAACAAATAATATTATTATGATATCGATCAACGTATAATATGTATGTATTGTTGTTATTGTATAGTGTTACACCATTACTTTTACAATAGGGAACATGCATGTGTGAGGAATATGAATAAATGTTATCAATTCATATTAATAAATATACGCTGATCACGAATATCCTAATAAGAAACCATAAAATAAAACTTTTCATTCATTATTTTCATTTTAAAAATCCATATTTTCTGTTATTGAATTAGTCCGGTGTGACGTCGCTAGGCGCTATTTTGTATTGCCACACATTTCACTCTTAGTACTGTTTGTAGCGCCTGATATTGTCAAACACTGCTCCGCCACGAGTGGACCTTTTTGCGGCGAGGTGTGAAAATTGCTTCTTTAAATGGTGATAAAAACCTTAAAAATGCATATTTAAAAATATAAAAAGTACCATAATTTTTCTAATTTTCTGTACTATTTTTTGGATTGAAAATTTTTTTTTGTGAAAGTTCCCCATTGTAATCAAATTGGTTTCGTTTGGTAAGAAGGTGAGACACGTAGGACACGTTTTTCAATATTGTGAATAATCAATCTAGGAATTCTATGCTCAGTATTGATATTCCGTTCAAATGTCAGAAAGTCTGGATGATTGCAATGAATGAATTTAATGATAAGGTTATTGCATCTAAGGAATGTCGTGGTCATGGGAAACGGCGACACAATTGACGGAGAATCGTTTTGAATGGAGGAGATTATTTTCCACCTTGTGCTCTCTCCTTAAGAAGCGTTAAATGGACAAAAAAAGAGATTATAATATATTAGTATTAACTTCGGCCAATAATGTTACAAAATCATCATCCAAATGTTTGACTTATATGGGATTTTTATTGTACAGCGTTTTATCCAATCGGTGATAATTTCTTTATTCATTATGTCGTTTTTTTAATCAATTTCGTTTATTAATCGTTTGTGTTTAAATCGATCTTTTATTTATAGACTCGATAACTGTGTCGATCAGATGATAATATTATGCAACGAAACACGTGTTCAATATTACAAGATTGTAGGTCTAGGTATTGCGAGTATATTCAAGAGAATTGCAGTTGCAACGTAGGTCATAATGTATCGGTGCATTGTTATGCCATTAAATATTCTTCACTCGTTCCAGCAATCCATTATTGTCATCCATATGCGATGAATAAAAAAAGTAACTGTAAAAATTCTTCCACACTACAGTTTACTATTATTATGCAAGTTTAATTGCATAGTCGAAACTGTTTGATATATTGTTACTACATTTTGATTTCTTTGAAATATTTATCGAATAGTTTGCTATTTCGCTTTGACTTTGTGTATTTATAAATCCTGTAAAGTTAAAGAGGGTCTTTCAGGAACTTGGATACTTCATTAAGTATGTATTTATTTAATCGATTCTGTTGGAAAAAACATATCGGACTTTCATATTCCTTTGATATTTGAATTGAGTTCTGAGAAAACTTATAGTGCCTACAAAATATTTGCCAAAATTTTTATGTTTGTTTACTTTTGCGCATATGCCTACATACTCCATGTTAAATAGTTTTCTTAAAAATATATTAAAAACCTACCTATCTATACATTTGTTTGTATAATATTAACCTTAAAACACCTAGTTTATCTTATCAGATAAGTAACTATAATGGTGCTATTTCGGGCTCTTGGTTAGAGTACATTTCAACATTTTGGAAGGCATATTTACATAACAACGCATAGTTCTAGATATGTTATGAAATGGCATACATTTTTTTTTTTTCAGTTTTTGAAAGTTAATTAGACAGTGGATGTGACTTACATATTTGGTACTTCCTGCCGCTCTCTAGATCTTTGGGTAAGAGCCTTAAAAAATGATGTAAATTAACCTCTTGTGTTGTGAGCAATTTATGCCGATTGGAGTAAAGCAACATCTTTTACACGTCCAGCCACGGCTATCGGATGTCACGTACTGTACTTGTGCAACAGTTTCTTTCAGCTATCAAGCAGAGTCCAAGATCGTTAAAATTGTGTTCTCAGTTCACGTCATTCTAAATGGTTCTTATTTTTTTTTAAATAGGGATATTAAATACGATTTTGTTTGTGAAATTAGAATTTTTTGACTCTTATGAATAAAGTTAGATCAGTCATATTTTTCGTTTTGTGTTTTATATGTTTCAAGTGCCTATATAATAATGTCAACGTGGGACGCAGTTTCTTGTCAAAAATTTATTTTATAATGCACCAAATGAGTACAGCTGCAAGTGAATATATAAGTTTATACATTATATTATTAATAAACTGTATTTTTTATGTGACTGATGGATTTATCGTAATAATAAAATGTGTGCAGTGTGTGCAAGTATGTATGCCCTTTATCTGAGTCACCTCGAGTAAAAATCCAACAATAACTTCGTGACTAAGTGTATGGGGCCTAATAAATAGTATGTATTTTAGTATTACGTCCACGTTGTAAAATGTAATAAAAATAAACAAAACACGAACAAATGATAATAATATTAATAACACATGTATGTACGTATATTCACATATTATTATGTATATGAAACGTGCTGTATGTAAATACAGGTTCATATTACATATTTTAATATGGCAGGTGGATGTTGGAGTTCTCTGGCATTCACTTGCGCCTCGTGAGTCATAGCTACGCTACCTTTAATGGCTTTTAGTTATATTTATAATGCAATATATTATTTAAGTGCTTAAATACTATTTATATACAAATTCAATTACCGTAGATATATGATTTTAACATTAAGTAACAGAGACTAGTCGCGATCTTGAAAAGCTAAATAACGTAATTTAAGCGATATTACTTATACTATTTTATTATTTTCTATTATTATACTTTTTGTGCTGTTTTATATCTACTTAAAACGCCGTATATTAAATAAATAAATAAGATTGTAATAGGGGCATGATTGAGTTAGTTAGGAAATGCAATAAATCGTTAAATTAATTGACATATCTTTTTGATTCTGCAGCAACTTAATTGTAGCCATATTGGTGATAAATTGTCTCAACTTTTGTACGTTGTTATTTATTGATTGAATAAAGTATTTATTGATTATTATTAATTATAAACGAATTAACTCATTTATCGCTACTTTTATCTAGATTATGAAATACATAATTATTATTGTTTCAATGAAATATAGTGGAGAGAATCAGCGGAATTTAAATTTGCACAGATTGAAGTAATTATTATTACATGTGTTTGCAAATGTTTACCTGATAATTATTCTGCATGGAAAATTGTAATAATATCAATGTGTAGGTACTTAAGTAATTCGATTGAAAGTCAATAGATAAGCCTTTATGTTATTTGTGTCTTTACAGTAATAATATAATACATGAAAACAATACCTGTATGTAGGTTTGTGGGTATTATTGGGCACCTGTACTCTGCCTGATGATATTCACGTTACAGACATCACGATTCGACCTGATTCCATGCACCAACATCAAACCTATCGCCGTGGAATAATACGAGTATGAAGCAAGATAAATTCCCTCACGGTCGAGCGATAGTGTCTAGGACTGAAGTGATTTATTATTGATTGTCTATGGGACTTTTAAATAGTGATATTTCAAGTTCTGTAATCTATTATGAAAATGTTGCTACGACTTTTCAAAATCACATTAATTTTTTCTATATTTTTGTTGAGTTTGAGTTCAGATCTATTACAAATTTATATTCGTCTTCATAAAATCTACAAATTCATACTTACATTACCTTTTAGTCCTTTATGGTACACATAAGACTGAATCAATAGTTCATCTTTGTTTAAATTTATAATATTCAAACGAAAGCTTCCATATTTCAACATCTTTTGTATTTCACAAATATGTACATTTTTGGTTAAAATTTTCTGCTAACTACCCTTGTAGTTCATCTGCCAAAATTCCACGTTTTGTTTCAAAAAAGAATTTGCTTACAAAGCATTTAGTGCCTACAAAAATCATTTCGTTTATAATTAATCGTTGATTAAATTACATGTTATATTTGGTGTGTAATTTATCATAATGTTTAGCGTAACCAACTATTTTTTATTAATCTTCATTAAGCTTTCACGTTAATTAATCATTGCAAATGATATTTTAATGTCATTTGTACGAGATTATTCAGGGTTTCCGTACATTGTTTCCAACATTAATATTGTAATCCATGCGAATATCATATTGTGTACAATAATACTTTTATGTCGGGTCAATTCTAGGTGTGTCTTGTGTCTACTTCCTCAGTTTGTTCACGGAATTGGTTTGTGTGTACTATATAGTAGTTAAACTACGTAATTACTTCAACTTTATATTCTGACTATTGTGGAATGTTCATAATGATTACTTTTAATTACCGCGGTATTAAGGTAATCCATTGTATAATTCACTATATATACTACATATATAGATGCTGTGCGACCTGATTTCGATTTAAGAATACCTGTAAGCTAGCCCATTCCATTTTTTTATACGCTTAGCTATTCACCATTCAGCTGGGACATGTTCTGAGAATGCCCAATGATAGTTGGCCAAAAAGAGCACTGTTCTTCCGTCCGCAAGGGTTCCGTCGGCCCGGGCGTCCCTCTTTCACAATACACCGTTTCTATGACACCGATATGAGAGCGCAAGGAATGTCGTGGAAAGAGATGACCCAATTGGCGCAGAGACGCTCTGAATGGAGGAGGCTGGTTTCTGCCCTGTGCTCCCGAGAGGAGTGTTGAGGGCGATGAGTTGAGTTGATACCTATTCACCAACCATTTTACGTTAGCTCTGAGACCCTGTGAGAAGAGATTAACTTCATTATTGAGGAATGCTGTCGCGTTGACTGTAATATCTTTGCTAATAAATAAGATATGTACATAAGATTTTATTATTCATGAACACGCCAGTAGATGCAGGTTTGCATAGAAGACTTTGTTTTCTTAATTACTAGTCTGATGATTGTGTCACGTATAATAAGTATGCATGTGAATGGACTACATACAATATTCATGTTAGGATTAATAGAGATGTTATCGTCAAATATTCACGCTCCGATGTGTCGTATGTAGGTGCCTACTTAGAATCGTACTGCCTGTTTGAAAACAATCCCGACTCTTATGTTCCCACCTCATTTACATATTATCTATTATTTATTTATTTATTTGGTGATACAATATAATTATCATATACAACGAGTTCGTCGGTAGCCTGGAGGTAGAGTCTTTTCCTCGTTCACAAGAGTTTCGATCCTAGGTGCCGGCAAATTCCCCTTTCACGTCACAAGCTTTTAGCTTACTGTGCAAGATGTATATGTATAAGAGTTATATTTGATTTCAGATACATCTTTCAAAAAAAAATACTACTATTACTACTACACCATTACGCCATATCCCACAGGTGGGGTAGACAGCCGACCAGCTACATGTAATAAATATGCAAGCCGTCCTCTACGTGCCGACAAAAATAGAGATTCAGGATGGGTGGAAAACTCATCACTGATTTTAAGATTTGAAATGTCTTTATTATTTGAAGATTACTACGTATATTGCTTAACGTTTTTCACTAGTGAATTAGATACTCTGAAGTCCTATTTTGTCCTATAATATTTGTTAAATATGTATAGGTGTATGTAAAACCAGAAATTTCTATAGAAACAAGTATTATGATTTTCTATGATGGTTTCGATGATATCATGGATGACGCAGAACGACCTTTTGATACCACTCTCACAAAAATTGCAAAAAAAAAAATACTTCCATTTTAATAATTCGATCCCAGGTGCCGGCAAACTCCCCTTTCATGACACAAGCTTTTAGCTTACTGTGAAAGGTGTATAAGGTTGTATTTGGGTTTATAACAAAACCCAGATATATCTTTTTATAAAAAAAAATCACGTTTTATTGAGTATTTTAAATGACTAATTTGGCTCAAACTATTTAGGTTTTGGGTAGATAGCCTCATCACAAAAAAAAACATCCATTCACTCATATTTTTCTTTACCAAACCTATAAATTTTATTGCAGCTGAAAACTGTCGAGCTTTAAAGAATCATAATTTTATGACACTAAATAAATCAATCGTCACCACCCTTCGAATTACTGTATTATGAAATTCTTATATTAGTATGTAAAGTATAATAATAATTAAAATGATTTTAAAAACACTGTATAATTTCCAAATTAAATTTATTCACCCTGATGATGCCAAGTAGAAGCCTTGGCGAAAACGTTTGAGGTGAATAAATTTAATTTGGAAATTATACAGTGTTTTTAAAATCATTTTAATTATAATGAATTTCCAAAGTGTTAACACAAAAACATTTGATTTATTATAATAATAATATTTGTACAGATGTAATGAAATAAATACGGGCACGAAAAGTTCTATAAGTGCTGTAACACGCGGAAACAATGAAGTAACTGAACTTGAATAGATTTTTAGAAAGTATTTGTTTTGTACTTGTGTACTTCGTTCAGTTCTTCACCTTTAAAGGTCAGACATGTTTACATCTCAACGTACGTCACGAGCCGTAAAATCCGTGGGGGATTTTCGGTCATAACCACATACTCCTTTTCCTCATTCCCTTGATAAAAAATGATGTATTTTTAAACACTGTCTGTCGTGTTTCACTTCCAACACAGTTATATTTAGCCTTTGTACCTATTGATAGTTAATGTTTTTTTTCTCCATATAAGTTAATCGGGTACATAACTATATATTTTTAGTTCTTGTCCCTTTAGTTCAAAGATTCTATTTTTCGATTCTTACGTCGCACAGTTTACATAGATAGATATAATATATAAGTTTTCTGTATAAACGAATAAAAATACAATCTTTTTGAGTTTTACTAAGGATTACATTTGTTGCTGCAAACTTTGTAACTACAAATCAAATCCTTGGTAAGACTCCAAGATCATATTTTATATAAAAATTGTTTAATATGGATTT
Organism: Athripsodes cinereus; assembly: GCA_947579605.1. Lineage (NCBI taxonomy): Eukaryota > Metazoa > Arthropoda > Insecta > Trichoptera > Leptoceridae > Athripsodes > Athripsodes cinereus. The sequence continues at coordinate 9,195,053 of OX388309.1, forward strand.
TTACGAAGTAATTACCAACAAAATATTGTATTCTTTGTGTTATATTTGTAAGAATATAAAGAAGATTATTAATTGCATGTTTCTACCAAAGGATGTGAACTATTGGAAACTCGGAAGATGAAATTGTGTTAAGTAATGTTGCTTAAGTGCCACAAAAACACCTTCTTATACAGGCCATTGTTATGACGAAAAAACTGGATCTGGGGTACGTGCAGTACGACTATCGTGCGCTCTTTGCTCCTCGAACAATAAGCCACTAGTACTTGTAACATTCAAACTGTAACATTTCTCCCATAGTCGGCAGATTTCAGTGACTCTCTCAGGGTTTATCGTTGGGTAAATTTATTGTGGTGGTTGTGCTAAGGAAACACTAGCATGATGTTGTATGATCGGTTTATTGACGAAGAATATGGTTACACAGATTATTATTACACCAAACAAAACAATTCACAGTTTTTAATACTGAATTACATTATTATAGCGACACTCACAGTATTTTGTAGAAGAGAAGAGACATTTTATTTTTGGAGCGAGCCCCTGCTATGTCTATTGTAAAACGAATAGCAGGAGACTGGCCAAAATGGCTGACTCCCGGAAAAGGATCAAGAAGAAGGAATCTGTTTTTATGATAATAGCAAAAGGTATTTACGATTTCTCTAGATAGGGGCCAGGGCTTTCACAGGATTTCGATAGATGGCAACACAAGTACCATTTTTTGGATATTAAATTATAAGGGTCCCATGACACCATCTCAAGTTGTCTTTTAAAGAAAAAAAATGAATAAAAAAAAAAGAAAAGTTTCAAAGTCAGTAACAAGAAGGATTCTACAGAACTAAGAGTGTCAAAGATAAGAAAGATTTTACAATACTGTGAGTGTCAAAACAAGATAGATTTTACAACACTGTGAGTGTCAAAACAAGGATACAAATTATCATAACAGACATTAGAAACAAATTCTTAACTAATCCTTACAAATAGACATGTCTCAAGCAAGCAAGGGACCAGGGAGATGCACCGACAGAACAGGTCGCGGATACGGAATCGTAGACAATGTTCTCGCCATACTTCTAGGTAAACCTTTACATGCTTAAGACAAACAAAATTACTAATTTCCTTTACATAATACAATAAAAACCTTCAACAATTTTCCAAACACTTTTCCTTACTCCAAGAGGAGGTATCCATTACAATTATATCTGATCTACCTCTATTATAAGGGCGGTAATCCTTTACCCTATAGCATTTTTCTTTTGTGGAAACTTCCCACCAATTTCATACAGGCTAATGGTTAATATCAGGTACCAAACCTATCGCGCAGAGCTTCTCTAAGCGACCTGTATGAACTTTCTTTGTTTGAGCGTCCTCAAACCTCACTTGGACAATAAGCTTGTCGGGCATTAAAAAATTGATAATTACTAAAATAAATTTGAGTTAGAACTGATTGTATTAGGGTAGGACGCTTAGTCATACCTCTATATCAGTCTAACCCAGGAGATGTACATGGAAGATGGCGAATCATCCAATGACTCCTTAACATTCATACTAGGCAAATAGAAATTACTGTAAGGGTACGCATTCCATACAGTAAAATTGCCGCAAAATGGCCAGCAGGTTCACACCATGTGAGAAACCTTGCCATATAATTTATTTACAAAACCATGCACACTAGAAGTTGAAACACAACAAACTTATTCTAATTTGACTGATGCGACCTTGACCCTCAATTTAAGATTTAGCATTAATGATTTGATAAACTACGGGAATTAGTGGTAGCTTTTCACGCATTTTCATACTTCATCTTTTATCGGCCGTTTTTTCATGTATACTTCATTCTTCCGTACCTTGCATTCATCATCTGTCATAAGTCATTCATCAGTTACCACATAACTCAGTGATTCAAGAGTTCACACAAAATTTAAGGAAAACAACAAAAGAATTCGTATACTTTCGTATACTGGAGGGTCAAAATTACATCAGTTGTACAGTACAAAATTCCTTAAAACTAACATGTTGTATGACTTTTGCCTGCGACAGTGGATGGGTTCAGATTATTGTGAACACGTTGCTAATGAAAACGGCTAGCATATGAGATGATAAAGGCAACTTCATGCATCCACGGGCGCAAACAAAAAAAAGGTGATCAAACATACAAAAAATATTATTTGAGGGCGCCACAAGGTTCAAACAATTCAAAATTCTCACAGAAGCGGAACCTTGAAGAGCCTCTATGAGTTTTCTTAACTAAAAGTTTACAATAACATGGGCTGCAAAAGTTACAAGTACTTTAAGAGTAGAAATACCAAATTTTTGACTATTAACAGTATTATAATTTATTTTGCTTTAAAGAAGAAAGAAAGATAATTCCTTTGACATTACTATGACTGTAAATATAATTTCTTATGAGGGTCCTATATTTTTATTACATACAAAATTCACTATTAACATTGACCGGTGATGTATAGACATAGTTCTTTTTATTCATTAAAATTGCAGCCCAAGAAAACATTACACTTTTACATAAATTCTTTACATTATCAAAATTACAAGTTTATTTTGATGGATTTACATTCAGAATGAAATATAACAACAAAATTTTTGAGAAACACATACCTAGGACTCAGAACTTAATGATATCCTTAGCATGATAGTTTCCCATTGCTCCAGTATCTACATCGCATAGCTCGTATACGTTAGGGGATATGATTCGGTGAACCTGAGACTTGATGAAACGAGGTGCCAATTTCTTTGAAAAATAATTCGCAGCGTTGCTATGAACGATGATTCAGACATTTTGAGATTCTACTGTTTTTTTTTTTTTTTAGTGTTCAAAAAAAAAGTTTGCCAACCTTTGTAACATCAAACCTCAACAGTTGGGAACCATTGGATACTAAAAAAAATGTTTGGAAGTCTTGTCCTTTGATAAGACTCGAAAAAAAAATCAATAACAATTATTTCTTTAAATTGTTAAAGTTTGGAAATCGCTGGAAAGTTTGACATTCCCTGGAAATATCGTAGACATAACATTACATACATTACATATCATAAAATTAACAATTCCAGCATATGAGTAAAAGAATTATTGGTAATTATTCAAATTTGTTTTGTTAAGCCTCCTCTAGCAATATTGAGGTCTATGATCATTTCACTTCAAACCATACATAAATACATCCACAGCCCGCGTGACACGCACGCTAGGTAGGTACAAGTATAATGAATTTAAATTTAATTTCTTTACTTTTGAGTGTAATTTGCCAGATATAGAAAAACTTTACTTGGACTATTTCACAAACTGGACATTTATAAATTTACAACTCTTACTTTGTAGATCCTTCAGTGTAGAATCTTACATCAACAAGCAAATAATTCCGCAAATAATTGTAAAATGATCTTAGCTAGTATCACTTGAATTTATGCAAAATTGAAACTGGAATTTTTACAATCTCTTTGGCACAAAAGGCAAAGCATGGAACAACATGTAAAAAAAACTGTATCTATAGTAGGTATACAAAATATTTCAGTACAAAATGAACACAACAACACCATATTTTTCCATAAAAACCTGTGTAGTAGTCAGACGAATAAGGTTGTCTATTACTAGTGAAGGAAGCATTTATTTCCTCATCCTCAAAACCATCAAGCATCAAGGGTTCTCTGTGTAGATAAAGAAGGCCTCGAAGAAACGTCAGATCTAGATGACAAAACATGGGACATCCTTCTATTGGAGGTCAGGAACCGTCAAGGAAGGAAATTCCGCCATGGACATCCTTCGTAGTGGTGGTAGCAGGCTTCTTAAGAGATTGCAATGTTGGAGATCTTCATCTCGTCAGAAGGAAATTATCTGGACGTCTTAGGAAAGTTTGGAGTATCTGTTCACAATCTTGTCAATTTCTTGTTGTATATATTTCTTAAATTCTCCATTCATTAACAATATCTGTTCGTACTTGATTATTTATTAATTAAAATGTGGTTATTATTACACTATTTATCAATTCAAATGTTCATTGCAGCACTAACATAACTTTATTGGTTATGTGTTGAAATTTACGAAGTACACTTGTTGTAGTGAGGCGAAAATTCAATACTCACTTATTTAATTATTAAAATGTTTTTTCTTTATTATTTATAGCACTGTTTATTTAATTCAATCATTCACTGAAGCACCATCATAGTCCTTATTGGTCACGCGGTGAAATTTCTTGAAGAGCAAAGTTGTACAGTCTTGTTGTGATGGTAATGGAATTTTTAACCGTTTTTTGATCGAACATTCTAGAGAAGTGTGTGTGTGTTGGTGATGCATGGAAACATGGGTGGGTCACGTGATACGTAACGAACTTATCTACGCACTATTTAATGTTATCATTTATGCATTGTTAAATTCACTTCAAACACAACAAAAACCACAATAATTAGGCATCACGTTGGAGCGCCAATCTGTAACATTCAAACTGTAACATTTCTCCCATAGTCGGCAGATTTCAGTGACTCTCTCAGGGTTTATCGTTGGGTAAATTTATTGTGGTGGTTGTGCTAAGGAAACACTAGCATGATGTTGTATGATCGGTTTATTGACGAAGAATATGGTTACACAGATTATTATTACACCAAACAAAACAATTCACAGTTTTTAATACTGAATTACATTATTATAGCGACACTCACAGTATTTTGTAGAAGAGAAGAGACATTTTATTTTTGGAGCGAGCCCCTGCTATGTCTATTGTAAAACGAATAGCAGGAGACTGGCCAAAATGGCTGACTCCCGGAAAAGGATCAAGAAGAAGGAATCTGTTTTTATGATAATAGCAAAAGGTATTTACGATTTCTCTAGATAGGGGCCAGGGCTTTCACAGGATTTCGATAGATGGCAACACAAGTACCATTTTTTGGATATTAAATTATAAGGGTCCCATGACATACTACTTGCTATTCTGTAATGATTTATTGTTTCCTTCCTGTGATGTAATGCCCTGACTGGTCTCTGTACTGCTGTACTGTGTTGGGAATAGGGTCAGCGAGACGTGCTCTTAAAAATATAATAATGCCTATGACATTGGAAAATTTGAGCGGTAAATTAAATAATCGATGTTATTTAGTGCAGCCAAAGATTATGTCAATTATTTTTTTTTGCGCGATAGATTAATGATTGAGAAAGAGAAAATAAAAATAGGTAGGTCTGTATGTAATGTCATTCGATAAAAAATAATCATTAGAAAACTGCCTTAATTTAAGGTAGCAAAAAATCTTAACTCTCGAAAAATTATTCAATCCGTATTGTCATGACTCATGTTATGTGAAATAAGAAGTTATTATGTGGTCTAACTTTGGATAATTATACGCATGTGTCATACCTCATACCACACCGCAATAAACACTGGTAGCCCTGACATTGAATTGAGGTGTACGTACATCCTAATAATTTATATTATAAACATATCAGAATAAATAATTACGTAGGCACTTCATTTCATTTATTTTAGATACAACATAAGTTACCGATGTAGGTAAGTATGTATTTGTAAGGTTAACTTTGTTTTGTACTTAGTATACAGGAAGTTCTGCGTGTGTTAGAGTGAACAATAACCTGTCGGAATGGTTCACACTGACAAAAGGAGTGAAACAAGGGTGCGTTATGTCGCCATGGCTTTTTAACCTATACATTGATCATTGTATTCGTCCATTGAAAGAAATGAATGTAGGTGTTGATATGAATGGGATGAATGTAAGAGCGTTAATGTTTGCCGATGATTTGGTATTGATGGCTGAAAGTGAAAGTGATCTACAGCGAATGATGACGTGTGTGTATGAAAATTGTGCGATTAATGGATTGAGAATGAATGCAAAAAAGACAAAAATTATGGTGTTTGAAAGAGGAAGTGAGAGAACAGTATGCCAGGTGATGATTGACAACGAAGTGTTAGAGCAAGTTGACGAATGTGTGTACTTAGGTAGCTTGTTCACGAGAGATGGGAAGTGTGAAAGCGATATTGAAAGGAGAAAAGTTGCTGGCAATAAGGTAAATGGTGCAATCCGACCAATAATTGCAAATAGAAACATATCCACCACAGCTAAAAGGTTGGTGCACTCTGCTATCTTAGTGCCAACACTTATGTATGCAAGTGAGACGTGGACATGGTTAAAGAAGGATGAAAGTGGCATAAATGCAGTGGAAATGAGATCGTTGAGAAGGATGTGTGGTAAAAGTCTGAGAGATCGTGTGCGTAACATTGATATACGAAAGGAATGTGGAATGAAAGTTGGTGTAATAACAAGGATGAATGTAAATAAGTTAAGATGGTTTGGGCACGTGGAAAGAATGAATGAGGACAGAATGACTAAGAAGATATATTTGTCTGAGAGGAATGGTGCTCGGAGACGTGGACGTCCGAGGATTAAATGGCAAGATCATTTAAATCAAATCCTACAGGACGGTCACGTGTTGAGCACATTGAACAGGAGAGCATGCATGAGGAATTGTATGACAGTGACGGAAGCGAAAGATGTATGCAAAGATAGAAGGAAGTGGCGCTCGATCCTTTCTGCCTACCCCGCGAGGGAAGCGGCGTGATGGTATGTATGTATGTATGTATGTATGTATGTATGTATTTTTCTAATGGGAATTCGTGTTAAATGTACCGGGCCAACAATGAATTCAGTGCAGCGTAAATATATTAAAGCAGAGATACTATTACATATCACTGTATTAAAGCGTATGCGAGTGGCATTCAGGAGTTGTTGTTGATCGTAAATGTTATTATTGCTTTCATGAAGTTTGCACGTACACACTATGCAAGTAGTAAATATAGAAGACACGAGCGACCGCAATCTCATTTGAAATGACTAAAACCGATATTAAATTCAACAGTGGTTGAATTTGAGGATCATTAGACTGTCTGTCATATTATTTTAGTAATGTTTATGAATTAATTTTTATAGGGATTTAAATGGAAAATCATCTTGGTTTGTGGGAGATCTCATGTGGTTCCCGATCTCTGTTGAATTTGTGGAAGATGTGATGATTTGAATTAATTTGGTGTGTTAGGTATTATGTATTTTATCATGTATGTATTGTCATGATCATGTATTATATGCAGCTGGTCTGCTGGCTACCCCACTTGTGGGATATGCCGTGATGGTATAGTAGTAGTAGTATTATGTAGCTATTTTTACACTTTTCTCTTTTTGGAATATTAATAGCTGTTAAACGATGTATGGGTATGCCATCAAAGCATCTGAAAATATTTTTTTTATGATAAGAATAAAAATTAATGTGTACTAACAAGAATGTAATCAGTTTGTCACAAATATTAATCTCAATGTTAGCCATTGAAAACAAAAAACAAACTTTGAAAGAATACACACATTCACCTGTAGTTGCATAAATCCTAGTTTTGTATTATATTGTACAAAAATAGAGGCAATCATTAACAGAATGTCAATCATGATTAAATTTGTGAAAAATATCACGCTCACCTTTACACGAGTAAGAGTACCTACTTAATCACAGTGGTGTATGATAAATAACATTGTATGTTTGTCTGTATTATTGTTTGTTTAATGTCATCCATACCGTACAACGCCATACCTCTATCCAATCATTCCATTCATACATTCATTCAGCAGTCGGTTTGTGGGTCACACATCCTCATCCCATTATTCCTCAACAGACACGATGTTTATATGTGTACTTTGTAATTTTGTATGTAGTGTACACTGTACACTACTATACTATACACTCACATTGTACCATATAGCATATCAAAGTATGAGCTTAAAGACCTTAAAGTACAATAATGTAATTTCAAAATAAGTACAAAAGTAATTAGGTATGAAGTGAAATCTATTTATTGTAAAATTTTCTGAATAAAGTTGAAATTATTTATGATATAGACATTTTCTTCACGCGCTTCTTTGCACTTATCTTTATCAATTAATGCAAATTTGCTATGAAAAAAGGAGAACAGGAACGTCTGGGAAAAAAAAAGCTATTGAACATTCCATTTTTAGTAAGAAAAACTGCTTCCTTTTCAAGGCATTTATTAGCTGCTTATTCAACTATCCTACGTAAAGTTGGGTATTTTTTTTTCTCCGTTTGAGTATATTTAAATTTGAAATTGCACTGATCATAAATTGTTCCAACGTTTACAATACATGACGTTTACGTGCAAATTACCTTTTTTAAAATATGTAACCCAGATTAGACCAAAAAATAGATAATTTCGAATATCATAATCTGAAAAATTATTTTTGAATAGTAGGTATCTAATCAATTGTAATTATAAAATTTGCAGTTTAAGTCCTTTATCTCACTAGGGATGTATAATAATTTGAACATTGTATTAGACACATGGTACACATTAGTTTATTGATGCGCCCGCTTGTATATGTATACGGTACAATGTTATGTTATATTTTGCGTTGGTATAATTATTGTTGTAGCTGGGTGTAAGTAAACATATCGACAATATCGTGGAATGGAACGGACTATATAATATTAACATGTATGTGCAATATTATCTAATTCACCTCTGCTCTCTATCTCTACACCATCACGACATATCCCACAAGTGGAGTAGCCAGCAGGCCAGCTGAATATAATAAATATGCAAGCTGTCCTCTCCGTGCCAGTATAAAATCAAGACATTCAGGATGGATGTCAAAATATCTTTATTTTTTCGAACGCCTGTCTTTTACAGGACACTCGAAAAAGAGAAGGGAGACCAATTCTTTACCGGATGCTCCACGGGATAAAACTCCGTATACCACATTATTGTACCTAAGGAAGATAATTGTACTGTTTATGTAGTTTGTAAATGCTTTGATTGAATGAGAAAATTGTGATTTATTTATTATCATTATTATTATTTATAAGAATGCGGCAACCCGTCCCTTGTGGGACGATTTGTGCCAAGTAAAATATTTTTAGAAGGTATCACGTACCTAATATTAAGGCAATAATTTATAAGACTTTTTTTATTATGTAATGTATGATTTTATGAATCCATTAACCGTTTATGTGATTAAATAAGTAAATATAAAAATAAAATTTAGCAATGAGATAAGAAATTACTCTAGTACTGTGACATTTTTTTACATTATTGTAGTATCGAAAAGTGTGTCCATAATCGATCATTCATTTGTATGCCATTTAATCAGATCATTCCATTTATTATTTATGTGAGTAGGTGTGTAGTTTAATGTCACGTGCAAAAATGTAATAAAATCTATTTATAATTCACAACATTGATACGAATATTATCAAAACATTGTCTCCACACAATTTATGTATCAATAGTCATTTAATATGATGTATTGTAACCTTCTTCTTCTTTTTCTTTTCGGCAAGGCACCCGACATCAAGTGAATTATGGAGGGTATTGTAACCTATACAATATGCTTTACATAGTGGAGCTGAATTCGCAAATTTTATCCCGTAAAATTCATCGTGTGTCGTGTGAAGACCGTGTCGAGTCTACCTTCAAATGTAAACAAAACATACAATAAAAATAATACAATGAATTATCATTATGTTAAATTAATATCACCTGCATAATAAATGTACTTATTGTATGCAAAAAATTTGTACGTAGATACCCGATTCATTGATATGAATTACTTAATTTATTTTTTGACTCGTGACTACAGTACAAAAGTACGTTTTTTTTCAAATAAGCATTAAAACGAGAAGACTAATGATCTTAAGATGTAAAACAAATTGAGTAGTTGGATGTAGTTTCTTCTTCTTCTTCTTCTTCTTCCAAGTCGGTCCCTCAATGCTGAGGATCGTGACCACCATGACCCCAACCAAGCGACAAGCTCCTCCACCGCGCCCTGTCCTCCGCCTGCCTAAACGCCTCACACACTGTACCCCCTGCAGCATCTCTCACATGATCTGACCATCTTGTTGGTATTCGGCCCCTGCTTCTTCTTCCTTCGACTCCACCAGACAATTTTTTTTGCAGATTGTCAGGCTTACGTCTTATAATATATGGATGTAGTTTATCCAGGATAAAAATCAGTGGAACTGCAGGTGGTCCATGATTCAAATGCCTGAAGAAAAAATATATTACGTTTTTAGAAATCGGGTTTCCCTTGTAATCATACTGCGGATAGTTTATGTTGGTACTAAAAGTTACTTGTGTTAGTTACTTTCTGTTAGCATTTCAAATAAAACTTTATTTGTTATGCTGGCATAATGTGACATTGTAATTACAATAAAATTAATATACTCTGTACAGTATACTGAAGAGATACAATGTGTATTCAGCTGGTGTACCGTAAATTTACATTTATATTATGTAGTTTTGCGATGACATCATATTGCATTGAGTGTTAAATTAACACAGCTGATAATAATTGTGGTAATTATAAAAAAAAATATTCAATGTTCTCTATCACATATACGTGTTGGGTGAAGGGGATTACCATTTTACATATTATTATTATTGTGTATTTTGAGAAGTTATCAACTAAATATGACTAATTTTTGTGTAGAGCTATGTGTTATTATTAATAATTAATTGTTTTATAATTCAAGCTTTTAACAAACGAGAGATATGCCTAATTTAAAAATACTCATAACGATTTCCAAATTAAATAAGTTGTATTATGTGAATATATTATAATCTAACATGCGTGGTTTTAATAGCACATATATTGTATTTAAATCTTTGATATTTGATTAATTCTTGATTGACAGAGTGGATAATACATACAATTGGGAGGTTATGTTTAATACATAATTAAGTTGCCATAAAATTACGAAATACAAATACATACATTTTCTTTCCTTGATTTTCGTTGGGTTGGGGGACCATGTGTCTTGGAACTCCTTCCAAAGACCTTTGTTCATCGCTAGTTCCAGGATCTCTGGCTAATCTATGTCAAGTCTATAAATGTTGTCATCTTTAATTTTTCAAATGTTTATTGGTATACCATTACAATGCTGAACGTCCTATTTATTTATTTATTTTATTCTTCTTGCACATCATCATTCATATAACAAATTAAATAAAGCAATATACACACGAAAAAATGTGATGATGTGCAGTGGCGAGATTATCACTATATAGTGATTTCTTCCATCTAACCACGTGTCCTATGTATCATGACATTACAATCATGACCAGTCCAGCTTTGAAAATAAATTTGAATGTACCTACTGGAATGAACTGGAAAGCTTATGTATTCAAAAAAGTAACTTTCTAGTATTGCGACAACCGTGTAAAATTAGAAGTAAGATATCCATGCGATATTACACTGAACGTTCTCTGCAGGAATAATGTGATATTAATAATAAAACCAATTATTTTATAACACTTGAGAGATGTGTTTAATTAATAATAGGTTTATGCTGGTGTTTCATCTCCGGTAACTTTGTGTTCATTGAAGTCAATGGGTCACGAAGATTGTAATTGTAATATGTAATATAAACTGTTTGTAGTATGGACTGAAGCTCAATATTTCAATGTGCCTTTTGGGTGAACCTTTATTTGAAGTCAAACTTAACTCGATTCCTTTTATTTATTTTATACAGGAAACTGCTACTGTATATTAAGTCTTTAACAAAAGATACACAAAATGTAAATATAAAAAGGTTAGATAACATACAACTAAGAAATCTATAACATAACCTATGGCGAAAAACTAAACACGTATGCAAACAAAATATTCCGAACATTGAATAGGCAAAAGCATAAAAAAAATTAAATAGAGAAAAATGACAAACTTGAAATATGCGCATTACACTATTCGCATTTAAAAAAAAACATTTTATGTCTAGTAATATTGTGTCTTCTTTATCCAGACAACTTCAATCTATAACAAAAATGTATACCAAAATGTAAGGATTGGTAATAATACTGTAAGTAGGTAACCTTTGAATTTGAAAGTCATTCTATCTCTCCTTTACATATCTATAGGTTGACGCATTGTTGTAGGTTGGAGTTGATCGAATATAAGATGTTATATTAATCGAATTAGAGTGGTCCTTGAAATAAGTTCACCTTAAGGTCATACCGAAATATCGGGCCTGAGATGTCACTGAGAAGATGTTTGAAAAGTTGGGTTACCTAACCGCTGCCGCTTTAGATATCTACGTGCTTGTTTCGTGTCATGTTATTAATATAATATTGTACCTGATTGATTGACGTTATTGGTCTTAACACCATTTCTTCATAAAGAATAATAAAAGGTGATATCAATTTATTTCTAGTCGCAGGTCACACTGATGAAATCTCCACGAACTGTGAGATTCCGTTAACACTGGCTGCAGATAAAGGAGTTTTGTTGTCTATTTTTCTCTATCCATGCCTATCGTTTTTAAAAAACATGCAGGTGGTCCTCTACGTACCATGAAAAGTAAGTTGTTCAGGATTAGAGGCGTAGGTCATCGTGCAATTAATTATGTTATACGTGATTGTAATGAGTGCTTTTTAAAGGACACAAAAAACTTACAGGTAAATTTAATGGTAAACGTATTCTATTCCAAAGACTCCAAAAGGAGTTAAATATATCTTGGGGCCGATATTTTACTGTGTTTTTAGGGTGACCCTTATTTTGAAATATATTTATATTCGATTAGTTCTGTCTTTCAATCTGAAACACTTCAACCTCTCAGAACTATTTTTCACTAATATACATATTATAAGAAAGAGACTGACCCTCAATGAAACGTTACAGTCATCATAGATAAAATATTTTATTTATCAAAGTTTTTTTATATTTAATTAAATAATAATTTAATATCCTTAGTTTCCTAGTATAGTCATACAAAGCGTTGTCTTGTATTATATTGATAGGTAGGTTAATAGACATGTATGTACTGTGTACTCGTACGTATGATGATGATTATTATTATTGTTGACCAAGCATGAGCTGATCGTCATTGATACTGGCTGGCCTCTTGGCTGGATAATACCTAATGTCCACATCCCATCTTATCAATCTTTCGTTCGTTAGATACCCCGTCACTTATCCATCATCATTATTGTATCTAAAGAGCGCTGGCTTAATGAGACGCAATGGATCTTACATACAGAGGCGGTACTCGTACTCACTACTTCTTAACAGACTCACTCGATATACTGTAGTATCCACAAGTACTTTAATGATTCATCAAACATGCACGTAAAATAAAATTGTCACCATTGCTGTCATATTTAAAAAAAAAATACATTCAAAGCTCGCGAAATACAAACTCCAAGACTCTCTTTTTCAATATTACGAGTATTAGTTTTCGTGTGCGATAAATCACAAGTCCGATAATTTCTCTGATTTCTGATTGTCTGAATTTTGCTGTTTATATTTTATATAGATTCATTCATTTGGTTTCTAAATCTTTTTATTATTTTGCCTGAGTTGCTGTATTTGATGTTTCTATAAATATTGACTATTTTAATACAATTTAGTTTTTGTTGTACCTTATGAAGTTCGTCAACAACTTTAAAAATAATTGTTTCATGTTTATTATGAATTGATTTCAATAATATTCGTGTTAATTTTAATTACAATGCCACCGGTTGTGTCGTTTTTAATTATTGTTTACCAATGCGCTCAGATGTTTGATTCCGTACGGGAGGGAGCCTTGAAAATTCTTATCAAAATAATATGTAAATGTTTTTATGAATACAAATACATACTTATATGTATTTATTAATATCATATTATATGTTCCTCGTGACCTAGTTTCTATTATAATTTAATCAAGAAATATTATTGGTTATTGACCGTGAATTCTTATCATATTTGTGTTATAGATTGGTAGAATATATGACATTTTATTTAAAAGATGCTGGTATGTAGAAATATGGTGTAGTGTTATATTATTATACTGTGATGTTTTGTAAATGTATCCCATCTGCATTGACATGTAGATGTGAATTCTCTCTCCGTTGCGTTGTAAGCAGCCTCGTAAAACAATGGTACACATATGTTTAAGATTATCTAGGCGTGTCGAGTTAGGTACTGTAGACCGTATGGTAAAAGCTATTGTTATGAAAATAAACAAATAATAAATGCTGGAACGTGCATAAAATCGACCATTCACTAAGTAGGTACTCTTATAAAAGATAGCCACATCGCCCTAGTGAATGGTATAGATGCGGAGAGAACTAGACTATAGTTGATTACGGGTATTATCGCCAGACATTTATTACTTGAGAAGATGACAGACTATTTTCATGATTACATATAACATGCAATTGCGATGTGTAATTTGTTAAAATCCACGCCTGAAGGTGCGATGTAAAACACGGTCGGCCTCCCCGTAATAATAATAAATGTAATAATATTCCGTCCAGTTTTACAATAGACGATAATACACGGGTGTTTTATTAACTGGTTCTCTCACTTCCATCTACTATATATAAATTGATATGTGTTAAATTAACTTCAGATTGTCTGACAGAAGAAGCAAATCAAGTAAATTTACAATGTAATTGCGGACATTCTCCGACTATCTTTACGGTCATGATTTCGTTTTATTTCAATTTTGCACCTGTGAGCGATACAGTTAGGTTCTAATAGTTTTCTTTGATTATCCTGCAGATTGCCAGCAACTATTGAAACTTTTTTACTATTTACAACGCTCCTTAATATAACATTGATGGGAAATTTACCGCAAAACTTGATTAGTAATAATATTAACATAAAGCGACGATTAAACTTCTATTTTACTATGGCGAAATCTGTACTTAAAACAGGTGCACATCTAGAAATATTATATGCAACGATCCATTGTAACTTAAATGAGAGTAATTGCTTCAAATAATTGTTCTTTAATGTCAGGTCCAAGGCCTAGCTTAATTGTCACGATTCGACCTATAAGCGTAGTATGTAGTTTATTTATAAAGTCGTTCTTCTGAATTGCGACGATCGGAAGCCTCCTTCAGTAGAGCATACTTCGTATTTCTATAATATGTAGGTGATAGTAAGTACGCTTACATTATGGGCTTATGATGATTACGGTATGATTGTTATTGCATACTTCCCATTGCGAAGTAGCCAATGTCGAAGGTTAATAACAAAGATGAAAACGATTATATTTATCATCTGTCGTCTATCTCGCTGAACATCTTAACTATTCTTTTTACAACACATCATACTAGTTTCAATAGTTATATCCGTTCTCTTCAACGTTTTTTAAAAGATCTTTCTGCAATTATCGTTTAGTTTTCTATTACAACATTTATTTGATTAAAAGATTTGCTATCATAGACTTGTACCACACGTATAACATCCATATGTTTACCTGTTCACTATCGTATTTTTTATAATCACGTGGCATGAGCACATGTAACACTTATTATTCATGTATGTACGAGATATATGGACATCTCATTTTATGTCGATGATGTTAATAATACTGGAAGACATTATGTTGCCAATACATCGGACATCATTATTCAATCACTTTTACTATAAATATTGTGAACATGATTGCGTTTTGCTGCACCTCCTTGACGTTTTGTAATGCGTCTCTTGTCTCTTAAGATTATTCTGCTCTATTATGTACCTACGTTAGCCTATTTGAATAATATTATTATCTTGTCAATTAATCTTTGTATAGTCTTTGGTGTTTGTTACTGTCTTAGGACAAAGCTTCCATTTATTAATAGGTACTACATAATAATATGTACAATGTGTGTTCTTACCATTGATCTAAATATATTATATTTTAATGTTTGTTACATTATTGGACTACAGTAGGTAGGTATGTTAATTCATTCATGTTAATGATCACGCTTTATTACTACACTTGAATTACGCTCCTTTGTAATTCAAGTGTAGTAATAAGTACCATTCCTATTTATGGAGATTTATTATTTGTGGTCATAGAAGAAGATAGATGGTGAATAAATTGCTTTTTTGTTCCTTATTACTCTTCCTTTTAGATTGTGGATTCATATGCAATCATAGCATCTAGTTTTTGGGCAGTTTAAAAACTGCTGAGTTTAGTTAAAATTTGCTGAATATGTTGTAATTTTGTTAATTATAATCTATTTTATTTTGTAATATTTCCAATGTAGTAAAATTTACCCTTACATGTTTAGTCTTTTCCTCTATTATTGAAGTATTTTGTATTCTAATGATCAATCTATGTTGCCTATCTTTTCCTTGGCTTTTGTCAATACAATTCATCAATGTCCGCAAGCTCTTTGTGATCATTGTCCATATCTATTCTTTTCAACATTATTCATCACCGTTTTTCAATGATCTTTGAACGAAGTAAAGTGTTTTCATATTTACATATGCGACATATTGTCATTATTCGGAACAATAGCAACTAGAAACTAACATAATATTAATTTGTATTATATTCAATGAGTGAAAAAAAGACACGTAGAGATATGTATTATTATTCAGAAAAAGCGTCTCTCACAAATATGACCACATGTGTTAGTGCTGGATTTTTTCTGCCACGATAATAATAAAGATTTGTCATTATTTCGAATCATGGGCATGGGACTACAGAATAAATTATTTTTTCATGAACATGACGACCTAGGGTTGACTTGTTGAACTTGTAGTACGAAGCTCGTAATAATAATATGAAGTAGAGAATCGTAAATCATCATGGCGTACAAAGTCATTTGTATTAATAAATTATTTTTGTCAGCGACTACTTACTAGGCTACCACTACGACTACATATTATTGTTATTGTGTGACAAATCCTCAGTCCTTCGTGCACACTCAAACTTTGACATTTTACGTATTGTGTATATACAAAACTTTTTTTACACAGTACTTCGCGTCGTACATACGAAGGCTACTCGACGACTCGAGCAACATTATTTAGTAATATTATTTAGTGCCTTCTCACAAACTTACCAAATGAAAGAACATAAAAAAGTACACAAAGCTCACAATATTATGTATCAGAATTTGTTGAGTCATCGCAACTGTAGTTGTAGGTAATCGTTAATTTTAATTGTCCCGCGTTTTAAACATAGTTAACATGTTAATTTCATACTTTTTTATAATTGTGAATTGCCATTTCAATACACGTATTCAGTAACCGATAAGTATAGTTTTGTTCTTTTAATGGTGTTGCAAAATTAATTTTTACTGACGGTTATGTACTTTTTATTCGTACCTATAGTTAATAATTTTATGTAAGTAGGTACAGATTTGAGCATTAATTCCAAATATTTACGTCCAATCCAATCTCATTTTTTAAGAAGTATAATTAGGTATCTACTTTTTTTCTTTTAAGAACTATACCTAAACTGCCACTTTCAAAACCGTTTTTAAAAGAATTGATATTGAATTGCAACCGAAACCTCAAGCATCATTTTCAAAGAAAAAAGAATAATAGAGAAAAATAACTTTTGGGTACCTATTAATGTAGATACCTACAAACCACATACATAATTATATAGATACCGGGAAACTATCTTCCCTTGTACTAGGATTTAGGGCTTTTGCGCCCATTATCACTTCCTCCAGAGATTCTTGTCCTTTGCTGTTGCCTCTAGGATCTCTGACTTTTCCAAGTGGAATCTTTCAATACACATATTTGACACCAGCTTCTACTGTGGTGGTCCATTTAAATTATATAATATTTTAATTTGCAATTAAAACTCTATGAATGCAAATCATTCTACGATTGGATAATATTGTGAACAGATTTATCTGCACACGGATTTATTACTTAAGTAGGTACTGGTTTGTAATATCATTGGTCGATAGTAAATCTTGTTGATTATGTAACACCGTCAGTCACATGTTCCGTAGTAGTAGTAGTAGCAGCGGCAATAGCAAAAGTAGGTAAATTGCAGTCATAATAATATATTGTTGGTATGTACCTGTTATTATCATTACATATATTATGCTGATAACAGTAGAAGGCTCACGTCACACATTATCAATATATTAAACAGGTTTGATCACAGTGCGGCAATATGTTGTGGCTATACTTGTGCTTAATAAAATGCCAATACAAATCATTATCCTCTCATAAATATTATTGGAGTCTGTTTATAAATATGTACAGATGTTTGGACAACTTGCATGTTTATTTCACACTGTTGATCTCTTGGCTACCGCACTCATGGTATATGTCGTGATGGGATAGTACTAGTAGTATCAATAGACTCTTTTCTTGTTCAAATATCGTTGAATATTCTCAAGATATGACGATGCAATCAGGACCGTCATCTCTACCGTATCTCAAACCCTATTACAGTTGGAATGCGCCGGAACACAGCATCGTAGTTGACGAAAAAGATGCACTGATTTTCAGTCTACTGTGTGGTGGGAGAAGGTGACTCGGTTGACGCAGAAACGCATTGAATGAAGAAGATAATGGATTCCTTAATTAGACATCACTGAGGAAAAATTAAACGTTCCCATTTTCATGTTTCTGTTTAAGAACTTCATGTCTTATTTAATGACAAAGATATTACAGGTTTGACGATAATTGTCAAAAATATTTGCATTAGATTGTCACCATATTTCAAATCACTATTCTGATAGCTATACATAAATATGCAATCCTTGCTTAAATAATTTATTTTCTGTGTCAATTCTGTGTGATTTCTTCCCGAACAAAGTCGCGTGTAAAACTAGTGTGTAATAAATAACCAAACATAGACAAATAGACATGGTAGACGATAAATGATAGATAGAAGATATTGGCTGATGATGTCATCTATTGGATGTTGTATGTATTATGAAAGCCTCAGGCTTTTTACGTATGTTCAAAGTACCTTCCTATTTATAAACCATACACTAGAGACGTTCGATGTTGATCGTATAATCATCAATATTATTAATTTATTGAATTATACAGCAATCAGACTTGTGTTGAGAGTACATCGAATAAATTTGTATAATAATTTGTTTTTCATTGATTTTTACTTTTTCTTGGTTCTTGTTTTTCATTAATAATAAAAAAAATGCACGCTGAATTTGTGTGACATAGGAAGTAGGTACTAGTTCCAGAGATTATGTTATTCTGTAACATCCACGGGTTAGGCAGGGTACAGCTTTTGACGACTAAGTTGTGAAGCAGGGGTGTATTGTGTCACCTTAATTTTGTTGTTTTTTTTATATTAATATTGTTATTGTTGATTTCATAGCAATTAATTATTTTGTAAATTCGATGTTTCGAAAACAAAAGTGTATTGTTGGCATTGCTAGCGATTGGTTAGTGGTATATTACGTTAATCTTGATGTATCGTAACATTATTATTTATTGCTCTTCCACATACACACACACACACACACACACACACACACACACACACACACACACACAAACCACACGACGGCGACGCCTGAGGTCCAACGAAAGTAAACTCTTTTCCCATTATTTCAAGTTTGCGCAACCAATCGAGACAAGCATTAATATTATGTATTAACCAATAGATACTTGTGCATTGCATGTTTATAATAAATTCATACATAATGAACGATTGTGAAGTGTTTTTGTTGTTAGTTTAATCAGTGATGCAACAAACAGCTGTTTGGTTCATTAAAATAGCCACTTAATCACTTTTATTTTCCTTTGCGAACGAAAACTTTGCTGGTCTTAACTCAACACCTTTGTTTTTTTATGTAACTATAATATATGGCTTTGGTCAGCTGATAAGGCTGGTGTAGAAGACGCAATTTTTTTTTGTAGTATTAAAAACCTTAAATTGAAATTGAAATTTGTCAGTATTTTTTCATTAGTCGTCAGTCAATCAGTTGGGAGGTTTATCCAAATCTGGCCCTCTATCTAAATTTCCTGCATCAGTTCTAGATTTTTCTGGTGAGCATTAGTTTGTCCTCATTTTGTGTGTACCTATCGATCTTTATAAACTATGCATTGTATTTCTGTATTTGATTTCTTAATGTATGTAATCCTAATCTGGTTATCAAAAAATCCGTGTTGCATAACTATTATTATTTTTTGCTGATCTCGATTTTGAAATCTTAAAACTAATATTTGCTTGTATTTTGTTGCAGGTAAGACATTCTGTCAGGCATGCGGCAAAAAGTGCTCCGGCGAGGTGCTGAGGGTCACAGACAAGTACTTCCACATGACCTGCTTTGTCTGCCGCACCTGTGGACACTCTCTAGCCCAAGGAGGATTCTTCTGCAAGGACAATGTCTATTACTGTCCGCAGGTAATGCCCAGAGTATTTCCTTTTCCCAATTATGTCCATAAACTGTCCTTTAGGATATTGATATCCAAGAGTATATTGTACTGTGGAAAAAGTAAAAGATCTGTGAAATTTAAATTCATTGAAGGCTATTATGGCCGTCCACTGTATCAATAAATAAATAAAATCTGTGTTTAAATTCTAAAAAAATTGCAGTTGTGATATATTCTTATCAACATTACAAAAGGCTTCTTATTATTCTACCCATGTTCATCTACTGCTGGACAAAGATCTCTTAACTTGCATGCTAGTC
Organism: Athripsodes cinereus; assembly: GCA_947579605.1. NCBI lineage: Eukaryota > Metazoa > Arthropoda > Insecta > Trichoptera > Leptoceridae > Athripsodes > Athripsodes cinereus. Next base: position 9,215,455 of record OX388309.1, read on the forward strand.
GTTTTTATTCTGCACAAATGTCTTCCACCTGGTTCCTGGACCCCCTATCATCTTCGCTCCATCATAACAGACCAAATATATAATTCTTTGTTTGATTTCAGGATTATCAAAAGCTATTTGGCACCCGATGTGCGGCATGCAACCAATACGTGGAAGGTGAAGTGGTGTCCGCACTGGGGAACACATATCACCAGAAGTGTTTCACATGTGCAAGATGCAGGTTATTAGTATTTTCATCAGATTTATTATACTGACATTGTTTTATAAGAATTATTTAAAAAAAATGTTATTTTCGAAGATCAGTTCAGAATCATATCTCTAATTTCACTGGAGTTTTTGTTTTCAATTTTTATTCTTTATGTTTCAATTTTTTTCTTTTTTGTAAGAGATTGTACCTTTCTATACATGTATTGTATGTCTACAGGGGTTTTAACATGTAAAAGCTTGGCCATGAATATCTGTAAAATAAAATAAAATCAGGCCATTTTAAGTTTTCTTAGTATTTTTCTAGAATCAATAGTTCTTCTATCAAATTTTACATATTTTTTTTAAAAATAAAAAAATTAAGAAGATTATGTTTTTCAAAAATTATCATAAATAACACATGCAGAATAAGAACTTTCAAAAATTAGTTTTAAATACCCAACCATATATAGGGTTCATTTTTTAAGCTTTCAATGTCATAAAATAAATAACAATTTCATTTTGTTTTTCCAGGCAAGCTTTCCCATCTGGTGAGAAGGTAACTTATACTGGTAAAGAGGTGCTCTGCCAGAAATGTGTTCAGGTTCCTGTTAAAGAAGTAGTACGTAATGAGGCTGCCAGCCCCACTACAAGTAATCCTAATGGTAAACACACACCTTTTATATAATTTTGTATGTACAAGAAATATTTGTTTAACACTGTTTACTCAACATTACCAGGGTGAAATATATTGAAAATCTGTAAATTATCTGAAAATATCATCAAACAGACATGTAATCAGCCACCCTCTAAAACCCTCTCTATACAACATGTAATCAATATCTTTCTTCACTAGGCCTATTTATTCCTGTCTTAATTCTATAAGATCGCTACACAGAATTTGTTTCAGCACTCCTTAATTTGGTTTACAGGTATCCAAGTCATTTTATCTTAGAAGAAAGAAATTGCAATTGTTACTCATTTTGCGTATGCTGATTTTGTTTGTTAGTAAAACATGATTCAATTTAGTGATTTAAATCTATTTTCCATTTTATTCTGTATAGTTTATACTAAAAATGTTACTCTTGCTTTAACTTCAGTCATCACTTGTTGATATTATTTTCAGAATGTGCTGGGTGTAATCAGGAGCTTTCTGAAGGGCAAGCCTTGGTTGCATTGGATAGGTGAGTTCTGTTCACGAATCAGAAAAAAAAAGATTTCATTTATGAGTAACCTTGTTCTCAAATTTAAAAAAATAATCATTGTTCAACCGATCAACAATCATTATTGTTTGGCAATATGGTTGTTGTATGATTTTTTCTTTTGAATGGTATGAGAAATTATCAATTGGTTATACTAATTCCTATTCCTTTTTTTTTACAGACAATGGCACATGTGGTGCTTTGCTTGTCGCGAGTGCGGGTGCGTGCTCCATGGGGAGTACATGGGCCGTGATGGGGTGCCCTACTGTGAAAAAGATTACCAGAGGTTGTATGGAGTGAGGTGTGCTTACTGTCAGCGCTTTATCTCTGGTAAAGTGCTTCAGGTAAAAAAATTGACTTCATTTGCACAGAACATTCTGAATCTTCTGACTTTGTAAAATATTTTTTCAAAGTTTTTATTTTGTTATTTCAGGCAGGAGACAACCATCACTTCCATCCAACTTGCGCCCGCTGCACCAAGTGTGGTGATCCATTTGGTGACGGAGAAGAAATGTTCTTACAAGGTAAGCTATATCTAACATTATATTTTGTATTTATATTCTTTGTCTAAAGGCAACCCATGCATTTATGAGCGATCGGAGAAAATTGCGTGATCAATCTATTTTTTCCCATCTTCTTACACATAGTTAATGAGGCTGCCCATTTTGATTTTTTAAATTTCTTTATGACACGAAGATGACTTTCTGTATTTGCTTAAGTATATTTATTACATGCAATATCTTAGTTGATTATCCTGTATGTGCTGATGTCTAGATGGTGTAGATTGATGTGAACGTTTAAACAAAATGTTTTATTTTCAGGTGGAGCTATTTGGCATCCTCGCTGCGGTCCTGGACCGGGACTTGAAGGCGTTGGTGTCATTCCAACCAATGGACACCACACTGATTCCGAAGCCGATAGGGCTTCCAGCGTTGCCAACAGCGACATGCAGGTACTTACCGTATGTATACAAACCCCTCTATGGCACATCTCACATCGTACAATGTTTGGTCATATTTTGAAAGCGTATGCCAAATTTTGTACGATTTGACGATTACTGCTAAATTGATAAACTTTTTTACGCTTTTTGTGTCTTTAATAATAATAATAAATACCTGGCATCCTTTTCTTATTGGATCAAAAATATTCAATCACATTGAATTGATGACAATTCTTTTTATGTACAAATTGTTGTAGATGAAACACAGTTTGACTTTGTGGTTGGTAATGAACATTGTTGATAAATTTACTCACATTATTGTACTTTTATATTGTGTCAACACTTGCATGTCATATCTTTCAAGCAAAATCTTTATATTAGCCACATATGGAAGAATTCGGCACACTTGAAATATTTTAATGTAGACGAGTACTAATGCATAAACTACTATTATGTTCAATAAATCAAATAAAAAACCTTTGTAAAACAAGCTCTGCTTACCTTCACATGCCAGTTTTTTTTACATTTGTACACTACATTTTATACAGAAGTTTTTGAATGTGACATAAAAAAAAATAGACAGGAAAATTTTAAAAATATTCCGTGGATTTTTTCATTTTAGCTAACTAGCCAACCCACTATAAATCAGGTGATTTGCCCGTTTTTTACAGAATATTTATCACGTGTTAGATGTCCCATAGTATACAATTAGATGTATTTTTTTTATATTTTAATGTCATGGTAGTTTTTATGAATCCAAACTATGTATTTATGTAGAATCATCCATGTAAGAAAAGGAATATTGTCATATAGACCATTAAAGGTCACGTGGTCTTGTCTATGGATTTGCTTTTGCTTGGGGGGCAAACAGTCAGATTGCGCAAATCATCCTTGTAGGATGTTATGCCATAAGAGAAAAAAAAGAAAGTCAGACGACAAAATAATAACAAAATCGACACTGACAGTTTTTTTGATTATTAGGTATTCTTTAGGTGTTCCACCTAATATTACACCGTAATCGTCTGTTGTGTTGGGATGCCTGATGCCCCTCAATGATTTTTCTGTGACGTCATCCTTTAATGGTCTATTGTTTGTGATTTTTTTTGCTTTGAATATTCTGCCATTGTTATCTATTTGCATTATCATATTCCCAATTAATTCTCAGACAAAACTCTCCATTTTAACATTAAATTTGTTTGACCAGAGGATTAAAGCAGGGATGTGTAATGTCACCTCGAAAACAATCAATCACTTTCATTGTAAATTTTATACATTGATATCTCTTATAAAATTGTTTGGTGTGAGTATAAATAAAGCAATAAATTGTGGAACAGCAATTAGATTTTGCTATTTTTTTTACACATTTATGTTAATTTTGTTGTTGAGCTTCACTAATTTGATTCATGACCTGTTTAGGTATTTGTTGCATGATTTTAATTTTGATGTTTTTATGTAATAATTATAATTGGTTTTATTTTGCATTTTTGTTTTTTTTTCGTTGTTTTTTCTTTTTATTGTAACATTTTCCAGTTTTCGTTGAGATCCAGAACACCAAGCTTGAATGGTTCTATCTACAGCCCCTATAGTAGTTTGAATAGAAAGGTTTGATTTTATGTTTTTATTTTATGTGTATAATTTTGGATTCGCTGGAATGAGATATAAAGTTAACTAATAACTATTTACAAAGTTTGCCAAATTTAAGTTTCAGAAAAGAGCTTTGAGATAAATTGTAATACATGCGGTCGCGTATTATTCTAGTGCCTCCAAAATTTACGCACCATTTTATTTTTAACATTTTGTTTTATATGTAGGTATTTGTAGATTGGTTTTTATTGATAGATAGTATTTGTATTCAGTAATGTTTTCAATACCATGATTAATTCATCTTATTCAAGTTATTATTAAATTACAGGTTTTGTATTTAAAAATGTATTCAATATAATTTTTGGAGATATAATTAAATGTGTTGAGTTTCATATCAAAAAATATTATCAATGGAAATTTTCATTTGTCTTATCTATTAAGTCAAGACAAGCAATTAGAGTGTATTCAAAAATATATCTTTTAATTTGAATTTAGTGAAATTATACCAAGCAATCCTTCAAATAGTAGACAGTGAAGTTGCGAAAAAATTGTATATACTCATATTGACTGTGTTACCAACAGTATGGTGGTTACTGGAGTCGGGTGGGCTCTCCAGGTCTAATTCTCAGAGAGTACGGCAAAGCAGGCAGTGAGAGTGGTGCCCCACATCGTATCCTAACATACAGCTACCTCACAGAGCAGCCCACGCAAGGCTATCTCAGAAGACCAATCGAGCCCTACGATAGACCTCCAACTAGCCCACATTTTCATCGGCCGCACTGTAAGTAATGTTTGTCTTTAGAATTAAAATAATAATAAATTTTTATGTTTTTTTTAAATGGCAGGCTTGTTGCAGAGCAATGTCTTCCAGCTAACCATTTAAAAGAAAGTAAAGATACATACATATAAAGGTGCAGAGGTTTATTTTATTAAATAAAATAATAAAAAAAGTAATAAGTCAGGTAAATAATTGAATTCAAATTAGGATCACTAATAATGACTAGTGAATAGAGGTTAGAAGTTGAATACCTATGAGAAGGGTTGATCTTTAAGCTGAGTTCAAGTTTTTACTTTTAGAAAAAGGAAGTGAGATGACATTTGAACCTCGAACAGCACCACCGGCCTGAACATTCGTTATGACTTAATTATCTAATTTTCAATCACTTTATAGTGAGGTAAAAATTGCCTATAATAAAAGGTGAAAGAGGCCATATTTTGTTATTATTTATTTTATTTTTGTTTATTTATTCATTAGTAATATGAGGAGTCTACTAGGTAATGAGAAATTCTCATTAGATTATCTTTGTCTTTGCAGCATCCAACTCATCTCGTGGAGGCACCCTGTATTCTCGCAGTAGCTCTAAGAGTTCTCATCGCCCCGGAATGAAGGTTCTAGTAGATTCCATCAGAAGCGAAACACCACGACCAAAGTCACCAGCTATGAATAATGAGGTACTCTTTTTATTTTTCATTCTTTTATTTAAAAACAAGCCTCACTCACAGGAAAGAAAGTAGGGAGACTTATTCTGTAGATTAATTACACGTACATCATTTAAGAGCCATTTTAATGAAAGTTGTTTAGAATGTATTTCTATACTGAAACAAATAGTAATTAATCGTTATGATTGAGCAATTTCGTAAACCAAAATATTTCTGTTAAGATATTTAGAGTATAGTAATTAATCGTTATGATTGAGCAATTTCGTGAACCAAAATATTTCTGTTAAGATATTTAGAGGAATAGGAATAAATATTGAATTGTTTTTTTTTTGTGTTGCAGGAACCAATTGAGCTGGCTCACTACCCGGCGGCAAGTAAACCTCCTCCAGGATTCAAACCAAAGATTGAGAGGGAAGACTTCCCTGCACCACCATTCCCATACACAGATCCAGGTGAACATCACTTTACATCACCATAAATTATTTATTAAAAATTGTATAATTTGGCACCCTTTCTGAAACTTACTCAAGACAAAGACTGTTTTGAAATTGACTTAAGACTGACTTAAAATTTATTTTGATTATTTTAAGGATTAATTAGACTGTTTAGTGACTCACATAAACTATGTTCAAACTTACTTAGACTGTTTTGAGATTTACTTATACTGTTCATTTTGAAAATGAATTTAATTTATTCTATTTCTTTAAAGTTTACCATGTGATATTTTGCCACTAGAGAAGGCACAATACTTTGAGTACATAGCCCTTTGATAGTTCTATTTTGTATCTTTTTAGTTATGTTAAAGATAATGATAGGTGTAATTTTTGTGAGCAATTGCTTGTAATCAATGTAAAGAATAAATAAGTAAAGGTAGGTATCTATATGTTTTATATTTTATCTTCCAGAACGCAGACGTCGCTGGTCAGACTCTTACAAAGGTGTTCCAATCTCCGATGAAGATGAAAATGGAGAAGTTAATGGAAAGGTCAATGGAAAATCAGGTACAGACAATATTGAAGTTTATCTCATCTCAGTTTTGGAGTGTTTTTTTTACATTTTTTGTTATTTAAATTAATAAATTTTTGATTTTGCAGGTGTCACTGACCCACAACTTAAGAAAGAAGAAGAAGAGCTGTCTAAAATAGATACAGGCATTGCCAAAGTATTCCTCAAGAATGTTAAAGATAGGGAAAAGATGAAGCAATGGAAGAAGGCTAACCTTGATCCAAGGAATGCTAGCAGGTTTGTGTACAAATATTACCTTTATTCTTTATTTTATTTTTAGCTTTTGTTATCAAAAATGATTATCCTAGGAAGACGAAAAATATTTCTTACTAATAAATGGTGATAGTACCGTGGAATCCCTAGCTAAAAAATAAGTCCTCCACTCGTTTTCTATTGGTATATTTATAAAACATAAACAAAATGTTCAATATCTTCAATTTAGCTTTTGAAGTATGTCACCTATCCTGAATGTCTTATTTCCATTGACGTGAAGATGGCAACTTGCATGTTCATTATTATTTTTCATTTGTCATGTCGGGTCCCTTGAACAGCAATTATCACTATCTTGGGCAGCTGCAATAGCTCCCTGATGCTCCTAATTTCTGTTCATTCGTCTATGTTATGGAGTCAGCTGATCTGCATGTTCATTATATGAAGTTAATTTAGATATTTAAAAGAGACAGAGAATATGAATTGTTGTTTTTGATATATTAATTTGAAATGTATTTTTTCCAGGACACCCTCGGCTAGTAAAGAGCCCTCATACCGTCTGCGTTACGAGTCTCCAGTTGGAGCATCACCAAGTAGAAACATGGATCATCCTCGTCTGTTTGATGACGAGGACTACTCAATCACTATGGATCGTTCCAGTAGCTATAGGGGCAGTGTAGGAAGGAGTGTCGGCCAGATACCGAGTTACAATGGTATGGAAACTATTATTTTTTTGTAATACAATCTCTCTGATCTCATGTAACTGTTATTAATCATACACACACTAGTCTAGTCTCTATATTCATTGAGGATTAAGGATTCTTTATCTTTTGTATTATAATATTTATTCTACATTACAATTAATACTTTCGAAATAATACAATAATTATTCTAATTGGTTCTTGATCATTGATTAAGTATTGATAAAAATATTAAATAATTCTTAGCTTACTTCAGTATCAGGCTTAGGATAGATTTTTTTTAAATAATATTTTACAATATAGGTTCACAGATAGACAAATTTTAATAGATACAATATCCTTTAGATAAATTTTTCGCAAAGTTTAACTCTGACAGTAATAATTCATGTATCTAACTACATATTGATAAATTATAGTTAGTAATGTGTTTTCCTTATTGTGGTAAGTTGGTCTATTATTGCCATATTTCTTACAGTTTCTGTTTATTGTCAACTTTAGTATTTACCAAATGTTTTTTCTGTTAAATTATCAAGTTTTATAAGTCACAAGACCTTTTACAGGATACGTAGAAGGCTGTAGAAGAAGGTGTATTCCCATTCTTTTCTAAAGCTTCAGAGTTGATGATTATTGTGAATTTAAATAAAAAGACTAATATTGTATTTATTCTTTAGTATATCGACAATAATAACTAAAGAAATATTCTAATATAGAGTTTACAGTATGGCAATAATTTATTATTTCACCTGAATGTTTATTTGTATTTATCACGAAACCCATTCTCATGAGATGCTAGCTAAGACCCGGCCATCCTTTGATCATATAAACTATATTTTACCTTTAACGTGGAGTTTTAATGCATTGGCAGTTTGAATATGATGCACTGTCATTGTATTATGTCGAGAATTTTATTTCTTATTGCTAAAATTTGTCAGTTTATGTAGTTTCGAGGCAGATGGCAGTTTGTAATATTGAATGATTTAAAAGGTGAGGGTGCATGAGTTCATTACAGGACATTTATAAGAAAACTTTATCATTTTTTACTTTTCTTTTTACATTTCGTAATTCATCATTGCCGTGTTTTGTGAAGTTTCAAAATCGACACAGTCAAATAATTCTTAACATATTTCTTTATTTAATCATTTTGTTGCACGGTGGTAGTATAACTGTGTGTGTGTTTGTCATTACTAACATAATTCATTAACATTTTTCTTGTCAAAGTCAATAGCGAAAATTCACAAAACACTTGAATTTTTCTTCTTTCTTTACATGCTTATTCAATTCAATGGTAGTTAGTTTTAATTCCTTTTTGTTTCGGTAAAATGTCTGTAGTGTTTTGCACAATTCATTTTAATTAACATCTTTGTGTTTTTCTCATTTTTATTATTATTATTTTTATTGTATTAACTCTTTTGCGTATCCTAATCTTTTCATTACTAAAGTGCTTTGTGTTCTGCATTAATCGAGCTTGATTTTTTCATATTGCATTTCTCTTTACAGTCATTGTATATTTTAAAATACATGAATTTTAGCACTGAGAAATGATTTTAAAGATTGTCATGAGTCTCAGATTCGTATTAATTTTTTGATATTTATTTTTCATATTTTGTGCACCGCATTAAGTGAATGAGTGTTACCTAAGTACCTAATGATATATATTTTAAAATATGTAAATTCTCAATACATGCATTTGTATTTCGTTATTTTCATTTTTACATTCATGATTTTGTGTAAAAATGTACAGTTTGATATATATAATACATCTAATTCGTTTTAATAGATTTTTTATTGTATTCCTATTATAATTATTATTTCTATAACATATTATCACAATATCTTGCATACAAAGATATTTGAAGACCAATTGTACAAAAGTAGTCAATGTTTAGATGCCAGGTATTATATTTTACAACCAATTATTAAATAGTATTAGGACTAAGGGTGTACGGATCATTTTACGATATTTGTTGACATTATATTTTAGTTTAACTTGTGTTTTAGTTGTATATTAAGTATATACTTTGTTGTATTATTATTTTTGTTTGTTGTTATTTGTTTTGACGAGAGTTAAACTATTTTTATTATCGTGTTGTGTGTTGTTGTGTGGTCAGTGATGTACGCGCCGCCACCTCGTACGGGATACTCACTCAAGTCCTCAACTCTACCCGCCACAATGAGAACAAACGGATGCAATGTGAGTACACACATGCCTTTACTACTAACAAACACATCCACCCACTATGTACCACTCACCACCACCACTACTAATGCTAATTAAATTCATTGTGGAACTTATTGTGATTGTCCTTTGATATCGTTTACGTACATAAATATTTGGTTGGTATTTGTTTGGTTAAACTTCATTAATTTTTGTTTGAAAAATGCAGATTCTGTTTTGCAAGATTTTATATTAAACGTTGTTACAAGTGTTTAAGAATGGCTTGGAGATTATTCATACTTTGGCATGTGTATTGCAGAAATGATCCACATTACTGTTTGTAAACTTTCGACAGTTAAGTGCCATTTTAGCAATAGATATTTCTTCATTTGAATAGCCCCTTAGCATTTAAAACTTTGTGCAAGTCTGAATTATTTGTTGAATCTTGTAAATCAAAATCTTGTATTATTCGTGATTGAATTGTTTATTCTATTATTTAACAAATCACACACATGTAAACACATTTAGTTACATACATTCACTGGTACTAATAAGTTTTACTGCTGGTACAAGAAGTAAATGTGCTTATTATTATATGTAAAAGCACTCAGCTCATCAGACTCACTCACATAACCTCACAACTTCACACACAGAATCGAATCAGACAATAATGATTGGTAAGTCCATACAAATTTATAGCATCGGATGTTTCTGCATCACGCTTCTTGTTTTTGTGCAAAAGGTTTCGATGACAGTTTTATATAACTATATTTTTTTTGTTTACAATTGGCTTGTTTTCTTTTGTTATAGTTATTGTTGCATTTTATTGTTTTTTCTTTCTTCTTCTCACTCACCGTCGCCGCGCAATGCTCATAACACAACATGTTACAACGTGAAAAGGTTTGTAATAATAATTGGTCAAGATGTGATTTTAAAGGAGGTTCGGTCTTTGCTGTATCACAAGTTAGCTTTCATCTTCTGTCACATATCATTTTTGACGAAAGTGCGAATGTTGTGTTTTTTTGTTCTTTATATTATTATTTTTTCTCTTTTTTATCATTGAATGATTGTGTCGGCACTCCTGTGCTTTTGTTGCTATACTCCACAGTGGTGTCATCTTTGAGGCAAGTTCCGAAACCTGGCTACGGTTTGGGCGGAAGATCTCACACATTCTCTTCGAGTACGGCTGTAAGTTTTACATTAAAAAAAAACTATATAGTTTCATTTTATTTTTCATCAAAATTTTTGACGAAATAAAATACGTTGTCATCGGTACCTAACAGTTCATAGAATAAATCAAAAATACAGTTTAACTTGTTTTATTTGTTGTTTCTTTAATGCAGTCCGAAATCTTTGGATAAAAAAAAATAACTAAATGAGACATATTTTGCAAATTGTTATTTTGATTTATAGATATGAAAATTTACATGCACTATTGATCAAAAAACTCACTTTATCACATACATTGTTATATTTTAATTCATTGTACATATTTTTTTTTTATTTCATTCACATCACAAATAAAGACATCTATAATATATGTTCATCAAAATATTTTTACATTATGGTTTGTTGTACTGCATGATGGAAATTATACAATAGTTTTTGTCATTATCCTTTTATAAAACATAATTGTGTCAAATATTGGATATCTCATAAATTTATCACTTCAAATCCACATAATATCCATTTTAATCGTCTATGTCCTTTTTTATTATAAATTATGTTGTCTTGATAACTTTCCTATTTTGACAGATTTTTTTTACTTTTCTCATTTGACAATATATTAAAATAAATTTTTACATCTTTTGAGTTTTGAACCCTCGTTCTGTCTTTTCATGGAGTGTTCCAAAAAAATGTTGAATTGACTACTAAACTATTATTAATATTTATAATAATTTTGCTATTTTATTTAAGAATTGGGGAAATTATATTAAATAAACATAAAAAATAAAATAAAATAATCTTTATTGTGGTATAAATAAAGTAGCACAAATGGCGGGTTTATTGCCTTTAGGCAATTTCTACCAACCAACCAAACGTGAGAGAGATACAAGATACATTAATATTGATGTACATGGCTAAGTACATAAAAGAAAAGATATAATAAGAAATAAATAAAATCTATATAGGTACATATAACTAAAGTAGGTATAAGTAGGTTTATTGCCACTTATGAAAAAAAAACATATTTTTACCTATCTGTATTTAAAATCACATTTTGAATAATAGAGACACTGTATTTTATGTTGGTTTTGTGTATTGTGCTAATGTTTCTTGTCTTTTTCTAGGGAGATTTCTCATTCAGTGGGCTCGGGGACAAAACGCACAGCACGGAGTTCAGCAGCGGGAAGTCTGACAGTGAGTTTTCAGTTTAAATTGATATAAACAATAATAATAATAAATATGAAGAACATACATAACCAGAGAAGGCAATAATAATTAGAGATGAAACAAATAGTCTTTAACTTTTTGTCAGTTCTTTATATTATTGAAAATCACGATTAAAATACAAATTAAATTAGTACACAGAAAAGCTATTTATATTCCCACTTGCAATTTTGTAAACTGTCGTTTGATTGGTACCTGCCTTCTCAAGGTACCTACAATCCTTAGTGTATATATTATTATAAAGACTTATTCTTTACAAAAACATCACAATGTAACTCTCTCTGATTTGTTAAGTTTAGAAATCTGGGCATCCAATTTAGGATCTGGCGGGATATCCGTTTTCTGACAGCACTACTATTTGTTTCATCACTTGTAACAATGACCAATGGAATATCATACCTATAACTGTCGACTGTTGATACTCTCTTCTGATAGTTTACGGTGAATGTGTTCTTTGTTTGACTTCTACCTTTTCTGGTACCAATTGACTATTAACAATAGAAATAGCATTACTATTAGTTAGGGATTATTGGTTTGTGATATTACAGTAGATTTAAATAAATTATTCAGTAATGAGTGTTAAATATTGTCTGGACTAAAACGAGAATGGTTTTATATTTTAAACATTAATAAAACTTTTCTATTATCTTAACGGCATTGCTTTTTATTTTATTGTTACATATAAATAGCAATCATTAGATTTACTGATAATAATATATATACTAATCAATATATTTTTTTAGAAATATGACAAAAACATTTTAATTGGTAATTTTTAAGATATAAAAAGGGTCCTAGGTATATGTATGTATATGGTCCTAGGCAAATTTGGTGTGATAACAGTTTTAAGATTGTATGTGAATATCCCATACATGTTATTGTCTATGGTAATTTCCTCATTATTGTCATTGTGAGATTGATCACATATATTTTTATAAATATTTCTATTCAAAATTTTTAAAAATAGAATAATTCAATTGTATAATATTGTTTATTGTTAGTGTTCTATGTGATGCGGTTTCTTTTTAATGTTTTTGGTTGTCCATTTTTTCAAATGTTTTCTTTTCCTACATATTTAGTGTCTCTGTCACAATGCACACTCTAGTTCTGTGATGTTTTGAACAAATATTTTAAGACTTGTTAACTGTTGCACCAGTGTTTTGTCTTGTACATTTCGTGACATTGAAAAAAATAATAATAAACAGCAAAATTAATTGCAGAAAGAATTTAATTATAATGTTATTTATTATGAATAATTTATGAGGCTTCATTTAAAGCTTTGGCTTACACAACAAAATGAAAAAAAAATGGCTTAGTCAAACAATATTGCTAATAAGTGATAGATTAAAAACTGACTCTTTTAATTTTGAATACAATCGATTTAATATTTTAGTATCACATTCACACAAACACGATGAATTTGCCGCATTTAGTGTATCCACAAAATAGCTTTACGAGAACAATAATAATTAGTGAGCAGTCTACGATTGTATTGAAATAAAAACACTCAATTATTGTATTTGTATTTATATTACATATATATATTATTTGTGTATTATATTATATAAATATGCTTTTTTGCTTGTTTCTTATTTTATCGGCGGCTCAGTTTCGGCAGGTTCCATCACGGATGTGGACAGAAGTGCTATGGTAAGACTTCTTGTATAATAAAAATTCATGTCTCTTCATTAAAATACCCTTGTATATTCTCTCTCTATCTATCTAACTTTTTAATAATCTGTGTGTGTCTTCTTCTCAATCTTTATACAACTTTATCTTTTCTTGATGTCCGTATATTTGCTTGCTTAATGTGTAACAATGCTATAGATTTACAAGTATTATATTTAACTAATTAGTATAATGCTTAGCTAGGAACAAAATGCTGCATAGGTTTTGAACAAGCATTAGATTTACATGCTGCTTGCAAAAACACAACGCTTTTACTTGATTTTATGATTTGATTTTAATAATAAATTGTAATTTCTTTCTAGTTAAACTGCCAGTATTTTCCCTTATGTTCATTTTACATTCAATGAATAATTCTGATAGCATATTATTTGCGCTTGTGTATTAAATATCATTTCAATGTGTTGTAAGAATTACTAACTTTAGAATAAAAAAGTTATTATTTTATATATTATTGTTCTGCTATATTGTAAGTTTGTTTTTATGCTAAGTGATAAATATGATAGATATTCCAATTTTAGTTACTCAAAAATTCTTCCTTTTGTACCATAATTGTTCTATCCTTATGAATGCATGAGTAATCTATATTAATCTTGTTACTTTACAATCTAGCTGGTTTTGGGAGTTCTATATAATTGGTTAAGAATATCTTATATATATATCATTCTAGAGTTATTAGTTTCAATTTTAGTATATGTACTGTCGAAGTGAGTACATCATTTTTTTTTTAATTTATCTGGGTTTTGTTTGTTATAAACCCAAATACAACCTTATACACCTTTCACTTTCACGACACAAGTTAAAAGCTTGTGTCGTGAAAGGAGAGTTTGCCGGTGCCTGGTATCGAACCACGGACCCCTTGTTCATGAGGCTGAGCCTCTACCTCCAGGCTACCGACGAACTTGTTCTAGAATTGATTGAAGTTAATGCATACTTTCAGATTATATTGTATGCAGTCATTAGTTAAGTATATAAAAATCAATTTTCTCTATTTGGGGATCATCATATTTCTTCCATGTTTACAAATAAAGAAGTATATAATTATGTAATAAAGATGACGTGTAAACATATTACATTGTATATTTATCATTATCCGTTACATTTTTATTTTTTTGTAGAAAATTTACATAATAAAGATGTAAATTTTTATTCTAGTATGGTTTCATTTCTGGAATATTATTTTTGTTCCATGTTAAGTAAGACATTTTTAATTAGTGTTTTATTTTGTAAGCGTTACACTGAGGAATGTGTATTAATTAAGCATATGAAAGTCATCAAATAATAACCAACCAACCAGTAACCGTTATGTAACCACATTGGTGTATGGCTTTTTTTGTTAGCTCTTTGCATAATCCTCATAACAATCACCATATTCTCCCATTACACTTGGCACAAATCATCCTATAAAGGGTGTATTGCCATTAACTTCATAATAATAGTCATAATCACCACATTCCTCCATCAAATCATTTCAAATAATTGAATCATTGAAGTATTTTATTAATTATTCAATGTGTGTACACAGACCGCTGCTGATATTCCCGTATCGTCTACATTTGTGGGGGTCCTGAGAGCTGGGGCCCCAGTGGGCCCACATCGCGGGGGCTCAGCTTCGGGAGGAGTGCGGCGCTCCTTACCCAACATGGCGCACTCTCACCTGGTGCACGAGCCTGCCAAGATATACCCATACCATCTACTGCTCATCACCAACTATAGGCTGCCCCACGACGTTGATAGATTAAATTTGGAAGTAAGTATTTTCTTTTTTTTCATTGCCAAGGAAGTCATGTATATGAAGTGTATTAATGACCAGAATAAATTTGAAAAAGTTACACTAATTCCGGCATATGGAAAGAATTAACAAGATACGAGAAATCATTACCATATAAATATTTGTGAACTGTTAGTAATTTATTTGTTTATATTTCCAGCGCCATCTGTCAGACGCAGAATTTGAAGCTGTATTGCAATGCAGTCGTGTAGATTTCTATCGCTTACCACAATGGAGACGCAATGAAATGAAAAGAAGGGCCTACCTATTCTAAATTATTATATACATAAACAATATACATAAATAATTAATTAATTAAAACTATTATTATCATAATATACATAAGGATATTAAACTCCCAAAAAATAGTTGATAGAATATTATTTTATTTTTATTATTTTATGTTATATTCTATAACTTCACAACAATCTTTAATCATTGTCCTTTACTTTGTCTAACTAGTTTTTGTTAAATCATTTCAGATATTATTTTAATGACAATGACTACATTTTTCTTTATAGATTATTATGGGTCAAATATTTGGCATCTATTAACTTGGTCTATTCAACATGTATATAAAAAGATTGTGTATTAACTGCAAACTTCATTTATGACCTAAAATGTCAATTTCACACTTGTGTAAGATTGGTTCTAAGCCTGATAGTAGAGTATTGAATTTTCAAACAAAGTATATGTATTTTGAATCCCTGCCCTGCTCTACCTTCACAATACAAATGTGTCTTCGAGTTTATCAGAAATCTAGATAAAATAAAAAAAAGTGTTTGCAAATAGGCTAGGTTTAAACCAGTTATTTGACCTATAAAACTTGTTTAATTGTATAAAAAAATATATTTGAGTTAAACATCTTTCGGTATTATGTACCAATTCCTGTCCCAGTGTCACAACTCTGATTTGATTAAACTAAGCTGTACTATTTATTCCAAAGTTATAATATTACATTGTAAACATATTTTTATTTCATTTATTATAATTAATGTATTTCAGAAGAAATACATTAAATACTATTTTTTGACAAAACTAAACACATATTTACGTATTGTCAATATTTTTTTCTATCTAATTTCTTTCGACGATATCTATACCTTTATGATAATATTTTTTTGTAAAGTTGTTAATCATTTTACTTTTATTGTGTTATTATTGTTTTAATTAATTATTTTATGGATAATTTATTGATTATTTTATTTATGTTTAGGAAATTCTAGCAAGAGCTTGTTTACATTTAGAAATATTTTATCTTTTTATCAATGATTCATCTATCATTCTCTTGCACAGGGCACAAAAGGAAATGTAAATTGTCATGTATATCATTGAATTATTTAAAAAAAATCTTTTAATTAATGTTTTTATTTTATTTGACATATTGATGTGTTGATTCACATATTATCTGACTCTAATGTATTTCCTACAGAATTAGACAATTTACAAATTAAGATATCTATACAGTAAATCATATAATATTAACTTATGTTTAAGAATCTTGCTTGAATTTCCCCTGTCTATTATATAGGTTAAGTTCTAAATGTACTGATAAAACTATTATTATTTATTTTACCCAATAAGTTAGGGCAGTTTTATATTTGCGTAGCCACTCGGAAACTTGCATTGATAAAAAGCATTTTGATTCGAATAGAAGGCCTTAGGAGACAAGAGTATAAAATATGTGTTACATGTCTGTTATTTTTTTGTAGCAATTTGCAAAACATCACATTTCAAAGACAATATTATACTACATAAAACATCAATCATACAAGAAACATTTACTATTTGGAATAGTATCCAATTTTTTTTGTTTGACATATGGGTGCATTAAAATGATATGGTGCTAGACGGACGAACGGTGGTACCTATTTAGATAATTTTTCTCTTCGCCACAATCGTGTTCATAAGAAAAAAGTCCAACAAGCTCTAAAATACAAGAAATAGTAAATTTGTACACACCCAATTCAAATGTAATTATATCTTCAATATTATGTGCTGAATGGCTTATGTTATTTTAATTTATGTAATAAAGTAAAAAAAGTATAGATTAGATTATTACTATTTAATTGAATAATTGATAATTACTTTTTTTACACAATACTTACTGGATTATAAATAATTACGCCTAAGCCATAATAAATATTGATAATATTACTGGTGTGGTTAGTTGTATACTTACACATTGTCTAATTTATTTGTTTTCGTCAAAGAGCAAGTAAGATGATAGAGATGCTGTCACTACTGTTTTATTCTTAATATAGTGAGGCAAAGTTTTTGACTTATAATTCTCTAATGAAGTTAGCCACGGTCAATGTAACTAATACACGGAACCAATTTATTAAATATAGCTAATTCATATCAGAGATATTGCTCAAAAAATGTGGAATGGGGTTAAAGCCCTTGTCACCTCTTCAATATTATAACTTGCTTCATTGGATTTCACCCCGACAACTTTTGTACTTTTAGATTGCTTTACTGAAGTTTGTCAACATGGAGGCGTTCTATCTCTACTTGCTCTTTGTTTGTCGTACTATGAAGGTGCAAGTTTTTTAACTGTTATCTTTTTTTAAGTATTTTTTCTTTTGTATTTATTATATTGCATAATGTGAATTTGTACCTAGATTTTATCATCAAATGTTGATAAGCTGTATTATTAGCATTTTGTTTCGTCCCAAGTCCTATTATAAACGCAAAATTTCATAGAAGCAATATACCCAATATATTATTGCTTTGTATATTAGCAATATGTGTGCTTATTAAACCAGGGGTCTATAGAGAAATATTTATTATATTCGTATAATAAAATAAAAATAAGTAAATCATTATTATATGTACTAGTAAAAGAATAAATAAATAAAAATTACTACTGTTACATTTGCCAATAATAATAAAAAAAAATCTTATGTGTACAAATTTTAATAATTATGTAAATGTGTGTGTAAATGCTTTGAGAAAAAAATACTTAAATGCAAATTGATTTTAGTAGAACTTTTGCAATAGTGTGTGGCCATTTCATTTGTTTGTTTTGTTTTCTTTTCGATGCGTAATAAAATAAATTATGTTATTGTGAGAATTGAAAAAGTGTAAGCATATTATAATGTAACACATAATAGATCCAAAATTTCTTGGCGTGTTCTGTTTTTTGTAAACTGTATTCTATGATCAATAAAGCGTAGACTATAATTTATAAGGTTACTTCAAAAACCATGTTAAATTATTTATCTTGGGATGATATTTAAAAATTAATATTTTTTCAAATGGTCATACATCCGATTTTAATATAAAAAACATATTTAAACTATTCTGTAATGCATACTGAAATAAACATTTTGATAAAATGCCACAAATATTTGACAAGCCTTAATATTTGTTGTTGTATTTATAAAGTAGTTTTATATTTTTATTTTTGTGGTATAGATATTATTGCAAATTCTTAACAAAATGGATATCTTGATCTTTTATTGCTTCATTAATTTTTTCTCCGGAATTCCGTCATGCATAGTGTATTTCAGTCAGCGTCTCGCAGTGAAGTTTGAGTTGTATAATTAAACAAACTTTATATATGTACATTGGGTTTTGTTACATTTAGAATTTTTATATTAAATTTTTATCATATTATTATACTGTCCAGTTTAAATTACTGTATCTAATGTTTTTACTGCTGTAACTTTTATTATAATATATATTTCTATTATTTATTTTTTACTTCATTATGATATGATATTGTCACTCGACATTCATAATGAAATATGCGAGATAAACAAAATTGTTTTTTTGCTGCAAAATTATTTATATGACTAACTACTTGTAATAAACATGTAGATCGTCTTAATAATATAAATGAGACTTTCAGGAAGGGCGGCATTGCTCATCACTGGTGAATTGAAGTGTTCAATGTTGATAAAAAAAAATTAAACAGTCGAGTTCTGTTATATTTGATATTGAGCAATAGTGAAAATAGTGTTTTCCATTTTATAAGACCTATTTTTTTAGTTCTCAGAATTTTGTTTAACTCCCATGTTCCATTTTGTGTGTCCAGCAATAATATTATGTAATTTCTGAAAGTTGTGTGTGTGTATATATCTGAAAGGAAACTGATGCCTGACGATTGCGTGTGGTGTATTTTGCTTTAGCTAGTCTTGGAATGAATAGAGATTTGTGTAATGTCCTAAAATAAGGTATGTAATTTTAAATAATAATAATGAAAACATATTTTCTATGTTGCGGCTGCGTAATAGAGGACTTCATTTTGTAAGCTTGCAAATTTTATAAAAATAGAATTATAAATTATAATATTTACTACAAAATGTAGACAGACGACACTTTCTATTATAATTTATATTGTATATATTCAGAAACTTGAAGTGTATTCATATATAAAAATTCCATCATTATTAATTTAATTCTTATGAATCTGGGTAGTTCGTTTTATACTTATAATGTAGGCTGTTATCAAAAATATTTAATTTTCACAACATGATATATTAATTTTATCTTTAATAGGAGTAGTTAGTGCTGGTCACAGGTGTTTTAAATCACTGTGTTGTTTCTATTTGAAAGGAAATTCATTTGTTTACGATCTCTACTGAAATATGGACCAATTGGGAGAGAAAAGATGTACACTTCAAGCTAAAATACCATAAATTTGAATATATGCATCATACATAATAATATTACTACATACCTACTTATTTATTTGATACTATTTATATTTTAGTACGTTGGTAGATTTTAGTTTTGTTATGTCATTTATGTTATATTTAAGTGAAGTGTGAGATAATACATTTTATTTTGTCACGTTTGGTACTAGAATATTTTTAAAATTTCTCATTTTTTTCAATATTGCAGAGAACTATTATTTCTATAAATATAAAATTAAAAAAAAAAATTGAGGTGATTAAAATGTACAGAATTCACATATAGGTAGTATACTATGAAAATTATTTTTCTTTCTTTTACAAATTGTTAAAAATTACACATTTGACAATTATGTTTATCTATAAAATGAATAATATATGTATATTACTGTCAAAATAAATATCTTATATAAATGTACGTGTTAATGTGCATTTTATTTTGCGTAATTAATGCATATTATGATTTATGCAGAAACCGGTACTTCTTTGTGCACAGATTTGTGATGTTTATTATCTCAATTTTTGTTGAACTAATCAACAGTAGTAATCTTTTTGCGGTCACAATTTTAATATATTATTATTATGTGCACTAGATTCCCTTAGAAAAATAACTGCAAATGTGTTTTTTTTTTGTTTATATTTTTATTTGTTTAAATTACGGCTTCTTTCTTCATTGAAATGTAGTCAAATCATCCAACTTCTCCGGTCAATAATTGGTTTTTTTAGTAATATATAAAGTACGAAAAACGATCTATAATATGTTTTTCTGTTTTATTTTTTGATTTATCACACTTACTATGTAATATTATGATTTTATATCTTTATTATTATTTCACTTTTTATTTTATTCTTATCACTCAAATGTAATGTGACATTCAAAATAAACCATCAGCTTATACATTTTATGTGTTTTATTTCGTATAACCCTCAGTTATGTGATGACCAAGAAAATATTTCATAAAATACCACACTCATCAAAATCAGAGTATCATGAATATTGTGTGAAGAGAACAACCGTTTGCATAAAATTATTTTAAAATAATACAAGTTTATTTCCTCCATGATATTCTAACATTGATCTCCAACTTATCTAATTTTCTGTCAACCAGTAAAATAAGCATAAAATTTCATCTATAAAGTGATTAGCATCTTAAATTTGTGGATAAGGTTTGCCAGTCATCCTAAATGATTTCATGTTTTATAACTCTATAGAATAGATTGTATATGTCGATAATATGGAATCAATCTTTGATGCTTTGCTTATGAGTCTAGTGTTTTAAAGTAACATAGTTTGGTTACTTTAACATGCTAGACTTTTAGACTAACTTGAGTTTCAGTACCCTTGAGTTCATGTTATGAGTAAACGGCACTTTACAAATAATTGTCCATATAGGTATACACTCAAACATTCGCATCTTCCACAGCCTGATCACAGGCGCATGCTACTTTGTACATATCATAATGTGATGTCACAACTTGAAAATTCTCTCGAACTAATAAATTTCTAATAATTCTCACCATAAATAGGTACTAGTCCAATTTCTTACATGATTTTTAATAGACTTGTTACGCGTTGTCATCTGATATTCACGCTCTGACTGTGAATTTTGTGATGATTTCCCAAGCAAAAATGGGTGTTTAAAAAGCAGAATTTTAGTAAGTTTTAAATCAATATGATCCACGAAAATGTTCTGAAATTTCAGATTACATCTTTTATTGAAGAACAAAAAATAACTGAAAAAGGCAAAAATGCATATATAATGGCGGTCTTTTGAAGTAACTTTTTCATGACATTATGTTCATCAAGTGCAGTTAGTTCACTGGCTACCACATTTGTGGGTTAATATATTTACAAAAACGAAAAATGGGAACTTGAAAAAACTATAAATGTATGGTGCAAGCACATATAATATACGTATTATAACCATTTCTCTTTATTACATTGTTTGTACTCATTATTAAATGATTACAATTTTGCAAGAAACAAATCATTCTAGTTTTATTTTGATAAAATAACATAATCTACTAGACAACCAAAACACTCCCATATAAATTTAGATGAAATTGAAGCCGTCAAGTTTGTTTGTGGAGTGCACCAACAGAGGGCAAAACATTTAAGGAAGAAAATTTATGTCACTTCGTCCAATTAATTTTTAGCTTTCAAACTAATATTATATGGTATCCGTCTCTTTCTCCAAAAAATATGTGCTGAAAATTGAGGGAGCCACTGTCTGCTTTTTTGCTCAATTCAAACACCAATTTATTGTAAAATAATAAGACAATTATATTTTTCTGAACAAATAACTTTATTTGCCTTTGCGTGTTCAACAACTCCTGAAAATTACCGGTAACATAAAATGTACAAGTGAACTATGACATAATACACAATAATAACGAAACTGAGTGTGGAGCATTCGTTATACAAATAACAAGAATAATATTTTGTACACAACATAATCCAAGATCAATTTCCACATCTCACAATTAATAAATTAATCATCATCAGTCAACCTTCAATCACAAGCATCAATTTAAAAGCAAATTTTTATTTTTACAATTAACCATTGTTTGAGGTTATATAATAATATGTAAACGTTACGCAATAAAACCATCATAAAAGGCTTAGAAAAGGCTATGACACCGTGTTTGTTTGGTATTTCAAAGTCTTAGGTATGTCACCTGGAAGTTTAATTGAACAAAGCACACCTCGGGAAAAGGATGGGTTGTGGGTTCAAGTCCTATCTATAAAATTACCAAATATGGTGACATTGTCTTTTCAAAGATTTACATGATAGTTTTGTGTGTTAAATTTACATAAGTTTAGTAGATTAGATTAGAATAATGTAAGCAAGAGTCACAATAGTACTAAAAATTATTCAATTTAATTGACAAAGTGATATAAAAATATTACTACTGCATTTCCTATGTTCATTTTACAATATTATAATATTATGATTGCCTATTTGTACATTTGTATCTCGGAGACTGATTGGTTTTAATTTTTTACGTCAAAATCTGCAATTTAAAATTACAGTGACTTTTACTTCTGTCAGAATTTGAAATTTTCATATTAATTTTGGTACAGTGGAACCTCTCTATTTGTTGTTAACTTGTTTCACAAGTATATTGAATGTTATATTAAAATCAATTTTTATCGTAACAAATAATGTATATTCAGGAAATCCTTAGCCATTTCAAACAGATGCAAAAAAGAAGTTGATATTCCTTAAACTTATACAATAAATGTTATAGGTAATTTCTATTACGATTATGTAATATTTTTATCATCAAATTAGATGTGATTGAGTTAAAAAAAAAATGCTTAGTCTGTTTCGATACTTTTTTTCCAAATCTTCTTGTAGTAACCAATTGCATTACCAATGAATGGAATGTATTTTCGTTAAGTATATAAAATTTGGATATCACTTTTAAAATGACATAATTTGCAATTTGGTCATTGTACCACAACTGATAACATTTGGAAATCAAGACAAATGAAAAAAAAATATCAATAAATGTCAAAAAGTTATCCAAATATGATGAAAATTAAATATAACAAATATAGAGGCTCTACTACAGCTTCAATTTGTAATATTTCTGTAAGTATTCTTTAACAATTTGTATCAATCCTGCATGTATTCATAAACAATTTTGACTAAAATTTCTTATATAACATTCACACATTTTCATTTATTCAAAGTTAAAGTGAATCCTAAGCATTTTATTTAGATACTTAAACATTGCTTCTACCTACAATATTACAATCACTTTATGAGTGTTTGTATTTCAATATAATTATTTTATCAGACGACTTCAACAAGTATTAAAATGCAGGCAGCAAGTATTAAACTTCAAGATAGTATTAAAATGCAGGATTTAATTAAAGATATATTAAAATATTCCAAAAAAAAGATCACTACTGCAAATGGATGGTGTTAAGCAACAATGTAAAAAGTCAAATCTAGATAACCAATGTTTCGAGTCGAGCCAACACTAATTATTATTTTACAGTAGTTGTATTGGCTGTGAGATTGGAGTTGAGAACAAACATAGGTGTTACAAAGGACTGTTTAACTTTAGCTGCTCAATTATTTCAGTAAACCAAGAATATCATTTTTAGGTTTGAATCACGATGACAACTCACTTTTTATTTCGATTTAATGGATCGACACATTGTTGCACAACACAATCCATATATGACTTAGCAATGTAATTTTTATGATACTGAAGAAGAGACGTTATTATCACATTTTCTAAAACGACCTCCCTAAATATTGTCACAATTTCTATAATCTAAACATAACTGTATTATCTCTTATTTTAAGTAATTTGTGTTTTTCTTTGTAACTAACTTCTTTTCTAGAATCTCATGGTGATATTTTACAAATCTAGCAAATAGTAAACAAACGATACATAACAATTTACTTTATTTAGTTTTCAAAAATCTTACATTATATTATAGTGACGACAAGCAATTTTGTTATAATACTGATAACTTTTTTTTAGAAAAAAATTAAATAAACACTGATCAGATAAACATAACTATTAGTCACACAATTGATACATCCATCCATCCATACCATCACGCCGCTTCCCTCGCGGGGTAGGCAGAAAGGATCGAGCGCCACTTCCTTCTATCCTTGCATACATCTTTCGCTTCCGTCACTGTCATACAATTCCTCATGCATGCTCTCCTGTTCAATGTGCTCAACACGTGACCGTCCTGTAGGATTTGATTTAAATGATCTTGCCATTTAATCCTCGGACGTCCGCGTCTCCGAGCACCATTCCTCTCAGCCAAATATATCTTCTTAGTCATTCTGTCCTCATTCATTCTTTCCACGTGCCCAAACCATCTTAACTTATTTACATTCATCTTTGTTATTACACCAACTTTCATTCCACATTCCTTTCGTATATCACTGTTACGCACACGATCTCTCAGACTCTTGCCACACATCCTTCTCAACGATCTCATTTCCACTGCATTTATGCCACTTTCATCCTTTTTTAACCATGTCCACATACATGAATGACTAAATCATTGACAACTGTTTTTTAATGATGTTTTAAACAAATCTTACATTCCATTATAGTGTGAACTATAATAGAATGTTATTTCTTATAAATGAAACTGAGCGTTAATCTGCAAAAATTAATCTCATTTCTCGATAAATTGTTATTTTTGAAATGTAATGTGAGTAACAGTTGATTCTAGACACCTATGAAGCCAAAAAAATTCATCCAGGGATGTGTGATTCGAGAAAATATAGAACAAACTTATAACGATAATGAATCAATTCAGTTTTTGAAGTATTTATTTCACAAAAAGTTTCATATCTCATTCCCATTTTCATGAAAATCACCAGCAGCTCATTAATTGCATATTCAAATATTAGTAGTAGTGAATTTCATAGAACATAATCTTTTAGGATTATAATATAAGAGAGTGATTCAATTCATGACTTGCACATTTGTATTTTTACAATGCATAATATTAATAATAATAACACAATTTGACACAACATATGTGCATAATCACGCAATAATAATAATAATAACATAGTCATTAGACAACAGATTACATGCAAATCTGTATTTACATTTGCATATTTATATTTGGATAACGTATAGATCTTTGCATATTTTGTCAAATTTTAAAGGGTTTAGCATATTCTAACGATTATCTGCTGAATTATTTACATTAAATTTTGATATCTGATAAAAAAAGTGTACACAATTTACACTGTATAATCATCTAAATTTCAACTCTTCCATTGCAAAATTTTGGATCCAACTTACTCTGGATAAAACAGCTTTTCAGACCATAATACACTGAAAATATGCATCTCAAATTTCTACCTCCCCTACATACTTATAAAAATATCACGATCTTAACATAGGGCACTACATAATTTAAACATTTTTATTAGGTAAATTTGCATGCACATTTCAAGCATATATTTTTCATATTTTCGTGTCAATATTAGTTTCTTCTGTTACATATTATGCGGTATCTAATAATCACAATCTATGAAAAATCTTATAAAAATTATTTAGTAACATAAAATAGACATGATGAGCAGGTATGGATGTAAATATGTGCGTGTGTATTGGATCCTATCACATGTTTTATTGTGTTCATACTCTAATATTATCTTTTATAAATGTTTAATCAACTGTGTAGTACAAATATCACAAGTGAAAACAACTTAGGATGAATGTCGTTGAGAAGTTGTAATGTTATGTTACTTGCTTCTAAGATGTGTCTACTGCAAGCATTTTTTTATTTATTTAAATTATTTTGTGTGGTTTTTTTAGTATTATATAACAACATTTCAACACTTATATTTAATATATTTTACTATTACAATTGGATTTTAGGTAAAGACACTATTAAATAAGAAATGTGGTGCTGACAGATAGACATATAGTTGAGACCAGAATATGAAGTTTTATAGATCATACAGTTGATTGAGATGACAGATAATTTATCTAACATTGAAAATCAAACATGAGACTGTATATGGTATGTTTTATTATATATATTTAAATATTTATTTGACTATCAAGAAACTTTACAAAACCAGAAAAATATACATTTTGTCACTATTATACCACACAAATTTCACAACGCACGCAAATATAAAAATAGCATGTAAAATAAATTAAGTTAATATCAAAATTTCCTTTCTATAAAACTACACTGACAAGAAATTGTTTCATAGATCAGATGACAATTTATGTAATAGACAAATTAGGTCAGTTTGTAATAATTCATAAGAGTCCTAGTGCCTAAATTGTCCAATTATGTTACCAAATAAATTACAAATGATCTCACAAGGTTTAATGATAATGTTCACATGTCTACACTGTTGGTGCGTGCAATGGAGTTATGTCTGTTTGAATGTTGATACACGCTAAAGTAAATATAAACATTTGTGACTATCGCACACGGCTATATGTCACTAATATAGTGGAAATCTAGCCTGGTGTGCCATCGTCTCTTACAGATAATTTTGAAGACATGACAATAGGTGTCGTCTTTACTATCTAACAATATTATAAAAATTTATATTCAATTTCCACCTTTCGTGCATAAGACTTTAAACAATGAAACGCCAAATATTTGATCAATATTATTTCTTAAAATAATCAAAAGCAAATGAAGAAAATAAAGAAATAACTAATTCAGATGTGTGACTAATTGATATGACAGAAAAAGAATGTAATTACAATATGACAGTAAAATGAAATTCGAACAATGACAAATTAAATATATAAAAAAATTCTATATGTCAAAAGGCTTACGAAACGCATTAGTTCACTTTTTCAAGCATACTTCGTCCAATTACTTTTAAGATAAATACAATTATACGTATTACAATCAAATTTCATAAATTACATCAATATCTTTCAAAAATCGTGAACTATTTTTTGTGAGTTAAGAATGAATATATTAATACTCAAGCTTTTGATGATTTAATGGTGATTTAGATGTGAAATAATGTACAGTATGAATATGCAAAAATTCAAAAATAATATTAAAAAAATAGATGGTGTATGGTCACTGTTAACGAGTCTTTCGCAGGTCCAGTGAAAAACATAAAAATCTATGTTTTAAAATTATATAGTACATACATAATAATATAACATTGTTTCGTAATAATATCAATAACCTAATTACAATATTAATAATTACACAAACGTGAAGTTTCGTAAACAATGAAATTAAATACTTCAGTCCATAGATAAAGAAATCATGATTCAATGAGGAGATAAAAAATGTCTTGTAAAAATGATTCTCGTTCATTTATAAAAAGTAGGTATACATACAAACATGATACATTGATAAAAACCTCATTGTTTTTCAGTCTATTTTTGAATTGCCAGCAACCAGAGGTGGAAATCATCTTGATTAAATTTCATAATATCGAAATTTAATTAAATTGTTTGAATTTTTGTTTATTTGATTTTCTATTTATAGATGCGGTGTGTTATTCACTTTGTGCCATATTTAAGAAAATAATGGAAATTATTCACAGCTAAAAAATGTATCTGAAAGAAGAGAAGCAATAAAGTGGGGACATACAAGGATGACCATGTATATCAAAATCTCAAGGATGGTCTCATGCTAAATAATAGAATTTGCACGAGTTCAGATGAAGCAAAATCACTGCGCAAAAACAGGTATAACCTGCATTCCACTAATTCCAAAAAGAATGCGATGTGAGGAAACAGATAAGACTATTTAAAGGTAATGAATGAAATTACCAATTTTCAACGTCAATCAGGATTTGACTACAAACTCAACACAGATTACCAGATTTACTTTTACAGATAAAGAGAAAAAACAAACCAATAAATAGACATTTATTTTTGTAGTGCAAGCTACATTCATACCAATAATATTTATTATTTTCAATAAAATTAAACAATAAATGAAGGTGATGTTATGTCTCGCGTAGACTTATATGTTATTAGAACTGTTTTAAGTTTTTATTTAAATGAATCACAACAAGCAGGTAATAATAATCTTCATATCTTTTTTAAGATAATACTTTTTGCTGTTATCTTAGCTGTGTGGATTAATCTATCCCTGATGTTTAGCTCGTGCGCTTTATCTGATCTATTGCAGAGTGCGTGCAGTATCAGAGTAACTAATACTAATCACAACTATAAAACCACTCAGTAAAGATAAGTGTTTGATAACTCATTGATGTTTCATAACAAACCCTCAAATGTATCAATATTTAATATTAAAAAAATAATATAAAACCTAATGATTGATAAACACAATGTGAATGATTAAATGTAAAAAAGTGAATAAATGTAAAATATTGTAGTTCTTGATTTTACATTTTTACAATAAATCTTCAGAGAGTTTAAAACGTTTTCATGATTTTCTTTATAATTCTGTTCATTTTGTTGTTGAAAAAACCTAAATTGAAAATCGATCTCATTAATGTATGTTATTTTCAGCTACTTTAAAATGTTTTTCAAAATTTTAAGATGAAATTTGTAAACACTAAACTAAAGCATGATAAATAAAAAACAAAATATTAATAAATAAAAAAGCGTATGACAAATCAAACATTTTTAATATTACGTATTATGCTTTGCGTTGTAAAAACACATGTTTTTTTTTAAATAAACTATAAAAGTATTAATAAATTTAACAACTGTGCATAATGATTATTAAATATTTGAAAAACATGAATAAAATATGAATTACGATAAAATGAAAACAAATACTGAACGTAGGCAACACTTACCAAATAAGCATCTGTGATGCTATTGATGTTTTAAATTTGTTAGGTTACAATATATTTGAATCTTCGTAAATGATAAATCAAGACTTGAATTTCATCGTGCTTCAATTTTAAGCCAAGAGTGGAATCCTATAAATAGTTGAATAGTAAAATCATTACAATGAAATATGAGTCTAAAATATGTTTTATCGCCTTCCTGCAATACTTTTTTATTTACTGGCATCACAATGGTCAACGCTAATACTGTGCACTATGAAATGGTATGGGAATATTTCCGATGAGAGTGGCGGTTTACCTACAACTTTGTGTAATGTGTTGTTTGCTCTGAAATGCTTCTATACAAATTCCTAGTGCATAGTATTGTTATTGGCCTTAATGACTTAATCAAAACGCTGTCTTGCGATTGCCAAAAAACGAGAAAAGGCACCAATGAAAAACAAATCTATTTTGTGATGAGATAATAATTTATATGAATGATTTCTTCATCTAAAGAACAAAATATAATAACATCTAATTATGTACATTTTGTGCTCTAAAACCAAGCGCAACTCTGGTATTCGTAAAGATATTGGATACAGTTAATAATATGTTACCAGCAACATGATCACAGCTTATCCTGACTTAACGGCTCTCTATGAATACCAAAGCGATGTATTCTTTTGACAAGTCATAATAAATACAAAAAACATTTTAAAAGTATATATAAATAATTAATAGTTTATCATTCATTTCTTCAATAGGATTAAAAATATTCACAAAATATATCATCATTTTGTTTTCAAAGTACGATTGCTATTAAAGAAATGTAAGGAAGTACTTTGTATCAGGATACAATAACAACAATATGTATAACAAAATGGTTTATTTACAATCCAATAAATATATTATTTATACCTAATATAAAATGATATAGTCAAAAGAATACACAGAGTTGATTTGTACGAGCCAGAAGTAAAAAGAAAGGAAATGTAATATTAGAGTCTATGTATGTCGTAACTTAGGAACTTGGCACTCCCCGTGATGGACAGTGTTAAGGCTCAGGGTTCCATACAGGTTAGCACCATTCATAGCCGGCAGCTCCATTGTCTTAAAGCCCTTAATACCCTCGCCAGGGGGAGGTGAAGGGGAACTACTGGATTCTGCACTAGAAGTCTCAGCCTTCACCGAAGTCTGAGGTAACACTAACCTCAACACTTTATCTGTGGACAAATCTGATTTTGGTTTTTCAGATGATGATGATGCAATGACTACATCTGTCTTATTCCTACCTAATAAAAGAAATTTGAAGGATTCATACGTCGACCAACAGATAGCCGCTGCGGGCATTTGATAAAGAACCCTCGCTTGGAGTCCTTTGAAGAATCCAGTGGGTCCACTTAATCGGAGGATGTAATGAATGGCGTCAAACAATCCCTTTGCTTTTACTTCTTGTGTGTTTAGGACTGTCTTACAGACATCCAGAGGAGTTGTGGCTGCAGCAGCTATAGCCCCGGCTACAGCCCCTGACACCATGTGCGCTGGTGGGTTGTATGATTTGTCTTTATTTGTCAATGTCTGGATAAACTCGTATGATGTGAAGTGTATAGATTGGAAAGGTATATTCATTGACAATTGTGTTACATATGACCTATAAAATGCTTTCATTCCTTCCGCCCTATATACTTGTGATACACACTGCACTACAGTTCTGTATGGAGAGTTGACCATTTGTAACCTTTGTTTCACAACTGTTGTTAATCCCAGCAAGAACATGAAACAAAACAAAAAATACACAAAATTAATTAATATAGCTATAAACAAAATTAACTTTATGAAATTAAAATGAGGTTAAAAGGCAATACGTGAAAATGAAATAATTTCATTTCAATATACCTACTAGTGGTACAGTACAGTAGAGTGAATTATTTCAATTCAAGAGTTGCATAACAACAATAATAATAGGCACAAAATGGAGTAAAAATAATGGTGATTGAATAATGATACTCCATCCTATTTGTGTCTAGAGACAGACAGTGGAACACATGACATTTTACATATCACTATATGTGTCGCCGAGTTTCGAAATCCGCTATAACACATTTTCACGAAAATTGATTTATATAATGTCATTGGATTCGTAATTAAATATTTTATAACCCTAGAAAACTGTTTCTTTCGCAACACTCACATTTTTTACAAAAAAAATAAAATAGTATGATGATGAGAAAAGAATTCCGCTACATCCCTTCATGTGTCTTTTAATATCCTCTATAACTCAACCAACCAATAGGAGTTATTTTTATGTAAGTATACAAAATGAATAGTTTATTTTTACTCAATGTCAAAATATATTTAAAAATTTTACTGTTGGTACAATTTTATAATTAACAAACTTGTTTGACTTCAGAAAAGTATGTTTAATACTTGTACAATAGTTTTTTTATCGAATTTCTCCGAATCACGAAAATGTGTTATAGCCGATTTGGAAACTCAGCGACACATATACCAGACAATACTTCAAGGATTGTCCATATACTGACACACAGGAGAAGGAAGTATATTATGCGAGCACCTTAATTTGCTCTGGTCACTCACTCGCAAATGAGTGGATGGCCTATAAAAATTGAATATAATAGAAGCGTCTTAATATTTTATTAGTTTAACACATTCTGTTTGCCAAAGAATTAACTCACTACTAACATTTCTGAAATTTACTTAATGAGTATTATCAAACATATTACGGTAATTTTGCAACTTGTACATTAATAATACCCTGCATCCGTTCTAGATACATCTAAGACAATATTGTTTCTCTAAACAAAAATAAATATATATTTCAACAAGATATGAATAAATACAATCTACCATCGTAAAGAAAAAATCCTTTCTTATTTGATTATTAACAATTGTTTTATTTTTTAAGGTTCCCTTTAAAAATGTACAGTTGAAATACGTTGACCTATAAAGTAGAGCCTCACTGCCCCAAATCGCATTTTGAAAACAGCACTCAAAAGGAGAGTGCTAGAAGAAATTCTTAACAACTGATTAATAATACTAGGATAAAAACATGCAAAAATCCTCACTTCAGATTTTATGTCGCAGAAAAGTGGAGATAATCTCAAACTAAACAGATAGAACCTAAGAAATCTCACCACAGTACCAACAGGGCATTGTTGACTCAATAAACACTTATGTAAAATACAATCAACAGGTCACATGTACTTATTCTGCATGAATGAATATGAAACTCCATTACATCTACTTCGAAGATCTGTTTGAATGTGATGGTACAAATGCAAATGAGTATGACGACAGTGAAAGCAGTGTGAATGAAAACGATATGATAGACATGAATGAGATTATGAATGCATTAAAAAGAGCGAAGTGCGGTAAAGCTGTAGGGTATGATTGTGTTGCCGTTGAGCTCATCAAGTCTGGTGGACCGGGGGTTCTCGGGTGGTGTTTGGAGCTTTTCAACGATTGTTGGAGAGAAGGTGTTACTCCAGAGGATTGGAGGAGGGCTATCATCTGCCCCCTGTACAAAGGGAAAGGCTCTAGACTTGAATGCGGAAGTTATCGGGCTATTAGCTTGCTGAGCTCAATAGGGAAACTGTATGGTAGAATTTTGATTGAGAGAGTACGAAAGATAACTGAGTGTAAGATATGGGATGCGCAAGGATCTTTTTTGAATGGCAGAGGGTGCACCGATCAGATCTTCTCCCTGCGAATGGTTATAGAGAAGTTTCTGGGTAAACACCAGAGGCTTTTTTGTGCGTTCGTGGATCTGGAGAAAGCATATGATCGAGTGGACCGTGAAAGGTTGTGGCGCGTGTTGTCGGAGTATGGGGTGAGCAGCCGGTTGATCCGCGCAATATCTTCACTTTACGTGGGAAGCTCCGCTTGCGTGAGGGTAAATAACACTCTCTCGGAGTGGTTTGTCCTCACCAAAGGAGTGAAGCAAGGTTGTGTCATGTCTCCGTGGCTGTTCAACCTATTCTTCGACTACTGTATGCGACCTGTGAAAGAGATGGATGTTGGTGTCGAGCTGAATGGGTTTCGGGTGAATGCATTGATGTACGCAGACGATTTGGTGTTAATGGCTGAGAGTGAAAGGGACTTACAAGAGATTGTTACGTGTGTGTATGATAGTTGCAATTTGAATGGTTTGAAAATGAATGTTATGAAGACGAAAGTTCTTGTTTTTGAAAGAGAGAATGAAAAAACGATTTGCGAGATTAAAGTTGGTGACGAATGTTTGGAGCAAGTAAGTGAGTATGTATATTTGGGAAGTATGTTTACGAGGGATGGAAGATGCGATGGGGACATTGAAAGAAGGAAAGTGGCCGGTGCTAGAGTAAACGGTGCACTTCGACCCATTGTCAGCAATGACAATGTGTCGAACATGGCTAAAATGCTGGTGCACAATACCATTCTGGTACCGTCACTTACGTATGCAAGCGAGACATGGACATGGTTGAAGAAGGACGAAAGTGGAATAAATGCAGTAGAGATGCGATCGTTGAGAAGAATGGTTGGTAAAACGCTGCGTGATAGAGTGAAGAATGACGATATTAGAAGAATGAGCGGATGCAAGAAGAGTGTTGTGGACAGAATGCGCGTGAATAAACTACGGTGGTTTGGGCATGTTGAACGAATGAACGAGGTAAGAATGACAAAGAGGATATACTTATCTGAAAGAAAGGGTGTGAGGAAACGCGGGCGTCCGAGAACCACGTGGCTTGATCACGTGGATCAAATTCTCAAGGACGGCCGCGTGTTGAGTAAGAGGAACCGACGTGCGTGTATGAGGAACTGTATGAATGTGGAGGAAGCGAAGGAAGTGTGTAAAGATAGATCTGTTTGGCGTTCCGTTCTCTCTGCCTACCCCACTTGGGACATGGCGTGAGGGTATAGTATAGTAGTACATCTACTCATAAAATGTGAACCAATAATGCAAACAATAGCCAAAATAATTGGCTCACACTTCTCTGATCAAGAAAAGATTAGGAGAACTAGCCCACAGAAAATTCTAAATTCTTTATAGGTCTGTGAGAAGATATCTAGGGACTAAATCTCGCAATGGACATTATCTAAGAAGCCAATGTGGGCAAAGTCGCTAGATGGAGGAGGAAAAAAAAGACTGGAAATTGAGTCCCATCCATTAACAGTTATTTATCTATGTCAATTAAATTACCTCTTAGCATTACATTTTCAGTGTTATGATATTTTTTTCGAACGAAAGAGGGAGAACTAAATTAGATACAATTTATTCAAAAAGGCAGTTTTATAAGGAAGATCTACTATTTTACATAAGTAGTAACATAATAAAATAGCCATCATCATCGCCCTTAACACTCCTCTCGGGAGCACAGGGCAGAAGCCAGCCTCCTCCATTCAGTGTATCTGCACCAATCGCAACACGATGTTGTTTTAATAATAATAATAATAACACCTCTTCCCACGACATTCCCTGCACTCTGATGTCGTTGTCATAGGAACGGTGTATTGTGAAAGAGGGAAGCCCGGGTTGACAGAACCCTTAGCTATACTTCAGTTTAAACTTTTTATGTATTCAAATAAAAATAAAAAAATTGTATTTTCAATGTAATGTGCATGGAGAAAAAGAGTAATTTTTATAGAATAATGTAAAACAAGTGCGATTTTTTCTTTTCAGTCTTATTGAAATGGATTGATAACATTTCTCCATCTTATTGTGTAAAGTATCTGATGCGATGAGTCAATAGAAAGTATCTGAGTCATCTTCGCTTTGGAAATGACATTTTTATCATTAGTGAGGACTTAGATGAACTGAAGAATATGATAGAAGAGTTACAACAGGCATCAGCTCAGATCAGTCTAGAAATGAAAATAGGAAAAACTAAAATAAGACAACAAGAACAGCGGTATAACAATAAATGCTAAAATAATAAAAGCTGTGAAGGAATACAATACAGGAGTAGGTTGGTCTGCATTTTCAAAACTCAGATATATATTTGTAAATAAATAAATACCAAGAAATCTGAAAAGAAAGTTCTACAAATCATGTCCTTTGTCAGCTTACATTACATACGGCTCAGAAACCATGATGCTTGCAAATAAAAGAAAGTTGAGTTGTGTACAGCGAACTATGAAAAGACAAATGTTGGGAATTAGTTTAAGAGATAGACTGAAGAACGAAATATTCTGAAGCAAAACAAAAGTTGAGGATATTATTGACAAAGTTTACAAGCTGAAGTAGCAATGGGCCGGTTGTATAGTATGAAAAGAGGGTGATACGTGGAGGCCTAGGATCTTGGGAGTGGAGACCGTGGGAGGATAAAAGAAATGTGGGAAAATCACAAAAGAGATGGAATGGATGATTTTATCAAAAAAAAATGGGTTCGTGTTGATCTGTTGATGGAGACTGTGAAAAATGGAAAAGTTT
Organism: Athripsodes cinereus; assembly: GCA_947579605.1. NCBI lineage: Eukaryota > Metazoa > Arthropoda > Insecta > Trichoptera > Leptoceridae > Athripsodes > Athripsodes cinereus. Next base: position 9,251,038 of record OX388309.1, read on the forward strand.
GGAAGAGGCCTGTATCCAGCAGTGGAGAGACGAAGGTTAGCAGTGAGTGATTGTGCATTGTTGCATTAAACAAAGTATTCCATTGAAGTAATAAAAACTTTGTACAGCCACTTGTCTGAAAACAGCAACCATTATAATTTCAAAGAAAACAACATTTCCGAGAATTATGTGAATAATATAGACACGAGTGTCACTTTGATATATTACAATAATTGTTCTTATCAAAAAGCAAATAGCTCGTCACATCCTCAACATCTCACTACTTCAATTTATATAATAGCTAAGACAAACATTCTTCTATTAGATGAAGTTATAATATTAATTCAATTGCTTCTCGGATTTTATGAATGTAAAAAGAAATAATTAACTAAACTATGTTCTAACTGTGCCAACAAAAAATTAAAACATTCAGGATAGGTAGCAAACCTCATCGCTGAAATTAAGATGTCAAATGTCTTTATTTTTCCAACATTAACAGGACACTCGAAAATTTACAGAAAAGAGTAAGAGACCAATTCTTTGCCAAGTACCTACTCCACAGAAGAAATTAACATTTACCATAAATTTTGCCTTTTTTCAAAAAAATTGTATTTATCGTGCTTCGTCTGGAAGGCAAAGGACTATCAAAATAAATAGAAACTAAATGAAAATATATGTAGATACATGAGTGTTCTAAAAATACATTGAGTTAATCTTATATTTATACAACATCTGTATCACTAAAAGCATTCCTCCTGAACTTATACCGTGTGGGACTAAGATTTACTTCTCATCTTCCACTGTACAGTACAAAATATGGTCCATGACTATATATTTGGATATCAAACTTGGTGCAACTCAGCTTCGGAGTGTGCTGGTTTTCAATATCTAGTTTATATGTTAATGAACAATTCTAATATTGAAAGAAAAATTAATAAAGAATATACATACCTTCAGTAGGGTTGGATATTGCATCGTGGATTAATGATGCTAAGCAACCTGATGCGCCTGAAAACAAACACGAAGAAAATATTTATTTCACAATCACACAAAATAATTAAAAATGTTTTTTTTTACAAAACCATTCAATCAGTTGGAAGTAATTTAGAAAATGTGTATCGAGGAAGGACTTTGTTATTTAAATATATTCAGACCTATAGGTCTTAGACTAGTCTGTACACTAATCTTACTAATTTTATATATTATAACCATTTACATTATTAAAATAAATTCTTGGATTATTTGCCGGACAATTCTTCGGAAAATCAAAGGTTCTGGAAACACTAACAGTGAGAAACTTCAACAGAGAAAATCAATTGGAATATAATAATAATAATAAGAACACTTTATTGATCAGAAAAAAAAATCATGAGCAATTGGCGAGCTTATTGCCTGGAGGCAATATCTTCCAGCTTACCAAAATAATGTGTGATACTATGTTGACAATGTGTAATTTTATTAATACTAAATGTGAACAGTTAATACTAAATTTAATTATAACTAATTACATTCTTAGCTCTAAGTAGAACATTATATATGTCATGTTTCCTCTAATAAATACTATAAAATGAAGGATAAAGGCACGGGGAGGAACTTTTTAGGATAAGTCTATGGATTTTAGGTTATTCTTAAAAACGTGTAGCGTGTATATTGTACAATTACTTTAATATGTCCTATTTTTATGGTACTGTAAGGACTACCTACATGCTTATTACATGTAGTCTATCTAATGACTTTCCTATTCCTGGAAATAGATGTGACAGACACTAAATATAATAATAAACCATGATTGTGAGACTCACCATACATAAAATGATGATACCTAGGGTGTGTTGATTTAGTGAGTGTTTCTTTAGCAAATTCATATGTACTAAAGTATAAAGCATGGGCTGGACCCGCCCCTACCACCACAGCAGACATTCCTCGAATAGGCCTGGAAACAAGGACATAATAAGATAAGCAACTTCATCAAAGAACTGGCTTGCTCTTTTCCTAGGTTAACAGGATAGGAATTTGGCGGTATGAAGTAGAAAAATTAAAATGATATAAATTTAGGTACTTAGATAATAAAAAATTATAAAAGAAAACAAATAAATAGAAATCAAATAAATAAAAAAATATACATCACACATACTCTAAGCTAATTTAAAAACGAATAAAATACTTATATTCGAGGTACACGTATTTGTGTTGAAGCAAGGTATTTATTCTGTGCAGGCAAATGAGGAAGGGAGGATAGGACGGGATGGGAAAAGCAAAATAATACTCTTACAAAATAAGACAGATAAAAGAAAATAAAACACCGTGAAGGGCATTGTGAAAATTTCAACCTCCATAGCAATACCATAAAAAGAGAGAGATCGAAAAAGACAAAGTTGTAATAGATCTACTCAATTATTCAGTAATTTGATTAAATTGAGTCCTTCTTAAATATTTACAAGGGAGGAAAATCCTCATGAATGAAAACATTTATTAACAGAATTGAAATGATAGGGTCTCTACTAAAGGTTTGGAAGGGTGTCAGAGATTAATAAATAATACCTACAACAAACGATAAACTTCATACATCCAATTTGGAGGAACGAGTTAAATCGAACAATAGTACAAGACGAAGGTCAAACAATAAACACAATTGTTGGTAACGTACTTAGTATTTGAGTATCGATCGCGGAGTCAGAGATAGAAAACCATTCAGTAGAAAGTGGCTGAAATAATGGAACGCTCCTTCCGTTGGCGAATAACAACTACAAATGGAATAATAACAAACAATACAAGACAATAGAAATACTCCCATTGAGCTCGTATAAGAATAATAGGAATAGATCATCACCGACAAATGGAAATTATAATGTGATTCAAAGTGACTGATGTGAATGTTTGTAGTCTAATGTGGTGTTCTCACTTTGGCGAATATCGCCAGGGCACCTAAATATCGCCAGCCATTTGAACCGTGTGAACAAAATGACAGCTAGTCTGAAACGATAAAAACCAGTAGAAACGATATCGTCTCGAGTTGACCACCTCCCAACTTTATCTCTGGTTGAACGATTTGCGCATGCGTATATGTACGCGGCGTCCGTAAAATTGTCTAACCTATAAATTTTATAATGTTTCCCGCTTCGTGATAGCTATTATCTTTGTTGTTGGGTTGTGGCGTTTGTTACCTTAATTAAAAGACACCTTTAACCTCTACTATAACATTTTCAACTAAAAATAAACACTTCGCGATCTCCATCTCGACGTCCAGCATTTTGAAAACAATGTCAAAATCAAAGCGCATCTGACAGATCGTTTCTATATCGGTGGACTGTGTGAACAGGTGTGACGATCAATGGACGTACGGCGAATTTTGTTTTTTCGCCTGGCGTTATATTTTGAAATTCGCCTGGCGATATTCGCCAAATGTGAACACCCCATTACATAAACATTACGCAATGCAATATTCAAATCAAATGGAACTTTTCTCTTAAAGCCCTTCCGGAAAACACATGATGAAAATGGGTCTGAAGAACGAACCTACAAGAGAAGAAGGAATAAAATATTATCTGAGAACTTTGTGAAGATATATACATATTTTTTAAAAGATATATTATCTGGATATTGTTATAAACCCAAATACAACCTTATACACCTTTCACAGCTAAAAGCTTGTGCCGTGAAAGGGGAGTTTGCAGGTATCTGGGATCGAACCGCGGACCCCTTCTTCGTGAGGCCGAGACTCTACCTCCAGGCTACCGACGAACTCGAAATATGACTTGGCACATATAACGACTTGTTTCGTAAAAGATATTTATTTCAGAATTGGAACTGAATTTAACATCCGAGTATACTTTTATATACACACATTCTTACAATTTAGCGACTAAGGAAACAATAACAGATTCACAAAATATCAAACTAGGTTGATAAAATATTAAACATGAAAAAACTTATTTACATATTAATCATATGTTGAAAGCAGATTCAAGCGAAAAAAAATAACGATTTCCAGTGCCAAAAAGTTCCGCTAATGAGGTCAAGGATAGAACGGAATGTTCATGAAATTGTTTCAAGACAATGTAGAAGTAACTCACGTAATCCTTTCCTGTAATAATTATGTACAAATACACAGCGAAAAAGTAAAAGTACTAGTTTTATTATTGGATGAAAAGTAGCGCTTCTCATCCGAGAACCAAAGATTCTGACTTCGAGTAATTAGTTTACCTTATCGAAATAAATAAAACAATTAATGTTTTATTCTACTAATTGTATTTGACGAGAGAGACGTCTTTCGTCTTGTTAGGACATAGTCAATCGACACATACTAAGTATCTATACTCTGCATAGATTACAGAATGTACCATACACAGGGCGAGATTACGTTGACAAACGAGAGAAGAAGCACATATTAAATTGCTACAATGCAGAATATAATCTTCTGAAATATATAAAGATCTTTGTTTGTTCTTTAATCGTATTTTCGTGACATAATATTACTCGTTATACATATATCCTGTATTCCATAAAACAAAAGCGTATTTTCACTGTCAAAATCTGTCGAAAATATAATAAATATATGACGAAGGAGTGCATCACTGAATCCACAAAATACCTATCAATGTTTATGTCATCAAAGCGTAACTCGAAAATAAGAAAAATAAAAACAACTATGAAAATATGTTACAGAAAGATTTCTTTGCGTTTTGGCATTCGCTTCAGGAATTACGGAAGGCTTCACTGCTGAACACTAGAACAGAATATATCCTTGCCTCAAACTGGGTACATTCATTCGAAAGTACTGCTCGGATATTTTTTTCACCTTTCACAACAGATCCATGCCTACGTATTATATTCTTCAGCGAAATTAAGAACTACTTAAAAATAGGTAAGACTTAGTGGTATCGTTGGATCATAACATCTAACAAAATACGAATATAGTTAGCATGTATTTTTTATATAAACATTATTTGCTACCTTACCATAATGGATATCAATTTATAATGTGATAAGAAGGTAGTATGCTATCAATGGAAATCAAATATTATTAATATTACAACGATGTTAGATTATACCTATGCACATTTATACATTTATCTGCTCTATACTAAGTAGGTACTAAAGTAAGTTCGTGGAGTGAATATTAAAATCATATAGGAACGACAAGAAATCGATAGTAAGCGATGAATGACGTCGAACTCCGACAATACCATTAATTTACCTATATAGCATTATCATTACTATTTATTATTGTTTACAATATCCAACCATACTTATACTAGGTAATGTAGAATATAGACACCATATCGTCCCTCTTCTGACTAACAGTCGTATCTGCCAAAATGTAAATTGTTCAGGAGTGCGTTTTTTGTGTTTGACCATGCATATTTTTGTCTCTCCTAGTTATATGATACAGTGTAAATATATTACATTATTTTATTTGTACCTATTCTTATATATCTCAGAATCATTATTGTGATGAAATTTTGAGGAATTAGTAGATTATAACACATTTTATTCAGATGAATTCGTAAATTCAATAATAAATACGGAAAAAGAACATTTGAATATAACGTGCCAAAAATACTTAATATGATGCCGGTATCTATTAAGAAATGCAAGAGTAAAAATATTGCAAAAAAATTAGTCAAGGAATGGTTAATAAAGTGTGGATTTATATATAACTAATAATTATTTTTGTATTTAGGTTAATGTCGTATTAGGTCAATATATGTATAAAGTATGTTATAAGAGAACACGCCGACAAATCTTTTAGATTTGGCGTGACTCATTATCATAAGATGTATATATTTATTATTCAATGTACTATTTTCATTAAATAAAAAAAAAAAAAAAAAAATACGACAAAAAATCAGAAAGCTATTCCAAGATAACGGTAACAGTTACAGGTGTGATCTTCAGTGAGAACAAGCAGGGCACATATAAGTACACATTGGTGATCATAACTCGATTTCGCCAAAAATGTCAGATACGACAGTTAGCCAGAAGAGGGAACTTATAAAATTAACAGGATAAAAAACATGGTTGAACAAAGTTTTTGAATTGTAGTAGAACTAATGACGGGTATTTGAAAGAAATTTATAAAAAATAATATACTAACACACAATAGTAACCGTAATACATGATTCATGTCTTAGTTTGAAACTATCTAGATCTGTGTGAACAAAACTCAATTGGGCGAAAAAAAATTTTTTAACATGTTGTGATAAAAAAAAACATTTGACGTGCCAATAAAAAATAAGATATTCAGGATGGATGGCAAACCTCATCGCTGAATTGTAATTGTTGATAAATTGTCTAAAACGTGAGGTTCTAGAATACTTGCCTTTTACAGGATGCTTGAAAACTTACAGAGAAGAGTGGGATACCTATTCTTTACGGGGGATTCCAAGATAAATCTATCTATCAACAACCTGCCCCAAAAGTCTACATTATCACTCGTAAACGAGTGGACAGCCTTTGAAAATAGAATAGTACAGTCTACATACTACATACATCTGTCTAGAAGATAATGTGAATTGAAACCACAATATTGATAAGTAAACAGATACGTAGTCTACTCATTCATATTAATCACATAATACATTATTATTATATTATACTCAGCAAGCGGACGTATACAATATTATTTTAATGTACAACACATTTATTATTTATAAATAATATGGTTCAGTGTATGATATGTTTGGGTTAGTTGGAAGACAAACTCGCCTTTTTGCACAATATTATTTATTTTATAAAGTTCACTAATTGCTTATGTTCCACATTGTGCAATAAGGTTTATTATTCACAAAAAATATTTATACCACACAATATGGTAATCGTGAAAGAGAATTTTGTATCAACGTGTGAGCTATGAAGAGACGGGAAAAATCTCTTTCGTGACGATCTTGGTTGATATGTAATATGTATCTAGTCGTTTAATTGCAAGAAATCATTCTGACCCGCGAGGTGCACAAAATACTTTAAGTAGTAATGATTCTTTGTGTTATTTTATTAAACACATGCGAATGAAAACGTAATGATACAACTGCTCATAAATGACAGTGGTGTCGGTACAATTGTAGAAATGTAAGTACTATGGAGTCATTCTCAACTGCGATTTTCCAATCGGGTGATTCTTAACTTAATAACTAGATTCTCTAAAAAGGCAGTTAAAAGATGCATGTTTCGTGGAGTCCCGGCAAAAAATAGGTTTCCCATTCTTTTATTCACGTTTCTGGGCATCATGTATAAGGCAGGTATTAGTAAAACACCACAAATAGACTTTTGACATTCAATCAGCGATGAGGCACACCACGCGTCTTGAAAGTCTATTTTTTATTGGCAGGGAGTCTGCTGATAGTATTTATAAATAGATAAAGTATGTATCTCAATCGTCTTACAATTAATTAGGCTCGCACGAAAACCAACAATCATAAAAAATATCAGAGTAAAATATGATATATACATTTTTATTTTGTTTCGTACATTATTATAGTAGTCACAACAATATTTTTTAATCTAGAAGTTTGTTATGAATGATTCAACAACAGAAAACATCACGGCCAAGGTCAACAATGTATCTGAACATCGCTGCCTCTCGTGAATTATTATACCTATTAGGTATAATACATTCGTTAACAAACGGTCTGTTCATAACTATCATCGTTATAAACATCACAACATCATCAGAATATTCAATCATTCCAAGACAATCAACCTCTCGCCAAACACACCAACAAACATTTTTTATTCAGTTGTTTTTATACAACCATATCGTGCAACACGTGAAAAATAGAGTTAAAGTTGTTCATCGCTGAATACAGTACAAATTTTGAATAGTATTTCTAAAAATACTCTTCCCTTTGGATAACAACTATAATTGTTGACAGTCTCATCGTCCAAACAATCTTTTCATTTCTACCACGTTATTAGCAAAATGCGTCAGTGTATAGTCTCATTCGTAATTACTGATTAGTGTCAAATATAATCTTACCATCCATTACCTGTGCTAGTCAATCTTTTTTTAAAACTGTTTACATTGTGCTGTTGAGTCTTATTTACATGCTTAAGACCAAGGATAATGATCCCAGCTATTAACGTTTAACTAACTTAACGTTTTGGTAGTTACATTTTAGTTAAATGAAGTACAAGTAATCGTTGGCACGTCTAAAGCTTTTCAAGTAAATACGAACTTAGTCTAATCGGAAGAATTTTTTTGAAAAATTATAACTTTCAACACCTATGTAAATTCTAAACAAGGTTCAAAAGTAAAAAGATCAATTTAAAATTATTTAGTGTTCAAATTGAACGTTTAATTTATGTATAATAAAAAATATTATCAAATACAGGATAACGATTGGTAAAAATTTCATTACAATTAATTTCATGACGTCTGTAAGTCTCTGAAGATTTTATTTTGTACGTCACTAGACAGGCTTTTACAACATTTAAAAATAGATAGGTACATTAATTAAATAATATTATCGAACATAAATTTCGCATTCTATTTAATTTATAACTAATAATAGAAGCCAAACAAACTAGTATTTTCGAGAACACGATAAAAAAAACTTATAGGATTTACATGAAGAATTTTAATAAATATTAATTATGTAAATGAATATACATACCGTGTGGTAGCGACAAATTAATGTTAAAGGCACCATTAGCAGCATATACGTAAAATGTTATAAGTAATAGTTGAGACCGAATCTTAACGAGAAAAGGAGAAAAAAAAAATGTGGAAAATTTGTCACAACATACATCGATTTCATCTATCCAATAAATTAAAATTATACTTATGTATTTACAAAAAATCCACAATAAAAAAAAACTTCAAACATGCCTTATTTCTTGTCGAATATGGAAAATAGCGTCGGGTAATGCCATTTTTATCTGTGTGTTAATTGAAGACGAAAGTTATGTTAGGCGAAAAAAGACAACTCCTTAAAAGAATCAGCCAACAACGAGCTAACTGGATTGGCCACATCAAGCACCCAGGACTGCTCATCGCCATCGCGGAGGGTAGGATCGAAGGCACAAATGGCAGAGGCCGACCAAGAGACGCTTATATGGATCAATTGAAGAAGGACATGAACTGTGGCTCATACGTAGCTAGCTGAAGAGACTGGCTGAGAATAGGGAAGAATGGAGAAGAAAATCCAAACTCGTTGCAGACCAATCTAATGGATTGTAACCCATTATAATATATAGTTGAAGGGCAGATACCTCGTAATCGCAAAAGAAGCATTTAAGGGTCAAATTTATAATAATCAACGTATGAAAATGACAATGAAATTCTAAGTGAGCACGATTGATTATAATTATGTAGATTTATCTGTCTGTATTAAGCTGAGAAGTGTGGAAGCATATACATCTGCAGCCCCAAAAAAACATTGGTGTAAGTATATGAAATTATTTACATTTTTATTATAATTAACTTCCCACTCAAAAACTTGTCCGCCCACACAAAACAAGAGAAAAAGATACAGGTGGTGGTCAGTGGCGGGACTACTTTTTATACTGTTTCGTAATGATTTTTTTTAAATTATTTCTGTACTTACGTAAATACCCGGCTTTTACATTTTTTTACTGTCTAATCGTCAAATCTACAACTTGGCATAAGAATTTGAGATATTTCACGATTTTATAATGTATGTATACAATACCAGGACATATTCAGCTTTCTGAAATTTCTAACCCTCCCGTCGCTAAATTATTATATTAGAATAGGATACAAAAAAGTTTCATTACTTTTCGTTTTTGTATAGAACTTTAAAATTTCAAGACTGTTTTCAGTCGCGCATGCATTTATTAAGATTTCATACATGTAAAGTGCACGCGTTGGTACTTAACATGTATGAAAAATAAGCCATTGCGGAAATGCGGTACTTTTGTATATATGGAAAATACGCCACTGACGGCGGTAATAAATATAAAAAGTACGGCAAAGTTTTAATAAGTTGTAGTTGTTATTTTCCATTTTCTTCACGTGTCATCAAAATATCGATCGTGACCTTCATTTTAACTATGTACATACAAGTAAAAGTGTCTTATCAATCTGTCCTACAAGTTGATAGTTGCTATGGTATCTATCCACTATAATTATATTCCTTTAAATCCACGTGTATTAAGTACCTACCTACCAGGTGATGTCGTAGATATCGTCCCTCGTCTGACTAACTGTCGTAACTGACTTTTTTGGCAAAATTGAGTTATGACCGCCACCATGTATTGTGATTTGATACGCATGTTCTCACCGAAGATCACAGCTGTAGCTGCTGCCATTATCCTGGAACAGCTTTCTGATTTGTTGTCGTATCTACGAATTAATCAAAATAATATCTTACTAACGGACGTAAGTGCAGATACTACAGTTAGTGTGATTTTTTATAAATGAAAAACATATCCAATGTAGGTCCTATCTTGAAATACGATACTTAGTATAGACATTAACTGGGAATAACTTTTTATTTATTTTCACATAGGATAGTATTTTTCTTTGTTGGAATCATTTTAGTAGAAATTCTCAATATCCCGATCATAATTTAAGTACTGAAAGAATTATTATGTCAAATATTTACGAAGTGCAGCCACAAGATTTTGAAGTTGACGGCTCACTGAGGGAAATACTAAGAAAAAAATCTTCTAAGGTCAATAAAAATAAATAAAAATAAACAACTAAAAGATCACAGAATGGAGTATATGACCCAAGTATCCAAAAATATTGTTGCATAGTGAATACTAAAACCTGCGTGAAACATTGAAATTTGTTAGGCAGCATCTCGTCAATGTTTTCTTTTCAACGAATATACTCCCGAAATAATTTGAGAAAATTTTCGGAGTCTTGAAGAAATTTTACAATTTATTATCATCATCTGCTAGACGGACATCAGATATGCCGGCCATTTTTTTAAAATACATAAGTGTTGGAAAAAAAACGGTTGAAACAGCTATCGATAGTTACTTCGGCGAGGATTTTAGATAAAGAAAATTGAGGCGATCGAAAAGCTTTTTACATTGATCTGAGAATGAGTCGCAATATTGAGGAACAAATTGAGAGATTTCCAAAAGTTGAGTCTCACTATTGTCGTGAAAAGACGACATGAAAATACTTGCATAGTGACTTGACATTGAGAAACATGTACGCTATGTTTCTGGATACTTTGAAAAACAATACTGAAAAACTAGGTTTTGTATCATACAGAAGAGTTTTAATATAAAAAAAAACCTGTCTTTCCATCTACCGAAAAAGGATCAGTGTAGCTTGTGAACGACATATTGCGAAAGCTCAGAAGATGTTAAAACTAAATTGAAAAATCAATATCATAAGCATGAAAATGAAAAAAATACTTGTTCGTCCTGCTAGAATGGTTGGCAAAACAAAAGCTCAGCAAGATTCTATAACACAGTGTGCTACGTTTGATATGCAGCAAGTTATCAACTTACCAATCAGCAATGTAAGGGCAGTTTTCTATAAAAGACGTTTATTAGTATATAACTTCACAATATACGATATACCTTCTGGTGAGTGCTATCGTTACACGTGGCATGAAGGTGCAAGCAAGAAGGGTTCCTCTAAAATTTAATCTGCGTTTTTTCTTTTCTGAATATGTACTCGTATGATGAAAAATGTTATAAAAAGTATATTTATTTGCCGACTGCTGTTGCGGTTAAAACAAAAATTCAATAATCGCTTCTACCTTAATTTACTTTATAAATAATTCAAGAAATAATAATGAAATAAAATAACGTATCTGTTCCATGTCACGGACAAAGTGAAGGCGATTCGGTACACAGTGCTATTAACTATGCGCTTAAGAAAAGTGGTAATATCTTTGTTCCTAGTCAATTACTTCCTGTTTTCAAATTAGCAGGTAGAAACAAACCTTACATCGTTACACCCCTCAACTGTTCAGATTTTTTGGATTTTAAGAAATTATCCATTGAGCTACGTCTTCTTTCCCTTCGAATGACGACACAGGGCTAAATGTAAACTGAACGGAGATGACGTAATTTTCAGTAGAAAAACACAGTCTTACTAAGTTTTCTTTTAAAACTAGTGATGGCGACACAAATTATCGTTCAATATACTTGAAACGACAAGTATTTAACATAATATTGCATAACGAGATTTCTCAACTCAAATCCACTCCATCTAAAATTTCCCAGGCAAAATCTGCTGACTCGATGTCTTTGACTACTGGCGATACACCGATGATAAGATTACTCAAGCACGCTGAGTTTTATAAGTCCCTTCATCACTAAATTCGTTGTTTTGAAAATAATCACGAAATTTTATTTATTAACATCTGATGATGAGGATGAGAATTCTCGAACACCATAATCTGCATAATAATTTATTTTTTAGTGATTTACTATCATTTTATTTCCCATAAAACTGCTCTTATTACAGTGTAAACACTCTTGTTAATTAATATACTTTCTTAAATTATAAAATCGTTTTATTTTCACCTTTGATTCTTAAAATAGTTAAGTCCTATCTGAGCATAACTAAATATGGCCATGGGAAAAAAGTCTCACAAAGGGTCCTATCTACTTTGACGGTGCATAAAAATAAATCCAATATACTTATGGAAATTTAATTATCACAAAAATAATTCAGAGATTCATAAAAATACAAATAAAATAATAAAATACATTTAGACTCTTTCGTTTAGCTGGGAGAGACGAAACTATGCACGCCAAAACACTAAAAATGCTCTCCTGAACAATTTACATTTTACCAGTTACGACAGTTAGTCAGATGAGGGACGATATGTCATTGTAATTGCTAATAAATACATGATTTGAAATTACGCCCGGAAAGAGAAAACATTTTCCCTAATACATTTCATAATAATAATGATATAATATATTCAAACTGTCATTAATTTGTTGTGTTAATTACATAATATTATACACCTTCCGTTTATGTGTTGCTGTATGTATTTTATTGACTGAGTTGACGATTATTTTGTATAATTCCATATTAATTTACATAAAGAAACAAATAGTTAAAGTTTTACCATTTTTAATAATAATACAGTATAACAATTTGCTTTGAAAACAAGTGTCTTAGAAGGATTTTGGATGTCAGATGGTGTGAACATGTTACAAATGATGCTGTGCGCCGGCGCACCCAGCAGAGACCTGTAATCTCCGTAATACAAGAGAGACGATGGTCCTGGCTGGGACATGTTTTGAGAATGCCCAATGATAGTTGGCCAAAAAGAGCACTATTCTTCCGTCCGCAGGGGTTCCGTAGGCCCGGGCGTCCCTCTTTCACAATACACCGTTCCTATGACAACGATATCAGAGCGCAAGGAATGTCGTGGGAAGAGGTGACGCAATTGACGCAGAGACGCTCTGAATATCTGAAGCTCTAGAATCTATTTATTTATTTTATTTATTTATTATTTGAGACAAACAAATAAAACTTTAATACACATATGAACATACAAAGCATAAAACAAACTGTGTAATAAGATGCTTTTATAATTGACATAATATTGTTTACTACATTCCATTAATTCATTCATGTACGTAATAAGGTCGGTGTAAAATGTTTGTTCAATATAAGAGAGTTTACGTAAAATCGAATGCAATGTAGAAGCCAGGAGTTCATTAAATCTTACATACAAAACAATTAACATCCATAGTTCAGCGATGAGACATATTACCCATCCTGAACGTCTTGATTTTTGTTGGTACGGAGGAAACTCTGCGTGTTTATTACTAGTATAATCTACAATAAAATACCTATAAATGGCAGAGGCCGACCAAGAGACGCATATATGGACCAACTGAAGAGAGACATGAACTGTGGCTCATACGTAGGGCTAAAAAGACTGGCTGAGAATAGAGACGAATGGAGAAGAAAAACCAAACTCGTTGCAGACCAATCCAGTGGATTGTAACTCATTATATATATAAATCGGATGACGATGTTACCACGGCAAATAATACATACATACACATATTACGATAATTCGCACCTAGACCAATTTAAAAAAAGTCCATTGTTCATTTTGCCCTGCCCAGGAATCGAATCCGGGAAGTTGTAACTCAAAAGCAAGAGCTTTACCTCTACGCCGCACCGGTTGTCAACAAAGGTGCATTAATTTTATGTTTTATTCAAAAGGATTTTTATTTGTGTAACTCTACCTATATTTTACACCTGTTATATTGTCGCCTGTTCAATGCGTGTATCATCCCAAGGCTCAAGAGCGGAAGATACTAAGTTTTGAAAACAAGTGTCTTAGGAAGATTTTGGATTTAAAACTGTATGAACATGTCACAAACGATGTTATGCGCCGACGCACCCGGCAGATATCCGTAATCTCCGCGATATAGGAAAGACGATGGTCCTGGCTGGGTCATGTTCTGAGAATACCCAATAAAAGTTGTCCAAAAAGAGCACCGTTCTTCCGTCCGCAAGGGTTCCGTCGGCCCAGGCGTCCCTCTTTTACAATACACCGTTCCTATGACAACGACATCAGAGCGCAGGGAATGTCGTGGGAAGAGGTAACGCGATTGGCATAGAGACGCTCTGAATGGAGGAGGCTGGTTTGGTTTTTGCCTTGTGCTCCGGAGAGGAGCGTTGAGGGCGATGATGATGATATTTTACACACCAAAATCGACAAGTATTACAACAAATTACGTAAAACACTGGAATAAAAAAAATAAGAGAGTTATATTCTTACACGAGGACCCCACGGGACATCCAAATATTTCATTCACGATTCTACTCAATACATCATACAACATCATACAATATTTTAATATAGTGACAGATAACACACTTATCAAACATTATTTAATAGGTAAATAAAATATAGAATACACCTACGGTATGTTATCATCGTTATTATAAATGAAATTAACATCGGTACAACAAATAAAAGTGAAGCATAAAATAATAATAAACAATGATTAAAATAATTAATAATTATATCGGACGTAAAGAAAACGAACATTGTAGTCAAAGGTTAAGGAGAGTATCTGAGTAGAGGTTAGTTATCTGTCTACCAATGTTTAATTATGTATACTTAATATAATACATAGCATAATATGCGACAACGTCTTTGCTTAATTTATTCGTATGCAAACTCTATGACCTAAACTCCATGCCGGGGTTGAATAACTCGAATAAAACACGTGTATTGAAAAGATAAATTCTGATAACAAATTAAAAATGTTTTATAATAAAAGTGACAATGTCGTAAAGAACGTGTTCTGCTGAAACCGATGAAATTTTAAATCTTCAAACGACCTTCAGGTTAAATTGCCAGTTCTAAGTTAAATTTTAAGAGACGCATTAATAAATGCAATAATTAGAACCGGATATAACGTAAAACTGATGAAGATTGGACTCTCTAAACATCCTATTTTTAAAAAAAAAAAATACATCTGGGTTTTGTTATGAACCCAAATACAACCTTATACACCTTTCACACTAAGCTAAAAGCCTGTGCCGTGAAATGGGAGTTTGCCGGCACTTGGGATCGAACCACGGACCTTATGTCCTGTAAAAGGCAGGTGTTGGGAAAAACAATGACGTATTACATATTGAATTTAGCGATGAAGTTTGACACCCATCCTGAATGTCTTAATTTTGTTGGCGCAGAGAGGACAGCTTGTATTTTGTCGTCACAGTACAGAGATTCACATTTTAATCCAGAATATAATTTATTACTTTTACTCTTATTCAGGTCTAACATAATGAATGCATTGAAGATTCCCTCCCAGTCCAGATATCTCAGATGTACGAGGACTTCTACACAATCCATACATAAACAATTAATAATAAAGAGTGATAACAGAAAATTTGAGAAAGGCGAGCGCACCTCAAGGAAGTTTAATCCAACTATACCATTTAGCATATACCTATTCAAAATGATGATGCTTTGCAAAAAGAATAAATAAAGTATTGTGATCATCTCAATCTTAAAACTAAACAATCGTTAAAAATGTATCCGAGTATTGTTCCCACGACTTCGAAATTAGATAATCGTTGTCTACAGCATCCATTTGCATATTTAATTGATACATACCGGTAAATATGAATATATTTGGCAAACATGATCAAGTCACGTTGCAAGGTTATTAGAACCAACATGCATCGTTCAATTATGATCATATACAGACGTGGGAACAAAGAAAAAGTTAGGTGCAGTCAAACTTACGTGGCATTCAACGGGCAGGCGCCGTCAGTGGCGTCACTTTACATAAGTACAAATAATAATATAAACAAAACAAACACTTACAATAATATTTCAGTTCATTCACATGTATGCATATCCAATAGCGTGACCAGATTTGGTAGTTTCCTACTTTTTAGGTAGTTATCGAGGCATTGACAACAGTGTTTAGTAGTTTTGAATTCTTTGGTAATTTTTGGTATTTTTTTCGTTCGAAAGTATCTGGTATTGACATAAAAAATAGTCGGTATAAATACCCGTTAATGCTCTAGAAAAAGGTACTTTGAGAAAATATTCTTTAAGAAAACCGAGGAGTTTTTGAAATATTTCAAATTTCTATACCATTTTGAATAATTTAGTAGTTTTTGGTAGTTTTTAACCTCCACAAGCAGTAGTTTTATAAAATAAAATCTGGTCACACTGATAGGTGGATACATCTACCAGACGAATCGCAGGAAAACCGATGACCCCTTTTCTATTATATGTTCGAAAATAATCCAATAGTTTGCAAGAGATCACGGACCAATGCCATTAATGAATTGTCTTAATTGATTTATTTCCTGAATTACAAAACTATATGCTAACAAAGCTATTATGACAGATGATGTGAAGGTATTCTAAGAATATGTGATATTTTTCCCTCGCCTCGGTCCAGCTAAATGAATGGCCAGACACTTGCTATACCCACATTTGTTTAAAAACTATTTCGATAGGCTACTGTAGATTAAATGAAAGTTTACTTAATATTGTTAAGGAGGTGTTATGGTTTTTCAATGGGCCCTTGCGGTGTTTTTTGCGCAAAACGACGCACCTTAAAAAAATATCAATTTATTATTATTTTACAAGTTTAATTTTTATTATTATATTTTATTATAACATAAGTTGTTGTTTTTTTATACATGTATTTTTATTTAACGCAAAAACGGGTGAATACAAAACTAGTAAACCATAATCAAGTCGGTGTCAGCAGTCATCGTGAATGCGGCGCGATCACCGTAGTGATCTGTGCTATATTTAGTTACAATACGTCACGAGGACGTAATGGCATAATACATAAACACTACAGTGCACATATATAGCTTACTTGGTACCTACACATGAGCAATACCTAATCTTACTAATAGCACAGTAGCCAGCACTTCCCACTCGAATGCTCTTAATTATGTATTTCAAGTGTCAGAATCTCTCTGCTATGCAAAGATTTCCTAGTTATCTTTCAAGTCAATTTATTTCAATAAAATTGCATCCACTTGTTTATAGTAGTAACGGAACCTTCCCATCTTATTTTGTTTAATAACTTCATTATAATAGTAATATAATATTAAAATCAATTTCCTGAATATTATGTCCGCGTTTCCTTCTTTCTATTGGCCTATGGAGTGTTGGACGTGATCAGTGAATAGACACAAATATTTCGAATCAAACATAAATAATATTTTATCATTAGTGAAATGAAAATGGTTACAACGTTAATTATCTTAATTCAAAATAAACATACACCAACAGAAAAAAAAACAGAAAATATATAAAATATTAATCACAAAAGTTACAGGATGTCGAGAACCTATCTAAGGAAGGAGGTCCCACAAAAAGGATGAGGATGATACACAATTTTGATTTTGTAGTAAACTTTTTTTACTCGGTTAGAAAACCTTATATAAACACTGAAAAACAGACAGCAATAAATGAAAATCACACGACTACGTACTATGTTGCCGAAAGAAGATCATAATAGTGACTCACGAATGGAAGAATCTGGAAATGGTCTCAAACAAAAAGATGACGTGAATTCGCCTCATGCTTATCATAAATTCATAACGCTCTTCCAATTGGACTAATTATTGTTTTGTTATTTCTGATATTCGTTTGCGTAATGTTTTTGTTCCAGCTAGGAGATTTTTTCTCATCGGGGACAATACATATCTTAACATCTTAATTAAGTACATAATAAAGTAGGTATATATAAATATATGGGTGTTCTACGATTTTTGGACCTATAAAATTGACGGACTACTAATAGTAGCCACGAGACTCTCAATAAATTAGTTATGATGTCTAATATAAATTCGTTTCATGTGAAATCATCTAAAAAGTTACATACTTGACCATTTTTGACCGTAAATCTACAAATATAGGTAATAATTACATGACTTACTTACTAATCAAAGGAAATAAAAAGGAAAAAGGACGAGTGCAAATTCTCTTTAATTTGAATAAAGAATGAAGTCTATTGGTTTTAAATCACTAAGGAATAATGACAGTATTAATAGTTCCAGTGTGACCAGATTTTATTTTCAAAAACTACTAAATGGGGATGTCAAAAACTACCAAAAACTACTAAATTCTTAAAATGGTATAGGAATTTGAAGTATTTCAAGAACTCTTCGGTTTTCTTAAACAATATTTTATCACAGTACCTTTTTACCGGGTATTTGTACCGACTGTTGTTACTTTTTGGATACTTTCAAACCGACTACTGAAAAAAGTTACTCGCTTAAATTTCTACCCCCTCCGTCGCCGAATTTTCAAAATGGTATAGGAATTTGAAGTATTTCAAAAACTCCTCGGTTTTCTTCAACAATATTTTCTCCCAGTACCTTTTTTTAAAATGTACCCGGTATTTGTACCGACTGTTGTTTACTTTCCGGGTACTTTTATACCGACTACTGAAAAAAGTTACTCGCTTGATTTTCTACCCCCCGTCGCCGAATTTTCAAAATGGTATAGGAATTTGAAGTATTTCAAAAACTCCTCGGTTTTCTTCAACAATATTTTCTCGCAGTACCTTTTTCTACAATGTACTCGGTACTTGTACCGACAATCAGTAAGTATCGGGTACTTTTCCCAAGTACCCGATAATTTATCTACCAATTACCGACTGAATACAAAAATTACTAAACATTCTTGCCAATGCCTCAAAAACTACCAAAAAAAGTAGGAAACTACCAAATCTGGTCACACTGATTAGTTCATTAATGATTAAAACGACGCGCTAAACGAGTATACTATAATCACCAATCACAGAACTGAGAATCGAATACAAGCATTGTGAATTGCTGCACTTATTAATTTTATATTGAACGCTGTGATGCATTTGAACTCTTAGGGGTGAAAGTTAATCGTATGCAAATAAGTATTATGTATGAAACTAATTAATTATAATAACGAATTATTTTCAGTCCACAGAGACACTCGGGTTGGGTCATTCTCTTTCCATTCTATTTTTGGATAAATGCACTGTGTATTGTGTAGCAACTATTCACTTGTTTGAAAAACGAAGGACACATTACACGTAAACTGAAGGGATTAATATTTTCGGATAAGATGGAGTAGATGTTCTCACTTGAGTAATTCATGACAATTTTTCCGATTTCATAATATTCAAATTTATTTATTCATGGAAACATTTCTCATGCATACATGATAATAGTGCATTATTTGATATAATTTACAAAGTTTCGCTGACCCTGTTGCCCCACTAAGTGCAATGCACCTATATTGGGGCTAACAAAAACATTACATCTGTCACTGCCCTCATCGATCAAGTATGTAATCTATGACCAATATTTTACAATTACTTATTGGAGCTAGTGTCCCTTACTTTTTAGGCAATATTTTGTACAGTTTTGAACCTATGAACACGGAACCCCGTTGCCCAAGAATTATAGTTTTCACTACAGGAACTTACTGAACGCATTCTGTTTTCACTACAGGAACTGGCTGAAATGTTAAAGAATTAACCCTGATAAATAAAGAGATATAGTTTTTATAACTATTTATTATCTATACGATTGTGACATAATCCTTAAGCGAGGTTGCCAGCAAACAAACTGACTGTATGCAAAAGACATGCGTAAAGGTTGTTTTCTCAGTGCCACAAAAATGACACATTTATTTCCATCACTTCATAGAATGAATGTTAACAATGGTATATAACTAGTCAAGGGCACGCTATACTGACCATTTTTGACAATGTGCGCGAAAATGCCACCAAATTAAATAATTTACTTCGCAGGAAATGATAAGTAGGTAGGTACTTACTAGTGAAGTAACGAATATTCGTATTCGCATTCGTATTCGTATTCGCAAAAAAATATGCGAATGTTTTGCGAATATTTTTTCTGTAATAAAGTATCGATACTTACCCGGTACATTGTAGAAAAAGGTACTGCAAGAAAATATTCTTTAAGAAAACCGAGGAGTTATGAAATATTTTAAATTCCTATACCATTTTGGAAATTTGGCGACGGGGGGGTAGAAATTTTAATGATTGAGCAATATTGTAGAAATCTAAGCAAGTCAATATTCGCTATTCGCATTCGCGAATGTCGGCAACAAATATGCGAATATCCAAAATCACACATTCGTTACATCACTAGTACTTACTGAGTAATTTAAAATCACACGACGATTTGACACCGCACTAATCACTCGTTACGGGTGGATTGCCAGAAGACAAAAAAAATATAATACTTCTACATATTATAACACACTACGATAATTAAGAATCAATATATCAATAATCAATACTATATCGTTTCAGGGAATGTATCCCCCTTTACACAAGACTTGTCTTTTTAAGGGTGATTTAAATATATTTAGTGCAATGTTTAATAAATTTATGTAACTACATATGTTTCTGTGAATATTTTTGACAAATAATTATTATTATTAATTAATTGAAAAATTAATTAAAAAAAAAAAAAAGATATATCTGGGTTTTGTTATAAACCCAAATACAACTTTATACACATACAATTTTATTATTTATATAATTATTTTTCTATATTGAAATTCTATTGACACGAGTTCATACATGGGTGTTTCCAGGATTTTCTCTCAAGAGGGGGAACAGCTAAGCAAATTTTTATCATTACAACTATCCAAGTACGTGTGGACCTTTTTTTTAGTCTCAGTTATCAAAATTCAAGATGAATTAGCGAAGATACACAATATGTTTTCGTATTGAATTAATTCATTGCATTCGTTGATATTACAAATATTTCCGAACAACGTCTAACTACCTACTAATGATAATATTAAAATGTGTCATTTAAAATACAAACATTGATTGTAAGTA
Organism: Athripsodes cinereus; assembly: GCA_947579605.1. Taxonomy (NCBI): domain Eukaryota; kingdom Metazoa; phylum Arthropoda; class Insecta; order Trichoptera; family Leptoceridae; genus Athripsodes; species Athripsodes cinereus. Next base: position 9,272,281 of record OX388309.1, read on the forward strand.
ATATAATGAACCTAGGCAATCGTTAACAATCACATACCGGAAGGCAAGTGAATAACCTCCAGCTTATACCTAATTAATTAAATAAATGAAAACATTGACCCACTCATTCAAAACTAACGTTAATCTAGGGAAAATGGAAAACTTATACGTTATTTTCGTTCCATTCATAGCAATCACCTGCACCAGCCTTTCTGCGTCTATTGCTCACCAAAAGCTTTTCCATTAGATTTAAATATATGCTGATTACACCATTACACAACGTTTGTACATCATTAGATAACCTTGCCTGTGATTTGTAGAATTTCTCCATCTAGACAGCCAACTCCAAATCTTTTAAAGTACATCTAGAGTCACTAATTCTAACTATATGACCAATTCTTAGCATATATAACAGAGTATCTAATTTCCTACAATGAAATTCTCAATACATTGATATCATATCACAAAATTATGTACTATGAAAGTATATCCATCAGAATGAAAAAAAAAACTTTTACCACCGCTAATTAAATGGCCAATATACTTAAATTAATGATTATTATTAATTATCAATAAAATTTATTAACTGCAATCATCACAGAATATGTTATATTTTACTGAAATGATAATTAAAAAGAATAAATTCTTTACTTTTAATTATTGACAGATAAAATAATCAGCATTTCATTTGTCTGCGTAGGACGTAGCACAACCAAACACTAAATGGGGATGCCCATTGTTTGAGATGATAGATACATAACATTACTATTGTATGTTGATGTCATCATTGTGTTATTCCTCGGAAAAACCGGAGGGCACTGAAGTTATTTACTATTCCACATATCACATGACATTGCTGTTCATCACTGGACGAGCGCGTGGTTGAATGTCTATATAGAACGATGTATATATAATGAGTTACAATCCATTGGATTGGTCTGCAACGAGTTTGGTTTTTCTTCTCCATTCTTCTCTATTCTCAGCCAATCTTTTCAGTTCTACGTATGAGCCACAGTTCATATCACTCTTCAGTTGGTCCATATTATATGCGTCTCTTGGTCGGCCTCTGCCATTTGTCCCCTCGGTCTTACCCTCCGCGATGGCTATGAGTAGTCCTGGGTGCCTGATGTTGTGGCCAATCCCGTTAGCTCGTTGTTGGCTGATTCTCTTAAGGAGTTGCCTTTTTTCGCCTACCCTGGTTAATACTTCTTCGTTTTCGACGTGCTCCGACCAATGGATCTTAAGCATGCGTCTGTAGCACCACATTTCAAAGGCCGCCAACCGTCCGCTTTCACTTTTGCTGATGGTCCATGTCTCACAACCATAAAGCAGAATGCTCCATACAAAGGCTTTAGTAAGGTTCTTCCTTACGCTTAAGTCAATATTTGGGGATTCCAATATCTTCGATTGCCTGTATTTTATATCATCACAATATAGATCCTATATCCCATTTGCAGGATGGATAGCAGACCTATAATATGTAATGAATAAAATGAGGAATAGAACGATAAGTTTTATAGGTCAAATAAAGACGCATAATAGTTCAACAGGTACTTCATGTTTGCGGTTTTTAGAGCCGCCTGTCTTCTAATAGGTTTGCGATAAACTCGCGTTATTGAGTATATTTAATTTATATGTATGTGCTTGTAATCGATATGCAATAAAGAATAAATAAATAAACAAATAAGTATTCTCAATTCCCTTTGTTTCGGGTGCTCTGTCGTAAAAATAAATATAGGAAAGCATGGCTTATAGAGTATTCGGAAACATTAATACTGATTTTTTCAGATCCTCATTTAGGGAGGTGTAAAAATCCAATCGATCGCAAAAACTACGTTTAACATTTATGTTGATTGTATGATGTACGTCAACAGCTGCTGTGGATCTATCATTGTTATGAAGTGCCCATCAGACTTTTAATAAGTACAAAACAATAAAATTCATTGAACAGTAATGCACAACCTCAGACTGTTAGTTTATTGAACAAAGGCTATAAAATAATTATATTAACGCATATTAAATAGGTACCTACACATACAAATATTAAATGTGCATTATGCATTTAATAACAAGGTTTGTTTCTATTACATAGTTGAGCGCTAAAAGACTTTAGTGTAGGTATTGTACATAATATGTAATGAAAGCAGTGACCTATGACACCAATGTAGAACTTCAGTGAAGGATTTCTTTTTTATATAATGTAATAAAATATGTTTATTAATATGGAGTAATAATCAAGTTATTCAAATACATGGTTCAGTTGGAAGATATCACTTCTACTTTAAACTCGCCCATTGCGCAATATCATTTATTTGTATCACATTGTTTTATAACTTGGTAATTATGTAGGTATGCTCCTTATTGTGCAATTAAGTTTTTCAAATACATGGTTCAGTTGGAAGATATCAATTCTACTTTAAACTCGCCCATTGCACAATATCATTTATTTGTATCACATTGTTTTATAACTTGGTAATTATGTAGGTATGCTCCTTATTGTGCAATTAAGTTTATTATTATCTTCCTAGTATATAATCATCACTTCGCCTAGTAGTTCTGTCCAGTGCGTCATTTTGGGTGCCATTGCAGTTTCACATGCCCATGGCAGCGAAACCTGCTTTACTGTATCTTACACTGAGAAAAATACTCACAACGAATCATTGGTACGTACCATCAGATTAGGACCAGAGATAGTACAAACGATTCGTTAGTACGAATCTATAATATTAATTTTTCTCAAACAAATCATTGGTAAATTTACCAACAATTTGTTTACGAAAAGTTAATATTATAGATTCGTACTATTGAATCGTTGGTGCTATCTCTGGTCCTAATCTGATAGAACGTACCAATGATTCGTTGTGAAATTTCGTTAGTATTTTTCTCCGTGTAGACTACAGCGAATGTAAGGGTTTCGGATATCGTCTAACTTTGTGACACCACATATCCAGCTTGGATAGAACGCACACGTTTTAGGTAGGTACCTATTCCAGATCTCTGAATCATATGCAAAAACTGATAATGTGTGCTCAAAATAATATGAAACAAGGGTAAAAATATTGAAAAGCAGTTTACACGTATAAGGCTTAATCGACAGACTATGAGGAGTGGGCAAAATGTCATGTAATTTTGGAATAAAATTATGGGTGAAATTGTTTCAGATGGCGATGAACGTCACGTTTTTACAGCTGTCAAAGAATCTCATTTAATCATCATGATTAAATCAAATATTTAAATATAAAAAAGCAATTAAGCCGTAATTATTTTACATAAATTAATAAAAATAAATATGACAGTAATTTGAATTAATATTTTTTACCCATAGGTGTAATTTGTTGTTGCTTCGTTTGCAAACTAGCCTCTGACGTCACTCCCATGTCATGATCATTCAATCCCAGGCAACGTGTACTCAATTACATACTGTGGATACAATAAATAATAATAGCTTATACCTACGTATGTAACATCGTAACACTATAATATTATATTATCATTGACAATATAATAATTTATAGAAGTATATAGGCAGTAATTTATACAACGTCTGGCTTGATCTGACGACAGGAAACGATCCTTACATAGCCTGGGAATATAAATCAATTGACATACGTAAGCCCCTTTTCATGTAATGATATTGATATCGCCAATACCTATATGCACGTATAGGACGACCTGAATGTTCATTATATGCAGTTATTCTAATGGCTATCCTATTTGTAAGATATGACATGATGGTTAAGACAAAGACTAACTCAACCAAATAAATGAATTTTCTATTGCACCAATGACGTATTTTCTCCGGCGATATGAGTTGGATAACTTTAGGTGCTTTGAAGTCATGCTAGAGGTAAGTAATACGTTTTCGGCTAATTTTCATATACCGACATAGCTGTAAAACAGCTGTAGCTCTTGTCGCCATGACAAAAGCGTATAAAACATGCGCGACGGACGCACTGCCTGTGGTGGCTGGCGTGGTTCCACTGGATTTGGAGATTCAGCGAAGGACTTGTATTTTTAATTTTAAGAGAGATCGTCTTTCAATGATTGGAGATCTTGAATTGCAGCCTCCTTCAGATACCCTTCGATTTAGTCTGAGAGTCTCGAAGCTCTTTACACTGCATGGCAGTCCCGTTGGTCGATATCTTCTGTTGGTAGAACAACTTATCTCTTCTTTCCTCAAGTAAAGTGGCGCGTAAACTCAGTGTGGATTCAGCCTGAGTACTGGACAATACAATTTCTTACTGGCCATGGAGCATTCAATGCGCGTCTTCACCAGTTTGGGATAAAATCATCCCCTTCATGTAATTTTTGTAATTCTGAATTCCAAACGTCGCGTCGGAACATATTCTGTGGGATTGTTTCCACACCGACAACGGTAGGAAAAGAGAGGAGATGCTCGTTACTGTTCGTGGTCCATTATCTGGACCTGTAGGACATGCAGACTTGGTGGCCACAAGGAAAAACTTTTTTGCCTTCAAAAACTTCTGTACTTTCTTTGGTAGCCTAATATCCCCTTCAAGTAACTAATGATACTGCATAGAGAGGAAGGCATATTCCCATTTCTTCCCTCTTTGCACCAACATTTTTGGTGTGTGGCCACTAAACCTAGAGTGCTCTCTCGCTTAAATCCTGTTTGTGCATGTGTGTGTCGTTATGGAGAAACATATCTCCAGCCACCCTAGACAAACCGTCACTTGTCGATCGAAAAGTGCGCGCTTGTCTAGGGAAGCTGGTACGGCACGAGGTATGTGGCGGGCGCTGCCCTTAAAAAAAAGCTGTAAAACAAAATCACAATCGCTGACTAATATGCGACTAAATCTACGAGACTATACCTTCACCTGATTCGAAGTGAGGTAGTCAGAGAGAACGGAACGCCACGTTGATCTATCCTTAAATCATATTTCTTTCGCTTTCAGATTTTCCGATATAAATCTAATAAAAATTAAAAGTGTCTAGGGGCTATTGTTATCAAGTTAACCGACCTGCCGGAATACTTTCTACAATGCGCGTCTCGATTCAATTAATGACGTGTACCAGTGTTACAAGGCCGCAAGGGTAATAAAAACAGGCGGGGAGATTAGAATGATTACTACACAAGTACATACACATATCACATCACATCACATCACATTACATTATACCAATTATATTGTGTGATACATTTCCACTTGAAATAGAAATTTTCCAGGAATCGATAATAATATGTGTTCTCTATCACCCCACAAGTCACTAAATGAACCCATTAAAACAATAAATTTAATCAATATTAATTATAAATTAATAGGAAAAATATTGTTAGGAATTTATTATTTCCTATTAGTCATCTTTATCAACCGAGTAAATTATTTGAGATGACGAAGGGTGAATCAGAAAAATATCCCTACTATTTATATGCACCTACAACGTATCATCTTATAAGAGCATTTATCATAGCTGGGATTCCCCGCGGACTATTTGAATTGTATTGATATACAGCATGTCATGACTTATTACTATCTACTACTACTACTATACCTTCACGGCGTCCTTCACAAGTGGGATCAGCGGACTAATTGCATGTCATGAATATACAGGTCGTCTTTTCTGTGTCGCAAAAATCAAGGCATTCAGGGGGCGCCATGCCTCATCGCCGAATTATAGATGTTAATTGACTTATGCGTGAGGTTTTACAATCACCTGCCTATATACAGGACATTCAAAACACTTACATAAAATCGTGGAAAACCTATTCTTTGTCGGGAACTAATCACATGTGAAGTAACAATTATTTCATGTCTCTTGGCAATGCACCGTACCCGTTGAACAATGATTAATATTATTTTTTTTAAAAAGATATATCTGGGTTTGTTATATAATCCCAAATACAGCCTTATACACCTTTCACGCTAAGCTAAAAGCTTGTGCCGTGAAAGGGGAGTTCGCCGGCACCTGGGATCGAACCATGGACCCCTTGTTCTGAAGGCCGAGATTCTACCTCCAGGTTACCGACGAACTCACTAATATTAATGATCATGTACATCATAATTAATATTAGAAAATACGCACTAATATTAATTATGATCATGAAAATAGTTGTATTCGACGGCAATACCGATTATATGCGAGATAATATGTATTAGATAATTGTTTGATTAGATGCAAATTGATATTTTGGTTAACGCTGGAAAAAATAATAATGTGAGAGGAACATATAAACTGTGCAGTTGAAATGCCGTGATGGTAGGAATGAATTAACATAAACTGGACAGAACTTGGAATGAATTAACATAAACAAGACAGAAATTACATATATTTCAATGAATCTCAATTAAAAAAAATTCCCAGGATCTGGCTTGCACTGGATACAATTGTTAATTTCAATAGCCATAGATATAATTATGTTACTAATGCACAAACATTATCTAATATACCTAATTATCTTGAGAATATGTCGTATTTTACGTTTACTATGATGTGTTTTAAAACGACATCGCATGTCGAAACCTAGGTCACCGTATTTTTTTTTTATTTTTTTTTTACTAATTTATTTACAAAAATTCATGGCACAAGCCTATTACATGTTGAAATACATATACATAACATTACAAGTACAACAGTCAATTTTGAAGCTACTAGGTAAACTGAATATAACATTTTTATTTGTTATTAATACATATGGATTTATCCCGTGGAGCAACCGGTAAAGAATTGGTCTCCCACCCTTCTCCTTAAATTTTTTAGTGTCTTGTAAAAGGCAGGTGTTCGAAAAATTAAGACATTTTACATCTTAAATTCTGAATGTCTTGATTTCATATTGGCACGGAGAGGACAGCTTGCATGTTTATGATATGCAGCTGGTCTGCTGGCTACCCCACTTGTGGGAAATGCCGTGATGGTATAGTATAGTTTTACAAATAAATACAGATAAAATAGTATATTTTTACCGTTTTTCAGCCTTTTCTAATCTAAACGATACCATCATGGGAAACTAGTCAGTATTTAAAGTTGAATAAAGTTCGGTTTGTACAAACGATATTCGGAGTCAGAAATTGAGAATTTGGATGTTGAATCATTAATATGAAATTATGATGATACAAACGAGGAAAAACCTTGATTTATTGCTATGAAACAACATTAGAATTATTAAATTAATAATAAAAAACGCATAATTTTCTAAATATCTATTAATGTAATATGTTCACGTTGCGTACACATGTAAGTAGAAAAAACATGGTAACTTAAGTAACCAAGTGATAGACAATTTCAAATACTTGAAAAATGTACATGAATAGTTATAAATTTAGACAACGTATCATATAATAATTGCTGAAGACCAAATCCCAAAATTATTCTTCGTCTTACTCCCGGTCTAGCATTCCCGTAATCTGAAGTCGACGCTTCTTGTCCACTTCATCCAAATACATACCCCTATCCTACACCTGTACTGGATCAAGTCAAGCTGCCCTTAAGCCTCTTTTATGGCAGATAATAATAATAACAAACACTTAATTGAAAAAAAAAATACACAAATGGGATACAAAAGTATATTTTTGAGGCAATGTCTTCGTGTTTTTAGATAAAATAAAATGCATATGACAAAAAATAGAAATAAAATATTAAATGTATGTAAGTACAACAAGAGTACAGTATATAAAATTACAATATAACCACGTTGCTAAAATCATGTTCATAACATGCAGCTGGTCTGCTGGCTACCCCACATGTCGTGATGGTACAGTAGTAGTAGATACTAGATAGTAGTCAAAATTTTAAAAATATTAAAGTTAAATATATTCATGTTAAAACATGTGTAAATGGTACAAAACAATAAAATTACCTTTATCACAATGTTTGCATGTTTATAATATATATAATGAGTTACAATCCATTGGATTGGTCTGAAACGAGTTTGGACTTTCTCCTCCATTCCTCCCTATTCTCAGCCAGTCTCTTCAACTCCACGTATGAGCCACAGCTCATGTCCCTCTTCAGTTGGTCCATATAAGCATCCCTCGGTCGGCCTCTGCCATTTGTGCCTTCGGTCCTACCCTCTGCGATTGCGATTAGTAGTCCTGGGTGCCTGATGTTGTGACCAATCCAGTTAGCTCGTTGTTGGCTGATTCTTTTGAGGAGTTGCCTTTTTTCGCCAACCCTGGTTAACACTTCTTCGTTTTCGACGTGTTCCGACCAATGAATCTTCAGCATAATAACATAATGTAGCCAAATCCAAAAAATCCAAAAAAGACCGCAGCGCTGGCATTGCACTTGAATAATAGAGAGTCGGAAAGGGAGCTCAATCTGTATATGTGCGGCGAGAAGATTCCAAATGAGAAAAACCCAAGATACCTCGGAGTGAAGATCGACAGAACCTTGTCATACAAAGCGCATCTCGAAGGGGTTAAAAATAAGCTGAAGGCCAGAAATAACATTATTAATAAACTGGCAGGAACCTCATGGGGCAGCAGGGCAACGACACTGCGAACATCAGCAATGGCCCTGGTGTACAGCTCGGCAGAATACTGTTGCCCAGTATGGGAAAGAAGTGCTCACTGCGGTAAGGTCGACGTCGAGTTAAACAAGACAATGCGGACCATAACAGGCACCATAAGGTCAACTCCATCTCAATGGTTACCGGTGTTGTCTAATATCGCACCGCCTGACCTACGCAGGTCCCATGCCACATTACGAGAAATGAATAAAATCAGGGAAAAAAGTCAACTACCAGCCTACGAAGACATATTTCACCCACCTCATAAAAGGCTCAAATCTCGAAAACCTATATGGACCGTCAATTCTGGGGAACTTGACATTAAAAAACAATGGAAGGAAAGATGGACCACAGGGGACACTACAAATAGGCACCTGGTAGTGGACCCCACAATCCAAGTACCTGGTTTTGATCTGCCGAGAAGGGTTTGGGTACAGCAAAATAGAGTGAGGACAGAACATGGATGCTGTAACTACTTGCTCTGGAGGTGGGGAAAAAGAGATTCCCCTGATTGTGAATGTGGAGATGTGCAGAGTGTGAGACACATAGTGCAGGACTGCCATCTCAAAAAATTTAGCGGGGATCTGCGGGACATCCACGAAGCGGGACCGGAGGCGGTGAGCTGGCTCTCGACACTAGAGCCAAGACTGTAGAGGACACGACGCAGCCCACATGGGTTAAGATTCATCAACACCGAGCCATACGAAAAGTAAGTACATAATGTAATCAGCATAATAACATAAAAAACGCGCGATGTATTGTAATGTCGTATCTAATGTTTACTATAGTATATAAAAAATAAATACAATACGATTCATGTGCCTACCTACGTACAATGCCTATACTGCCAGACGAATATCTACAGAATGCTTGGAAACAGTACGGACAGGGCATGCTTAATTCAGCACCAAAAGGAACTATGTAGATAAATGTAAATAGCAAATATACCAGGTATAAATTTATTATAACTTCATCATAGAGGTAAAATAACGCCATCTTATCGTGATGATAGAAAAAATAATATACATTAATTAAAAGAAAATATAAGTAACTACCTATAATTAATTACATACTTAAAGACAATATATTACACTAGCATCTACGGCTACATAATATTATCTACGTATAATTATGCAGTTATACATTATAATACTTAGTCACAATCACTGTATATATAGAAGGTTTACTTTATGTACATACGTTTATACCTACGTGATTCGGATACTGTTAAAATATGTGCATCATTGTTATTGACTCACAGCAGATTAATACAATCATCATGATAGACTCTGAATTGAACGGGTATAAAAATCAGTTTAGTTGCAAAGATAGAGGGAAGACAGGGAGTTGACAGAAAGCAGATGTCCTAGCTGCGCAACATTAGAGAGTGGACCGGAATGAGGACAGTCGATGACCTGTTCAGAGCAGCACAGGACAGGGAGGTTTTCGCCGGAGTGATCGCCAACGTCGGTGGGACCTGACATGGTACAGAAAGAAGAAGAAAAAGTTACAAAAAAAAGAATAATTACATTTGTACTCCTTTTTGTTGGGACATGTTTGCTTGACATTCAGACAATGTGTGAAACGGAATACTGGGCGCTTTTTGGCAGCAGCTCGCAGGAGCAGAGTATTAGCATAACAAATCATTCAGTATTTGAAATTTTATACTTTTACTGAGCACGGAATGACCGATTTAGAAAGAAACCCCTGAAAAATACTTCAGTGTTTTTAAAATACAAATGGTTATTACAGAACGTTTACTAAAAGTCAATAGTGCTACTTTTAGGATAGCTGTTATGAACAGCATAATATTGTTTGATATTAAATTATTGACTCGTAATAACAGAGTACACAATATACATAATCGACAAGCCGGCTAAATGATTAGATGTATGTACATTGTACATACCAACCTATATTGATTATGATAGTTAGACAGACATATTATGTATCTTATATCATATTATATTGTGTACAGTAGCTAACATAGCCTCCGCGTGAATATATTGATTGTATTGAGCTCGTTTTATTATGTTATCATTTCGATATTGTCTAAGGTCATGATAAAAAATACATACATACATAGGATAAATATTACTATCCCCGCAAGTCTTAGTAACAGCTGATATAAAGGGACATAGTGGTGACAGATTCTCTATACAATGTAAGTAAACACATAAATAGATAGTAAATAATAATATTATTAGGTGCAAATCAACAACACCAAGGTGACAGAAATCTTTAAGTAAATATCAAGGCGCAATGGGACCCCAACATAACTAGATACGGGGAATAGATCTCCGTGGAATTCCCTGTAGAGAATAGGTCTCCTACTCTTCTCTGCAAGTTTTCTAGTGTCCTGTAAAATATATGTAATCGTAAAAATATATACCTTGTAGGGCATTTCATAAGTTCATTTCAGCGGTGACGTATACCACCCATCCTGAATTTCTGAAGCGTTTGTTGGCACGAAGAGGACGATTTGGATGTTCCTTACATGCAGTTAGTCTCCTGATTATCTCACTTGTAGGAAATGCCGTGGTGGTATGAAAGAATGAGGAGGCAGTACTTATATCAGCAAAACTAAGATTACTCCACCGTTTGGCATTTTTGTAATTACACGAAGGTATATACATGTTACACTATTTTCGATAGTAAAGTTTTATTTAATTATGCAATTACTTCATGACAAAACAATCGTCAAATAATATGTTTTCTATTATATTTTCGAATGTCGTGTTTAATAAGTGTTATTGTAATTGCCAATTAGTTCATCATTTTAATTTTTACGTTTTAATCTAGTAAACAATGTTATGTATATTTAGAAAGTGAATGCATAAGTCTTGATATTAATACTTATATATACATTTTGTTTTGAATTTTCATGAGATTGGCAATTATATATATACTTATCAACAAAACCGTGAGAATTATACAAGCGAGACGTGATACCACTATATTAAGTATATGATACAATGTATGTATTCAAGTATATTTTTTCATTGAATAAGGGGCTTTAAGGACTTGATGGTTATATCTAATTCTATACGTTCATTAGATATCAAAATTAAAAATTATCCGAGTTACGGTAGACTTTATGATAAGGGCGTTTATAAAGATAGTTTGAAAAACCGAGTCTAAGTTGTCGCTATTTTGGCGTACCGATCTAAGATCTCTTTATTTTACCACAGTTCTTCAAATTCCACCAGACAGGTTCATATCGCGTAATAGACAGATATTCCTTGAACTTCACTGTGACATCTAAAAGTACATATACTTAAATAAGAAATAAAAAATTGCAGTCTATTTGAATAGATAAACAACACAATCGTATCACGACTGCATTCACAGGTTTATTTATGGCGATATATTTACGTGTACGGTGATAACAATAATTGTACTCGGCATGAACAAAATAGTACATCAGTGTATGTATGTCCGATTATATTTATGTACTGTATTGTGTTTTTGACATTCACCTTGCAACCATTACGTAACATATAAACTGCTAGTCAGTGTATTTATCGCCCGACCGGCATGCAATGAAAAATATATCAACCCGTAATCGAAATCGATTTACAAAAGTAAAAAGGTATACGTATACCTAATTAAATATAATCTAAATATCTTCATCGTGGAGTAAAAAAATAGAACAGGTCGTACACTACTTTTTGTAAGTTTTAAAGTGTCCTGTGAAAGACGGGTACCTATAGATCAAAGGTGGCCAATCCGCAGCCCGCGGGCCGCATGCGGCCCGTTGGGTATCTACGTGCGGCCCGCGAAGCATAAATGCAAACTTTTTTTAATATAGTAGTATTTTGAGAAAATATTCTTTAAGAAAACCGAGGAATTTTGAAACATTTCAAATTACTTTACCATTTTGAAAATTTGGCGACGAGGGGTAGAAATTTTAAGGTATATAGAGTATATAGTTGAGCGGGCCGATGGGAAATCTCATTCTGAAATTTTGCCCAGCTGCTGAACAAGTTGGCCACCCATACTATAGATTAGGTATTTTTTTATTGGAACTGAGAGGACGACCTATATGTTTGTTACACAATACACTGTCTACTACACTTGAGGAAGATGTCATGACGTTAAATAGAGATAAACCCAAATAAACCGCATTCAACTATTGTAAGTAAGAATTCTTTTTTTGAATTACGATTTCAAAGAATTCACTCTAATTTCAATCAAAAACAATTATTTGACTTGTGGTAAAGCGTATATATGTACACTGTACAGTTAAAAAAAATCAATAGGTAGGTAGGTACGTTGAACAAAATATTAAAACATCTACAGCTACACTGATCTTTAGATATTTAAGTCATTTGTTACTTGTTTTTAAATTCGTTTTATTTGAATTCCGAACACATCGAAGTCACAGCTTTTTTATATATCTAACTTATTTCACCATTGTATAAAAATTTCTCAACCACAAGAAAAGAAAATCTGATGGTAATACATATAATATAACGACAACAATGTGGGGGTAAGTATTTGCGCTCCAATTTCTACTCTTCTATGAGCACAACTCAACGTTTTATACTCTCATACTAACGTTTTTTATACTTAGGTACGTATTTATTAATCCCATCGCTACGTCTTCTACTTGTGGAGTAGCCAACGAGTTTACCAGTTTAATAAATAAAATATGTTTTTTGTCATAGAAGAAATCAAAAGACATTTAGTAGGTGGCGTAATAATCGACGAATTGAAGATGACAAAGTCTTATGCATGAAACATTAATGACTATCCACGTCTAATATAGATTTTCGCTACTTGAAACATTGTTACATAACACTATTCATGAAATATATCGATCCCTCAGTTCCACAAGCCATGAACTTGAAATTCTAATATGCCACGTTTAATTTCAAGTTTTGAATCATTACATTGAAAGAACCTCTACACACTCGGATATCTCAGGAGTCGGAGACTCCTATTTATCCGAATTTGCACACATAACTTTCATTTCCTCAGGGGCGACCCGAAGAACAGATCAACGTAAGTCGCCTCGTTGGAACAATAAACAAAAAGAAACAAAAATAGCCCATATTGGGAAAAATTAAAATAAAGTGATTTCACACAATACATGTGTGACCATAATTAACCATAATAAATTAAACCAATATTATACCCAAAAATTAAGTACAATACAATAATATACACATGTATACACACATACATACATACACACATATACACACATACATACATACACACATATGTATATATACAGTTGGTACAGATAACAGAGATAAAGTGTCCAGAAACATTTCGGTTATAAAGACAGTGAGCCCAGGGGTCACCGAAACGGGGTAGTGTGGAAAACTATTTCCCTCCCAATGGGGATATTCCAACCAAAGCTACTCTCCACCAAGGGAGACAGGACGCACAAAACAAACGAAAAACAAGAGTTCGCCACGCAACATTCGCCACGCCAAGCAAGCTCAATTCTCAGACTCCCCTGCGTCAGCCGGGGGTAAACCCGGCCCACGCAGAAGATCCCACCTAGACACCCAGGAATCTACAAACCTCTGGAAAGCCCTGAAATTCTGAGGACAAAGTAGCACTTCCCCAAACCAAACGGGCCTGGGGGTGCCATCGCTCATTTCCTCTAGCATTAGATCTCTCGCATCCATCATCACCGGGCACTCCCAAAGGATATGCTCCGCATATTGCGCCCCCATCCCACAGACACACCATGGATCATCCACGAGTCCAAGATCAAAGAGCTTGCCTCTCAGATCCCCATGGCCAGTTATCAACTGTACAGTGAAATGATCAAATGATAGGAAGCGCTTCTTCATTCGTTCACAAACATTCGGGAGGAAACTGTAGACTAATCTAGCAGTTCTTCCTCCATCCCATCTTTCCTGCCACACTTCCATCGTTCTCTTTCGTATCGTGCCGACAGCCCTATTGTAACCTCTGATTCCGGGTTCCGCATGCACAGACATGCCGAAATGTACCACAACTCCATCCGCCTTGATCTTGCGCCTGGCCACAGAGTCCAAAATTTCTAAATCGGCTGGTAGCACTCAAGTTTTGAATCAGTATAATAGCGGTCTAGGTACCGAAAACTTAAAACAAATATGTACGTGCTTCCAATAGTAAATAATAAAAAAAAATAGTTGTTGGCCTACAAAACTGGGGGATCGCTATGATCAACAACAGTCGAAAAAAGGCGAGAAAAACTGATAAGTAAAATACCTAAGTACATATTATTATCTTAGTATGCTGTTTACAAGTTGGTAAGCGTGTAATGTTAGGTACTATAGGTATTCAGCTAAACATAACAAGTACGCTGAAAGGGGTATCCCCATAACATAGGTATATAATAATAATAAACATCTAATATAGGTAAGCGGTGAGAATGAATGTATATCTCAATATGTATTGAATCAAATTGTGTACTTACATAATTATTATGATGTATGTATTATATTGTATAGTAGTAGAAGTAAGACACCGGTCGCAATATAAATCTTGTACTACATTTCAGAGGGAAACTAAACTATGTCGAATTTTGGCCAAAATGACTGATGAACATGTGACCGGTTCCATAAAATAGAAAGTCTCTGAATTTTCACGGAAAAAAAAACTTCAAGTTGCGTAATCATAGCTATGGTAAGTTATGATAATTTATAGAATAAACATCTCGGATTTTTTCTTTGTGAAACTGATAGTGTCACGTGTTGCAGTTCTTGCTGTGCTCTTTTTGATGACGTCATATCCACCTGTGTCGAAAACGCGATGCATTTAGTCAAATCCAAAAAATAAAAAAGGTGGCAAATTTTATTAATTGTGTCGGTGCACACGTAGTAGAATTCCATAATAATGCAATTTGAAACAAGTGTTCCTTTCTACTATTGTTTGTTAATTCGCAGAGAGACGTCTTTCGACTTATAAGGTCATTATCAATCCTTATAAGTCGAAAGACGTCTCTCTGCGAATTAACAAACAATAGTAGAAAGGAACACTTGTTTCAAATTGCATTATTGTGGCAAATTTTGTTAAATCAAAAATTCAATACAACGCCATTTTAACTATACATCGTATACTACCTATATAGGTTTAAAATGGGAGTATTAGTAAGTAGCAATGGCCCACAATTAAAAATATTTGAGAAACTAAATGCGCTGAATTTTTTTTAAACTGTCATACTGAAAAATGACGTCTCATGACATAGCGTAGTTTCGGTCCGACAAATAATATATTTTTTTCTCAGTAGTAACTACATAGTATAAGTAGCAAATTGTAGTAGTGTTGTTGGGAGTTACGACATCAACAACACTGCGAAGCAAAATATTGTACACTAATAATATGACATAATCAACAAACTATGTAATACCTACAAACCTATAAGTAGGTAATACTGTTTATTTGTTGGTTTAGCAAAAGGTGAGTATGTGTGTAAGCTGCGCATGCCACCGATAATCGAAAATTCATTCAGTTAATAATTGTTAACGATTTTTTTTTAACTTCGTTGGGTACACGTTAATTTCCTTGAAACTTTAGGCGGGTAAGTTGGAAGCTTTCACAATATAGCGATAAACTCGCCCTTTGGGTATAGAAATGTGTAGCTGGCGATTATACGATATTTTGTACCGATTAGTATTTTACGGTAAAAAATAAATAAAATATAATGCAGGTTGCAGTTCATTCCGAGAACCGGAAGCTAAAAAATGTTTGAAAAGCGAAAAACTAAAAGTTACGCTTTATCAAAATCCGGTGACGGAGCTTTGACAAATCCTCCGTCTGGGAGATCCTCCCCCCAAAAATTACGGAAGCCTTTTTTAACGGAAATTAACATTGCAAGTCAAAAAATAAATAATACGTTTAAAAGAATGAGATTAACCTTGCAGTTAAAACAGATGAGATCTTACAGTTAAATGTAAGTCACAATTTTACGGAAGTGAAATAACTCCTTAATCGCTATTGGCTAGTTCTGCACATATGTGCGTACATAAGTACTGCCAAATTTACATAATATAATCGTGTAGGTCTATCTTGTCCCATTGCCAAAAATAACACAGGCGCAAAGAGAATCACAACACTAATTTGACGAGTAGGTAACAATATTATTATGTTTTTGTAAGCGGGAACAAACTATTGAACTTGTTGGAATCTGGTGGTTTTTACTACTTAATATAGGTAAAAGAAATGGAATGAGCCACTGTGTTGTGTTCTACAGTCACGCGATCTACTTTATATTGGCCACCGGCAAAAACACGAGGGCAAAGTCACATGACACAGTTACCTAATATTCATGTAGCTATTTTGTCAACACTCTTATAAATCCTGAAAACACCTCTATTATAATCACATGTTGGAGTAATTTTAATTTGTTCCATTTCCACTATTGCAATTGAGTAAACTGTTTCCACATCATATTATAATGATAATAACATCACAATATAATATAGTATTTAATATGTATTGTGATTTACTGTGAGTTTACAGGAACATGGTGACTGAAAAAAGTACCTGCTTTAGGCCATCACTCCATATTTTCAGAATCTGCCCCTGTTTGGAATTTCTTTTAAACCATTTCATAAAGAGGACAGACCTCATAGTGAAGTGCATTACCAGTGCACAGCTTCAATTAAATTTCTTCCACTTGTTTAAAAAATGAGTACTACTGTATATGGTTTTAAGCCTTGACTAAATTTAGATCAAAGACTCAGAGTCATACAGGATAATTGGAATGACAAAGGCATCCTACTAGTAGCCATTTCATTCTACTGCTAAGCCTATCCAGTTCATATTATTGTATAACTCACTAATGACTCCGTAGCTTGGAATTTCTATTCTGAAATGACCTATGAAATGGATGAGTAGACCAATATATTTCACTTACTTATTGATATAAAATATCAATCTTCTAATTCAAATCGGGGAATATATTTTTCAAACATATTTTGAACTACTCCAGATTAATCATTCCAATTGATCACACTCATCCATAGTCAACCTATTTGAATAGGTATTAACTAGGTAGGTATGTTGTATATGATACACATACATATGTGAAGTTCCTTAAGGAGTGCACAACACAGTTTCGACGCTTGCAGTTTTGACGCTACTCTGTGTTGTGCATTCCTTAAGGAAGTTCACATATGTATGTGTATCATATACAACATACCTACCTACCTAGTTAATACCTATTCAAATAGGTTGACTATGGATGAGTGTGATCAATTGGAATGATTAATCTGGAGTATTTCAAAATATGTTTGACATCTACACTTCTAGTACCTAAGTTAAAAATCCAGTTCCCGACAATTGTGTCAAAAAAATTCATAACATGAATATATTTTTATTTTATTTGTTTAAAACACAATAATTACAATAGGTACAGAAAATGTAAACAATCAACTACTATATAATAATAAGCCATACATTGCCCCCATCAGAATTTCTCCTGGTATGAGGGGATATACTTTTAAGTTATATGAGAATGTCTCAGAATAAGGTTCATTCTGGCATGCACATGCATTCAGTATTTTACAATGTGATCAGAAAGTGCATGTCATCAAAATGACAGTGATAATATATAGTCCACTCGTGAATGTATTCTTAAAAGTTATCGCTCACCCAAACACACAGTAAAAGATGGTTGATGTTTTTCAGGTACGCCATGTTTGGTTTTATTACATATACTGTTTCTGTTCACGCGTTGGCACCATTTTGAAGGTATTGGCAATTTTCAAGCAATGAAAATGGCACCAGCACGCTTTTTCAAGGTATACCTTACCTAACAAGGTATGACACCAATACAGACGCAGAAATGTTAAAATACTAAACTAAACATTGTATACCTAAAAAGCATTGACTATCTACAGAATTAACAAGTTTGCCATGAAAACCTTCGATCCACATTGGGTGCGTCCAGATAGTACAATGCGAACCCGTATAAGAACGGAAAACAAAGGCATTCATTTGAATATTTCTTCGGAGAATCCTCCGAATCATCACCGAATGATTGAAGATTGATTGACATTCGCATTCTACTATATATCTGGATGCACCCATCGGCAAACTATTCAAAGTATTTTTGATTCCTAATTCGAACTAGTACAAATAATAGCAACAGATTCAACAACCATGTTTACAAAGTGATAATGGATATTAATTGACAAAATGGCAAGAATATTACAAAATTATTATTATTCTGAATTGAGAAAATATAAAATAATATATCCAACTGGAGACATAATATTGCAAAATTTTGTAAAAAAATATTCTCATAAGATAATAATTATAATTCTAATTACATAAAAAAGTTATTATTGTCTGATAAAAAAATACATAAACAATAACTACATTGTTGACAAATATGTCTGCTTTGTTTACTTTATAACACAAACTGCACATACATATACTGAAAATAAATACATATATTTTTATATATTTCACAATTTTATCTTATAGAAAATAATGTGACGATATACACATGTAATGCACCAAATATATATACACGTACCATTCAGGCATAAGGCATTTTGAAAAAGGTCAGTTTTGATTTAACCTGGCCAGGAATCAAACTCAGGACCTCGAGACTCTAAGGTGAAAGTGTTAATTCTGCGCCACACCAGTTTGTTATAACATAATATTAAATATATTATGATTTCTATTTAAAAATTTGTGTTTTTAGAATATGAAACAACCAACATCTTCATCTTTACTTGAATCACACAAACGTTTTGGGGAATAGGTGTATTAATCGGATCAAGCAAAAAAATATTTAATAAATGACGATACCATTTTTGGCCCTGCAAGTCTGGTATAAATTGTTAAGTTTGATCTGGTGGCTGAAGTTTACTCGTATATCTCCTTATGAATAATCTCATGAGGAATAGGCAAAGTGAGTTTCAGACTTAACTGTAATTTTTTTTACTTCGTCTATTTTTGTGCAATTCCTAATGCAGGCACACCGAATTCTCGAACTCCATCATTAATTTTATTCAGAAGATTCTCTGGAGAGCCATGCTACAAATATCTGCCCACCGGTTGGTGGCATGAATAAGTCCATGCCAATTTAAAATTAATCAAAATTGCATTTGAGTTGTTAAGGAGGTATTACGATGAGAGTATATGGCGTAGCAGACAATCGAAGTACAATAAGAGTCGAAACTCTCAACTTTGAGAAACGACTTAGGTGGAAAAAATAAAATTGATAATAAATATGTTTAACATACCGTAATACACCTTCCTGTCTGACCATATGTCTGAGGGTGCCTAGAACTGAGGTACTGGTTGTTACACTTAAAGACTGCATTCGAGTCTGGAAATAAGAAAATATAATCTATATAATAGTACAAACTCCATGCAAAACATTGGATAAAAGAGTATTTAATTAATCATATTTTAAACCACTTTAGATTAGTCATTCCAATTACACTCACCAAGTGGTTCAAAATATGATTACCATCTACACTTCTAGTACGTAAAATCCAGTTCCCGACATCCAATTGTGTCAAAAAATTCATAACATAATATTTAATTATTTATATCTACATTTGTTTTGGTCCATGGAATTATGTATTGATGCATATTTATGTAATATCCTAAAATTGATTAATCCTATTGTGCCATTGAGATGCTTTAGCACGTTTAACACTTAAATATTGACAATAGTATCGAAGCAGTTGTGCAAACGAATCGTAAAAAAAAATTCAACAATATTTTCAAATAATTCACTCCTAATATTGGTAATACACTCATTTCCTCCATTACTGTCTACGATATAACTGTGAACTTTCAAAACACATTTAATAAGTGCTTCCATTTTTTATGGCACAGAGAGAGCCACCTGCATTTAATATTTTGTAACGTTTGTCAAAAAATGGCACAAAGAGAGCCACCTGCATTTAGATTTGTTGTAATTCTTGTTTAAAATTACTATCGACTATAATTTCACCGATTGGGTAGCCACATAAGTAATTAAAAATTTACATTTTTCGCACATATTCCTCACATCATAACCAAACAGGATAGAGCAATATTCTAAAAATTAATGAAAGACACTTTTAACCTTATTAAGTTAATACATCAGCATGTTAATATATTAAACATTAAAATACATATTAATGTGATTTTTTCTATACTCCCGCATTCATTGTTTTCCCGCATCCATAGTTTATTTCAATAGGTCCCTTCAAAAACGATAGATAGAGGTTTCACTGTACTTATATAATGAACTGACCAATTACACTATAATAAAAAGTAATTGAATACAAATAAAAAGTAATTCACTTATAAAGAAGATAGATATTCCATAATTAAGTAAGTAATCAACTTATAACCTGTAAGAATTTTACATATCACATATGGTAATATTTCAAATTAAGAGGAAAAACCACAAATAGTACTTAGAATATCTTATGGAGTTAAATAATTTTAATTTATTTCATTATATAATAATAAACAAAATAATAAACAGTCATAGTATTACAACATGGTACACACAAATAATTTTGGCACAATATCCTCAAATCTTCTGACTACCCCAAATAATATTAATGGAGAATTGAAATATTTTATTTTTTATTTTATTAAATATCTTAACTTCAGTAATAAGGTATGCCAACCATCCTGGATGTCTTATTGAATTTTACAGTGAGAACCACCTGTGGGTTCATAACGCACAGTGGATTCACCGGCTGCCCCACTAGTAGGAGACACCATGCTGATTTATAGAATATATTATATCTATGTATAATGTAATGTATGTATAATGATATTTATTGGACATTTAAATATCAAAAACTACATTCGATAAACTTGAATCATTTCAAACAGGACATAATATTCAAATCTTTATTTATTTTATGCATGTACAAAATGTACTTTGGTTATCATAAAAATCAAAATTATCATAATAAGTATCTGTTTAGGCCTGCTATTAATTACTAATAAAACTTCTTTTCAACAACTACCTTTTAAACTATTAAATTCAACAGCACCATAAAATTATAGGTTATAAATAATCAAGTAAATTGAGTTCATGGCCATTGTGTTTGCATTATTTTTTGTTGAAGTATGTTCTTCAAATGCCAAATAATAGCTAATGAACATATTTCATTAAGTCAAATCAATAAGATACATTATCCGAAAAAAAATATACAAAACATAATAACAAGATGGTTAGTGTATGTACCTAAACATATGACAACTGTTTATGTTCCAGGTATTACATCTACATTATGAAATATCTCAAATTTCTCCGATTACATGGTCAAATATTGAGCATAATGAGATATGCGACAAACATCTATCTATTTGAAACATTATTAATCGTTCATAAATTCTCTTTCTGAGGGAGATTGCGAACTATTTTGACATTTCGTAAGAGTAGAAAAGTGAGGTTATGTTTTCTTGTGCGTGTTACGTATTATGATACCTCGTAATGTCTACTGTCACTCAATGTAAATTGATGATAAATTCGAGTGGAAAAGAGAATTGTCATGGAATATGGGGCTATACCTTGACGGAGTCCAGCGGGTACATGACGCAGTGCTCCATTATTCCCGCTATTGCCCCTGCCGTCATATGGATGGCAATATTCTGCGTCGGGAGTGTTTCATAATCCTCAAAGTTCATAATACTCAGTAATCAAATATGACACTAGGCACAAACACTTTCACACAACTACACCTTGCCTCCTCTATCGTTATTAGACGCTTTATGTAACTCGACGAGATTTATAATATAATTTTTCCGATATATTAAAACCAAATCGAAAGAAAATGGCACACACTATCACACCAGTGAACCGCGAATAACTGATGAAAAGGGAAAGGCGAGGGAGGTGAAGCGACGGTACTTCCCTGTACCACGTTGTTTCATCTGCGCTTGCGTCGAACTTATCTCTTTGCAATGAAGTTAGCGGCAACTTTACTCGAGTAGGTACCTATAATATAACAAACTTTTCTTCAAAATAGAGTATGAATGAAATGTTATATTTTTATTAATTTGGTTCATCTTTCTGAAAAACTTTTATTCATTCATATACACTTATATCGGTGCATTAATCTTTATTGACAATCGAATATAAATCGCAAAGCCCAACATTTTAGAAAATATTGATCCTAGATACATTTAACTTTATTGGAAAAATCATAAGCACTCTTATGTAAAAAGCATTATTTATAGAACTTTGGATAAGTTATAACAATTTTGTTATGAAATTGTAAATTGTTTATACGAATAAAACCTACCAAGAAGTTTTTCCCAATGTTTTAGTAGCTGACATGGAATTATAGGTGCATATTGTCTAAACCGACTTTGGAGTCAAACAGCAGAAAAACGATTAATCCTGTAAGAATATGCAATTAATTTCCATACAAAGACTTGAACTGGATTAGAATTCTAGAACACAAGTACATATTATTATTATTTTAATTCAAAATGGCCGCTGTGCTTGATTTTGTCCAAAGAATACCAATGTGTATTGATTATGAAGGAAATTTGAACAATCATACTAATTCCTAACGCAAATATGAAGATGAAATAAAATTGTTAAATATTTTAATGTTATTTTACAATATTGAACCTATATATTTTATTTACATTAATAAAATAACCATATTATAAAATGTATGTTTGGCAACGTTGCATTGAAAGTGATTTTCTTTTAACAAAAAAAAACTGAAGTTATAATATTAGAATGACAGTTATATTATGTGTGACACATTTTTTGCGTTTTCTCATTATTTGAAATAGTAATTATTGAAGTTAATTAATAAGATTCCTTTAAAAATAAAATTTATTTAATTTTAATATTTCTGTTTTCATTGTTTATCCCTGTTTATCCAGTAACGACGTTGCCAATCATGATGGACGCAGATAACCTATAATTCATGTATTATGTTTTAATAAAAATATGAGTCGACTGTTCGCCTGGAAAATAAAATAAAAATATATTTGCATGTGAAATCCAAATCGATTGGACTACGTGAAAATCAATGAAATCAAAGCTATGTCTTTATTCCCAGTATTTTGAATGAAATAAGAATATGGAACAATTTTTCTTATTACAGGGTCTCATTTACAATATTGAATAAGCGAATTGCAGAATTGTTCGCATAAATTAGTTGTTTAAAATGTTATTAAATTTCTTTTTTACTTTCTAAATTATGATAATTTAATTTTAAAATTACATTATAGTCAATATTTAAGATTAGAGACACCTATGAAATTAGTAAAATAATTATTATGGTTTTAGCGGAGATGCAAACAACTTTGTTATTTAGTTCCACATAATATTTCAACAAATGGACAAAACGGGTGGTGGAATGGAGACCTCGTGAAGATAAAAGAAGTAGAGGAAGACCTCCTACACGATGGTCTGATGACATCAAAAGAATCGCTGGTGACTGGTTGCAAAGAGCCCAGGATAGAGATGCCTGGAGAATTATGGGGGAGGCCTATGTCCAGCAGTGGACGGAAATGGCTGCATAGGTAAGGTAAGGTAATATTTCAACACTCATTCGGTAGATGGCTCTTTATGTTGTTTTGGCAAGTTATCTCAATATTATGTTATCATGTTTTGATAGATTAGCGCTAGATGTCTCTTTTTCGTTTGAAATGTTTTGATAATTTATCGCCAGATATCTCTCGCTTGTTGAAATTTGAATACTTGGTGCAATTTCATAAAAAGTTATCTATAAGTTATGTATTTTCCTCGTGATGAATGAAATAATGCAACTAGTTTTATAAAGATGAATTTGGGTAAATAAGTATGTAACACACCCCAATCCAAGCAATATGCGTGTGACATTATGAATACCTATGGAGTATGTAGGTCGGCAGCAATAATTAAACCTATAATCTTTCGATTGAAAGTTCTAGTCACTACTTACAGGATGACAACAATTTTTAATTTGTAAGTAAGTACCTAACTAAATGTTTAAAAGTGAGTGGCAATTGGAAAGGAATAGGTAATAGGAGAATTAACTTGATGGCCAGTTCCATAAAAATGAAATTGTCTCTTTAGATTGCGCGGAAAAAAAATCTAATATAACAAGAATAATAATTAGGTACTTGTTTAATAAAAATTGTTTCAAAGTTTTAGTGGGAAATCTTCGAAACATTTTTTTATTTTGTTATTAAGTAGGTACTATAATTTTTTTTCCGTAAACATTTAAAGAGAGTGTTATTTTTTTTTGAAACCAGCCATCTATCTTTATGGGACCAGCAGCAAGTCGTCCAAAGTATCATTCTTATTGCACAACTACTTGATTTATTATGTTTTTCCATTTAGTTTTTAATTGCCAATAAATAAATATTGGTGGTGATGCAAATGGATATATAGGTGTGTATGTAGGAAGTTTATTGATGTGTTAGGAATACATATTATGTACTATTGGTCTATTGGGAGTGCTGATGGGTGTTGATAGGAATAGGAATACCTATAACATGATTGTAAAGGTAAGTAAGTACATATTATTATTGGGTTGGTTAGTATGAAGGTAGGTATCGTTAGATATTATTACCTAGGTATTTGTGTAGACCATGACAGCGTTACAAATCATCCTGTCTTAATTGATAAAGGCCCCGTTATCTGTGACAGATCTATGGTGCTAACATCAACCGTAGATACCTACAGCCTACAGCCTATAACAGCTACCTATACCGGAGATGCTGCGGATGAGGACCGAAGAGCTTCTGTAAGCCATTGGCGTAACAAAACTTTTTTAAAACAGTACTTACTTCCTTTTGCCTTCTTGTAACAGAGGATAAGTAAAATTCCTACGGCCATTGAAATATCTAAGTAAAAAAGTGCCTACTTCTACATATTTAAGAAAGTTTTGTAGTAAGGTAGGTAGAAACAACGTGAGAACGAAATAATTTCTAAATAAAATAATTGTAAATGAAGCAATAATTTGTAGAGTTTTAGGTACTAATAACTTGTATTTCATTTAGGTACTTAATTTTGAGTTTGACAAAGACACACAGCATGTCAAAACCTATAGGTAACTGAAATATAAGTTCTCAGTCGAACTCTACACATTTACAAATCAGTGTTTCATTTACAATTAAAGTGGAGTATTACCTACTAAATAAACATTAACAAAATACAATATTGAAAATCTACTTCGTTTCTATCCTATAACGTTTTGTAAATGGTGATAAAATAGTAGATATTCAAGTACCTACCTATAAACCTAAAACATGACTCTAAAAATATTTTATAGGTAGATAATTATACAAAATTATACCACTCTTAAAGTTTTCTCAATTTATTATGTCTCATTGTACGAAAACACTTATTCTCTGATCATTCTTACTTGAGAAATATTACGGAGATGGAATGACAAGCAGATAGGTATATTGTGTTTTATTTAATAATAATTTAAATTGATAACGAATGCGCCACTGATCTCGGTTGCAGGTAGTGATTTGAGATCGGTTTTAATTAAGAAATAAACTCCAAAACCGGTACATACCTATAACATAATATCAGAATACGAGTATTTTGTTATACCCACAGCTAGACAGATAGCTGCTATTACCTATAGTAGGAACGTACCCAGCTACCTATAGTTTAGTTAAGATAGGTAAATAATTTAAATCTTTACATCTGTATATGTCAGTGTTTTAATTACTGAATAGAAAATTTGTTATCATTTTGTTTATGTCCGGTCATAAACGTAGATATATGAATGCGGTTAGATCGCTACTGTGTTAGTATAATAATTATGTATGTAGCTACAAGTAGTATGTAAGCTATAACGTCTAGTTACGGATTGGAAATATTATTAACTAGCTATACCTACACAGAATACTGATGTAAATAGATAATAATATATGGATGGTAGGTATATATGTAGGTACTTTGCACCAGATATAACTATGATATTCTGCTTATGTTATTCGTGCTAAGAACTATGTACAGACTATTTCCTTTATATTGTTTATTGCTGAATGAAATCATATTGTATCTAAAGATAATAAATTCTACTTTTTGCTAAGGAATAATCTTTTACAGTATGCCTGAAATTTTGAACGTGGTGCGCAACTTATTGTCTCAAGTCAAACTTTTTTAGCTTGTGCACCTGTCTGAATATTGTTACATTTAATTGTATTACTAAGCTCAGTAAAGGCGACATGCATTTTTGTATAAATTTTACTTGAATTAGTTGTTATTATGATAGTTTTGATTGAAATTGTGATTGTCAAAATAGGTACTTATTTACTTACATTTAATTTTCAAACGTTTCACTGTTCCATTACTGAATTTGATTGTTTTTTTTTTGTTCTTTTTCAAACCAATTTTTTTCACTTTCTTTTTGTGTATTGTATCGGTTCAATGTAACTTAATTGAATTATAAGAACTATGTATGTTAGCAATAAAAAATATAGTTCATTAATTATCAGTGTTCCATCAGAGGTACCAGAGAGAGAGAGAGAGAGAGAGAGAGAGAGAGAGAGCCAATCATCAAAGGATGCTAAAATCCTCACCAAGGTGTATTAGAAAAATCTAAAATATTTCATTTCAACTATATTATCATTCACCTTTCGAAAACCTCAGTTAAATTAATATCTACCTCTGTTAATCCAACTAAACGTTTGACGTGTTTATACATTGTTGGTGTTGTGACTTGTGATGTTCTGTCTTTGACATGACATTGTCACATTATCAACATTGCTCATCTTTTACTGCCTATTATGTTTCTCTGTTTTGTATTATTTATTTTATTTAATTATTTATTTTTAACTGATGTTCCTCTTCATCTCTAGACTGATTGATGGAGATAGTTAAACTTATTGTGTACCCGTACTAAAAGAATGTCAGAAAAGTATATATCCTCCTATAATGAAGTCATTTCATAACCAAATAACGATCTGTCTATATCGTTACGGTATTTCTTACAAGTGAGGTAGCCAGCAAACTGACTGTATGTAATAAACATGCATGTCATCATATCCATATCTTTCAATATAAAAATCAGGCATTGAGGATGGGTGTCAAACCTCATCGCTATATTGACGATTCGTTTTATTCGAAATAATTTAATCGAAATATAACCTGCCTTTTGCAGAAAGTAGAGGGAGGCGTATTTTTGCTGAGGACTTCAAGGAACATGGAACAAATAGCGAACGATTTACTCATCATAGATTTTTTAGATTCACGATTGAAAGGAATTTCTTTTAAATGTTTGCTTATTCACACGAAATAAATGCATCATAAAACATAATATTAGGTATCTATGAAAATATCTTCACTAGTGATATATCGCTTTGTAAATTACTTAAAAGCTTCGAAAATAAGTCGTTAATCGTATCAATATTTTACATATAAATCGTTGTTTATTTCTTTACTATAGTTTTGAAATACAGAAATCTTTAAAATATAAATCAAAATAAAATTATAATATGTAATTTCTTAATAGTCTTTAGTATTACGTATGTAATAATATTTCCATCAGAAAGATTTATAGAGGGAAGATGTCATTTATGACGTTTATATTTTTTTTAATACTTGGAAACAAATTAATCATAACAAGAAGTAAGTAAAGAAATCTCATATTCAGATCTACGGTCGTTGACTGTCAAAATATTGAGTTTTGTATTTTTTTTTCTTATTCATGAACTGACTCGGGTGACGATCACAAATACAGGATGGAAATATGCATATTTTTTTTATTATACCCGTTTACCATCTTCAATTCAGCGATGAGTTTCGCCAACTATCCTGAATGTATATTTTATACTTTCTTCTGTTATGAGTGGAATTTTATATTTCTCCAACACTAGCCATTATTCAAGTGTATAAATATATGTATCCTCTCTATTCTATAACAGCTAGAAAAAATATCCCAAAATGTATATTATTCAACTGATAAAAATTCAAGTACTTACATACTTGTATCTTGCATCTATTTTTTTGAAATTCGAGACATGATCATATGCTATACACCATGCACCATATTTTCTTAAATTTTTTACGTTATGTATATCGACATGTTTATCACGAAATTATAATTATTCGCTTTGAAATTACAGAACGAGATAATTAGGGTATATATTTATCTTTATTAATATAAAATTCTAAACTGTCTTAACATCCACAATGACTATTACTACTGTACCACTATACCATCACGGAATATCCCTCAAGTGGGTTAGCCAGCAGACCAGCTGCATGTAAGCTGTTCTCTCCGTGCCAACAAAAAATTAAGACATTTAGGATGGATGACTAACCACATCGCTGAATTTAAAATGTAAAATATCTTAATTTTTCGAACACCTTCCTTTTGCAGGACACTCCAAAACTTACGGAAAAAGTGGGAGTCTTTTGCCGGGTGCACGGAACAGTCTTAACATACCTATTTTTATCTAAAACACTTATAAATTCTGTAATTAATTTTTAATCCAAATAAAACAACGTTCGTCATTGGTTGGTCGCTCGCTTCTGGATGGTAATAATTTAATTTCCGATACAATATTACATTTCATTGATTGACAATCAAAATATAATATTTTTCGTGATAGGTAGATACCTATGCTATCTATCTACCTTCCGATAAAAAACAGGACCAATTTTTGAATAATTCGAACATGCGAACGTCAAATTTATTTTTGCCGAATTTTGTCGCATTTTAATAATTGAATGGAAGCGTGACACGATTTTGCTTCATTACCAACTTTTTGAATTAAGAAGTATTTTCAACTAAAACACTTTATTTAAATAATCTATCTTTTAATTACACAACATTACTGTAGGCCTAGTCTAAACACATTTTAGCGTTTCGTTTTCGTTCGAATGTAGACGACGTTGCGAAAACGTGTTAATTTTCGTAGCTACTTGTGTATTTTAGCTATGAAAATTGATACGTTCTCGCAACGTCGTCTACATTCGAACGAAAACGCAACGCTAAAATGTGTTTTGACTAGGCCTACAGAAGTTCAATAAGTTATTATATTTTTTACTCTTTGCTTATTTTATTCTTTATTTTACGTTGATAAAATAAAGCTGAACTTATAAATAATTTAACAAAATTTGGATATTTTTCAAAACTTTTATGGAATGTAAATGCATTTCTATTATTTAGTGTAAATTCTTACATTATACGCCAGATATATAA
Source organism: Athripsodes cinereus (assembly GCA_947579605.1). Lineage (NCBI taxonomy): Eukaryota > Metazoa > Arthropoda > Insecta > Trichoptera > Leptoceridae > Athripsodes > Athripsodes cinereus. The sequence goes on from OX388309.1 coordinate 9,301,828, forward strand.
CTGTATAGAATTAATGATACTTATTGAAATAACTATATCATTTTATATGAAATAAAAAATTATTGGATTCGGCCCTGTAATGCAGATGTGAATTGGTGATAATTAAATGTCGTCTACTGTATTCGTTGATGGTGAGTTTACAGATAATGGATAGTAATAATTTTAAAACGAAAATTAATATAATATGAAAATAACAAACTGCACACCAGCGTAAAATATTATACAATGCATATTATTATGTCTGACTATGTATTAATTATTTTGTTTGTTTTTGGAATCAGCGTGCTTTAAAGTTATTCATAAAATTACTCATAATAACAATTTTACTAATACATGTTCTTGCCTAGTTGGTATTTAAGAACACACTGAATATTTCATTCATTTGTGTATGAGATACCTACACTGAGTAGTAAAGTGAGCCAATTACCCAAACAATATCAATTGCCTTTTTATAACTTCACTTTATACTTTTCTGGAAATAGGTATTATAAGCTGGTATTTTCATTACTTTTCTCATTAAAACATGAAAAAAGATTTGTTATTTGCGACAGCTCAACGACCTTTTTAAATCTTTTCAGTGGTCTAATATTGCTACCATATAAACGGTGTACGGTACAAGAGGGTGCGTTTAAACGTCAAGAATATCACATTTTGTAATTTTAATGATTATGTAATACTGTAGTACAAAATAATATCTGTACCTGAGAGCCATTTAGTCTTAAGTTCTAAAATGCCATTTTCAAATTCAATTTTTTAATCGAACAAATCTCAACATTTTACTAGTAATAAGCTGTATTTAGTATGTACAGCTTATTACATAGACCCTTTAGTAAAGACCCTAAACATTTCTGTACTTAAGACTCACGACTGTTGTGTTATTTCTGCTTTTTTCGTAACTTTGGAATTTTTGACAAAAATGCACTTAAGTCCTAATGGCTCTCAGGTACAGATATGTATTTACGTATAATAATTTTATAGTTTAAATCAGGTGAATATTTTCGATATGTGTCTGTGAATCATTAAAAATTTATGTTTTTTCAAAATTGTGATAAAATTAATTTAATGAGCGTAACTCTATTTCCCAGATAAACAATGTATTGCTTAATAAACTATTAAATGAAACAATAAAAGTAATAAATGGATAGATAATAACAAAATAAATGGTTTAAATATGTCATGTCATATATTATTAATGCCGGCACAGAACGCAAGATACGAATGTCTAACATGAGCATTATTATTATTTTCAAACTCATCCGCCACGATAATTAATTGAGCATATAAATATGCATTGGACAAACCAACAAAATCACCAAGATGATGTATTAATAGCACTAGTAGGTACATGTGTAATATTATTATTATTGTTGTTTTATTTTTTTGTGTGTTTATTTGTATGAGCGACCAAGTTGTAACAGCTATTTAAGCAATGAAAAATGTTTTACACTGATAAATGTGTGTTCTCTGTCACCAAATTAATGGCGCAAGAGCTGTCGTTCTATATATTGTCAGCTTTTGAAGATAATTTTACAGTAAAATTGAAATGAAAAGGAATTCTTCTAAAAGTTACGTTCTCTTTCAATCAGTTTTGTTCTTAACTATATGTATTAAAATAAATAAATTCTTACAAATAACTGATACACTTATCATCCGATACACATTCATAAGATGAAATAGGTTAGCAATCAAACCCGAAATAATTGATTGACTATTTGCTAATATAAATAAGGTACCTATACCATTTAAATAATACTAAATTAATTTTATATAGTAAATAATACCTAATAAATAATACTTACTATTTATTCATTTCAATACACAACAACAATTACATACAATATAATTATAAAATTTATATCGATTTTACACTATTTCACCTCACTAATAAAGATATCTCGTGTATAGGCAATGAGCACTCGAAAATCTCTTCAAGTTATAGAATACAAAAAATCTTTAAAAGTTGCAGAATAGGTACATTTTAAGATACATAACATAACATAACATAACATAACACGTGTAGACAATTCACACAGACCGAGCTAGTCCCAAACTAAGATATGAATCTTGTATTATGGGTACTAACACGGCGATACATACACATATACAATGCACTAAACACACTCCATCACTTCATATGTACATTTTAAGATACAATATGGATTCCATCACTTCATATGTACATTTTAAGATACAATATGGATTCCATCACTTCATATGTACATTTTAAGATACAATATGGATTCCATCACTTCATATGTACATTTTAAGATACAATATGAATTGCGTCAAGTTATGAAATAAGGTTTTAATTGTGATGCATTACTTAACACATTTTTTGTATTTATAATAGTCTTCAATACCACGTATTTTCTTGAGTAGATCAAGTATTGATAAGCATTAATCATTAACAATAATAAAAAAAAATCAATTATTTTTAATTTCAGTAATTATTATATTCAGTAGAGCAGTATTCTGTGTCGTGAATGTTAGAATCAGAGTGTGTGTGTGTGTGTGTGTACTAGAATACTTTTTTCTCTGTGAACAGAGCAATCTTCCTGTTTTCCTTAATAGCTCTATAATGTGATGTGTCGTATGTCGTGTTCCGTCTGCCATATTCCATCTCCGCCCCGGCGGTTACACATTTCGGTGGCAGTGGCTTGTCACACGTATTTTCAGATTCTGACACCGCTACTACTCACTACATACATAGTACATACATACCTACACTTAGCACATACAAGAAACATTCTAGTAAGTATGCATTCCGCATGTCATATCAAACTATGTAAAACCATTGTCTCTAAATACCCTGTCTGTAGGTATCTACTATTGTACTTGGAATTGTGTTTTATAATAGATCTGATGTTTATACATTCATTAGTAGAGTTACCAAAAAAAAAAGAAAAAAATACGTGTTCCACTCTTTTCTGTAAGTTTTCGTGTGTTCTGAAATAGGCAAATAGATATTCGTAAAATATTCTGTGTAAGATATTAATTTAACACCTTCAAGTTGGAGATGATACACTGAGAAAAATACTCAAAACGAATCATTGGTACGGTACTATCACATTAGGACCTGAGATCGTACAAACGATTCATTGGTATAAATCTATAATATTAACTCTTCGCAAACAAATCATTGGTAAATTTACCAACAACTTGTTTGCGAAGAGTTAATATTATAGATTCGTACTAATGAATCGTTTGTACGATCTCTGGTCCTAATTTGATAGTACGTACCAATGATTCGTTGTGAAATTTCGTTAGTATTTTTCTCAGTGTATATTATGACAACACCCATACAGGATGGGTGTTGACGTACAGACGTCTCAACTTATATTGGAACGGAGTGGACAACATGCGTATTTATTACACGCAGTTAGTTCGCTCACTGCCCTTGAATGAAGGAGTGGATGTTAATAGATTTCTAATTTCTATATTTGAAGATAGGTGATTAATGGACTTGGCTTATTTCTTATCGTCAGGTCGTCAGCGATCTACAGATATATCTGCCGATAGAAAAATAATAGTTGTTAACTTGGGTTTAAAAAACCGATTATACGTCTGCTTGCTAGGTAGTTTTTTTATTTATTTTTTTTCGTTTTCGCAAGCTACAAGGTTGAACAATAAGCCAAATTTTAAAGTTATTTAGTTTAATAATGGATAATCATTGGGAGTGAAAATAGATAAACAGCAAGCAGTTTATACCGTTGAGTGGTCATATAATTTTCAGATATTATTCAAGTTATACGGGATTTTTTTTTAATCCAAAGAGCCACAAACAGCTCGTAAAATAAATATTACCTAATCTTTAATTCGAGGTCCCGTGAATTATCTAAACATACATATATAAATATTGAATTTAAGCATAGAGCTAATTTCAGGATAGAATATTGTTCATTTCTTCGAGAAGAAAATTCGTATAGGTCGTTAGGTACACATTCATCCATAAATCTCATTTGAATTATCGAGTAGTTTTCTTTTATTATAAACGCTTCGGGTAGCTGACCCTTTAAAATGCCTTAAAGAGCATTCCTTTCCATCAAGACAAATTTTTACGGTTCAATTTTCCATTTAGAAAGCAGAACTCGTAAAAGGTAGTTACAATAATTGCCTCGGGTCCTTTGTAAAACAATCGCATATTTCAGTAGCGGGAATAATCGAGTAAACTCCATTTCGACACGATTATATTCGAAGTAACGAGTATTTTTTTTAAATAAGTCGAAAGGTGTTTTCGATATTGGCAAAATAATACATAACATAGTATGTGCCAATTCTGTTTGATACTTTCGGTAATGATTTTATAGATTTCAGGTAGCCGTGACTAATTTACAATGCCAATTTTATTTTATATTATTCATATTTTTGTTGTTGTTTTTGGTACCAACAAGACATTTTATTCATATAGAATTCATGGTAATAATTTCTCATTTATTTATGCCGTCACGTATGTAAATATCCAAATACTAAACAAGTAGGTACTATTGAAAATAAAATGTGATAGAACAGAAAAACAGAATAAGTTTAAACGGTAAAATATTACTTTGAAAAATGCAGATATGAATTTACAAATTATTTTTCATTAAGTTATGTTTATATATTTTTCATCATTCGTGTTATGTGATTAAATGTGAAACATTTTGAAAGAATCACGTCAAAAAAATAATTCAGTAATGAACCATATTTTATTGGAAGGATTTAATAGATACAGTAATATTGTAAAGTTTTATTACACATCCGATTCCAAGAGTTCAAAAGAGAAAAGAGCTCTATAAGATAAAAAAAAACAACGTCACTATTCAACGGCGTCGCTTGAATTTTTTTTTGAATATAAGTGATAAGGTATACCGAACATCATTCGGTTTTTATTAATCGTAAAATAACGGATGTTATAAGTGACCTTTCGATTCCCGAAAATTAAGGTGGGATTTACAGTTTTTGTTTTCATCGAATCAAATATTAATTATTGTTAATCTGAAATTATAAACATTAGGCATTATTAACCATTCACAATAATATAATTAGCATACTTATTACTTAAAAGGGACTGTAAAGCAACTTGCAACTATCTACATACCAAAGGCGTAACCAAGAGTGAGAAAGTAAACAAAGTTAGTATTGATGTAACAAAACTAGATAAAGTTAGTCAATTCAGTTGTGACTATATCAGTACATGAATGATTAGAAGAATTATGCGACACGGCGGACATAGTGAGATGAATTAGGAAGAGGAGACGATTCTGGAGAGACCATGTAGACAGGATACTTGAAAATAGGATTGCCGAATTTGCTGCAAAGTAGGCTCATGTTCACAATGAAGAAAACCAAAAAGATGGAAGGATAGCTGGTCTTCAGCGTCACAAGAAAATAAAGGAGACTATACCAATTCTTAAGAACCGAGAGCAAAAAAAAGGTCCTCCAACAGTTGTGATAACAAAAAATCCAAGCTGCTTCCTCTCTCCTCTAGAGGACATCCTTACTACGCCCTTGTTTTATACAGCATTGTCATTAGGTAGGTATGAGTGTAAAAGGCAACTAATAGCATGAAGTTAAAGTGACTTCCTTAATTAGCTCACAATCCATTTATAACAAATTCATAGATTAATTTGAACAAAGGTCGAATGTAATGTATATATCGATGTCGCAATATCCGTTAAAATATTCTTCATTGTTATCACTTTTGTCGAATCATTATATTGCATAGTTTGATATTGTTTAAATAATTATTAATTATGTATCTATTGAATTGTCTGGTGTCGCCAACTTATTAAATTTCTTGTACTTAGGTACATAGTGAAAAATACTAGTATGCTCTCATCTGTTCTATTTGTCTCCTTGGGATACTGAGTCGTAGATAATTATCAGGTACTGTGATGGGGTTTGACGATTTATATTAAAAAATACTAACAAAAAAATAACTATTCACATATATAAGTAAATTTTCATACTACGGTTCATATTGACACCAATATGAATTGCAGAATTGTCAATTTAATGATTGATTATTAGATTGACATTGTATGAAAGCGATTATAAATTAAACAGTAATTATCATTAACCAACCATTATAATTTGGTTGTTGAGTAATAATAATAGACGGTTTAAGTTCATTTTCTTGACCTTTTCTCCTTATAGAGCATTATGTCTTCTACTTCTAACTAAATATGTATACCTACATTGTCAATTTGTAGACTTTGAACTCTTGATACAATTTTCCCACTTTGTTGTAATTCTAAGTAACATGCGTAATACTTATTGTTCACTTTCAACTCTTTACTACTACTGGATGTAGATATTTTTAAACTTTATGATATTTTCGGGCGTCCAGCTACGCTAACTCACTTTTTTCTGGAAAACGCCATCTTCTTTGAGGTATCCTTTCTCTTCTGCAGTTCTCGTATTGTCTCCATTCCAGGTTTCATGTTGTCTTCCTCTCTTCTGGATATTTGACAATCCGTTGCAACGTATTTAAATAAAAAAATCATAAAAATCATATCCAATATCTGCTATATTAACCACGAAAATCGTTAACAGTTTGTAATTTTTTTTTTAATTAACTTTGTGTCGTAGCATATTTTCTCATACCGTTTATGTTATTTTAAGTTCATAGGTAAATAAACAGAGTTAAAATAATAATAATAAAGTCTTTATTGTTTTAATGCAAGCTACATACAACAGACATGCTTATTGCCTGGAGGTAAATTCTTCCAGCAAATCTGTGTATAAGTGTGATATTGTTTTAAAATAACAGAAAATTATATTAAAATAAAACAAGTTTCTAGAAATTTTGACCATTATAAAAAAATAAAAGGCGAATCCTTTTGTAAATTCTACAATCATCTGTCTTGTAGGTACCAAAAACAACAACAGAAATCATTTAAGTGTCGAATCGCACTTAATTAAGGATCATCGCGTTGGACTCGACGTATTATCTAATTAGGTAAGTGTATAGATATACCTGTTGTAATCATTATTGGAAAATGATAGGGTTTAATGACAAGTCGTAAGGATTTTTACACCTGTCAAAACATTTACCTTATATATCTGTCGGTATTCAACAAAGATTCACATTGAATGTTTATATCAGTTTAATAATCTTAAAAGGACTCCAAACATCTCTATCAAAGAGGAAACGATCCTCGTAAAATTTACACTTACCTACTTAAAGTGAGAGAACTTGTATAGCCACTGTTTCAGTTTTATCGCTTGATAACTGTTAATGTTAATAATAGTTTGGTAGGTAGCCATCTAACAGACTTTTTATAAATCCATATATCTAATAATACTTATTATATATATTTACTCCCATGGATAGGTGAATGTGACTTTTAATATAATATATACCTACATTGTAGACGTAAACATACAATATGTTTGTGCGTCTAATTTTAATTCAATTAAACATTTCATATTATACTTATTTACGTTAGTAATTGTTTTCCATATTGAATTTATGGTGTTTATAATTTTATCACTATTTACCATAGATAAAAATATTACGGTAATTATTGGGAGCTTTAATGACTAAGTCATAAAAACAATTGTAACTCGTGATCAAAGCTTTCAGAAGACTTAGTATGCTTTTTTAGTTATTTGCTACATTTATATTGAAATGAGAATGCTTTGAAAAAAAGACTTAGACAAAAAAAAACACTATTTTTATGGTGCAAAGAAGATATTTAGTAGGTAGTTAAGTACCTATATAAATAATGTTCTGTGTAGTACCTAGGCTCACTAAGTGAGAGATGCTATGAACCTTATAATATGCAGAAACATGTTCCGTGGAGCACCCGGCAAAGAATAGGTATCCCACTATTTTCCGCATGTTTTCGAGTGTCTTGTAAAAGGCAGGTTTTCGAAAACTATTATTTTTAGATTCAGTGATGAGATTTGCAGCCCATCCTGAATGTCCTTATAATATGCTGGGACGCAGAGGGCGATTTCCATGTTTATTACAAGCGGTTGGTCTTCTGGCTACCCCTTTTATTGGATATACCGTGATGATATAGCAGTATTAGTAATTTGTAAGCACTAGACACATGGGCTTATCTAAGTATTTCCGGAGACATAAAAGTAAGAATATTGATTTTGATAGTAGGTGCCTACCTACACTATAGTATCTAAAAGGAACTGATTAAATTTTCATTAGTTATTTCTACAGCAAGAAAAAGGTCAATTTCAATGTTTATTTTATTCTTATCCTTAAATTGTTTTTTTATTGACATCACTAAAAAGATGTCGGCAACCGACACAGCATTGATAATGAATGAAAGAATTATTATTAAACAGGTAAAATGACTTTTTCTCGGCTCTGCTGTAAAAACAATTTATTGTTATCTAACGCGAGAAGAATACAGCTAATAAATAAACAATCTTATTTATGTATGAAACTTGTTTGTTTTATTGTTTTATTATATTGTTTTATTTTCTTTAATTTTTATCTTGTTCATCTGTTTATTCTTATATTCATTGATTAATCTGTTTGTTTAATTTTCCATATATTCATTTTTTCACCTTATTTTGCATGCCTTTAATTATTGAATCATTTGCATATTTTCATTTTTATTTAGGTAGTTAGTTAATTAATTAATTTGATTATTTTTTTATTTGTTTATTTATTTGTTCATTGTTATATTATTTTTTTTTATTCATTTAATTTTCCATCATTTTCCAAATATTCATTTGTTTACTTTATTGTGTTTGCGTTTACCTAATTATTGACTCATTATTGACATATTTTCATTTTTAATTAATTTATTTAGTATTTGTTTATTTGTTCATTGTGATTTTTTTTTGGATATAATGATAGTTTGTTGATTGTATATTGTTTATTATTTTTATTCGCAGCACGCCTCGATACAGGTTAACCTAGTGAGGCTGCTGCAACTTAATTGTAACCATGTTAAGAAAAAATGTATGTTGATATTTTGTATTTATGCGCAATAAAAGAATTTCTATTCTATTCTAAACTAATCAGTTATTTATTTATTGCGTGTATGTGTATATTAACATTAAAGATACATCTTCCGTACAAAAATGTATCCACTCTTTTTTGAATGCGAGCTTTGGACATCACTCATTTATTCACACCAAAATGACATCTCCAACAAGTAGACTAGCTGAATATAATGCACATGAAGGTCGAACAATATCTGAGCCAATCAAAAGTTAAATATTCAGGATGGGTGGCACATTTCATCGCTGAATTGAAGATTTATTATACTATCAAGACATGTCATACGTTGGGGTAGCTAGCAGACCAGCTGCATATAACAAACATATAAGTTGTCCTCTACGTGCTAGCAAAAAATAAGACATTCAGGATGCCTGGCAAACCTGTCTGGCTGAAATTAAGATGTTAAAGTTGGAAGACATCGCATTCTAGTGATAAAGTCGCCCTCTGCACATTGAATTGTACCTACAACTGATATTTTTATGATACTTTATATTGATTTGAAATATTACATAACACAACATACATAGAAAATTCACACAGATAGAGCTAGTCCCAGCTATTGTAACCAATGTAAAGTGAAGAAGAAAATAAATAAATAAAATGTGTTTATTTTTTCGAATATTTCGAACAAATTGAATATTGACGTAGATAATGTAATAAACTCTTGTCTTTCACAGAACACTCGAAAAGTTACAGAAAAGAGTGGGAGGTCATGGAACAGTTATACAAAGGTAAGTATTGAAATTATACGTTTTGAAAATTCTACCTATAAATTTTAATCAAACATGTATGAATTTGCTGACTGAGATTCTTCCTCAAAGATATATTGGTACCTATAGATATATATTATTTAATGTGAGGTAATAAAAAGCCGCTATTTTAATTAATAGGAAAATGATTTGATTGATAGATAAGGTAAAGATTTAGGTAAGCATTCTTTTGATATACATACATACCAACCTATAGAAAAGCTAATTCAATGTGTTTGAATTAAAATTCCTTTTAAAACCGTATTAGCTATGTGACCAATTTAAAGGAAAACAGAAACGAATATAATATTTTTATAAGCCTTAAAAGTAAGCGATAATTTTATAAAGCTTGAAAACGCGATATCTTCTAAGTAATTCAAATACTTATAAATACCTAGATAATATTTATAAAGTCAAAATTATATTTTTTTATCTGAATATGAATTTATAATAAACTTAAATAATATACTCCAAACATCTTCACAGTTAGCAATATGCTTGTAAGCAGCGCAGCAGAAGGAATATAATCCAATGTCTCTCAATTGAAAGCCTGAGTCCGACCTTTTCCACAGACGACTAGAGCCTGAGGATGCAAAAAGCATTGCTGCTGACAGAAAGATCTGGTCAGAATTGGTTCAAGACCCACGGGGGGCACCCACTGCCGCATATAGGCTCCGTCCACGTGCACGACCTTATGCAGCAAGGGCTCTACAAGAAGAAGACTCCTCTTAATATATATTTTACAGATAAGTAAATAAATTTTTCATATTGAAAAATAACATTTTTTCTTTCATTACCTGTTCAAAAAGGGCGATTTGTATGTTTATTACATTCAATGTAATTTGATTAAATATCTACCTTAATAAGTAAAGTTTTACGACATTTCCCAATCATGTTATGAGTAATTTTCGATATATCTATATAAAATAAAATAATTTTCTTCCAATCAAATGGTTCAACATCTACAGCTTTAATTCATTAATTGATTCATTCATACCACCACGACATTTTCTAGAAGTGGGATAGTCAGCGTAGTGACTTTATATATCAAATGTGTAGCTCGTCTTACTACAATTACAACTACACCATCACGGCATTTCCCACTCGTGGGGTAGCCAGCAAACCAGCTGCATGTGACAAATATGCAATTCGTCTTCTCCGTGCCAACAAAAAAAAATAAAACATTCAGGATGGGTGACAGACCTCACCGTTAAATTTAAGGTGTTAAACATTTTATACGGGATGTTTTAGAAAACAACAGAAAAGGGTGGGCTGCCATTTCTCTACCGGGAACTCCACGTAATAGCTTTATATCGATGCAGGTAGGTACCTTCCAATTAAATACATATGTAATATTTGATATAGGTAGATACCTAATATTTTCTCAATTTATTCTCAATCACACCACTAAGGTACAAAGCCACCCACACTAGGTAATTCCAAGAATGATTTCAGAGATATATGGGTAGGTACACTATAATACTACATATTATACTTATATTGTATATAGTAGGTGCATACATATATTGTAATATATGCATAGCTGTACAAAGTGGATCCCGATCAGTCTGACATTCGGTTGCCCAATTAGGTCGTCCACAGATGTCTATCTCACACGGTAGGAATTTTATTGTCTTCAATTATTATTAGGCTGGTATTGGAAACAAAACATTGGTTTCAACCATTGGTGTAACTATTATTTTGAATTCTCACTGGTTTTTTTTTTGGAAATATGTAGAAAAGAATAAATCTGGATTTTGAGAAAGTCTTGTTGTCTACAGCTACCTGCATTAATTATTTAATAATTTTGTTGTTTTTGAGTTATTTTATTGGTTTTTTGTAAAAGAGATAAAAAAAAAAGTATTCTTACATCAAAATATAAGATGCTTGTTTTTTAGGGTAGAGTTTTAGTTTTTTGTTTATTGTGAAAATAATTTCAGTTCGTTCAATTTAATCCAAAAACAATATTGGTCATTTCATCCATTTTTGTACTTAATCGCTCATATATTTCGAGTTTCATTAAGTAATGAAATAATTTTAATAAACTTTTGAACACAACAGATATTTTTTTTTTTTTAAAAAAAAAGATATATCTGGGTTTTGTTTGTTATAAACCCAAATACAACCTTATACACCTTTCACTTATACATATTATATTGAAGATACACCGCTGGCCCAAACCACCTTAGCTAACCTATATACCTAATGGTTGCCTCGTTATTTGTTGACAATCAGATAATAATAAAATATTCTGGAGACGTATTACAGAATATCTGTCCATTCCATCATCCTGTATCCCTTGCGGGTGCACAGAGAGATTTTATAAATCTTTTATACCTACACTTTATACATCAAGTCGAGATTCTTTCATTTCGTCATATAGGTATCTATCTATTAATTGAAATTGCATATAAGTTGAAATTGAATGTTAAGTAAAGAAACCTAATCTTTTTAAAACACACTTTTTATTTTATTATTGTAGACAATATTGTTTCGTCTCTTAATGATAATGTCCTAAAAAGTATTTTTTTTCATTCATCCAATATGGAGAATACACAAAAAGTAACGGAATATATGGAAAATATTAAATAAATAAATTGATCGATATTTTTGATAGTCTAAAATTTTCAAGATGAAGGTTCAACGTTCAACTCAGCATCAAGTTGTTATGAAAAATATGTTTTTTTGAAAATGCATTTAAATAGATAACGGTGGACAAAATACTGAATTTAATATAGGTACATGTATATTGAAATAATTATAATAAGTTTTCTATTAATTTTGAATGCGTAATTAATTTATTAAAGGTATCCTATACTGATATAGATTCCGAACACAGTTTGTAAACTTTGTTTGAATAGACTCTAACATTTTACCAAATAATTATTTTTTGTTTAATTTATTCTTCTAAGGAAACATAAAAATACTTAAAGATGATAAAAGATAAAAATACTTGTTGAAAACGAGTTGGAAGTAATCATGAAAATAGCCCATTGAGGAAACTCCATTCATCGTTTAAAGATAATTATTGTCATTGGTATGTCCTATACCAATTCTATAAAAAAAAACTAGATTATAGTGTATATCACCATACATATTATGTATCTGTACTAGTTCGGTTTATCATAGTCTAGTTAAACCAGGCTCACTAAGTGTTGAACAAAATCAATTAGCGCCTGTATAATATATGTTTGTATAGACGTGTATATTTAAAATCAGGTGCATACCTAACTATGGCGGCATTAAAATCTGGTACATAGATCTTGGAAACGAATGAGAGGAAATTGAAAATATGTCTTAGTTGTACTATCGAAATATTTACGAATTTTGGTGTTACCTTAGATAATGCCAATCTGTTTCCAAATAACTCTGCAGTTCTTCGCAAACATCGCGCGCAGAGGAGGCAAGACTCAGGAATCAGAGGCAGAATTATAATGTGTTGAACTGATCAATTATGAAAATTTAACTAATCCATGTTTTAATAAACATTCAAACAGAGCTTTTCAACAGTGCACACGTCATCAAATTCATCAAGCAGGCTTTGATTCCGTCAATTTACAATACTGTGCACCCGGGTGTGAATTGAACAGAATGCCTATTTGAGGTCATAACTGGAAAAGTCGAACCCAGGATTTTTCCATATAAAGTCTGTAACTCTACCAACAAGTTGAGTAGGTAACCTGAGGTAAAGGTGATATTTTTTATACCAATTTCCACTTCAGTGTGTTGCGCATTAATGAATAAATTCTGAAGATAATTATTGAAAGATAATTAAAATTGAACATCGTAAACTATAAAGCTCATACGTACACGGATAATGATACTTTTTTACTTCGGGTGCAGCACAAGTACAATTTATAGCCCCTTGGAATATTATGCGAAGACTGTTGAAACGCTATGCATGAATGTTTATCAAAACATAGATTAGTCGAATTTTTTTAAATTGTTTTGGTGGATATGAAAAAAAATCTTCCATTAAAGACTTGTATGATTTTCAGAATATATTTTTGAATATGATAAAGCTAAACAAGCCTTGAAGAATGAAATAAATAGTTAAACCAGATACGCATAGTATTTTATTTGATACCTATTAATTATCGTATACTGTCCTTTTACTTAATATAAATTATTCAGTGTCTCTATTTAATAACTATTGTGTCGGTACACACGTAGTAGAATCCATAACTAAGAAAATTAAAACAAGTGTTTCTTTCTACTACTTATAGATTATAAATCGTAAGATAAGACGTCTTTCGACTTATCAGGTCAAATATACGTCATTTTATATAGTAGAAAGAAACATTTATTTCAATTTACCTAAAGTATGTAAAGAGTAGGTATATTACGACTGCACACTATAAATGAAGTTTTGAGATGATTATCTAATAAATTATTTTCACTTCTTATGTTTTCGATGATGGAAAAAAACGATGAACTGCAGTACGAGATGTATTTAACATCACGTAACATTATCACACCGTTTGTTTCGACTATTATTATTTCACCAAATTGGTTACAAAAGTAGCAGCGATAAATCGCATTAATTTCACCGATAATTTGGACATAAAGTCACAAATCACAGGTGTAACTGCAAATAATGTGAAAGTAAAAAATACAATAATTACGTACCTACTTATTATTATATGGTTAACTGTTTATTTCATCAGTAGGTAGGTGCTGTCCACTTAGTTAAAGACGTGGTCGAATTCACCAATAAAAAATAAATCGTCAACAGTAGGTAACCCAGATTAAGATTACTATAATAAGAATTTATATTATTGATTTTGAAACTAGTAACTATATTAATACTTACTGAGTCCTATAGAGCCGGTAAGTCTAACTTCTATGAGAGGGCTTTTGGTGTTGAAAAAATAAAACAGGTGTTTTATTTTACTAAAGATTTTATTTTGTGAGAGACGTCTTTCGTCTTATTAGGACATGAAGCTTTTGGTGTTGTTGGGCCGGTTACGTGGAATTGCCTACCGGTGCCATTGAAAGACAATCAGACTGTCACCAGCTTCAGAAGCAAATTGAAAACTGCACTCTTCTTTTTAAAATTCAAAAACCTACTTTCGTGTGTGCGTGTGTAAGTATATATGTATTTCATGCTTTTACAATGACGCATAAATATAATACTATAAGTTTCTGGAGTCTTATGACTTGCTATTTTAACATATTGCTTTAAAAAATCTACTACATAGCGCTTTCATCAGATTCTATCTTTCGTGAGGTATCTATCTTTCGTGTGTGTTGTGTCATGTAATTATGTAGTTGGATTGAGTGGGAGAGGTAGCCAAGGTGAAGTGAAGAATGTTGGAGTAGTGTTGGGGCACTGAGAAAGAATAGAGTTAGAAACTGATTCAGTCTTCCTTGGTACAGGCTCATGCTCAGATAGGTAGGTTTTATGACATTATGTTTTAAAATAGTGTAAAAAATATAAATAAATAAATGACAAACCTCCACTTATCTCAATTTCATTCATAGTTTGCTTGACAATTTTGTCATAAACACGCAGTAGTTTTTTTAATTCTGTTTTTAAATAATCATATTATAAGTAGGTATATACAGGAAAATAAACTAATTTATTTCTTAAGCAGGTAAAAAAATGATAATAAAATTTTAGCACACGAAATCGCAAAAGGTGCGAGTCTCAATGCGATTTCTCAATAATGGCCATTATTATCGCTATCGATTATAATAAATATCAATTAGCAATTGCCTTTACCGTCCAGTGGCGAAATCAGGGAGGTAAATTTTGAAAGAATTGCGGAAAAGGGCTATCCAGTATTTCCAGGTCCTGGTTTATAATGAGCGAACTGTGCTATGGCCCAAAGTGAATAATTTTTGAAAGTGAAATAGAATTAGAATTTAGTAATTGATTATCAGTCATAAAGCTTAGGAATTAATTAAAAACACATCGTTCAACTTCACATTTAACTGCTTTATTTCATTCTTGAAAAATATAAAGGTTTTATATTGGATTACATGTATCTAAGTTGTGGCGACATCTACCTGAAGTATCGAGAAACACATGTAGAAGAGAATTACTAAACACCTCGGTAGCTAGCTAGGTATTAGTTTACAACTATTATAGGTAGATGGCGATGAATATTTCCTGATATTAGTTCTAGATTTTTCCTTAATCACTATTTCCTTAATAACTATGGCTTGTGGAAAGAATGAATAGTTAGATAGCTTCAGATCTCTTTTGAACGTTCAGCCGACAACATATTTTAGTCTAACACATTACTAACATTTTTATTGTTAAATTATTATTGTTAATGGTGAATAAACTTAGTGGAAAGCACATTTTCATGTAAGTAAAAATATTACTGTTTCATTTCGTTCCTTTTAAATCACAGTATGAAATTTAATATAATCATTTAGAATCAAATCTATTTTCTTACTTATCAAGCCTTCTGCAAATTATATATGGAAGAAAGGGAAAATATGTACACAGTGAATCTGTGAGGATATTTAACATTAATAATCTATACCAACAAAGCCCCTTTCCTCTCATATAAATGGTGACCCCGACGTGATTTTTTTATAATACTTTACGACGTGAAATTTATTGTTTGAAAATGTTTAATTACAGTGTTTTTAATGACAGATTAATTATATACGGACTAGAATATTGAAAAACGCTTCAGTCAAATCACTCGCAAACGAGTGGATGGTCTTGAGAAGAATAGAATAGAATGGAATATTGAAAAACAAAGGTGTGGAAATAGTTTCTCAATCAGAAGTAACACTTTATAAAAGAAGGAGGTATTTTTCTCTTTGTATCTTCCAGACAATTTAGTGAGACAAAAAATATGGATAAGGATATAAATGGATTTTACCATGACTAACTGAAATAATAATACCTAATATGAAATAAGATCTCTGTAAATAATTGCATTTTTTTTTGTAAGCAGTCAATAAGATCATAATAATATATAGTTGGATTGAGACGAGTATCAGCTCAGCTGGTATCACATACAATAATATTATATTTTATATGTGATATTATTATGACAGTGGGTGATTGTGGGAGAATGTATGTTTGTGTGTGTGGCGTATGGGGATATAACTACATCTACTACTTGTATGTGGAGACGAGAGGAGAGTATGGCAATATAATACTTTACGATTATGTTATTATAACAAATGCCTGACGTGTTGTGGTGAATGTAAGGGAGTTCCGCAAGGTAGTGACAAGAGTCCTCATTTTTTGGAATAAATACCTTTTATTAAAAAAAGTTTTTTTTTCGAAAGTTGGATTTTGGTTTCACCTGTTGCATAAAAATACACGAAAAACTTCTAGTAAATAAACAAATACAGCAGCATTCTTTGTTGTTATTTATCATTCGGGCCTGAATCGATTACTTCCAATATACATATTTTTTTGCATGATATAGGACATCCAACAAGCTAATATTACTTAACTACAATATTCAGAACGGAGTATTAATTTTTTACTTTTTGTGTTTGTTTCCAATTGACAGCAACTTTCTATAACATCTTACTTTGATTGAGTGTGTTATTATATCATTTTTCTTGCATGATGTTTCATTATGCATCATTCCTAATAATTAAATTCGTAATAGATTTGGTTCTATGAGAATCTTGCCATAAAATTATTACTTTCTTTAGTTTGATAATAAGACTTTATAGTTATGCATACATACCATCACGCCGCTTCCCTCGCGGGGTAGGCAGAAAGGATCGAGCGCCACTTCTTTCTATTCTTGCATACCATCGTAATTTATTTACATTCATCTTTGTTAGTATGCATTCATCTTTATAATTAGATTTTTACATAACAAGGTATATATATATGTAATTATCATGTAAGAAATAATTTAAATTTCTCTTCATATTTTTGTGAACATAATGAAAGTGAAAAAGTTAATAAATTTCTGCAGAAATATTTGTCAGAGTTTGCCTCCATATAGTTTGACTGTACACCAATAAACACTCTTTATCAGTCCCGTTTTACGCTGGGGAACCTCTATTAAATACACATCTCATACGAGGGAGTGAGAGGGGAGAGCACCTAGTCTCACCACTCACCCCTTTCAACGAGAGCGCGACAAAAAGAGACGACAGTACCTCCGGAAATTACCAGTCGGCTATCTTTCATTTTACACCCCAAATTTTCTTATTCCAATTTCCCGTTTGAAAAGCGTCGCTGCGGTTACAAAAGGTTTTATGTACGTAACAAATATCACAGAATATTCAGCTTTATAAGTGTTTGAAATAAGATCAGTTATTACTTGCAGTGAGTTATGCGCTTATTGGTTATGTGAATATGATTGGAATATGCTCACTCTGTCATCCGAGATGAGTCATTTTCTGATAAGGCATGGTGCGCCCCTTATTGGATCTGAAGTTGTGAGTCTCTATGAATTCCATGCATACGAGTTTCGAATAAATTTTCCGTAATCGATTCTATTATTGGTTCTGAATAACGACATGTTTGTAATAAATGTTTGATATTTTGCAATAACCGAAAATATATCACGGGGCATTTTTGATTTTATTCTCATTTTTATATTCTACGTAGTTTAATGTTGTGTAAAAATATTTTCGCGAAACATTATTAGAAAACTAATGAAATAAACTACTATACAATAATATTGAAACTAATAAAACTTTAAGAAAGTACTCTTAAAATTTAACTAATATTTTATTGAAATGTTTCTTTTCGAGCGCAGGGAATGTCGTGGGAAGAGGTGAAGCGATCGGGACAGAGACACTCTGAATGGAGGAGGCTGTTTCCTACCCTGTCTAGATGAGGGCATTGAGGGCGATGATGATGATGATGATTATTTTCGAAACACATAGAAATAATTCTCATGCATCTTGAGAGGTTTTGGTCCAATTACCTTACCTTACCTCGAGTACCTTACTTTTTTTTCACAAAAAATGGATTTCAAGACAGTGAGGAGTCGTGTTAGCGACAAAAGCACTATTTTTGTCCAAATATCATTGACTAGTTTTCAAAACAACATTACAAAGAAGATATCATTGAAACAAGATTGGAAATTTTATAAAGTGGTTGTATATCAAGTGTAAAATATAGTGGTGTTAAATTAAAGGAAGTGAAAGTATTTGCCTTTATTTGTCTAACCTGCAATCCTCTCTGTCTCTACAACAAGGGATACGGTGTGAGGGAATAGAGGTAGATAGAATAATTTAGTCTATACCATTGTGAATTGAAGATATCAAATAGGTATGTAAAGTTTTATGAAAATGTGTCTTCAACAGGAGACCCGAAAATTTAAAAAATGTATGGGAGACTATCATTGCTTGGGATTCGACGGAACATCTTTTGAATAGTAGGTATATGGAATTAATACAATATTGAACTTAAGGACAGGCTATATTCTCCATCTAGGTGTGACTGTATTGAGCAGTCAGGCAGGAGTAGCTGTATTATTCCACTAGCAGTAGCGTCGCGACGCTGAATAATAATAATATTTCCGCATGTGACGTCTTGTAAAGCGTCGCGTTTCAAATTGGAATGAGCGGCCATTGTTGGTACAGTTTCCGTCTTCATAGCAAATTTCAAAACTTTTCTACTGTAATAACCAAACAACATACCTAATAAAACATACACATAATTATATTATACAATTTTCTCTTTGGAACATTATATATTAGAATGAATAATTTACTTGTGTTTTATTATGCATTTGTATTTCTTGCCCTAATAGGCGAAGCGCTTATGTCCAAATATAATTATGCGAAACAATACCTCTACCTACTCTAAATTAAAAACTCTGACTTGATTGTTTCATATATGTGATTCTTAGACTCTTATAAAAAATATTAAAGCAGATTAAATTTCAATAAAAAAATATAAGTTTGTTTTTATCAATTTCTTTCGCACTAAGCTTACTTTTGGCTCGTTGATGATTAAAAGACTCGAAGGTTTTGTTTTTATTTATTCATTTATTTACATCTTCAACAGAGATACAAACAGTCATATATTATTATAAATTATGTTGATCAGAATAATACAAAACCATAAGTGGGCCAGCAAAGTCCCCTATTATTACCAGTATGCTAATTACAATTTTGTTTTAGTATGTGAACTTATTCCACAAAACGGCGCTCTATAATTGTCTAGTTATTATTATTATTATGTGTTCTTATTCATTATCACTCGTTCTTCATTGAGAGTATTTTGAGCTAGTTGAGTCACCTTTTTTATGACGTTGTAAGATATAACTCAATTGGTGCAGAATTTCTTTAAATATAGAAGCCACGTCATCACCCTGGTTTGCTGTCAAAGGTGACTCAATGAATTAACGAAAATTTATTCACATTTAGACTTAAGTGTCTGGTTAAATAATCTCACATAATAGACTTAATAAACTTCATAGATTCAGAGTGGGGCAAGCTTTATTCCTTCTTTAACTTCAATTAAACTTCGTAATGAATACTTTACTGATTACAGGGGAGGTCTGAAAACTTTATGGAGGAATTTCTTCAGCGTCACACTTTATGTAATTATAAGACTTAGATGGATAAGAACTTATTGAATTCTTTTGTCTTATAAATTATTATTTGCTGTTCAAGCATTTTGTGATGCAATAACTATTGTCTACATATTTTTTTAGCGAATCGTAAAATAGAAAGATGAGGTGAATATTCACATGTAACTCATTACATGTTTGTGTTATTGACTGCGAATATTAAAAAAAAGTGAAGAAAGAAAGTTTATAATTCAATTGTGACGTCTTTCAACTATTAAGTGGAGGAATATCCTTCTAGTATTTATTTATATTTATTTATCTATAGCAAAAGCCTTTTTTACATGTAATGAATAAATAATTCTACATCAATAAAATTCAAAACAAAATTATTATTATTAAGATAACACCATACTCTACTGGGACCATTACAGCCTTCGGCCAATGCGATCCCAGAGAAAACAGATGTCAAAGATATAAAAACTTATAAAAGACAATAGAAAAGAAAAATATAAAATTTTAAAAATACAATGTGAACACGTACAGGAATGTAAGTTTATATGGGAAAACGAGATTTCAATGCAATTAATTTTTAAGTAATATTATGTTTTAATTTTATATCCCCTACAGTTTGCTTTCTGGAATTACAAATACTTACTTTTGACCAAACTAAATACATATCCAATACGTAGGAGTAGGATTCGTTATTTTGAACTTAGTTTATAAGAGAAATAGATACAAAAAATGCAAGTTATATATTTTACTTTGTATTTGATATTAGTGAAAACATAATAAACGGACTTTGAAACCTTATTAAAATAAATAAATTAAGGCCAGGGAAAATCGGGTTAGTAAACTCGCCTTCTGTATATTCATGGTATTTAATATGTCATATTTATGAGTAAAATTGCTTGTTATCAATGTACAGTGAGGAATAAATAAATAAATGAAAATATATCTTTCAACGATTAAATAATATTCTCAAGAGATTCACAGAGGGTAGAAGAACATCTATGAAGTTCATATTTCAATAGCAGGTGTTTTTTCTCATTACCTCTAGCGCTACAATAAAATAAACCTGTCAGTGAATAAGAATACAATTCGTCTATTAATCTAGCATTTACAATAGAAGTGATCTGATATTATCATTTGTTAGGTAGATATCTGTAGATATTAATTATTTAATAGTGATGCGCAAAGATTCAGATGATAGTAGAATAATAATATATTATTTGCAGTGTAGTTGCAGTAGTATTATTGTTCCTCTTGCGAACAATAAGACATCTTAACCATTATAATATTATATTGTACCTACACTACATACATAGAATCGGTCACTGTTTCCACTCGACTTACTAACAATCGCTTTTGAGGTTTCATTCACTCATTCACTATTATACAGAGACTCATTCATAGTGCGATATTCTATTGTTATCAACTGTGAGAAAGTAGGTCGCTACTGGACGCTGCAAAATGGATCTTCTATGTATGTATGTACCTATAGGTATTATTATTTGAAGCTACAATATCAAAGCATTTCTTACAACTGGGGTAGTCTATGATATCACTGCATTTAATGAAGATACTATTATTACAAGCAAAAAGCTTTGTGTAAATATACCTCGCTAGCAGGATTCACAGAAAGGATCAAAATAGTAGTATTAGGTATTATAATGAGTTACAATCCATTGGATTGGTCTGCAACGAGTTTGGATTTTCTTCTCCATTCCTCCCTATTCTCAGCCAGTCTTTTCAGCTCTAGGTATGAGCCACAGTTCATGTCCCTCTTCAGTTGATCCATATACGCATCTCTTGGTCGGCCTCTGCCATTTGTGCCCTCGGTCCTACCCTCCGCGATGGCGATGAGCAGTCCTGGGTGCCTGATGTTGTGGCCAATCCAGTTAGCTCGTTGTTGGCTGATTCTCTTAAGAAGTTTCCTTTTTTCGCCTACCCTGGTTAACATTTCTTCGTTTTCGACGTGTTCCGACCAATGGATTTTCAGCATGCGTCTGTAGCACCACATCTCAAAGGCCGCCAACCGTCCGCTTTCACTATTGCTGATGGTTCATGTCTCACAACCATAAAGCAGAATGCTCCATACAAAGGCTTTAGTAAGATTCTTCCTTACGCTTAAATCAATATTTGGGGATTCCAATATTTTAGATTTTTTGTTGAAGGCAATCCTTGCCTGGTTTATTCTGCAGGTACCTATAATTCAATTTTTAATCCGTCTTTCCAAATTTAATTTTTTTAACATAAATATCTCGTTTATCTTAATGTTCTTAGAATATAGATGTCCTAAATTATCGTCTTTCGTTTTAATCAATAACATGATAGCATACTTTTTCTTTTGAAAGTGTGTCATAGGTATCAAACTATACCTATAAGTATATAAATTATACTCGACTCTTGTTGTTGAAAAAATAATGAATATAAGGATGTAGTGAAGAATTTATTTGTTCCATACTAAATATACTTCGAAGATGATACATGCATATATATAATATGACGGCATAGGTGCTACATATTGTAATGTAGGTACCCAAGGATATTCCCGTATTTAGTGCCATGCAGTCTACGTAGCTTCATAGACTGCATGGCACCATTATATGCACTACTGAGTTTATCATATAAACATATCACTGCCTATAAATGGTTCGTTCTAAGAGTGTTGTACGAGTAGAACACACTCTACTAGGTTTATTCATTCCAAGAATATATACCTACTTCTGTTTTAATTCAAGATTACAAATACCGATAT
The DNA here is from genome assembly GCA_947579605.1 of Athripsodes cinereus. Lineage (NCBI taxonomy): Eukaryota > Metazoa > Arthropoda > Insecta > Trichoptera > Leptoceridae > Athripsodes > Athripsodes cinereus. The sequence goes on from OX388309.1 coordinate 9,324,760, forward strand.
TTAAGAACAAAAACAATGAAAAATAATACCTACCTAGTTATACGAGTATATATTCAAAAATTATTACTGTACCGAATGATTCTCCTTTACAAGTAAAGACCCCGTGAAGTCCACCATAAAGAATAGATCTCCCACTCATTTCTGTAAGCTTTCGAGTATCTTGTACAATGCATGTGTTCGTATAACTAACCCGTATGTATAAGACAATTAACATCTACAATTCAGCGATGTGGTATGCCACTCATCCTGAATGTCATATTTTTTATTATCACGGAGAGAAAAAATTGCATGTTTATTTAGTGCACTTAGTTTGCTGGCTACCCCGTTTGTGGGATGTGTAAAGTAGGTACGGTATATTTTTATGACGAAACATTTGTTTTCAGTAAACTGCTTAAAAATGAGCGATTTCTACAAAAATGTGCTTAGATCTGTAATTTAAGTATTATTTTTTTAATTGTTGATTATTATTTTTTGTTTGGATATGAAAATACCTGTCGTTATTTGCAGAATGGACTACAACATCACTGAGAATAAAAGTGGACCAAATTTATGAATAAAATCTCTGGGAACAATAATTTCTTTCATTGATTGGATTACAATGGTCATTTCGCACACAAACACAATACGTCTTAGTAGATTTGTTTGGTTTTTCAAAATATAGGTATCATATTTTTTTAATACAGAATTTTATTATTTTTTGGTAATAATATCACATCCAAGTATTGACTTATGTCCACACAAAACAAATTTTTATGGGCCCGAACGTGTCCTTAATACCCTTTGTACTAAACATTCTCGTAGAATTCTCACATTTATACAACAATAAAAAAAAAACTTCTTTCATTCGCATGTGAATCGTGTTGAAAAATGATCATATAATATTTTTTTGTGTTATTATAAATAAAATATTATCAATAAGGACTTTATGACAATGTCTTAATTTATAGACTTTCGTATAATTGTGTATTTTCATATTTTTTTCATTCTATTATCAACAGCATTCATTCATAAAAATGTTGTTAACAAAATAAAATGAAATATGAACAACTTAATCTATGAAATGGTATAACAAAGGCAATAGAAAAAATAGGTCTAGAATTTGATAAATAATTTAATAAAATAGTAATATTTCTAAGATAGCCCGCCGTGGGTGTTGGACATGGAAAATTTTTATTGACAGTTCTGTTGGAGATGAAATTATAATATAGAGAGTGTTTGAGCGTAATGTGACCATTCTTAATGAATTTTATAAGAATTAGACAGCCAGGAAAAATTATTCGGTGTTTCAGTCAAGGACAAAGAGTGAAAATGGGTTTTCTCTACTCAGTCATTTTGCCCCAGTTACCTACCTCTTTCCACCATACTCTTCTTATGCTTTAATATCGTTTTGAAAGCAGTGGTATGAAAGAGGAAAATCCAGAGCATTGAAAACATGAAATTATACGAAAGTAGTAACATTTTTTATTGTTGGATTTTTATGATCTATTTCCAAAAAAGTAAGGGTTTCCCTAAAAACGGAACCTAAAATTCTATCCGAACAATAATTTAAATACAAGTATTTATATTTAAAATACGTAGGTACCAAAATGTTACAAAAAACATCGACGAATATGAAAAATACGTAATCACAGCTCATTCATAATTTGTTTGACATTTTGAATGAAAGGTAAATTATTAATGCATTTTTTTGTAGTAAAACTCAAAGAAAGGCATTGTGCAGATATTTGTATGAATTCTACAATAATTAAGATAACACTTAAAATATGATTAATGGAGTTTTAAAATTTTAACGATTGTCGCGAATTCTTAATACGATTTTTTTTGTAAATATCTCAAAATTATGTAAATATTGACCGTCGTAAAATTTTTATGATTTTTGTAATAAAATGAAAATGTAAATAAGAACTTTGCATTTGTATCGCTTTTGTATAAATTAACTTTCCGGTCTTTGTGAAATTTCTGCATCACGTGAAGTGAAAACTAATATGCTTTAAGCTTTAACATATTAGTTTTATTATGAACAGCTTTTCACTCTATTATTAATCAATATTGGCGGCACTTTGAATCGAGGTGTTTTTACAGAGAGAATAAAGACCAACCATAAATGCAAAATATATGTTTTTATCGCCAACTTAGCATTTAAATAGTGCACCTGTCAATATAAAAAATAAGTATTCAAAATATACATTTTCAATATTTGATATGACAATGTGTAAAAATTCAATAAAAGATCCATGTAAGCACAGATACTTAAGCAATCTAAACATAATATGATAAACTTTCTTACAGAGCTTAGCATGACATTTATGGTAATATTCACAGATTTTTGTTCCCAACCTTTGATGTTTGATCTTATTAATGGTTGACAGAAGTCTTGAATTATTAGTAATAATTTCGTAATATTTTTGCATGAATATTCTACAATAACATGTGCGTTAAAAACAAAAATGCTTTCAAATTATATTGTGAAAAGTATCCAGTGAAAGCAAAAAGTAAAGTTACAATGATACACATACATAAATAAAACAGCCCGTTAAAAGTAGGTTTAGCTATCAAGGAACTTACTAAATTTCTACATTGTTTTGTGATGTCAAAGAATCAGAAAAAATAGTACAGCAAAATCTACCAAAAAAACCCATGACCATTGGCCATAATAATATATCATTTTATTGATAAAATTCAAAACTTGTCTCAATTCATACAAATTTTATAAAGATAGTTAATATAACAAAATAAAAACATTATAATTTTTTTGTTGGCATCGGCATCAAACGACTAATGCATTTTGAAATATTAGGTATTTGTGAAGTTAATCATTGCAATCTTTTATCATACATTATAATATTAATATATAAAAGTGAATGAATAGAATTTGGGAACATTAAGTCGACCAATATTGAAAAGCTTCATCAAGCCTCGCATCATTTAGTTTGGCAGGGGTATTATTGTACATACTAAAGCTCGCATTTATCATCATATTGAGTCGCACTATTACCTACTTAATAATATTATCTCCCACCTTTTATCATTGCTTACCTTCTTACTTCTATCATTTATAATAAAATTATTTTTTGTATTTGACAATGCTCTCATTTGATTATTTCGTGAGACTTAATTCCATTTTTTTTCCATCTGCTTGGCAGTGATCGCGTTATTCTTGGAATGTAGGCGACAAGCAGTCTCCCATGATTTGAACGCTACTTTAAATAAAATTTGTACTGCAAGCTAAATATCTTCGGCTATTTTAAAATGTTGTTATTGAGTTGAGGGCATTTTTTAGAGCTACATTAGATATCTACTTCAGAAAAGGAAAAGGTTTTATTTAGATTAACATTTTTTCATTCCTTTATCGTACAAAAGCACGGATGAAATCAAATTTTTCCATTCAGAGTAATACTGTGTCAGCCATGGCCCATGACTGACTAGAACATAAACATTCATTATTTATTTATCGTTATTTTTTCCTACTTAACACCTTTGTTTAATGTAAGTAGGTACCTATTTTAATAATGTGTCTGCATTTATGTTTCAATAACTAGAATTGAGTAAATATTTAACAAATAAGTCGAGTACATTGTTATGGGAGTCAAATATAATGGGAAGATTCATATTTAATTGATATTATTTCTTAGCATACATAATAGATGAACATTGTTGTATTGAGTTCTGTGAATGAATATAGAACATCTATTCAAAATTCTAAAAGCGAACACTTTTTCAAAAATAGAACACAATGAACGAGTATGAAATCACCACTGTCAACTCCCATTGTGGTTTACACTCTATAAACACTCAAAATGTGCTAATATTGTGATAAATACTAGCTAAACTTGAATGAATAATATGCCTACGTCATTCTCCATTCAAAGAACCATAGACGTGTTGTACATAATAATAATAAAGTGCATTACTCTATGGTAACTATTGTTAAGGGTATTTACCTACTTATAAATAAAGATGTTATTATATTGTACAAAAATATTGATGTCATTCGATTTGGCAACACCAGTGTTATTAAGCCTTGTGCGCATCACTATTATTGTATGAATGAATTGAATATTTTGAAATACACACATTCATTGTTTTGTATTTAAGATTTTCTTCGAATTATTATGATCTGATTTTGAGTAATCGTTATTCAACAAAGTGTATTTCAACAAATGTATGATTTATGTTCATACAAAAAAAAAATTACCGATCTAAAATTGTTATATTTTATTTAATGTAATAATAAATACATACCTACAGTACCTAAATAATAAATCTAATAATTATTATATTTCGTAAAAAGTGAAAGAAATATTTCCCTGTCCATCCCAGGAGGTTTCTTTTGAATCTAAAGATGTATCTTTTCTTGGAAATAGGTTTAGAATCAATCAAAATTGCGTAGTTCATCGTTTTTTTTAAACTCATTTCGATTGTCAAATTAGTGAAGACTGCAGTTTATTTCAAATAATTTTAATTTGACGTTAACAAGATACAATACGAGTATTAGCCCTCAATTTTGAATTAGTTAGTCATTCATTGCAGAAAATTCAAATATCATTTAATTCATTAGTGAAAAGAAAGTCAAGTTCATATATATTATACAATATTTTGTGACCATTGGTAAGTGACCGAGATTCATGAATAATTTTCAGTACGGCCAAAAAAATAACGTTATTGAATATAAGCTCAGTAATAAATTGTTTTGAATACGACACATGAAATAATAATTATGCAAAAGTTTGAATATTTATAAGTGTTAAGACCGGTATAGATTCGTTGCTGGCTTCTTGTTGCGGGCAGTCGTGTTTTTTGTTATAGCGTGCTTACAGTGCTGTTATTTTTGTTCAGAATTATTTTTTGTTGTTGTTGCTGCTTCTAGGGAGCGGAGAGGGGCGGTCGATAAGTTTTTTTTTTCTTTTATTATTTTTCTTACCATTTATTTTTCTTTTTAAAATACTGTATAAGTTCTTCACATATTAGCGTCTTTACATATCAAGATGGAGGCTCCTTCGGAGCCTCCTGATTTAAGAAAAAGATCAAGATCACCTAACGAGCTTACGAGCGTTCACCCTTCGAAGATGCCTTTTTCTCCAAGTGGTGTTACGGAAAGGCCATTGGAGTTGTATAGTTTGGAGGCCCCTGGCCCATATTTAATATTCGTACAAAATCAGGACCCAAGTAAACATATGGATCCAATGGCATTCGGGAAATTATTATGCAATTCGGGAATAAAAAACATATCGACAGGTGGAGTTAAGGTAGAGGCGAGAAATAAAATTTCTCTAACATTCAAATCGGCTCTTGCAGCAAATGACTTCTTAACATCTAATTTCCTGTCAGCAAATAACCTGAAGTGTTACATCCCATCTTTTAAGCTCCACAAAATGGGTATAGTAAGAGGTGTTTCTATCGACATCTCAATTGAAGAGATAGTGGAAGCTACGGAGGTGCCTTACGGCTATGGCAAAGTAATAAAGGCGCGTCGCCTTAATTTCAAGGATTCTTCTTCAGGGACAGTAGAGTGGCGTCCTTCAAGGTCGGTCGTACTGACCTTTGAGGGTCAGAAGTTACCCCCACACGTATACCTGTATCATGTCTCAATGAAAACAGAGCAATATGTATTTCCAACCGTCTTGTGTTTTGGGTGCTGCCGATTTGGTCACCAAAAGACACAATGTAGATCAAATCCTCGTTGTTTCAAATGTGGAGAAGCCCATTTCGGAGAGGAATGCACTTCTACGTTGGCTAAATGTGTCAATTGCAATGGTTCACATAATGCATCTAGTCTATCCTGCCCAGAACTCACCCGCCAAAAAAATATTAAGCACTCAATGGCTATGGACAATATTTCCTACAAAGAAGCATCTACTCGTCATCTTCCTGCAATATCCAGTTTTGCAGAAAAAGTCGCATCTGCTCCTCAATCTTCCCCTACTCAATCATCTACTGTCACTAAAATTTCAAAAACAACGAAAAATCACCACCCACCCATTCACAACAAACCAATTAACACTGAACACGAAAACCTCCTATTCTACAAAAATGGCCAAGCTTCGAATCCTGTAGACGGATGTGCCTTAAATGGCAATTCCACCCCAGACAATCCAAAACCCTCAACTTCTGACCTCCAAACTATTTTGAATTGTTTTATGCAATTATTCTTTCAACTAATGTCACAACCCAATTCTTTACCGTCCATCGCTGCCTCTCTTCCTTCAATACTCACTTCTATTCATAAAAATCATAATGGTGACCAACAAGACAAAAGCTAGTTTTTCAAAGCTCAATATTATCCAATGGAACAGCCGAAGTATCGTTTCAAATAGAAGCGAAGCAATATCACTCATAAAAAAATTTGACATTTCCGTCGCAGCCATTTCTGAAACATGGTTACATCCAGAATCCCTTTTTAATCTGCCCGGATACATGTCTGTTCGTGATGATCGTTTGGATGGAAAAGGGGGTGCAGCTTTGTTTATAAAGTCTGATATCCCCTATATCCGAATCCCATTGCCCAAACGTGCAGATTTCCAAATTGTTGCTGTGGACATTTCTGGAACATCTTTTGTCTCTGTTTATCTACCCCCTAAGACTCCATTTGACCTTACATATTTCAATCATTTGCTACACAAAATCTCAAAATCTTTTATACTCTTGGGAGACTTTAATGCACATTCCACTTCATGGGGTTGCCACTCCACAGATTCGTGTGGGAAAGCTATTCTTGATTTTATAGATAGTAATACGCTTTGTATCCTCAACGACGGATCCCCTACTCGCTTTTCTCCTCCCACACAAAATTCTAGTGCCGTGGATCTCACCATTTGCACTGCTGACCTAGCTCCATCTACAGTATGGCATGTTCTGGAAGATCCTTACTCCAGTGATCATTTCCCAATTAAAGTAGCAGTAAACGTTAAGTTTAATATTAATATTAAGAAAAATCGTCGAAATTGTTTTAACACTGGGCGGGCTGATTGGGACAGCTTTAAAACCTCTCTTGAGGCATCTTTTCTGCGTGAACAAGTTCCTTCGGATATTGATACTATGACATCAACCTTAACCGAACATATAATATCTGCGGCTAATTCGTCAATCCCGCGTGCATCATCATATCGCAATCTAAAAGAGTCTCCCCCATGGTGGGACCCAGAGTGTAGTGCCGCAGTGCAAAATCGAAAAAACGCAATGCGAAAGTATAGAAAGGATATGTCGCTTGGAAATTACCTGGAGGTTAAGAGATTGCAAGCTTTGGCAAAGCGAATCTTGCAACGTAAAAAGAGACAGGGATGGCGAAATTTTTGTTCCTCATTGTCACCAGAAACTGCTGCCTCGGAGGTTTGGAGCATGATTCGCCGATTTAGGGGCTCATTCTCTCAGCCAAATAAATCGTCCCAAATAGGGGAATGCATAGAATATTTCCTGGATCGACTTGCTCCACCTTTTGTTGCTAACCAAATAGAGTCTCTTTCATTACATACAGAGGATCCAACGGCAAGTTGGTTGGCAGAAAAATTTACATTCAATGAACTTCTATCAGCGGTAAAAAGTTGCATCTCTGACTCTGCCCCTGGAGTGGATTTTATTAACTACTCCATGATAAAACACTGTCCTGCCCCAGTTTTATCCACAATTTTATCCATCTACAATTTGGCCCTTAATTTATCGATAATTCCTCTGGCATGGAAAAAACAATTGGTCGTCCCTATTTTGAAAAATGGCAAGAACCCTTCTCTAGCATCTTCATATAGACCCATAGCATTGTCATGTTGTTTGCTCAAAATCCTTGAGCTCATGGTTAAGGTGCGTCTGGAGTGGTTTGTGGAAAATAGATGTCTCCTCCCCCCTCATCAACTCGGATTTAGGAAAGAAAAATCTTGTCTCGACAACGTAAGTATCTTGGTGACTGATATTCAGCTTGCTCAATTGGAACAGAAGAGCACAGTTGCGTGCTTTGCAGATATATCCAGCGCCTATGATAATGTCGATATTAATACTTTAAAACGAAAATTGAGCAATATAGGAGTCCCAAATTCTCTTACTAGCTTGATATTCGACATGCTAGCTCAAAGAGAGATTGTGATCGACACTCCAGACGGTCAGGTACGTAGAACGGTTTTCAAAGGCTTGCCCCAGGGTTCAGTACTGAGCCCTTTATTGTTTAATATATATTCATATGACATTCATGACCTCCTCCCAAATGATTGTAAATTATTGCAATATGCCGATGACTTGGTTATATATGTGCATCATAAAGATATTAAAGTCGGAGCTGATCAGTTGAGTCAGGTAATGAAGGGCTTGAGCACATGGCTTTTTGACAATAGTCTTAATCTCGCTCCGGATAAAAGTAAGGTAGTTGTTTTCTCCAAAAAACGAAATCCTCCCAACGTTAATGTTTTGTTTGAGGGAACTCAGATTCCTAGTGTGGATTCTGTTAAATTCTTGGGGATGAATTTACAGAGAAAGTTGTCATGGAACATCCACATAGACCTTATTGTGAGCAAATGTGAAAAAAACTTGAATATTCTTCGTGCGGTTTCGCGGGTTTGGTGGGGCGCACACCCCTCAACGCTGAAGATGTTATACTCCTCTCTGATTCGAAGTCATTTGGACTATGGCAGCTATCTTTTGGATCCTTTACCAAAATATCAAGCTTACAAATTAGATAAGATTCAGTCACAGTGTTTGCGCCTTATATTGGGGGCAATGAGATCGTCTCCAATAGTCTCTCTGCAGGTGGAAGTGGGCGAGATGCCATTATTCCTACGACGAAAATTCCTGGCATGTGAGTTCATTTTGAAGAGAATCGAATACGTGGATAACCCACTTATTCTGAGTTTAAGTGCTTTGGCCAATAAGGTCTGCGGTGAGGAAACTACTTACAGAAAGGTTCCACCGTTGCTTGCCTCTTGTTTTCATTCACTTATGTCAGATATTCCAATATACCCCAGAGAAAAATTACCTCTATTCACGACCCCTTTCAAAGCTCTATCTTTTCCTCTTCAGATTGAGGAGTCAATAGGTATTTTCAAATCATATTCATCTCAAAACCATAATAGTAATAACCAAATATTCATGTCGACTACTGAAGAGAGATGGCCAAATCACGTGGCTATATTCACTGACGGATCCAAGTGTTCCCAAGGTTGTGGCTCTGCTTTTTATATTCCATCACTTCATTTGGAAGGGATTTTCAAAATCCCCATACTCTCTTCAATATTTACAGCAGAATGCATAGCAATGAAAGAGGCACTGCTAAAAATCATCCATCTAAAAATAAGATTTTCAGTAATATACACTGACTCACTTTCACTTCTTCAAAACCTTAAATCTAATGCGAAAAAGTGTAGCAACAGTATAGTATTTGAAATCCGACATCTTGCATTCTATGCCTCATGCATGGGATATGATATTGTTTTCTGTTGGATCCCGTCTCATATTGGAATATCCGGAAACGAAGCCGTTGACCGCCTGGCAAAATTGGCCTGCACAGGCGGGTGCTTGCCTAACGCATTTTCCCAACCCACGGACGATTTCTTACCCACCATCATGAATCTCATAAGGTCGGAGTGGCACAGTTATTGGCAAATATCAGCAACCGGAATGTTCTATAAAAACATACAAAAAAAGATTCCATGTCGTCCGTGGTTTGAAATTGAGAGACAATCAAAATTGGACATTTCCCTCATTTCCAGAATGCGAATCGGACATTGTTTGGTTGCCACCCACTTAGCAAGGATCGGAGTTTTCCCCTCCCCTGAGTGCGAATGTGGTACCAATGAGGAATCTCTGGACCATGTATTTTTCGAGTGCCCCAAATATGACAGATCAGAATTCATGGATAATCTCGTGGAGGAATGCATTACATACCCCCTCAATGTGCAATTTTTACTATCATTGAACTCAATAGAGGTGTATAAATGTATGACAAAATTCCTCAAAGTAAATAATAAAAATATTTAACTTTTCGAGTCACCTTGTTATTGAATTAGAATAGGTATAATTAGTTATAATAGGTAGCTGTGTGTTAGTGTAAACAACAGCTGTGCGATGCATCGAATGAAGTATTGTCATTATTATTTACTACCCCGTCTTTGTATTAAGGTTCATTTTGCTGTGAAACACCTCATTATTGTTTTTTGTTTTTTTTTGTTTTTTAATACAAATATCATTGTTAAAAACCCGTTGTTCCATATTGGCCTAAATCACTCGCAAACGAGTGGATGGCCTTGAGAAAAATAGAATAGAATAGAATAGAAGACCGGTATAAACTGGCCGTCAAAATAACATGAAATATGATATTTAGAATAAATAGCCCCTGATATTTCGCGGCAAGCAAATAAAATATTAAATTTTACGATATAACAAAATTTATGAATCTGTTCGTATGTTGTATGCTTGTTTGGATGTATATACATTTAAATGTCTGATGCCATCTAAGTAAACTTGTATCTAATAAATTTAAAGGTTTACCCGATTTTTTTTCAATGGGTAATAGAAGAAGAAGAAGAAGAATAGTTACTAATATTTCAACTAATTCAATATTTGTCGGTCAAAAACATTTCGATTCCAAATTTTTCAAACATGGAATTATTGATTAATTTTATTTGTCATAGAGTTTTGTAAGAAGTTGGATCTCTTGACTCTATAACATTAACGAGTGGACAGGAGTAAACAGGATATTTTCTCTCAATTGAGAGAAAAAGAAGTGATGAGAGAATCTAATACGATATCAAAACGAGAAGAAAAAATGTTACGTAGAATTTACGGAATGTTATGTTGAATTAAGATGATGTCTTTTTCATGATGTTTTAAGAATACTACAGGACACATTACAGAACAATCCAAAACAAAAAAAGAAATTGGTGATGTTCTTATAAGACAAGATATCTTTCTCATAAAATAGAAAAAAAAAACATTAGAAAACAGAGTTGGCCAACTACCTACATTATTATAAAGTCTCTCGGGTTTAAGCTAGTGTAAATATTATTTGCCCACCACGGTGTTAATAAATTCAATCGGTTTAGAATAATAATCTACACAGTAGAGTTATAAAAAAGTAATTTTATACAATATAATTTCCTTCCAAGATAAAGATGTTTCGTATTCAAAATACCGCTTACGATATTTGGGAGGTCAATAGGTAATAACGTCCTTATTATATGCTAATAAAAATATTGATAATGACATAAATATTAAGTGATATATCTATCAATTAATATTTATAGAGGGAATCTCTATTCATATTTTCATTGAAATTATCATATCTAATTAATTCGTTAATTTTTATTAGAATTAATACGCAAATTAAAAAAAAAATAGTTTAATTAATAATATAATACTATACTATACTATACCCTCACGCCGTGTCCCAGGTGGGGTAGGCAGAGAGAACGGAACGCCATGTCGCTCTATCCTTACATACTTCTTTCGCTTCCTCTACATTCCTCTAATAAAGGAAGAATAAATTATTGTTTTGAATTCGAATGCATATTTTTACATTGTTAATTTTCAGTGACAATTGCGAAAATATGAAACAATGATTTGAACCTTTTACTCAGTAGGTATTACCTGCTATCAAATTTTCTATTAAAGACTTGTAGAAGTTCAGTATTTTTAAGCTGTAGATACTTTAAAAAACTTATTTTACGATATTTTTTGTGCACGATCAATTCAAAAGGAATGATTTAATAATAATTAAAGTAATTATTATGTGATTATGTCTTTCAAGCTATGCTCAATGAAAACATGCTTTGAAATATGATCGTCCTAGAAGCATATATTTGGAACATAAATTAGATTATAGTATTCTAAAAATGAATTAGTTCTAGGAATATTGTAAAAAATACATGACAGTGTATCAGTTGATCTATCAGAGATGGTAAATAGACAAAATATTTACGCTTTACATGTTTATTGTTTCATTATTCTGTTAAAAATATAAACTTTTATATGATTATGAAATTATAAATTATTTAACAAAGGTTAAAAATATACATTTTGTCCTATATCTTAGTACCAACATTATGTATGTAATTGATTTTGAAAAGGAAATGTCGGTGAATAAAAAGAAGTTATATTATTATTATTATTGAAGTTTTAATAACATTATTATACTCGATATATTAATTATTATTATTTGCAAAACACGGTGGCAAATACAGTTTAGTCGAATGGCAACACTTATAGATAAGAAACTGGTTACTCCATCTTGAACTTGGACGGTATCTACCTAATTAATGCTGTTACATCAAATGCCTAAATTACAGCGCAAATTTTAAGAACCTTACTTATGAATTTTCTTGGAGGATGAATCTTAATCGGGTCAACCTTTTTGCAGAGGAAGTCCTACGAAACTTTTTCGTAATAGTAAGTTTCGTAATATTGAAACGAACAAATTTTTATCGTTGTTATTTTTACAATTCGTTGCCGTGGAGGTGAAGTGATCCAAGCCACACTTTTTTGAAAAATGAGTTAAGTAGGTATGCAGTTTTGTTCAGAAAACCACGGAGAACATAGTGGTGAAGAGAAATAAGTGATTTGATATTCCTAAAAGGCATTTTTGGAAAATTGTGAAGAGATGTTAAGTGTTTTTCAAGTGTGTGTTAGAGCATTTCTCTAACGCAGATAGGAATAAATAGTTCAATTAAATTATAGAAGTGAAAAGATCCAAGCCGCATATCGCGTAACTTTCCAACAACTTTCCTACAGGTGGATCTTTCTCAGCTACAGTGGTGAAATGACCAATGTGATAAATTCGTGTTTACTTCTAAAATATAAAAATTCTTTAATATTTTGTTATTTATATTAGTGGAATATGCGATCAGGAATATTGTGTAAAATTTTTAGCGAAATCTATGCAAAAATAACTTAGTTATAGTCAGATTAGTATTGGCGGATGCGACAGCATAACTTCATGACCCTTTTTCTCGAAATGTCTGTCTTGTGGGTTACATCACTTCACATCCACGGCAACGAATTATTAACCATTCTATGAGGTCACATATTATGTAAATTAAATACCTGAAACAAAATCAGTATTTATAACGCTTAGAATAGACGACGTCTACTTTGTTGTTGTAAGCTTACGTTGTCTTAGAAAAGGCTAATTAATATTCGTAGTAGTTTGTGTGTAAAAGTTAAAAAAAAAGTATTTCAGTCATTCAAATACATATTTTTTTTTTAAGACGAAATACGAAAGTCAAAATTATTAAATTATGCATTTAATTTCATTTAAAAATAATGAATTAATATTACATAAAATATTTATTATAAACAGTCTTATACAGATGTTGAATTTGTCGTTAAAGAGTTTTTTCATTTAACTGATTTAAATCATAATACATATTGACCATCGAGATAAGCCAAGGAAATCATTAATAAATTTTACTTCGTCATTGGTAGTACAAACATCGTGTCTATGAATATCCTCTGTTTTTTTACAGAAAAAAGTCATAAAATGTTTTCTGGTTCACTTTATACTTCCTATTAAAATATTTATTCATGCCGAGAAAGTCTTGATCAAATACTGTAATAAGTCTATTGTAAGCTGTGGATTTTGTTAAAAGTAATAAAATTATTTATTTTATTGATGACATTGCGAGTAACAAACAGGTACATACATACATTTGATATTAATACAGGATGTTCCTAATTTATCGATTGATTATTTTTCACGGCAATATTTATGGCTTTTATCTAAACTATTTTTATTATGTACTAGGAATTGCGTTTTATTATTTTGTTTGCAACTTATGTTGAAAGAGTTTATCCTACCTATTTATGGAAAATATTTAAATTGTATGGTGTTGATAAAAGCTCTTCTCAAAATGCATGACTTAATTTGAATTTTTTTACGCTTTTATTAATGGACGTGATAAAGAGCTGAAATATATACTGATTCTCGTCACCAACCCTTTTTTCTTTATATCCGAATATTGAGTGAATATTAACTTTACTTTCCCTTCACTTTGGATCTTGTGAACATAATATCATAATATGTATATAAGAAGCATTCTGATATGGTACACACGAACAAGAATGTAGGTTTTAAGGTATAAGGAAAACTTACAGATGAAAAAAATAGTGATTTTTTTGACAATTAACGGGCAATATTGAAAAATTACTCAACTTAGCTCAATTTCTCTCCCGAAATGACACTTACAGAAATAAGTTAGAGTCCTTTCCATAGACTCATTTTTTTTATTATTATTTTAATATCCAGTATAATCTTGTTGTTTGTTAAAAGTTAGTAGAGATGAACATAATTACTCTGTCTCGCATATTATCAATAAATAGTTTGTTAATTACATTGCAATATTATTATTATCTAAGTAGATAATGGTGTTATTAATGTAAGCTTTTGCAATGAAACGTTTTTAATTGACATTCTATTTACACCTGTCATTATTATAAATAAAATTGTATTTTATTTTATCTTACACACCTTGTTATATTGTATTATTTCTGCTGACAGGTACATAGGTAATGATATGAATGTTATAATATTATGTTTGTGTAGGATAAATAATTGATAAAATATATATTTATTATTTTAGTATAGTCATGTGATTGTATTGAGTAATGATTATAGCAAACCGATTGATTTGTTATTTAAAAAATCATCTGGACTTTTATTGTACTAACGATCTATAACACAATTTAACACAAAATATTCTATTACGACAAGTAATTGTAAATTGGAGAATTTTGAATGTATCTTTGACAAACAAGAATAATTTCCAGCGGAAAAGCTTTTATGTTTGAAAAAAAGGATTCGGAAAGGTATTGAGCAGTGAATATGTTTCAGCAGCGCGAATAATTCTACCTTGAAGCCGTTTAATAGTCTTTTAGATATTTTAAGGCTGGTGGTGAAGAGTGTAGGCTTTAATTTATTTGTTTATTTATGTATTTCAAAGTTCGATGGTTTTTTAGATTGCACACAGAATTAGTCGTTTTATTTTTGCGACATATTGTAGTAGGTACACGTAACTTTAAAATGATAGAAAAAAAAACATAGATAAACATCAAAATTATTCTATAACAGAAGAGCAGGAAAATTAAATTGCAATTGGTGCTTATTAGGTATGAAAGTATTCTGTATAGATGTGTGAGAGAAGATAAAAAAAAAACACTGTTTTAGGTTTAGATGAAACATACTTTTAAATGTGCTTTTAGTTTAAACAGAATTAAATTGTATGGCATCGATGACATAGATCATTGACGTTGTCGAAGTTCAAGTTTGTGATCCATTTTAGAAAGCACTGTTGTATTATAAGTATGTAATAATATATGTTACTTGTTCTCTCGTGTATCGGAAAACCACCTTTTTGGGCGGTAGAAAAAACCGGTGTCATTATAAATACAGAAGCCAAAACACGTCCACTTGAAAAATTGGTGTCGAAAAGTTTTGGTGGCTCGATGGTACGTAATTGGATGGGACAAACTGCGCTGTTGGAATTTTTGTTTCTTTATCTGATTTTGAATATTTTTAGTGTTTTAAATAACCACAGGTTGAGAAATGAAAATTGGTATTTTAAATAAATATGTAGTGTCGAATATGGGATACGTTAAATTACCTATACATATCTAGAGTCGCAACAGAGAAATTAAAGAACATCTATAAAAATTGTTGAAGTTTAACACAAAATGAATCTATTATTGTTTTATCATTTAAAGTAGATACAGGAATGATTTTCCTAAAATACGTCAATGTTTGGTTCTGCTAAATTTATTTGTTAACGAACTTGAGCAGTATCAAATGCCAATAAATGAACTTTAAAAATAGATTAATAATATAGTCTTAGATTTTAGTTCATTGAATCGCATAAGATATAGCAAAAGATTTTAAATAAATGATGAAATATGTATATTTCCAGATATTTCATATAAATACTTACACATTCTTGTCTAGAAAATGGATAAGAGCAGTTTAAGAAGAAGAGACGAGTGGAGAAATAAAGAAGAGGCCTACATCTAAACGAGGAGAAATGGTTGAAAAAGAAAAAAAGAAATTCGTACAAATAAACTGTTTATATGATGTGTATAGAGTTAATTTTTGTTTATCTTTAGTGATTATTATTTTTAAAAGATATTGTATAAAAATCCAAAGATTGACACAAGCTTTGCAGGTTCATCAATAAAATATTATTGATTGGCAACACACTATGCAAAATTTGGGGACAAATATCTTGTTCCTAGAAATCTGAATAACTTTGTATGTACGAAATAGATGCATTATTATTATTTGTCATTTCTATTTTATTAACATTCCTATTCCATCCCTGAGCTGTGGCCCGCTCATTAGTAAGTATCCCGCGCCTAATTGGGCCCAGATACCTGCGACCGACCTGGGACATTAATTCATCGATTGGTCTCCATTCTCCCAGCTACTAAGCAACCAGCCGTCTTCAGCATACCTACATAACATAAAATAAAATTATTGTACATATCTATGTGTATTACCTACTGAAGAATAAATACATCTGTTTTAGGTTGTATTAGAACGACATGTCACTGTTATTTTTTAATAAAATGTGAATGGTCAAAAGTTCAACTGTGACTTGTACAATACTGCAATAAATTGGTATATGAGAGAACATATAAAATATAGAATGAGAGTTTTAAAATGGTAGAAACTACATGAGACTGTTGTTGATAGTTTTTCTTTTTTAAATTCAAGCAAAGATATTTTAAACTGGAATTTTTTATTTTATTTATAATTTACTACAATATTACAAATTACAACAAACAAACACATGAACAATCAAGATATTTCAATTATTACCATCATGAACACTTATCAGTCTCACTAGGATCTTTGATCCTGTGTTAAGACCGTCTCCATCTACAAGCAACCCCGCCATTCACAAAATTCTCCATTTACTCCAAAATCCAAATAATATTATTAGGCCATTCAGGGTCTTAATTATGTATATTCGTTTATATTTCGTTGTTCGGTTAATTTCCTTAGACAAAATATTATAATGGCAATTAGTACCTTTTAACTTTTGTAAATGTAAATTAGGTATACTTTTATAAAAATTAAAGTTGTAGAATTTTCTTTCATTTTAAACTTGTACGTATAGTATAGAAAAACGATTGTTGATTGATGCAAGTTATATGCCTTTTATTAAGTTAAACACTAAGCACAAGTCACTATTATAATTTAAGTTATTAATACTACATACCTAGTTTACGACTAAATTGTCTCTGTTCCATGCACATCCATAAGGAACAGATAGAAAAGAGTACGTACCTAATATTGTTCACGTGGTAAGGACTAAATATTATATGTACAGCAGGCTACTTTATTATGTATATATAAGTAAAGTATTGTATTATTATATATTATATTTTGTAATGTGTGTGTATGTGTGTGTTACTAATCTCATTACTACGTGAAGCAATTACTTTTAGCACGGCTACTGTAAGTATTAACTACCTGTTTAATACCTGTTACTCTTATCGCCTTTTTGTATTTCAGATCATCGCTTTTATACGATACATTATGGTATTATATATGTATACATACCTTCCTACTAACTATTATATATTATGATACATTGTGGCCAATTGTATCACCTTGCATACGAGTGTATGTAATTCGAATAGAGATTCAATGAAATAAACAAAATGCGATTGCTACAAATTATGTGTTTACGAGATGTATATACACTCGTGAGTACCATCGAACTTTTAATTATAGAGAATAAAACACCGCGCCTATTCTGAATGTCTTGTTTTTTATTGACACATAGAGAACTACATGTATGTGAATTACATTCAGCTTGTCTACTGACTACATCACTTGGTGGAAATATCATGATTTATTTATTTATTTATTTCTTTATTTATCTCTTGGTACAATTATAAATACAAACATATGTATACATTTCATTATTATACTTATCAAAATTAAATTACAAACAAATGTTACTATTACACTAAATGGGATTACACTATGATGGGATTAGACATAATTTTTTAAGATTAAATTACACTATGATGGGATTAGACATAATTTTTTAAGATTAAATTTGGTGATTTCATCTAGTTTTAACAAGTCAATAGTCTCAAATCACTCGATGACGGGTGGATAGGAGAGAAAAAAAACATGCTAATAGAAGTTTCACTATATTTTTTCTCTCGCACTTTTTGTGAAAATGTAGAAGATTGACGGTGGTTTTTCACAAAATAGCGCATTTCAATACAAACTTTTTTTTTAAAGGGCAGCGCCCGCCACATACCTCGTGGCGTACCGAGGGAGCACTCTAGATTTAGCGGCCACACACCAAAAAATTTGGTGCAAAAAGGGAAGGCAAGAAATGGGAGAAATGTAAAGAAATTTCAATACAAACTGTCTAGATCAGTATTTCCCAAACTATGGGTCGCGACCTACCAGTGGGTTGTGAGCGAATATTGAATGTGCCCTAATGGACGATTCGCCACTGTATAAGACATGAATAAAAAATGCTGTTGGAGCAATGTTGGAGAAAAAAAGCTAAGTTGGGTCCCAAGATTGGAATTTTTTCTTAGATGGGTCGGAGCCCAGTCAACTTTGGGAACCACTGGTCTAGATTATTAAATATTATTCAATGCTTTTCTATTAACAATGATTTTGTGAAAACAGCGAGCTCCCTTTTTATTTGTGTGGAACACGTTGTTCAGCTGGGTGAAAAATGTTAGACACGATGATTCTCAGAATTTTGATAACATCAAAAAACAAGAAATAATTCAGCTTGTCTGCGAATCATAGTATTTTACATAACACATATTATTAGCAAAGTATAATAAGATAAGTGTTAGTTATCTCAAAATGATTTTATATTATCAAATAATGAATGATATAAGAAACATAATATTATCTTTTTTTACAATTTATCCTTCAAAAATAGAAAATTTATTACATTAAAATTTTTGAGTGACTTGAATGTAAAGCTATAAATAAAAATTTCAGGTCAAGTTTTCTACACAGTTTTATTTAAAGACGCTAATTAACTTGTAATTTTTAATTGGTTGTGAAAATGTAAAATGCAAATGATGTCTTATATAGTTACATAATATAATCAGAACTGTAGGTATAGTAGTCGTCGGTATAACATCGAATATGATAAATCTCAAATTTTATTAAACGATGACATATAAAACTTCATGACATCGTTATTTCCTTTTCTAATAACAATAAATATACAAGAAATTTATACAAAAATATCAATAAAAAAACGAAAAACAAGAAATTCAAACAAAAAGGTTTCCATCCGATGTCAGTCGTTGGTCCATTAAAATGACTACCTGAATTCTACAACACACTTCAGTGGTAATATGTTACAAGTCCATTAAAAAAATCGTACGATTATACCCATTATTGATACGAAACAAAAGGGTTATATTGCTTTATGTGCTCCGATAAAAGAGTTTTCGTTAAAATTACAACCTCGCACGAAATTATGTGAAGGAATCGTGCAATAAACGTCTTTACGATCAATATAAATGCGTACGATAATCGTTTGGCGGGCAATCAAGAAAGTTCACGTATATTTATCGAATCCAAAGTTTTTGGAAATGGCATTTAAACGAGCTTTAAAAGAGAAAATGAGCAAAAACGTTACAAGTCGAATTGAGTCGGACAGGCAATTTGCAACCTTTTTCTACTCGCCAATAAAGATGAAATTTGACCGTAGGGTTTACATTTATTTGGGTTTGTTAGTTCAATTTCGTGTCAAGATAAAACCTTTTGTATTGTTGGAAAGAAGTGGCAAGCCGCAATTTATTGTTCCAATTAGCTATAACGTCGGAAGAAAGGTTTTTTTTTTATCGTATCAATACAGTTTGGGATAAAAGAATGTGATGAAATATATGTAACCACGATAATGGATGTAAAAATAATGACCATACAATTCTGTCCAAAAGATGTGTAGCTATTCGAAGCTATCACAATACTCCGTGTGCAATGTAAATCAATCAAGATTGGCTGGAAATATTATCATATCATACCTACATAATGCGGTAAACAGCTGGCAGTTTGATAATGACAGGAAACGATAATAGGGAATTGTAGGAACTTTCCTATTAGGTACATTCGGAATACGAAAAGTTATGTTTAAGAATATATAGCTCAATTTATTCGCTATAATTATATACCCGCCATTTGTACCTTGTATATTAATATTTACCATAAATCTTAATTCATTTTATTTGTTTATATTACGTATAAAAATTCCTGTCACACACAATTATTAAAAAAAAATGAAGAGGTACCTACTCTCGTTAACTAATAATTGTGAAAACACAATAAATTTGAAAGGTGTTTATTTTCTTCAGAATTTTATAGTGTTTTTTTATTTATTTATTTATTTTATTCTACTTGTACATCATCATTTACATAACATAATCAACAAAGCAATTCACATTGAAAAATGTGATGATATGAAGTGGCGAGAAATGTTCCATCTAACCGATATTGGTTTTATTTAAAAAAAAAAACAATATGTATTACAAGTTTAATGTATGTATTGATATGATTTACCTATAAGAAAAATTAAATATTTACAAATATGAATGTCACCGACATACATATTTTATAAAAATTTATTCTTTCAAATTGTTGTAACATTATTAAGATTTTTCACTTATATTTAATATTGTTGAAACAAATAAAAATCAAATACATACCAATAATTATAATAATATTAATATGTTAATATTTAATTATTGTAAGTGTTAACTTGTTTATTAAATCTACATATAATAATAAAAATCTCGTGAATAAAATACACACCAGTGACGGAGCTAGATATTTTATAATGGTTATGATTTCGCAATCATTATTTTGTTATTGATACAAAAACAAGCCCACATTTTTGAAGGAGAAGAAGAATAGAAAATTAAAAAACACTCAACGAAATTGAAAAAAAATGTTTTCTTCTATTACATGTTTTTTATCCAGAGAGAGAGGTATTTTGTCTTATAAGGAAACTGTCAATTGACAAGACTGAAAATGTCCTTATAAGACGAAAGTCTCTCTCAGTAAAAAATATACATATACATAGTAGAAGAAAATATTTGTTTTTTTTTTAATTTCTTTATGGAATTCTACTACCTAAACACCGACACAGTGAATATAGCCCTCGAATTTCTACCCTTCCATCGCCATTTTTGAATGTTATGTAGAAAAGAATATTGCTAATATTTTAATTTTTATATAAGAGTTTTTGAACCAGATCTCATCTTATTCATGCAAGTGAGGTGCGAGAAATTTCAACAGCCATACGTAACACAATTGTTAAGACATAGTACATAATAATATGCGAGTATTTTGCATGTATAGAAAGCACGGAACTCATTGAGATGGTAGGCCCCAATGTCAGATATCTGTCAAATATAGTTTTATATGGAGGGAAATTGTTGCTATAACAATATTATTTGGATTTTTTGGCGAAATATTTTTTCCTTCTTTATTTTTAAAAATAAAATAAAACCGCCAAAAATAAAATCTAATTCAAATATAAAATAAAATAAAACCGGCAAAAATAAAATCTAACTCGAATATAAACTTTAGGAAATTTGTATTGTTTAGGAAGTTTGTATTCGAATTAGATTTTATTTTTGCTGGTTTTATTTTATTTTTGCCGGCAAAAATAAAATCTAACTCGAATATAAACTTTGCTGGTGTCGAAAAACTTGGTGCCCAAAAATAATTAAACGTAGTGACCAAAAAATAATTGTACATATGGCAAACAATTCCGTGAATATTACTTTTTCTATGAAATCTCACATTTGACAACAGTGGGGCCTACCATCTCATATAGTGCCGAAAGCACAGCATTGTAGGCACGCCGTACTATCTTGTGTGTATGGAGAGTATACCACTGCTACGTGGCTACTTTGTTTAACAGGTAGTAGATATGGTAGATATTATTATGTAGGTATGTATTATATTAATAAAAGGCAGGTATATATATTGTAATAAAATTAACATATTGGACTGAAATGATGGTGATTAATAGAGCAATTAACAGTTTAATGTAATTACTGTGTGTTGTTTGGTTGCCGTGATTTGCTGCCTGTGTCGTTATATTATACCTAGTATTGGACCATACTTAATACAGAAATGTATTAGGAAATAATATATTATAACACAAGTCTTATCTTTTATAGATCAACAAAAGAATTGAATAAAAAAAACAGTAATCGTCAGTCGCTCTTAATTCATCAGCGGAAAATAATGTATGAAGTTGGTTTTTGCTGTTTCAGGAAGAAATTCAATTAAATGGAAAGTAGAATAAGTAGAGAGATGATTTGTGGATCAGATGAATATAGAATAAATAGAATATAGAATAAATTTGTACATAAATATATTAACGTAAATAAGTTCGATGGGCTGGGCATGTGGAAAGAATGAATGAGGACAGAATGACCAAGAAGATAATATATTTGTCTGAGAGGAATGGTGCTAAGAGACGTGGCCGTCCGAAGATCAAATGGCAAGATCATTCAAATCAAATTTACAGGACTGTCACGTGTTGAGCACATTGAACAGAAGAGAATGCATGAGGAATTGTGTGACAGTGATGTGACACATGTATATTGACAGGTATATGCAAGGATAGAAAGAAGTTGCGCTCGATCGTTTCTGCCTACCCCGCGAGGGAAGCGGTTTGATGGTGTGTAGGTTTGTATGAAAATTAACGTTATATTGTAAAATAGTCGGATGAAAACAGAATCTTAGAATACTGCAGAAAATAAATGGAAGGAAGTATAGGTACTATCTATTATAAGCAGTCGAAGAAGAATCTATAAAAAATACGGGTTTCTTTAATATTCTTGAGAAACTAAGTAAAAAAATATCACCAAAGTATGTCATTAAATTTGTTTTTATATTTATTTTAATGAAAAAAATATAACGTTTTCTTATTGAGGCTGAAAACTCACCCCATTAAAATAGATATCACCAAAAGAAATATATTACCTTACTCACACACGTACATATTCATGTAAATAATATAATAGTACATACATAGGCTATTATACTTATTTTGTTTTCGTCAGTTGTTATTATCAGCTGCGAGATTACTGAGCAAAAACTATGGACAAAATGTGAATTCCTGACACAGGATAAACAAGGTAAGATAATAAATATAACAAATTTATTGCATTTATTAAGAATACACACCTGTTCAATTAAGTTGTTTCTGTCGGCAAAACTTTTTATTCATATGGAAACGATAAAATTTTGAGTCTTGAGATAATTGAATATGGCTACCGAAACTAATTTACACACGTCCAAAGATCGAAAGAAAACTAATAGGTAGTCTTAATTTCCATTATTCAAAGCAGTCAGCCAGCCTTACCGCATCGCAGCAACGATGTAAATCATTGATAAATATTCTAATTCAATCTCCAAGTAGAGCTCCGATACTTATTAGTTGACGCTTTTTATCTTTAATGAAGAGCAGAGCCACTGCTAGTTCTACTTTAACGGAGAAATAGCCAAGGGTGCATACAAAACTCTACCTGTACCTAATTAATATTTTGCAATTGACGTCATCTACATCAAAGTATGAAATAGCAACTATAGCATTTGATATTAATTTAATTATTCTTTCCTTCAGTAACCTACCTACTTACGTATTCATTCCTCAATTTGGTCTGTTTTTTACACTCATTTGCTTTTATGCCTTTGTTTATCCCTTGCAAAAATGTTACTCTGTTTGATGGACAAATAATACGAAAACCAATGTTCCAAAATTCAGTTCAAAGGTATTGTAAGAAATAATTATAATATTTCTTCAACAAAATGGGAGTATAAGAAAATGTTTACGTTTATTGTGTGGTGTAAGTTATTTTTTATGTAGGTAGTTATATTTTTGTAGTTCTTGATTTCCTTAATTTATAATAATTATGTTGTAGGTATTTTTTCTACTGTCTAGCAATTTAAATAACTGTCAAGTTGGCAGTAGTATAACGAAGAAACCTTTCGTAAATGTATTCAATAATATTCAGAATAACATTATTTACTAGTACAAGAAAACAGACTGTGGAAGAAATGCATGTTTAAAACATAGAATTGATAACCTCACTTGTGGAAGATGCTGTAAAATAACAGATAATATTATGTAGAAAAAGTAGGCAATTAATAAAATTGTGTTAATCCAGGTGGGGCAGAAATTACTACTTGATATACTTCTGATCAACAAATTTATATAACCGGCCGCTCTATAAATAAAAATTTGATATGTTTTAATTAAAAACAAAAAACTTTATATAGTTTTATTGAAAGATGAAGCAAATTAAGACATTTTAGGAAGCATTAAATCAATTTTTATGCTAGAATAATCAGATTTGAGTTCCGGACAGTAGCTACCATTACAACTATGTACATATTGACCGACAATAGTTTTAATTAATTAGGTATTGATTGAAAAGAAGTAAAAAAAGTGTTGGTATTTTGATATTGAAAATATCCCGTCGGAAATGATCTTGGCGGAATTTTATATAATTAGGTATTACTTCAAAGGAAACAACCGACAGATTGGTATCATAATATAACATTATAGATAAGGATTCTTTATTTTATTAAACACTCTTCTATTTTTAGGGTCTTGTCAATGATCACGTAAACCATCATCATTATATCTTCTCCACAATATAGTAAAAAACATTGGATTTATTCAATGAACTATTTTTTATAGAGATTTGGAATCATCGAGTTTATCGGTCACCCAATTTCTGATTCAGGATTTGTCCTTCAGTCGCTGGTGTACTAACTATTCACAAAGAAATCGCATTTCAAAACTGTGAGGGTTTTTATGGTCACTACAAATCAAGATTCATTAAAAAAACAACCAGTCAAAAAGTTGAAAAATATAAAACACTTATATTTACTTAGTACTTCCACATTATTACTAATCATGAGCCGACTTTCAAGAGCTTCCACTTTCATTATCAGTCTACCTTTATATTTACGTATAAACCTTTACATATTATATTAATTAGCCTGATGATGAGAACGGAAGTTCTTGAAATCAGCGCTCGTGATTAATAAAATAAATATGAAAGTTAATATAAGTGTTTTTTTAAATATATTTTTATTCTTAACTTCCACCAAGTACCGTCGGCCGATTATATTAAAAATATTAAGTTAAATAAGCAATTAAATGCATTCTTACATGTATTGCCAAAATCAAGCAAACCTATCAAGCATTGGAAACATGTGCACCTACCTGCTGTATAGATTGCATTATTTTTCTGCATACAATGTATGTACATATTGTACCTATGTTAAACTACATATGCTAACAAACAAAAGAAAACAAAAGCATCCTCAACCAATTCCACAAATTAAATTTACCACACATAGAATATATTCCTCGTATTTTAATTTGCTGGTGTTATCTCGTCCAGACTAAACTACGTATAGGTACCTACTGCGACCCGATGAGTCTCGATGTTGCTATAACGTGTATGGTTTGTCGCTTAACCGAGCAAGCATCGATGGATTAACTTTGATAAGAAGAATAACATTTATGAATGGAAATCGAAAGAAACGCTCAAAGCAAGAAATGCACTCATAAAATTTTTTTACATCAAAATTCGATATAATTATTTATTTTTTCGTCACAAATAATTTGCAAGAATATACTTGGATAATGCATGCTGCGTTTCAACACGTTTGCAGTGGTCATCTTCCAGGATCTGTTCTTCTCTTCTATTGAATCTTCTGTGCTTGCTTTTAGCAGGATGTAAGATAGGATTTCTGATGCAATGCGCATTACATTCAGTTATTTTTCTGATTATCCCAATTTCAGAAGATGCCGTAATGGCAAGTGTAGATAAAACATAAAAAAATCAAATTGAAATCGACAACACTAATTAAAATTTGAAGTTAATCGTGACTAGGTGGAGTGGGTATATTATAAATTATAGTATAGATATTTAGATAGATTAGTTGTGTATGTATGTGTCATGGACCGGCTACCATCATTCGCCTTCTCTGTCGATGAACGGACGAGGAGTCAAGTCCAGTAGCGCGAGCAATTTGTGAAATTAAGTTCGTAGAATTGAAAGCTTTTAATATACACGAGTTACAACAGTCAGGTGGGTTGACCACCACTGATTCAATCTCTATCACGTAATACGAATGCAATACAATAACCATTTTACAAACACATTTATGTTCGCCTAATAATTTTAAATTGGATGAACAAATAAAATTAATTGATTTGGACTTGCATTTTCATTCAGGGTGTGCTAGAATATTTATTTTCTATTTAACCACAAAGAGTTGAATGCACCAACACACAAAAACACTTTCTCTTGACCTGTCAATCCAACTGACTTTTTCCCTCCAACCACAAAACATAGACTCAGCACCATAGACACTTAAGTTCATCATATTTTTTTTTTAGATTTTCCTGAAAATTAATAAGAAAAAAAAATTGAATAACATAAAAGATTTTTCTCGTATACTTAAGACGAATACTGAAATGTTAAACGAGTGTATAAGTGTATGAAAAGAAGTGTGAAGGTTTTTTCCTATTTATCGATTTAAGGTTAGAATCCGAGCGCTTTTTGCAGAAACTTATCATTTTCACATTTAAAAAATCTCTTCAAAGAATATAACAGAAACCTAATTTTGAAAAAAAAATATGGATGACGGCACAGCACATATTTTCATTGCAATACTGAATGTAACTGGTAGCAGTGGTTGCGTGAAAGGAGCGTACTCCACCTCATTGACGTGCAAATATTCCTGTGGGCGCGGTGTCCAGCGAGAGACTATTCGCTATCATCTTATATCTTTACAACAGACAGAAACAGTAACATTCAATATTCAATTATATAAAAAGGGATAGGAGACTGAATTAGAGATGTTTTGACCATTGAATGTGGTGCAGTAGTGTCTGGTGTTTGTTGATTCTTGTTTTCTGATTGCTAACACCATTACTTGTATTGGACACGAACATTCTATTATTATTATTATACTAGTCTTGCTTACCCACTAAGTTTCCAGGTCTTCAATGCATTAATTTAAGTTTAAGAGTGTCACGTAGAAGGCAAGTATATAGGTTTGAGCAAAACATCATCTTAAAGACATTTATTTATTCACAAAAGACGCCAACAGGCACAGCATAAAAGTAAAATTAAAACATACATTTTTGTAGCATTAACATTCGTGTCCAATGTAGGCATGATTATAATTGAATTAAACAGATGAAACTTTGTCAATTTACGATTTGGTACAATTGGCTGATAACAGAAGAGGAAGGCGCAGAGTTGCCTTGTCCATGAGGGGGTATCAACAGATCACGACCCCCAGAATTGAAGAAACCCCCAGAATTGAGAGAGAGAGAGAAGACTTATGTGGGTTCTATTTTGCTATAGATAGGTAAGCAACTTCCATTAACATTTTTAGTAGTATATATTTTCAGTAAATGATATTTGTAATAAAGAACGTCAGATTCCCCATTGATTATTTAATAAAATCGTCTGTAACGGATATACAAGCATGCGTTTTAATTTATAAGGTAAAGTGTATTTATGTGGGGATTAGACTGTATGTTATCGACAACCATTAAGTATATTTTTATTGCTCCTTGGTACTTACTTTTAAAGGATCTTGACATGCACTTCCATTTTGAGAATCTCAATACAAGAAGGATTGAAGTCTTTCTGTTGAAATAATCGGTTTATTAATGTTAAACGATGCCATTTTCTTAAATGAGTTAACATTATATAGTCATCTTAACAACATTTAATTTGACATGTTTTATTATTTTAATTTTATGATAACAGGTCCTAGATGAAGGACTCATTTAATCGAAGTCAATAATTAAAAAAATATTTCGATTTTTTAGATTCATTTCGCGTATTTCGATTTTTTAGATTCATATTTAGTATTAGGTACCTATTTCATTGATACTATTTATGTTTGATAAACCGTTAATACATTGAAGGACCCACCGACCACCCGGATAGCGCAGAAGTCTGAGGACTTCCATGTATCCGAAATTCTACACTTAACAAATCTTGTCCACAACGGAGGCGCCATAGTGGGCAGCCTGATAAACCGTTAAATATAATTGTGCGAAAAGACAAAAAAAAATATCTTTGTCTTTAAAAATATTAACAATCTTCCAGTTCATTGAAAAATTTCTCCCAGCCAGGCCATCATCGCTTCCATATCAAAGAAACAAAAGCAGTAAAATAAATATGTGATTTAGTATTGAATCTGGGCTAATCTATTTGTATTGATATGTTAATGGTGCTTGAAAACTTTTGACTGATTTTCATACTTATTGATTTTCTCCGCTATTTTTAACATACATTTGGGTTGGTTGGAAAAAATCACGCCTTCGCAATGAGCTCGCCCTCAGTAGGTATGTTGATTATTTGATTGTATTTAAAATAATTGTATATCTATGTGAAATTGCTTGTTGATAATGTACAGTTAAGAATTATATTAAAGTTTATAAAGAAGAATAATTAATTGTGCATACTTAGTTAAATAAATGTCATTTTTGGATTTGCCCACTTTTGATCCCAAACCACTCATATCTCAATATTATTCACAGATAATAGTATTTTGGAAATATTTAGCAAAAATGGTTCCTGAAAAATCTGTTGCGTTAAATTACGAATGTATAAAAGTTAGGTACGAAGATCTTTGTTCTGATAAACATAATATATGCATCTAGCTATATTTTATGCAAACATTATTAATTTCACTAATTATTGATTAAAATATTCATGACGTAATTAAAGTCAAGAAAATGAGCCAATGCCGAAGATTAAAATCATTTGAATTTAATAGAAAATCATTAAATTACGTCATAAAAATTTGTTACAAATAATTGTCTGGTAAGTGCGTTGAAAGATTTTTGATAGATATTCTGGAAACACATGACCGTAGATAGGTACCTATTATGTATTTCTGCTTATTTATATACTTAAGTGTAATAAGATTCAATTTAAGTAAACGTAAAACGTATCTCGACGTTGAAGCGGATATTATTTTAGTATTCATAAAACGAGAAAATTATATTGTCTGCTAATAAAAATGTCCAGAATAATATTTCCTTCATAGCACAGTACTAACTACTGAAAACATCAAAGAGGCGTGAATCTCGTGTAACGATTCTCTCATATAATATTTTACCTTTGGATATAAAGTTTTATGCTCATATACGAGTATGAAGCTGCTGCATTGGAAGGTAGAATTAAAGTTTTCGATTGCTTTATTAAAATAAATCCGTGTAACTACAAGTTCACGCTGAGATGCTTCAACTGTGCATAAGAAAAACAATATTGCTAGAAAATTTTAAGGTTTATTCAGCAAGGTTTTCAGTGATTTATTTCACAATTGATCCTATTTTTTCCTTAAAAATGATACCAAATTATGCGGATTGCCATCAGAAGAAGTAGTCTTAATTCCACCTTATTTTTCGATGCCTCAATAATCCCACGATGATGACATTAAAGGAAACCGATCAGACTGATATTGTTACAATTTACAAGTAATTTTCAAAATGATATACCTATTCCTTGTATCTTGTAATAAGGCCTTTTCAGGTCTTCATGACGCTGGATAATTCTTGCAAAGGCCTCCCTGGAATACAGTATTCGGAAGAGTTTCTCCAAAAATCTCACACTAGTCCAGTCTTTCACATTGCAAAATTAGGAGGTTGTGTCTACTTAGGTTTTGCAATACTAAATAAGTAGATACAATATAAACGAAAACATAAATTCTGTTTTAGAAAAAATAAACGCTTTAGGATCTTTTATGATAAAATAATTATAATAAATGGTTTAAGGAATGTGTAACTATTAATATTGTAATTTTATGTTATAAAGTTTGTAAATCCTTGTGGAGGTTGGTTGAAGCTCACCGCTGGTTAATTAAAACATTAAGTAAAATCTGAATTAATATCGATATACTAATAAATTATAATCTTTTGACAAATTAATTTTCAGTCGGCGTCCAAATTTTATTATCGGAGACCATCCCACAAGTTATGTATGCTGATGAGAAATGTGGTGACCACACGTAGAAAAAAAAAATGTATCGAATGCAGGAAATTGTAAATTTTAGTCAATAAGACTTTAACATAATTATTAAATTCACCGATCTTGTATGCCAATTAGCCATATCGTCATTTCATTATTTGTGACATATAAAAGTAATGCCTATTACAAACTTCGATTTTATTTTAGTCAAGATTTTGTAATCTGTAATTATTATTATTATATTACTTTGACATAAGCTAATTCCGGGATACATAAGTACATAGCAGATATATATTATTCACTTTATTTTGTTTTGCACTATTGATGGCAATTATCAATGTAAGTTTATTTATAAATGACATTTACTGCGATTATTAACAATGTTATTACTTACGATGTTGACTTCATCAAAAATAATATATTTTCAAAGAAAAAAAGGTGCACGAGAATTTTATAAGTAATTTTTTATGCTTCCATTCCACTGTGCAGAAATTTATTTGAAACTAGCAGTCCGCATCGGCTTTGCACGGGTAGATAGGTATTTAAAATAATAATTTAGTTTTAGTAAGGATCCCTAATTTGTTTGAATTTATAATATAGCCTATGTCACCCGAGGATAGTGTAACTTCCCAACAGTGAAAGAATTTTTCAAATCGGTTCGTTTCGGAGCCTATTCAATACAAACAATCAAATATTTCCTCTTTATAATTAGAATAGATGACATTTACTGCAATTATTAACAATGTTATTAAGATGTTGACCCCATCAAAAATAATATATTTTCAAAGAAAAATAAGTGTACGAGAATTTTATCTTTTTTTATGCTTCCATTCCGCTGTGCATATTACCATAAATTTATTTGAAATTAAAAATGAATACCTATGTTATTCAGAACGTATCAATTTTATTTACCAAAAAAATGTTTTTGCAGTGTGGTTACCCAGAATGAAGAATTGCTCAATTATAGTTCCCGTATAATGGCTTTCTCATCTTACTTAAGACATTCATCATAATAATTCAAAACACTAAGATGTTTTCCGAATATTCCGTACAAAAATAACAAATTAGATTATCTATATATACATTATACACCCAGGTAGCATACGAACTGTGCCTATTATAGGTAGTATTCAGACTACATAATATACATATATCTGCTACGTGGATTATAATTTTATACATGTTTATATATATTTGAGGCCTACGGGCTGCCTCTTGAAGGTTTACGAGTTAATTAGAGTGATGAGTTAATTTAAGCATTAATTTCAGACATAGAGCTTTGATTGCCGTACTGTACGAAGCATCAGCTGTATATTGTATCCTGTCAATATTGTATAAAATGTTACATAATAAAAAAAAATTACTGTTACGTTCATTTTTTGACTTTTCTCAACTGATTGGACTAATTTGGTACGGGACATAAGGATATAGAAACATGAAATTATTCTAATCCTCTTTCAGCTTTCTCATCATAAAGTTGGTTGCATTAAAGCAAGCCAAAAAAATGATCGCGGGAATAATATCTACCCAAAACGTCCAGTTGCGGGTATTTTCAAGCTATGATGCTTGCTTTTGACCGAAAATTCTTCTAACTTTACATTCAGTATAAGTAGGAGTCCTTGGACTCCTGAAATATCCGAGAAATAAAGATATATTTCAACATATTCAGTATAAGTATAGTTTTTAACGCGGTGGCAGAATTACCATCCAAATTATTCAACCAGATAAGTCGTCATATGATCATTCATGATCACACAGACACTTTATAGTCTTATGCCGGGAAAAATTCACCTATCCAGATATACAGCATATCAAAGAATATTTGGCTCCAAACGCGGGTTCCAAAATATCACCATTGTGCCTGAAACATCTGTATTGTATAAATAAGTAGAGCATAGTAGCTATCTAGATATATTTTTTTAAATGCACCGTTTTGTGGAATACCACCGCAAGGGCCTATTAAAAAAATCACAACATCTCGCGAATAATAGATTATTTGATACAATTCCTTGCGGGAGATAGGAAGGCACCCTCCCAAGTGATGGTCGACATCGGAAGGAACAAACATAACACAAGAATTAATTATAAATAAAACACTTATTTATAGTAGGTAAATCCACAGTGACTTTTTATTGGACGGGAGCCGGCTTTCAAGAGCTTCCGCTCATCATCAGGCTGGCGAAAAGCTCTCATCATCAGGCTTTTTGCCAGCCTGATGATGAGAGCGGAAGCTCTTGAAAGCCGGCTCGTGTCCAATAAAAAGTCACTGTGGATATACTATAAATAAGTGTTTTATTTATAATTTATTCAACATGATTTTCCACCAAGTACCGTCGGCGTCGGTTGAAAATATCAACTTTATAACACAAGAAGAAGAACATTTACTGTTTTGCGTAAAATTGTGTTTCAATTTATTACATACCGATCCTAGGTAATATTATGAGGTAATTAATAATCCTAGTACTTTTGAAAGGCTTTGAAATAATATGTTTATTGATTAATTGCTTCACGTATAATACATAATTTGCAACATTTTTAAATATCTCGACGTAATGAAATAACAGTTTTTCGTAAAGTACATAAGTAAATACATTATTACATATAGGTAGGTACCCACTGGAAACAAGTTTAAACAGCAACCGCCATTTTTATACAAAATTATTATTATTATCGTCATAATAATGTATCCATATCCACTGTATGTAGTGACTGTTTGAATAATACGTAAATAGCAGTGGCATGTCTAAGGTTCTCATTCCGGATAGATCGTATAGATAGTATAAATAAACTATTTAAAAATTGTAAAGTATGCAAGGTGAAAATAATAGTTTTATTTCAATTCAAAGTTCTATTAAAACAATCAAAATATGTAAAATTTTACTCCTTATTACAACATGTATAATGGTCACTCATCCAATCTATGACAGTGTTCAATGTCGCTTAACTCGAATGATCGGAAGAGAGTTTGTCCATAAATATGCTATGAACTACGTAACATTGCAAAACGCCGAATTTAATATTTCTTTATTCCTGCAAAATATCGTGTAACTCTAGCTAGAGTACCATATTGTTAAACATGAGCGAGCAGATGCTACGCAATGAGAACCTTGAGCGAGATAAAAAAAAACATAAGTTGAGCTAGAAATTATCCAGCGCAGTTCGATTGACACATCGAATTCATTAACGAAATTCATTTGCTTACGAAACCTTAAGTAGGCCCTTGCTTTTTGGCTAGTATGGAAGTTACGCTACTAGTAGGCGGGTAAGTAGGTACTGTATATAAATGAAGTACCAATTAATTACTTATTAACTTCATATAAGGTAACTTGTACCGTTTATGGGGTTGCATGGAAAAGCGACAAGGATGGAGCAGTCACAAATTAAAATGGTGACATCATCGAAATTCTTCATTAATAACTATGTTCAATAATTTATGTAGGTATTGTGTTATTTCATTAAATTATTCTACTAAGTTATATTTAAAAAAAATTAAATCAGATATAAACAATAAGCACGTACCTACCTACCTACTTAGAGAACACGTACCTACGAGTAAGTTTAATAATTTTTTTTAAATATATTTTAGAAAAAGTTTCTGCCCTTGTCAGCTGAGAGATAAAATATGATACCTACCCTGAATGTCTCATTTATATTGTCACAGGGAGGACAACCGTTATGTTTATAACATGTAGTGCAGTGAATCTACTGGATGACCCACTTAGGGCACATGCCTCGATGGTATACTCGTATGTGGAGATCTTTAAATTTTTTCCCAATTTGAAAACTATTTTAACCCATAACTTTCTATATTTAATAGAAAGTTATGGGTTAATAAGCAATTATTAAATTATATATTCTCGATTAATGGTACGTAATTCTACTACGAGTTCTGTTAATGATGACTATTAAATTTAAAATTGAGAACACTTAACTAATGACCATTTCATATGGGAATAATGATAGGTAGTCTCGTATTTGGTTAATTATTTCATGTATATTATACAAGACATATTATTTTTATTACGAATGTTCTTATTAATCATATTACAAATGTGTATTGCATAAAACCATTAACGTAAACTATTTCTTAGATTGGCAATGTGTTTGTGAATTATTAGTAGAAATAAATTAAAGAAATCTAAAAAGTGATTACCTCTATCAATATGTAAATTTAATCATATTGTAAGCTTGCAATATATATTAAATATTTTATTTTAATTAGAACTGGGGATGAAAGATCAAAATCATGGATCTTGGATAATATCGGTCCTATAAATGTCAATAGCAACTATGAATCTACTGGATTAGATTGTCTTGAAAATTCATTGTTCAGAGAATTAAAGCTCTGCTAGAGCTTAGAGCTTTCAGAATTCAGTAAGTTAACCTGCTTTATTTCTAAAAGGCAAGTTTTTCGAGATGCTCAAGCTTTTATTGCACATGTCGACTTAAAAATACTATAATTTGAGACATGATATTTCAGGAAAATATATTTAATAGAATGACGGGATGTGAGATTGTGTGGGCATCCGAGAATCACGTGGCTTGATCACGTGTATCAAATTCTCAAGTACGCCCGTGTGTTGAGTTCGAGAAATCGACGTGCATGTATGGGAAATTGTATGAATGTCGAAGAAGCGAAATAAGTTCCGTTCTCTCTGCCTACCCCACCTGGGATACGGGGTGAGGGTATAGTAGGTATAATAAAGTATATTTCAAGATAACATTCAAACGGCAAAAAGACAAATAAATTGACCAAATAGAGATCTAATTACCGTCAAATCTTGTTATTGAATGATTAGTGTCAGTCAATAAACCAGGATAGCAGAAGTAGTGACAGACGAGTTACGTTAATATCGATTGCATTAATATTAATGTCCAGATTGCATTGGGAATCGCTGATTCTACTCGTACGAGCAGTGACATATGGATAAGTGGGCATGATAGAAAAAGGAGTTGTTTGGTTCATGGATAATTCATTTTGAATTCTTGACAAGTATGAAGTAACTGAAAAGAAATATGGAGAAATTGAAAACAAATAGCTTTTTTATTGTGAATTAATAAATTTGCAATGGATTTTTATTGGTTATTGCAAGGAAGGCTGTAATGATAATATAATATATTTAATAAATGTATGTCTTGGGAATAAAATCTGTGAGAAATAAATAAAGTAAATAATGTAGTTGTACGGGGATTGCAAGTATGATATTGATTGGCTATTGGTTCTATAAATGGATATAATGGACTGGTGAGCGGTAACTGAGTAGAAAAATAATTCTGGATAGATGTTTCCTGAAATCATTTGTATACAGAGACAGATGGGTAGTGCTTATCCAGTTATTGATATGAGGATGTAATAAAATTAATAAGAAGTTATTGCAATAATATTATTAATTGATATCAAATTTTTCATCTTTGTTTTATTTAATTAATTTTTGCTTGATGTGATATCTCGTGGCCTTCTGTGACTTATATTATTAGTCTACTAGACATTAAAAAAAGGCTCAAAAGTTGTTGACAAAAAGATTGCTTTAAAAAAATTTATTTTTATTTTTTTGTAGGTACCTATAATTAAGTTTTATTGAGGAATTTATAATCAATTTATGTGCATACTAGCTATATTTTTGTCTTCGTCTGTCAAATTGTTATTGTTGTTTTTTTTTTTTTTATTTAACATGTAAAAGGCTCTGCCGTATAAAAATGTAAATAAAAATAATAAATAAAATAGATAACAAAAAAATTAAACGAAACTTTTTTCTTCGGTGTTTTGAAAATGGTTATTAATATACATTTTAAATTAACATTCATTCATTCGTACAAGCTCAGACAAATAATTACTCGTACACTTAATAATTTATAATTTTGTTTTGGACATATATAAAATCTCGTAAATCTTAATCATTACTTAGCAGGATACTGTAGACATATTGCATCAGAAATATCACCGCCTTGAGGTACACACATATGTAGATACATATATCTTTTACTTAGATACATATTGGATGCCTTCTACGCGATATGTTTTTGACCATAAATATAGGAATTTATTAGTCTGTTATAGATATACAAAACAAACTGATCTCAGATGTCGAATTCTTTTATAACGACATAAATATGTCAAATAGTATGCAACATTAATTTCAATCCACATATACATAGTTCCAATAGTTTATAGCGTTATACAAATCGCAACATTCTTGATTAGGTTTTAAGTATTTTAATCTAATAAGGTAATGAGCTCAATTTGTATTTTATCTGATCGACTTACATAATGGCGATTTGGTTGTAAAAGCAGAATAGTCTAACTTTTCTTTATTTTGTTGTTTTATTTTTATCAACGTAGGTACTTCTCTTTTTGTAAAGGATCGCAATCTACTGTTTTTCTCCGCTAGTTGCTGTGCGTATTTACTAATTTCAAAATTTTTGGATTTCGTCTCGAAAAGCACGCCTCTGAAGTCCAAATTTTCAATATGTTTGAAAGTTCATTACTGAATGCATTGTATAATGTACCTTTATCACTTATTATTATTATTTATAAGATTACGGCAACCCGTCCCTTGTGGGACGATTTGTGCCAAGTACAATATTTTAGGAAGATGTCACGTAATATTAAGGCATTAATTTATAAGATAATAAAATTTCTTTTGGCGGATTTTAGAATCTTGAGATATACAGACAGGGCATCAGTGTGTAAGAGGCAAGACATATTGATTGGATACTGGACTTCAGTTATCTCATAATACAAGTTATAAGAGTCTCTTATTGGGCAACCGAGGAAGACGTGGTCCAGAGATTCCACATCGAGCTCGCACTCGCAAAAAGGGGACGAGACCAAACCTAATCTAAATAGATGACTGTCTAATCTGTGGTGATTAAAGCGCATGCGAGTCAATGAGACAATCTCCGATCTGGAAAACTTGGAATTATGGAACCATGGCTTTCTGGAGATAGACTCCTTGATACCCCAGTACACTGATCCCTTTATCCTACCGATCTCGTTCCAATAGTTGGTCCAATCAGATACTTACGTATAATCATGTGAAAATATAATGTTAATTATGGGTTATGTTTAATTTTGTAAAACTTTTGAGACTTATGGGAAAATTCATAATACGATAATAATAATAATAAAAATCTTTATTGCACAAAAAAACAAACATTATTAAAATATAAACATTGTAGAACCAGATATATAAATCTGTGCAATGGGCGAGTTTATCGCACAAGCATGATATCTTCCAACTTAACGATCTTAAATTTGTCTTACTTTCAAGACATATAATATTTTTGTTATTGTCTTTCAGATGTTCAAATGATTGTGATAATTAAGAATTACTCTTAAATAGGCTAATGAATTTAATTTTTGCAATCAGACTTGAGTGTTTTGATACTTAATATATTTTAAATGGAAGTAGTTTTATCTTAGTATCTGGTCTTGCGGGAAGAAATTAGTTTTTATGTGAATAAAAATTACCGGTAGATCGATAAAATAAGTTCATTTATATTACCAGGTAAGTACCTACCAATACATATCAATACTAGACGTGCTGCACTGTGGTCGTAAATCGAAGAAAAGTAGATACCTACGTAAGAACGTTGAAAAATATTATTCTATACATGGATTTATAATGCAAAACTATCTAGGTGGGTATTATGGTCGCAGAGTCGCAATGAGATATTGAAATTAGTGCAATGTTCTGTGAGTGCAAATGATAGATTTTCATGGAGTCTGATTGTATGTTATAACTTCGTGAGACTGCTGATTACATCATTAAATTTGTGAAAGATTTTATTTCTCGGTGTTAGGATGCAACCAATTAAGATTATTTAATCATTTTATAGTTTGAAGAGTGATCAAATAATAGAAGGAGAAGAATTCAGCTTGAATTCGGAAAAATAATGATGAAAGGCGTTAGTTGGAAGATATTACAATTTTTTTATTTGAAACAATAATTTATATAGATATTACAATAAAAAAAACAACAAAAAAGCATAGAACACATAAAAATACTCCCTCCATAAGCAACTTAATGCTTGTGCGGAAGGTTTAATTTTTATAACAAAATTACACACATAAACACATGAATTAGCGACACAACATTTCTCTCTCCACAATCACTCACAAACACAATACAGCGATTCACTCGCCCTTTATGCATTAAACTATAAAACTAAAGGATTTCGATATAAATTAATGTTTATTTATTTATAATATACATTTATCTATTTATTTATACAATGAACTGCTATAAAAGCCTTTGATTGTTAACAGGATTGTTATCAGTAAAGAAGGAATAAAAATAAATGAAAACATTATAGAGCAAAATATCTGTAGTCACTTGTAGATGAAGATATCAATACGCTTGCGTCAGTATAATTATTTTCTATACTGAATGCATCGAATTGCAGGAGACAATATTACTATTTAAAGATATTAGGCCGCCCCTGTCCTAGGTATCTTTGCAGTAGACATTGCAAAGATTTAGTTCAGCACACGTTTTAAATTAACATGTCGCAAATAAATCAGAGGCGGCACGAATACGCCCAAGCAATTATTATTTTTTATTAACTTTTGTTGTTGTAACATGTTTTAATTACCACGCCCAAATAAAGATTACTTTATTAACTATAAACAAATAATAAATTTTATTGAAAACAAATTACATTTCTGGCTACTTGGGTTAATTTTTAACAAACTCGTTTTGATACAACATTATTCGCACAGCAATGATATGTATTTTCAATTTTTAAACCCGAGGGTGATATAATGTACCTACTTCTATGCATATATGAATGGTTTTATTATTAATGATCCTTATATGGTAATAATCTGATATTTTAAAAATAATAAATCATAAAAAATCGCATAATCTAGAATGAAAAACAATTTCAATTTAAATTCTTTTTTAAGGCACTTCTACGCTTTGCGTTGACGATGAAGTTGCCGAAATGTGGATTATTTGCATAGAAATTTCCTATTTCATCAAAAGGAAATGTGATAGTTGCCAAACCATACAAGTTGATAAAATCATATACCTACCTGCAAAGTGAACCCGGGTTGTTATTTTTTTTAATTCTGATTTTTAAATTTAGATGATACATTCAAGTAAATGGGTTAGTTGGAAGATATCGCGCTTCAGCGATAAACTCGCCCATTGCACAAAATTATGTGTTCTGTTGTTATGATACCATGTTTTTTTCTTTGTATACTAATTTTGTGCAATAAAGATAATAATTATTATTATTATAAATGAATGATGAGTAAAATATGTTTGTAATAAGGATTTATAAATATAAATGTTTTACTTTAAAATACTTGCAGAACTTGCACGCTCCTATTAGGTTCTCAGCCTTCTCAGTTTAGGATATATTTCTACTAATTTATATCAACGAGAAAGAGAGTGGCTGAAAACAGAATCGTACGTATAGCTGCTAAGGAAACACCGGTCGGTTCACGTCCCCGAGGAAGACCACCAAAAAGAAGGAAAGAGAGCTGGTCTTCAGCATCACAAGAGGCGTCAACTTCTGAACTAACAGATCGATGATCTACATCAAGAGGAAGAAGAAGAAGAAGAGTAAGAGTGAAACTAAATAAAATATTTAATTAATAACGTGAAGTGTTTACAGCCTTTTTCTTGTACGAACTTACAGCTGCGAGTGTATGTAATATCCATAAGAGTAAACGTACTCAATGTAAACAGGTTAAGGAAGATGAACTCGCACAAAGTAATCGTTTCGATACATTGTAGCATTTTTTAGTGTAATACGTACACCTCGTATATCGATTGTCTCTTGTGGTGTAAATTAGTAAGGTATCAATAAAACCATAGATTATAGATTTTATTTTTTATTTTTATTTTTTATTTTATAGTTTACGCAAACATACAGTTATTACAATACATAGGTAATACAAATAGATAAAAAAATCGGCACATAAACCAGCAAAGTTTGCTAACACATTACAAAATAAATCTTACCAAACATACTACAATGAAAGAAAAAAAGAACATGATAATTTAAAAGAATCACTGCCGAGTCCGAAAACCCGCCAATCATGCGCATACATTATAAAGAAAACTTACAGTAAGGGAAGGATTAGGGACAGAAACGGTTAGGAGAAAGGAAGACATCAATAGAGACATCAATAGAGTGGAGGACCCCTGCCTATGCCCGCCGAGACCTAATAGATATCTAATAGATTGGAAA
This sequence comes from Athripsodes cinereus, assembly GCA_947579605.1. Lineage (NCBI taxonomy): Eukaryota > Metazoa > Arthropoda > Insecta > Trichoptera > Leptoceridae > Athripsodes > Athripsodes cinereus. The sequence goes on from OX388309.1 coordinate 9,364,960, forward strand.
TAAGTTTATTTTCAAAATTTGTTGAAAATATTCTGTTTTTCGTTTAAATGTTATCAGGAATGTATTTAAATTTTACATACATTTCGAGATTAGATGAAAGAAATAATTTCGTCAGTATAAACGAATGTACAATGAATTTATTTTCCTTGTTGGCTATCCAAAATATAAATAACAAATAAATATCTATATGAATATGATTTAGATCATAAATAGTTATTACGAATTCTATGCAATCAATAATACATTTATTAGTAAAACTGATAATAGGTTTTTATTTTTTATTTTGCTGCTTTTAGCTACAATTTTATTTTTATTTTATATTAAAATAATAAATGATAAGCCTTTAAACATAAAAGGTGTCCTTGTAGGATGAAATACAATTATATCGACATAACTTGTGTTTACAGTAAGAGTTTTAATTTTTTTTTCATTATGACTAAATTAATTTTGAATAGGTTTATACATCGTATCTATAAAATATTCTTTCAATGGTTGTAATATTATTTGTGTAATTCAACAATATAATACGTTATTTATTGCTTTTCATTAAGCTGATCTTAACTTTAGAAATAAATATATTGGAGTCTAATTAGCAAATACCATTCTCATTGCACTCTACTGTTAGTATTGGAATGCTATTTTTTCATTCTATAAATCGAAGCTCCGTGATACCTTCACATAGGACCATAGACAGAGCTTGTCAACTTATATTCGTGAAATAGCTACAAAATTTGTTCTACTTTTCTATTGAAAACACGCCCCTTTCACTTGTTATGTGATACTGAATACAAGCTGTAATTTAATCGATACAATGAAAATTCACTCACCATTCTCGAGAAAAACAATTAAAAAACACTAATTAATTGACAAAAACATTAAGTAGAAATAAAAATATGCTCTTTTCTAAGTTTCAATGTTCTAGGATTGATATGCCTTTGAATGTGACCCCCTCATATATGTTCATAATATTTTGTAAGTTCCAACTGGATTTTTGATTGATTCATACAGAATAAACAATTTCTTTATGTATTCGTACGCATAATATTTTCTATCTATACATTAACCGAAATCTGGAGGAGCTAAATGCAAACAAATGACAATCCACTGCCCAATATCGAGTGATTTTTTTGAAGATTATTATTTCGGAGATCAAAGTCCTATCAAGGCTTTTCAGTCATCAGAAGTAATAGAAGTAATTTAATGTTTGATTTTCTGTTCAGATCAATGTGGCTTTATTTTACTTTAATTAGACTAATGTGCGGTGTCTATTATTAATGTAATTCCAATAGGTATTTAGTTTTTATAAAACTTTATTATAATGTTAATTGTCTCACAGAAAAAGTTGATTTTATCGGCAGAATATCATTTTGAATGGAGGTGGTTTTTTCCACCCTCTGCTTCTAAGAATAGCGACAGCAAAACACCAAGAAAAATTATTTTTAACAATCAATATCTTGAGTTATCTAAATGCAAAAAAGGTAAGAAAATAACATGAAATACAAAAATAACAAATCTTGTATTGATGATATATGAGTCAAGACAATGTTGCGATAAAATAAAATGTCAATAATAAGTGACCAGATAGATGTTTAACATTTTATCACTTATAGTAATTTGTATAGTTATTGTAGTTACTTTTAATTAGTTGCATCATAGTGTATACCGGAGTTACATAGCTTCTTTCATTGTGTTTCCTGTGATAGATTGAATATATAAGGTATTGTAGCATTATGCAATCCAGTTATACATATTATAAAAACTTACGTATTCAAGTTTTCGTTTCATGTCCAGTAGGTGAAAAGATCCAGGGTTCGAATCCCTCAAGCAATCAATTTATCGAGTTATAAGTTTACTTATATGTACACCTACGACCACAACATATCTCTCAAGTGGGGTTACTGATAAATGCATAATAGTTTATTGTTAAAGTTCTAAATGGTAAAAGAAACCTTATATTCCGTATGCTTTATAAAATATTTATATTAAATATATTGCTAAAACACAAGTGATAATCCTATAAATAAGTATGGTAATCAAATTATTGAATAAAATATACTCTATAAATACAAATATAAAATATATTCACTCAACATGTCCAAACCATCGTAACTTATTTACACACATTCTATCCACAACACTCTTCTCGCATCCACTCATTCTCCTGATATCCTCATTCTTCACTTTATCCCGCAATGTTTTACCAACCATTCTTCTTAAACATTCTTCATAAATAAATACGAATTTAAATAAGCAGGTAGTTTTTTTAATGCTTTGTAATATGCAAAATATATCAGCAAATTGAGTGATACGAAATATGCTGATGTGTAGTCAATATTTTCATACACCTGTCATCCAGTCAAAACATTTGAGAATTTGCAAATATAATGACAACGTTTTTTTCATTCAAAATATTTACAATATTTATCATAGCTATTAGTTTTGGACTAATGAAGACAACATAATGATATCATTAGGCTTATATTTATTTAATATTAATAACGTTATTAAAGAATATTTACAAAATTCCATAAAATATTAATGAATGAATTCCTACATTCAAATGCGTGTCATTAATAAATCGATTTGTTTTCCTCGAAATTACGAGGTAATTAAGAACCATTTTTGTTAGACACAGTGGCGTTAGCGACCCAATTATAGTTGGAATATAAACTATCAATCATCTCACAAAAAATATGGATGTACCTACTTTAGGCTGATCCAGAGACGGAACATTGGTAATAGTTTAAAGAATATTTCAATACAATTCAGCAGTTAAAATCAAGGAGAATATTTAATTAAACATCTTTGATAAAATCTCGATGTTTTCACAATACAGCAATATTTTTCTAAATTTAATCGAAAGAAATAAGATTCTTGTTTTATATTACATTCTATTTTCTGTTTTCATCTCCAGTGTACTTTAATTGATCTAAACTCATTTTATACTAAAATATACTTATCAAACATTGTAGTGGAAGACATTGCCTCAAGGCAATATGTACGCCTTTTGAAAAAAGAATATTTTGGCGATATGTAAAGTGTTTATTATTTTTATTATTATTAAAAACCTCATAATTTTAGAACCAGAACCCATACATTAGAAATAACTGGTTCTAATGTGTTGGTTCTGGTTCTAAAGTGATCCCTTTAGGTGTGTATGGATAACGTTCACCAATTTTATCGTCTCAGGTGGAAAAATTGAAAAATTATTTATCATTACTTTTGTTATAGAAATAATCTACCTCCATAATGTGAAAAATATTGCAATCCTCATATATGAATTAAAAAGATACATTTCATAATATGTTTCAGGAACACCAATGTTCTAAAATGCAAGAAATGCTTCAATAATATACCCAATACACAAACTTATTATATAATATTCCCCTTCCAATATTCAGATAGGTAGGTATGTTGAATTCCTTATAACTAACATAAGATAAGTAATAGGTAACTTAGTATTATATTTTGTTCTAGGAATCCCTCCGATGCAATACAAAGTAAACTATTAGGTACAGATAGCTAACCTATGCGACTATTTACCAAATTAATAACTGACAGTAATATCACTCTGAATATTAGTTAACTGTTGGTAGTTATGTACATGTTATACTATCTACTGTCTTGTTTATAGTTAATCTTGTTTAACACGACATATTTCTACCACTGGAATGCATGGTGCATTCTTTCAGAGGGATGAAAAGTATCTATGTACCTATTTCCCTGATGGGTACACGCTTAGAATATGGTATTAAAGTAGAACAAGTGAATAAAATTTATTAAAAAAATATCCATCTGTAACAATAATAATTTGTAATTATTGTTGATTAATACAACGATCATTTTTGAGTAAAATTTGAGAGGTAACGAGTGCTCTGGCTACTTATCCATTGATAAGTAATGTCGTGATAGAACAAATAGGTATATACATTTATAAAATCTTCTGCTGATTCAGTAATTTTCAAAATACAATCACGGTTTTAGTTATTTAACGTAATAACCTCAATGTAATAGGTATAAATTTATATCACTTATACCATTTTAGTCCGGCACTCTGTCTTTATTTTGTGACTGAGGGGTTGATAAGACGTCCATATGTTTATTATTGGGACGTTTAGACGTTGAATACCATACAATTAACAAGGATATTATATAAAAACAAGTAGGTGTATCTTTATATATTGTGTCTCCACTGAATAATACACATCTAAGTATGTACATTCTGCACTTTTTGTTTAACCAAATAATTATTCTTGCTCATAATCATTAGTTTTAGTGGCACCTCTGTGTCTAACAAAACGTTCATATTTTTTTTCCTTACGATAGCCTTACAACATTTAATTATTTTGAGGTATTGCTCTTACAATGCAGGTAACCATATACCCATAAATCTTACGTTCTTCCACAAGACGTGTTGGCAGTAGACAAACTGCATGTAATAGGCATAAAGGCATTCGTCTTCGTGCAAGGTATTCACTGATGTTTTCGAATAATTCTATTTCATCATATTCTCAAAAAAGTAAAGGAAGGAGCAGATGATTTATTAAACTCTAAAAGTATTTTTGAAAATGGATGGCAATGAAGATGGTAAAAAATCGATTATCGACATTGAGCGGTCTAAATATTACCATGATATAATTACATTAATTTATTAATAGGTAGAGCATCGTTATCAACATGTTCATAAAATTAGATAATTATAGTTGCGTTTGTAGCTATCAAACACATGATTAATAATACCATTACATTAATTTATAAAACCATTGCGATATATTTGTATGAAATAATAAGCAATGGTAATTTAAATTATTATTATTCACATTGCATTAAACATGCCACAAATCTACCCATGATATGATTTAATATAGGGTACATATCTTATTTATCTATTTCATCACATCTCCCATTAGAAACTTAACCAGTAAAATTACTGGATGCAATGAAAGTAGAAGTCACCTATTTTCGTTTTATTTTATTTTTCTTATTACTTTTTTTCAGGGATATAAACAGTCATATACAGAAACAATTGTATCAAAAATTCATAAAATAATTAGAATTATAATAAGCCACAAGCGGATCATGTTGTTTCAAACAAACTAAGTACCTAAATATGACGGAAATACAAAAGAATAAAAAAAAAAAAAAGTTCAGGATGAGTGCCGTAACTCGTCGCTGAATTGAAGATGACAAATGTTATATGTGTTTTTTTATATAAGATATACCTATCTGGGTTTTGTTATTAACCCAAATACAACCTTATGCAACTTTCACAGTAAGCTACTAAAAGCTTGTGTCGTGAAAGGGGAGTTTGCCGGCACCTGGTATCCACGAGGACCCCACGTTCACGAGGCCGAGACTCTACCTCCAGGCTACCGATGAATTACTACTACTTCAACTGTGTTATACGAGATGCTATATGTATTGGTATACGTTTATATAGCATTCTATAAAGGCTGGCCCTAAACAGTCTGTTCCCGAAGAATTCTGCAGTTCTTCGAACGTATTGCGAGCCAACAATACAAGAATTCAGATATGGAATAGCAATGCATTGGATGCATTGAATCAAGCAGACTGTATTCCTGTCATTTTACAATTGACAGTCATGGTGGCGCATCTGGCTGAGAATAGAAGAATATGGCGGAGGGTTGTCCATGAGGGGCTTTTCAGAGATCACGACCCTCAGAGAGAGCGACTAAGTATTTACAATGTGTGTTGTATTGTAGGTACTTAAATATCATTTTGTTATTTATTAGTGATTGAGTTGATTTATTGGTAAGTAATGTAATAATATAAAGTAAATGAGATATGTCATGATGTATGGAATCATTACGATAATGGCCAATTTACCTACACCGCTGTTTGCACATGGAGTACGAATAAATAATATTACTGTACTCAACAACAAATCGGATGATATTATAAACTGACAAACGGTTAACAGATCAAAAATTATTGATTTTCCATGAATTTCTAGTTTTTCAAAAAAATGGTGGATGCGTATCCTATTTTATTAAAAACTAAATGATAATCCATAAAACACTTAACTCTAGATTTATGCTAAGCCGATTGCATTAGTTCTGAAGTCAGTGATATTTTACCATGGATTTGAAACGAGCTTTTGAATGTTTCTATATCATTCGTCATCGTTGCATTTTAATTGCATTAGTTTAAACATATTAAAAACAAAATTTATATATTTTTATGAACATAATTAATAATCTTTACGTATTGCGTTCTGTTATTGTATTCCATTAATTTATCTATTCTTTATCTGGCAAGGGATAGTCCTTGACCAGTTTTTGAAGGATGAATATAAAACAAGACCGCGACACGCTCATCATACTAGATTCAGATCGAATGAGGGGTATTTGGTACCAAAATATAATAATAAATACGGTAAGAGAACTTTAGAATATAATGTGCCTAAATTGCTTAATATGATGCCGACATCTATTAAGAAATGTGGTAGCAAGATTGCAACAAAAAGACTTGTAAGGAATGGCTCCTGAAATGTGGATTTGTATATAATTGAAATTGTACTATAGTTATTAAGTATATGTTTTGCTACTTTTGGTTAGGTTTAAATTATTTATGTATATATTGTTATTATGAAAATGAACGCGCCGACAAATCTTGTAATGGATTTGGCGCGACTTTATAATTGTATTTAATGTGTATTATATGATATAAAAAATAAAAAAAAAAAATAAAAAAAAAAAATCTCTTTGTAATTTTGAATAAATTATGTAAATTACTTTTTATGTTATTTTTTAAATCAATACAAAAAAAGTATGATTGTACATATAGTATGACAATTACATTCTATTCTATTCTTCTCAAGGCCATCCACTCGTTTGCGAGTGATTTAGGTCAATTACATTCTCATGTATACCTATACCCTTTTATCAATAAAAATAAGCTGTTTTATGTATATCTATCTTCTTCTTAATGTATCCTGTCGGGTCCTTCGACGTAGAAGATTACTAGGGAGAAACTATCTTTGTCCTGGGCAGCACGAAAAAGCTCCTCCTCGCCCCTCATCCAGGTTCACTCTCAGATGTTCCGAAACCAGAAATGCTAGATCTATAGGTAATATTATTTATTGGATAAAAGAATGGACCTGCAATGTATCATTGAATAATTGTATTGTTACGATTTGTATATCAGACATGAGATGCAGAGTTCAGGATTGTTGTTTGTACCTACATTATTATTATTATTATTAAGTATGTACCTATGTAAAGCTTGCAGAGAAGAAAATAATATATCGAATACAATTGACGGAATACTCCTGACTTCCACTCTAATGAAGACATAAACTTTTCAGACAGGGGATCATTAAGAAGGCGGTTAATTCCATATAACTACATATATACCTACATGCCAGTGACAGGGCTATACTTTTTACATCAGTCATGCTTCGAAATGACATTTTGAATTATTACCAAAATTCGGTGTAGGAATTGAAGGAAATAGGAAATACACGGTTTTCAAAATTTTACCTTCTCCTCTTCCCGTTGACAAATTTTCAATTGGATAGTAATAGGGATTTGAGACAGTTCACGATCTCATAATTTTTGTATAACAATTTCTTTTTTTTTTGTAAGGCATGCGGCGCTTTTTTGCATATGGAAAGCACGCCACTGCTACATACACATAAGTTCTTGTAATAATACTAAAATATAACTACATACATTATGTTCAATACATATGTACCTACTGCAAGAAAAGAAGGTTTGTACTTCTTCATATGAAGGTGTATATAGAGGAGTTCAGGGTCGTATTAAAATACACATGTACACTGTCTTAAACTTAACATATTTTACTAGTTTGCATATCCATGAACCCAAATAGTATTTGCATTATTATCTACTCGTATTATTCTCTTATTCTGTCTGCACTAAGTGAGTTGTCTTCTATAATATTACAGTACATAATTAGTATTACTACACAATAAGATAAATCCTTGCGTCTCTTATTTACGTTATCAGTTACCTATTGAATGTAGCTATGTATTGATGAAATTATTGTTCATCAATGTTGAATGATCTACTTCAACAATCTACATTATATGCAACTTATTTATTTACTTCAGCCTTTTTCTTGTATTCGGTAGGTATATAACAAAGGCCATCTTCTAAGACGTCCATTGTCCATTGCAATATGGTATTAAAATTAATACTTGTGATATTCATTTTATTCCTTGCTATTTGTCCAAATATTTTTAAAGATCGCTCAGATACGCCCAGAAGAGTACATTTCTTACCTAATTTATCCTGGATATTCTGATAATCTTTGTTGTATCATTGTGTTCCTATTTAAGAATAATATAAAATGGACGATCTACCTAGATAATATTGGTGTCAGCTGATGGAGATGATGGAGGATTGAATAGCATAATCACCAGCTTCAGAAGCAAATTGAAAAATGTACTCTTCATCGGCGCCCTTGAGGCGGTCTAGGGACTGTTAAACGGCGTCAAAACAAAATCATTCAGCAACAAATGTTTAGAATATTCACTAATTTTTTTATTGTTTAACCAGATTTGGGTGCAGATGACAAAACCAATCAGAAACCCCGATTGGAGAACCATGTCTACACAATGCAATATTGTGTAGAATCTTATCGGAAGAAGTAAGAAAGGTGTCCCAAAAACATTTGTTGCAGACTGGTCGAACTAGCAGCCGATAAAGTATTGAACTTAATTGTTCCAGCGCCATTATGACGGGAGATCGCGATCTATTTGAGATCTGAAAAATGAGATCCCAAAAAGATGGTTGCTTCTAAGGTTTGCATAAAGCGTCTCTCGATTGGTGGACCTTAAATCGTGACAGTGAGAATGGTGGAATTGGTGAACGTTGTCCATGAAAATCATTCAGAATCATCATCATCATAAAGAGAAATGTGTAATATAGCTTATGTTTAGGAGTATAAAAACACGGGCTCAAAAAAATAATGATAAATTTATTTAAAAGCACTAAATACTGACCTGAAGAAATTGATTTGGTATACCTAACGAATATAAGTATTTGTTATTTTGATTGTAAAAGAGTTAATGATAAATTTATGTGTGCCGTCAACACTAGTGTCTTTGGTTAGCTCCTAAATTTCTTTCTTTCTCTTACTCTGGTTAGGTGCTGTCTTTCTTCATTTTACTACTCACGTCATTCAAATCGCGTGATTGTTGCCAGTAAAGAAGTATAATGTCGACATTTTTTATATTTTTATTATTTCTTTATGGTAGTTGGCTAAACGACAACCAGTGGCGGCAACATACTCAATTTATAAAAACGACATTGATATTAATTTATAAATTAATTATAAGTAAAGAATAAAAAATACAAATATATTGAACAATCTTCGTAAAATCTGGATCACATCGAGCAAAATCTGCATTGAGTGAAACATATTTTTTCCAATGGTGCCGATGAAGATGTTCCAGATGATTTTGGTTTATTGTTGTAAATGTATCAATACGTAGGTACCCAACAAAAATATTAATTTGGGCATCTACAAAGTGTGTAATCTACAAAGTTTAAATGGTTCGTCAGTGCGTGTGGGATGATTATCAATTAATTTTAGTACTTTTTCAGTCTCAAATGAGTCGTACCTACCTATAATTATTTTCTTATTCGAAATTATCATTTAGAATGGCAGCAGTATTTCAAATTATGCATGTGTCAGAAAATTATTTTATAGTTTAATAAGATACATGTTTCGTTTCTCGAATCATTATAATTATTTTTATTTTATAAAAATGATACCTATAATTTTTGATATGTCACTGGCAAGTTCAAACACGAGTCCTTAAGTAATTGTACGAAGTGGGTAAATGCTCCTGAATATCACATGCTGTATACAAGAGGGTACATAGTTATTAGTTCGTTAGGTATAGTTTTTGTGTATTTTAATATTACCCAACTATGTATTATAGTAATTATGCAGGGCAATAAAACTATATTAATGTTACTCAAAATTCTTTGCATATTTTTCTATAACTAAATACACATGCAGCCGTAGGTACTCACATAGAAAATACATATTTAGATATGCCTAGTTAGACTTGTATAAAGTTAGTCCGGATTAATTAAAAAATCATGTAACTTTGTCGAAGTTTGTAATTTGATTATTTTTTTTTTCCTCTTCAGTGTTTGTATTGAGTTATGTTCATTTTATTTTGGTGCATCCATAATATTTTGACCATTATATTTGACCAATACATTTATAATTTTAATTTTAATAATAATAATAATAACTAGACAATTTATAGTGCGCCGTTTTGTGGAATATATTCACTTCAAGGGCGCATCCTAAAATATCGTGTTTATACCTATGATTGAAGCCTGATACATATAATACAAATATTAATAAGCTATTATAAAAACTAAACATATATAAATAACAATAAGTTGTACAATTTATATCATTTATATGATATACCAAACAAGTGTGTCTTTAATCGACTCTTGAACAAATCAAGAGACTGTGTTTTACGCACTTGTTCAGGAAGATCATTCCACATGGATGGTCCAGCCGAGCTGAAGGCTCGAAAGGAATACTTAGGTCTCCCTCTTACACCGATTTCCGTCAACCTGACACCCGTATCAGAACCTGACCTAAGAGTGCTTTGTCTTTGATTTGGAACTTGCTGTCTACAGAGTTCTATCTACTGACTTATAATGTAATGTTGTAATGTTATGATATCACATGGATTTTAAAAAATTAATATCATGACGTCATCCATAAATATTTTTTGCTCTTGACCAAAATTTATTGAACTTTTTTCACTTCAAATTGTATTCCACTGTTTATTCTGATCTTGTTTTATGTTGATCTAATTGATTGGTGTCTTTTTATAAATAGGTACTCTTGTGACTATAAATATATTGTATGTATGTAATATTTTTTATCAAATTAAAAGTTTAGTTATAAAATTATAAAAAAATTCTGTGGTATACCTATTTGATATCAGGTATGTGAATCGAAAATTAAAATTACTCATCAATATGAATATTTTTCCATCTTCTTCTTCTTCTCTACGTGTCTTGTCGGGTCCCCCCGACGTTGACGACCACCTGGAAGAAAACCTTCCTGTTCTGGAGAGCACGAAACAGCTCCTCCACACCTCTCATCTCAGTCCACTCCTGAATGTTCTGGAGCCAGGAAAGCCGCCTTCTTCCAACCCCTCTACGGCCCTCAATCTTCCCTTCTATGATTAGTTAAAGCGTGGCATATTTTTCTCCTCTCATTGTGTGACCAAAATATGAAGTTTTACGGAGCTTGATTGTTGTGAACAATTCTCTATGAATATTTGCTCTACGTATTGCTCCATAATGTATTTTTTAATTTTCCAAATGGCAGCTAATGTTTCATGATCAGAATGCACCGCAAATAATTTGGCAATATTATCTTGGAACAATTTTTTAACAGCTAAACTTTGTTTATGAGTGAGATTTCATTAAAACAGGTGTAACAGTTGGATTTACTATTATTCTGTAATAGTAGTTATTTAATATCTACTACTGTACTATTCTTATGGTTGTAGGGGAAGGTTACCTAAGGCGGGACAATTTTTTTTGAAACGTTGTAATTTAGTCGTGAATTGATTTTTTTAAAATATTTTTGTTAAATATTAAAGTTTAAGGAGTGTTCAATCAACCGAGATAAAATAATCGTGTTTTGCTTCGTGTAGTTTTACACACTATCTTTTTTATTTAAATCTGTCTTTTTCCCGTTTTAGGTAACCGGTTACCCAAAACGGGACAAGGTGTTACCAAAGAAGAAACATGAGTACAAAAAGGTTCCTTAATTACTTTTGCTATAATTTATCAATAAAAACGTTTATATACATAAATATTAGAAAAAATAATATTTCATGAATAAACATATAGAGTCTTAGAACATAGTTTAGAGACGATCATTATCAGTATCAGTTTTCGGTGTTCCACTCATTGCGATTAGTTTATCGTGCATATGAATATTTTGAAAAAGTCGCAACTATATGAAACAAATGAGAAATAAAGATGTACCTTTAGTTGAAAATTTTTGGTTTGTTCCTAATTATTTTGTTTTATATAGGAAAATAATTTCAGTATATGGGTTACTTAAGACGGGAGATGTCCCGTCTTAAGTAACTCGTGTTTGTCTCGTTTTAGGTAACCGTAACAAAAATAATAATTTGTTATCGTGTTCCTACATCTTCATAATTTATAAATAAAAGTTTATATAATATATTAAAAAAATATAATACTTATACGTCAATGCATAAAAACATTGCCTACCTTGTAATTTTGAGGTGAAAGTAGACAAGATGGCGAAGATAAATATTGATTCAAAAATGCAAAAATCACAAATTGCACACGCATGCACTCAAACCTCAGTCAAATTCCGATCTGATTTAGGATTACCTTCATTGCGTCTAGTATCTACATTTCTGTGTTGACAATAGTCTGCCATCTATAAGAGGATCGGAGAATTTAGCTTGTCCCGTCTTAGGTAAAATCCCGTCTTAGGTAACCTTCCCCTACCTAGTAGAACACATACAATAGGTGTAGTATGTAAAGGTAGGTAGGTACCTACAGTAAAACATTATAGTTATTACCAATTACATATTGCATTTTATATTATTACCTAGATGAACATGAAACATCAGCAAGCAATAGAAAAGTGAGGGCGTCTTGTACCTCGTTAGTTTGGGGTCATTATTGGGAGCCCAGCCCTTATGGGGTGTTCACATTTGGCGAATATCGCCAGGAGAATTTCAAAATATAACGTCAGGCGAAAAAACAAAATTCGCCGTACGCCCATTGATCGTCACACCTGTTCACACAGTCCACCGATTTAGAAACGATCTGTCAGATGCGCTTTGATTTTGACACTGTTTTCAAAATGGCGGACGTCGAGATGGAGATCGCGAAGTGTTTATTTTTAGTCGAAAATGTTATAGTAGAGGTTATAAGGCGCCTTTTAATTAAGGAAACAAACGCCACAAACCAACAAAAAAGATAACAGCTGTCACGAAGCGGGAAACATTATAAAATTTATAGGTTATAAAGCTTTTACCATAGATACGAACGCCGCGCATATCTGCGCATGCGCAAATCGTTCAATCGGCCGAGAAAGTTGGAAGGTGGTCAACTCGAGACGATATCGTTTCGACTGGTTTTTATCGTTTCAGACTAGCTGTCATTTTGTTCACACGGTTCAAATGGCTGGCGATATTTTGGTGCCCTGGCGATATTCGCCAAAGTGAGAACACCACATTATAGTGTGATAAGACCGATGAATGATAATATTGCAATCATTGTAACTGTCTAATATTGATACAAAGTAAAGAGGGAAATAGAATACCTACTTACTATTCATTTCAAATAAATGAATTTTAATTCCCAATATTTATTTATTTATTGAAAACATAAGTTCCACACTTGGTCGCAGTTTTCGCATGAAATAAACAATGAAAAAAATATACGAGAAATATAATGCAATAGATTAACTTACCAAAAATTTCGATAGTATGTTTGTACGTTGAAAATTTACGTGAGCGTAGCGTAGAAAAAAAAATGAAGTGTTTTAAATTTTTTAGTTAAAATATTTAACATGAAGTGCCACAGTGTTTACTGCAAAGCAATTCAATTGTTTATAAGAAATTGTAGAATTAGTTGATATTCTATTAAGTTTTCTCTCTGTAAGCTTTCCGTTGAAAGCCATTAACTTATTTTAGGTAAAAATTCTCCAATAAATAATCGATCAACTAATCACCCATTAACGCTTCTCTTGAATACAGCCCAGAAACAAGCCTTCTCCATTCACAGCGTCTCTGCGCCAATTGAATCACCCCATCCCACGATATTTCCCGCTCTCTTATGTCCTTATCATAGGAATAGTATATTGTGAAAGAGGTACGTTTCCTATAAGCAGTTGGATAAATTATGTAGTTCTTGTATCATCCGTACACCGAACAATATTGACGATAGAATGATTAGTATCTAATTACACTATGTGCATGTCTAAGTATGTAATGGTTACTATTATAATACATATGGGCAGTTTTAGTAACAAGTATACCTAATTGCTTTGCAGTACTTATGTGAATTACCTGAACAGGTATTATGTTTACTTAGGTACCCTTCAACGTCGTATTTTGCACGCAAGATATTAGGTACCTACGTTAGAAAACAATTTGACCATATTTGGAGAAGCAATGCATATTAACACTGTCGAGAGATATTATTCGCATAATTAAAAATGTACATTTTTATTATTGACCAATCGAATTGTATTGACTAATACATATTTTTGCGTTGTGACTATAAACATTCTTCGAATTTTCTAAACCCAGCTCCTTAGTAGATTTTTATATCACAGTAACAGCCATTAATCGAGTTTAAGAAATATTTTCTTTATGTGGAAAAAAATCTGTACTCAATGGAAAAAGTGTTGAACTTGGAACTACATTGACACAATTGAAAAATTATTTCTCATGCAAAATATGTATAGGAAATATTTTTTAGTTATTTATGTATGTAATTAGGTGTTCTAATACCTATTGTAATTTATAAGTATTGAGTTTTCAAAACTCCATGTAAATCAAGAAATAATCGTATTATATTTCTTGATTTATACGAGTAGGTATATTATTTACTTTATAGTAGGAGTCAGTATGTACAAGCTTTAATTTTCATTCATATTTTTCGAGTATTCTATTTAACTTTAGCCCTTTGATGAAAATAATAGACTCGAGTAAGAGAAGTCAAGAAGTTGTTTCTAAGGAGAGTTTTCCAGTATGGGTATACTTCTAGAGTCTCGATGATAATTAAGCTTTTCGTTAAACTCATCTAATATTGTAGAAACTCAGGTACTCTTATTTTATGTGTGATTTATAAGATTAATTGAGGTAGGTGTACAAGATGTTAAAATAATTATCGGAAGCGATTAAAATTAAACAGCTGATGGTTCTGAGGTGGGATCACAACATTTAACAACAAAATAAGCAAATAGTATCATAAACCATAAAATAATTAGAAGTTTCATTCAACGTTATAGAGTATGGTTTTTGATTATCTATAAATGCATAGGATGTTTGTCTTTGTTCTTGTTCGTCTCTATCTACTCCCATCCACTCCTGGTTCCTAGACTAAGGCCTCCTCCATCTCTTCTCATATTGTTTGATTCGAAAGCGTCTGCATCCAATCGATAATAAATTTATCTCACCAGGTTTAACTCTACTTCAGTGGTTTGCATTTAACAAGACAATCTATTTTAAAGATGGACCACAGAATAACAAGCTCGAGTGCATGTGACTGAATGTAGTTTGGTGGGACATGCAGGAGTGTGATATCATTCAGAATTACAATTTATACAGAATTTCCCAATGTGAAGTATTTGAAATTAACAAAATATCGGAGAGGTATAAACCTTGATTTAAAATATATTAAATACAATTTTCATTGTTGAAACTGCAATATGGTGCTTCCATAATAATAAATAGTAGAGGTAGATATATCTACCTTCGGGCCTGTCTTGTGGCTGTCAGATATCTTGAAGGATTTATTACTCTTTCTCCCCCCATCTACTCTTGGCAATAATTCTACTGGGATTGTAGGATACCAACCAATTAATGTTAAAGGTCATACTTGAAAAAATCACCTTAACACATTTGTTTTGATGATCTGACGTATTATTATTATGAAGGCACAGCGGTATACAAAAGATAATTAATTGAATTGTATTAACATCTTAATTACGATACACACAATGTTATTACCCTTGACTCGGATACTTACCTACCTGGATTAGGTTGAAGTTAAAATGTGAAGAAATTACTTGGAATAATGTGCAATCATTCATTTGAAATGCAAGAGAAGGATTGTCTAGAATATGAAATATATTGTTTTAAATCGTTTGATTTATTCGCATATTCAGAATAACTACTACTACTACTACTATACCATCACGGCATATCCCACGAGTGGGGTAGCCAGCAGACCAGCTGCATATAAAACATGCAAGCTGTCTTCTCCGTGCCAATATACAATTAAGACATTCAGGATGGGTGGCAAGAAAAGCATTCAGAATAACGATTTCCTTAATTTATATTTACGTGTTATACGTCTAATATTAGTATATTTTATTAGTGCTAAATTGATCCTGAATTAATTGTTAACGATTAGATGAGTTTATAAAATAAGACAATATTGTACCCATTTATTTAATCGGCAAGCACATAATTATACAAAAAAAAATAGTTCAAGTTGAGAGAGTCATTATTTTTTCGAATTTAGTAAATAATATTTGTTTTTACAGTTTAATTTATCGACTGACGGTTCTTGGTGGAAGTTCATGTTAATAATTTTTAAATGAAACACGATATATTGTTATTCCACTATTGACTTTATTTATTTTTGCGAGCCGGCTTTCAAGAGCTTCCGCTCTCATCGTCAGGCAAGAGAACTAAACTATATATCGTGTTTCATTTTAAAAATTATTAATACCTATCTGTTGTTCTTCAAAGTTACCTAACTGCAGTTATAATTTTAGGATTGCATGATTTTGAAGATTACGATTGTATATAGTAGAATTTTACACAAAAATCATCCAGAATATCAGGTTTTCCTTATATAACATAGAATGCATTTTAAAAAAACCTGACGCCACAATCAACAATAATGTCAATTTCATGTAATATGGACATGAACCGTTGGTTGTTGCAGTTGGTCGGTTTGAACATAGTCCGCTGGTTTTGGTCAAAACTTGGTTGCACCAATTACCGTTTATAATTGAATACGAACAAAAATGTCATCGCTCTTTCGAATCAGACGAATTGCTACTGTGTGTATATTGTTGATATGGTACTGTGCACCTGTCACGACGAAGGAAACATGGCCGAAATTAGGTAAAAACTAGTCGTTGTCCATCCGTCGGAGAACTGGTCTCGATGGAAATGGTTGAGAAGCAATAGGATGACAAACATGTCATGGTGTTTATGAGGATTTTATGTGATCAAATTACCAGCTATATTATTTATTTTAATAATAAAAAAAACTTTTTTGCAAGTGTACAATATGTAATGATTAAATGCGAATTTCACATCATTTTCGTAAACCTGCACAAGAGAAATAATTGTAAAGAATTTGGCGAAGAAGAATTTCGATAGGTACCTAGTACAAATTGACCATGTTAAAATTTGCTACTTGTGAATTGTTGAAAAACTGTTACTATCAAGAATATTATCAGTTATTATTGTTAAACTAATAAATTATTAATAAACCTATTTATTAAATTCAGGCCAGCATAAAATATCCAGGAAGATTTTCAATATATAAGATACATTTGACTAATTTGTCTCCTTTAAATGGACTCTTTACTTTTAACTCTTCCCTAAGCAAAAATGTTAATTTTTTTTACGTTAGACAATAATACCCCATATAAATTGAAATGAAACAAAGTGAAAAGTTTTCTACTTATGTAGGTTTACTGAAAGACACTGCCTCAAGACAATATGTACACCTTTTGTACAATGGTATTTTTATTATTTTTTTAAAGCAAATTTTGATGCATAAATATATCGGTAAATCTAATTTTCGTAAAAACTTTCGGTATTACCTACCCCTGTAGCTGACGTGACTAAAGTTTTATATAAACGGGCCTGGAATGCGAAATAATTTCTATTTCTCCTGCTAGTTCTGTATATTAACATGCATTTTCTGTGACGGTTGTTATAACTATTATTTTATTCAAATATGTCACAAACCTCATCTAGAATGCATCGTTTAAAAACGAAAGATAAATGGAATTACTTTACATATATTATCATATATCTAATAATCTAATTAAATCAAATAATTGCAATTTATTATTTAGTTCATTAACAATAGTATATTTCTATAATAATATGATATTATTTTCATTTCCCAGCAGCATAATGGTTACCGCTAATACTGTGTTGTGTTGTATCGAGTCGTCCATTTTTTAGTCCCATCTCGATGAATTCACATCCGCTGTTGTTTGTTGTAAGAGAATGCAATATTATTAATACTATCTACCAACATACATACAGTTTGTTAAATAATATTAAATACATATTACTTACTATTTGTCACAATTAAAATGAATTATATTCTTCAAATTCTCATTAATTAACTCTATAATTTTGTATAATGGTAATTACGTGATTTAATAATATGGAACAAATTAATTAAAACATTGTTTTGTTTAATAAACATTCTTAAGTATTATTCACTCGCCTATACAATAATACTGGTGGTTTATAAGATGTTTAATTTATACATATTATTAAGAAGAAGAGAAGCATGCTGTAAGAATATTTATTCATTTTCATGATAATGAGCTAAATTGTTTCATACCTGACTAGAAACAAAAATCTGTTTTTTTTCGGACCACTTTATGAAATAATTTTTAAAAATAATCTACTCATAAATTTGCAATAAAAAACGTTGTATCCCAAATGCGATAGGAAGAGAAGACGAAATGCCAATTTTATCGACCTATCCACATGCTTCCTTCGCTTCCTCTACATGCATATATGTTATCATTTTGTAGATTATTATAAAAAGCAGCGTATTGAGTTTGTATTGAATAAAATAACTATAGTTACCGAATTAATTTTGTCAATAATATTGGATTAATGTCATTTATTCGGTGCTGAAGTTAGGAAAAGTGTAGAAAAGTTATTTACCTATAATGTTGATAAAACAAAGGATTTTCATATAGGTAGGTACCTAAGATTATCAATTCAATTCACATTTGCCCTCGCAATCACTTGAATTAAATTACACTTATACGCCAATAATAAAATATAACATCGCATTGAAATGGCTGATTAAATGTATTAAAATTAATTGCAAGCTCCACTCATTACTTGGTACCTAGTCTTGTTGCAGTCAGACAACTTCAAGTTTCAAGACGTTACATTTTAGTATCGAAAAACAGCAATAATTATGATAATAATAATCAGTATAGCATTTTGCAATAATTATTTCATATTAATTACCTCGTTAATTAAGCTCCTTGGACATCCCACGCGGTTTGGCTGCTAATTGAGTATTGTGAATGAATGTTAATAGTATATGCCTACATAAGATGACCAACATACTGTCTAATGGAGACAGTATAATAACAGAAATGGGAAATAACAGTGAGTAAAATTGCAATATATTTATTTACAGATCCACGACGAAAGCCTTTTACACGCTATATAAAATATTTCAATCAAAATAATTAAGATATTCTGTGTGCTGATTTGTGTTAATTCTGCTGTTAGGCATTCTTATTAATGCTATGTGGCACACTTGGCTGAGAATAGGAGAACAACCCAGGGTTGTTTACTAGAAGTTATTCGGAAATTAACGCCATTTTTAATGAGAAGAATTCATAAATATGGTGTTTTTTTTAATCTGTTTATTTTTTCTAATTTTAACAAACACAATGTATTTGTTCAATAACACTAATTTCCGTTTGTCAATATCTACTAATAAACCCAAAGTTTGTCAAAAAGGTAGGTACAATCAAAAAATTAACTAGAATTTAAAATTGTTTACCCACTAACAATCAGGATTTCAACGACTGTCATTTAGCGTTAAATCTTTCCCCATATCACGAGAAAACTGTACCAATAATTTGGTAAATATTGTTAGAGAGTGAGTAACACGATTCGTTCAACATGTCGTCACACAAGGACATATTATTATCATCATCAGCTATGTAGGTCTAACGAGCCATATCTCCCCTTATCCTTAAGCCGAGTTGAGCTGAGTCGCTGCTGGCTGTGGACCCATTACGAAGTTTATAATATTATTATTTATATGTACATACTACCTACTTACCTACCCCTCTTGTTAAGCTGATTTTGATTAAGCGCCCCGTTTAATGTCAAATCGGTTGTTATGACTTCACCCTCTTTGAACATTCCTATATAATCCATACACACACCTAAACTCTTTATAATAAATCAATTATTTAGTCTGAGAATTTTAAGTAACTATATATGATATAAAAAATGCATCTTAACTATTTCAATTATTTGAACATTTATGTCGTAATACAGTGCAGCGTTGATGATTTGAAATGGACAATGATTATTTAAATAATTTTTAATCTTACACTCTGCATACGTAAAAAGCGTAAAATATGGTAAATAAATAATAAATTTCCCAATCCATTTTCAGTTTTTTATTAGGTATTTAACTTGATAACGTGCAAAATAACTCAACATTGAGTGGAATGCGTAAACAATTGTATCCATCAGGCATATCCTTCAAGTGGGGTAGCCAGCAGACCAGATGCATATAATAAACATACCTACAAGCTGTCCTCTCCGTGCCAATATACAATCAAGATTGATTGTCAAAATTGTGCTGCATGAAAATGATTTTAATTATACGTTTTAAACGAGTTTCATATGTTGGGTACATAAAAGGTATATAATATAAATACAAATTGGCTTCTTACAAATAGTAGATTTATCAGTAAGTTTTTTCATTTCATTTGTTAGTGCTACGCCGGGTATTACAAATAATACAGCACAAAGCAAAGCACTTATAAATATTTAGCTATACTCTCTTCAATACATACCTAGGTACATATGTATATAATAATATTCGCTTTTCACCCTCCGCCTATAGTAGATATTATTAGGTAGTCTGGTTGTCTCATTGATTGTTCAGCATCCCTTCAGAGCTAATCTTACATCGACCCCGTGATTTCCTTTATACAACACACTTCTTAATAGACCATAAATATATCTATTTAACTTACTTACTTACTAACAATACTACTACTACTAATACCATAAGGGTGATAATAATATATCAGATATTATACTTACTTAATATTACTCGCATTATCTGCTTTGACTTGGGTGAACATAATACCTACTACATATTATTAATTTTCTATACCGATACCTATTAATTCTCTATGTAAATGTAACATAATTAAATATGGTGGTTGTTAACAATCAGCATACAGTATTAAGTAACTAGTTATGTATTTGATAGTTAGCGAAAAAGAGACGCGTTTTTTTCTCGTTTTCAAGGTTTCCGACGGTCTGATGTATGGTATTTTATAACAATACTATGACAACGATATCAGAACGTTAATAATGTTTTGTGAAGAGGTTGCTTCGTAATAAGTTTATGGAGATAATTGAGTAACTCTTTTTCATCCCTTTTTAAGGCAACTAACCCTTGTTGACCCATGTGAAAGAAACTTAAATTTTTACTTTAATTTTTCTTGTTTCTTATGAAATGTATAAAGAGGATGGAATGCCTGATGGATTTATTTCTTCACTTTATTCCAATTTTTTTGACTACCAAAGTAGTTATATAGTGAATATGAAAGTGTATCAAAGTAGTGGCATGTATCACAAAAGTTAACCAATGGATACTAGGATTTTTTACTAAATTAGATTTTACTTTAAATAAGACTTTCTTTCGATTTTTCTACCGAACGATGCGATAGGTACTATAGATTTATCTTACTATTGCAATTGAATGAAAATGGTTCAGTATACTATAATTTGTATGTAGGTATGAGATTTATGTATGGAAGATTCTGCTCGACTACTATGGAGGCGAAATACAGTAGCATTACAAATGCAAGAATGATACTATTGTTCTAAGAAGACAAAGATATCATGATTATAATAAATACTATTCTCCAAGTTGTGTAAGTGAGACAGAATGAAGCCATCACATTAGAATAGATCAGACATAATAATAATAATATCAATATCAAGTCTATTCTATAACGTTTGCAAGAGAGAGATGGAATGTAGGAGTATGATAATATCATTCTCATGTTTATTTTATTGCAGAATGAATTGTAGGCGTGGCCAACACATGCAATGCTAGCAGCCAGCAATAGTGTGAATGATTTTGCTTCATACAAGTACATAGGTATATAGCTAAACATGGTTTGTTTGTATATGTGATAATTAGTTTAAACGTATGAGTGAATTGCTTTTCTATAACAAATGGTACTATTGCATACCAATATAAATTATGTTTGCAGTGGAGTTTAAACTCAGAGTGTTTTTACCTCTGGTTATTATTTTTCAAAATGAAAAGACAAAAAGTACCTACCTACTAATTATTTTGTTTTTTATTGTGGTGTGACCAAAATATCAGTCATTTTAGAAGTAGGTACTTTTGAAACGGTCGATTGATTGTTACGATATAAGCTGCGCCATAGCAAATCATCCATCACCAACAAAAATTATGCAGGTAGGTTATTTTGAAACAACATTTTTGATCGACGAAGTCAAATCCACGAACAATATTCATGGTTTGTCTTGTAATTCAGTTCAAGAATAAATAGACGATGTTATACGAAACATTATTTTTAGTTAAAAATTACAAATTCTAGTAGGTAAGTATATAAAAAGTACAAAATTTAATAAAATATCATCATAACGAAACGTGGTGGATTAGGAAGACAAAGAAATATGCGAGATAAGTAGTTACATATCAAGAATCAACAAAAGCATCATAATATAATCTAACTAATGATAAAAATAATAAAACACTTCTACCGAATAATAATTCTCAAGTTGCCAGGCCCGGGTTTGGGTGACTTATCACCCGCAATAATAACGTCCTCCTCTTTATAAGGTCGTTAAGGAATTTTAAATTGCCTTTTCCCCGCTGAAAGTTTTCTTTCCTTTTTTATTATTGTCACCCTCATCTCTCACCCCAGTCCTCCCCCTTCCCTTTATTCGTCGCCTCGTCTTGATGCTTAGCCGTAGATTTGGCGGGAAACTCGTAAGAGACTTTTTTCTTTTCGAAATGATTTGCATTTCAATTTTGGTTCATCTTGAGTAGGGTGACTATTAGATGTTCAATTTAAGAAAACGAACTATTTATTTTAGAAACTGATAATTATTATAAGTTATTTTTTTAATAGATACCTATGTTTATTCTGTTTCTATACCTAGATAAAAAAAAACAATGTCTGGATCATGTAAACTCAATTCTAAGGAAGATAAACACGTTTTATAGAAGTGCATAGAGTATAAGAATATGCATCTTTGAAATAATAGAAAAAAGTGTGAAAGTACCTACTCCAGGGTGTATACATTTAGATTTCTCAGTTTTCTCTGCAAGATGGCTTTATTGTTTTACGTTTTTTTCTGGATGAATTTAAAGTGTGTGAAAACAACCAAATTAATAGAAGAATGCTTCGTATTCATTGGACTGATAGAGTCACAAATGTAGAGGTGTTAAGAAGAGCTGGAATAGACAGTGAACTCCTGTTGGATGTCAAAGTGCGTAAGATCTAATATCTGGGTCATATAATGCGTGGAGAAAAGTACCACATTCTGGGTTCGATCATGACAGGCAAGATAGAGGGACGTTAGGGGGCTAGCAGTAGGCAGACATCGTGGCTGCGCAATATACGAGATTGGACTGGAGTGAGAGGTGTGGAGGAGTTATTCCAGACAGTGCAGGACCGAGAAGCCTATGCCAGAGTGATCGCCAACGACGTCGGGGGGACTTGACAGGGCACTTACAGAAGAAGAAGAAGACAACCGGCAAGCCTTTGGCAAAGGACGGACACCATTGAAGAAGTTTTTATTCTGCAGTGGATGGACACGGGGGCTCAAGAAGAGAGTTATTCGTATAATGTTGGCAGATAGCTGACATTATAATATGTACCTTTATCAACAGATCCAACTATTAATAGATTAGATGGAAGTGTTAGATGGAAGAATACGTGGTTAGATCGAAGAAATCACTATAAAGTGATAATTTCGCCACTACATATCATCACATTATTTTTTATGTAAACTGCTTTGTTGATTTTCTTATGTGTATTATGATGTGCAAGAAGAATAAAATAAAAATAGAAATATCACAAAAAATATGTTGAAAAAATATTCCGTTGTTTTGTTATTGCTTTATGGACATCCTAGTTGGTGGTTAGCGTTAATGCTCCTTGACATCTTTATTAGGTTATATTCAATATGAAAAATGGGACATTTAGTAAAACGTATATAGCAAAGGTTTACGCATCTCGGAGACATTAAGAGAGCGCTGTAGGTGGGAATAAGACAATTACGGTGTCAGACATTAAATCATGAATGTCTTCTTAATTGTCTAAAAAAATATCAAAATTTAAAACGTTAATATAATTGTAAAGGGGAGATATTATGGTGTTATAACATTCGGATGCGATGTAATGTTATGGAAAGTTATAAATTTAATTGCGCTTTTTTTATTCAGGTGCTGAACAAAAAAAGCTCTGCAAGTTTTCATACATTTGTAAGTTTATGAGATTCAATTTAAGTGTGTAATAAAATTTCCAAATGAAGTATGATATGAATAATGCATTAAGAAGTTGAAGTTTTATTTCATTTTTCCTCTCCATTTTTTTCTTAAAATAAGTAATATCATAATATTAAAGCAATGAATTTCAATTCCACTAAACGATTTTGTTCTCATCTTTGATGGTTGAAAGATAAAGCAATATTAAATTAAAATCGCTCTTTATGTCTCTAATTATATGTGATGTAAGTTTTCCACAATACTAATTAAGAAATCAAATATTTTAATTTTAATAAATAAAATATAAAAATATATTATTGAGCACTGTTTAATCTCCACTATGGTTTATTTGAAAAAGGGAAAAAATGACCACTCTTACATAGCATGTTTTTTTGCCTTTTTTTTAAATCTTTCCAATGGCATATTTTAGTTACAAAGGATAAATTTTATTTCGTTATCATAAATAATATCGATAACTACATAGCTTTCTCAATCAACGTATTTGAATGATTGGGTAGAAATGAACGTGTATAAAAAATTACAATATTTATATCTAGATAGTTTATTATTTGGATTTGTTGGAAGAATTCGCTCCGTTGCGATAAATTCAGCATTTATATTTTCACTGTCATAAATATCATTTTTTTAAAAGGACATACATATCTGGGTTTTTGTTATAAACCCAAATACACCTTTATCAGTAAGATAAAAGCTTGCGTCGTGAAAGGGGAGTTTGCCTGCATCTGGGATCGATCCGCGCATCTCATGTACATGCGGCTGAGACTCTTCCCCCAGGCTGGCAACGAACTGTTTTTCTTTGTAGGTATAGTTATTTTTAATCAATATTTAAGTATGAATAAATAAATAATTTCATAAATATGTAATGCTTGTTAATCTTTTAATGAAACAATTGACTTTAAAATATTAATTGAGAAAAAAACATAGATAATATTCTAACATTCTTTAGACACTTGTTTCCACAATATAATTGTTTTCAAAACACGAGACCACCAACAAGCATACATAGTTTTCAAAATAATAATAACAACATTTGTATTTTAGATATTCAAACATGATCCTAAAATCAGATTGAATGGACTTAAACATAAACCCATTATTAGTTGTAAAGATAATAATATAATAATCCTTAGATCTTACATAACATAGATTCCGAGATACAGATCTGACATCTTTCAGTGATCCATTGTATCACGTGGTTAGTTGGCAATACATAATAATAAGCCAACTTTAATTCTATTTTGACAGACTTGTAATCCTTGGAGATTTTGTTGTATTTAAAATAATATTATTATGTTTTATTTAGGTGGTATTATTAAATAAATGACAGCATATTCCTGTTGACACTTCAAGAGAATTTACATGATGTATTATGTATGTGAATTATTAATTTGTCTTATTTTTATTGTTCAACTTGTAAAAATAAATTATTTTGAAGAATAAATCTTATTTTAGTATTTCTTATGCTCATCCAAAAATACATGATATTATAAATAATGTTTATATTTATCCGTCCCATCAAGGCAACTCCCAAAAATGAGGTAGCCAGCGGAACAAGTGGTTAAATTAACATGCACGTCATCCTCTCCATGCCAATAAAAGTTAAGATATTCAGGATCGATGGCAAACCTCATCGCTGAACTAAAGATGTTAAATTTCCTTAAATATCTACCTATTGTTTACTAGGAGGTTCACGGAATTTCTTTGAATTCAGAAAGTTTAATTAAAAATTTTCATGATGATTATAATTTGAAAATAAAACTGAAAAGTGAAAATAGTGCTCCACAAAGAATACTAAGAGATTCAAATTCCGCAAGCGAATTCTACTTAATCCAAAAAAAAAACCGTATCACCTGTAATCTTGTGCATAGAGAAAAAATTAATTGCTAATACTGTACTAGGTATATGATACATA
This sequence comes from Athripsodes cinereus, assembly GCA_947579605.1. Classification (NCBI taxonomy): domain Eukaryota; kingdom Metazoa; phylum Arthropoda; class Insecta; order Trichoptera; family Leptoceridae; genus Athripsodes; species Athripsodes cinereus. The sequence continues at coordinate 9,391,177 of OX388309.1, forward strand.
GACACTAACTAAATTTTCAATTAAGTATAGAAGTATGAAAAAACTGTAAATCTATTTGTAATTTTTTATCCAATTCCATATTATACAATGTTTATTCCATGTTTCAATATCACACACACAATGGTTAGAATTCATTCAATTACCTGCATATAATCGTCTCATGTCAACAGTGATCCATAGATTTGGAACAAGATTAACCGATTTCAATTTTTCACACTCAATAGATCACAGATTTCTTGGATTTAAGGTAATCTTGTTACATAGTGGATAAATCTCAAAACTATTTTGTTGTTATTGAGATTTTAACAATGAAAACAAACAATAATTTTCAATGGATACCTACACTTAATCTTTATGGGAAATTGATTACGAAGTTTGGAGAAAAAAATTCTATAGAAGGTAGGTACTTATATAGAATTTAACATAAAGATGTAGGGTTTTTTATACTCACATGGTGTCTGACTAAATGTGAAAATGAAATACCATGTTTCAATGATTACATATGTTATGTTATTAAATGGTTATGTTATGTTATGTTATGTTATGTTATTATTAGCTGTCGGAGAGGGCAGAAGACTGGCGGGCCGCCCTAGAAGAAGCTGACAAGGGCAGGTGTCAAACTTGTGTGTTGAATGGCTTGCTTTGGAGTGGCCAGAGGTCCTGGAAGCGGCGGTGGACAGGGATCTCTGGAGGAGGTAACTATGCGCAATGGGCCCCCGAGCCAACTAGGACAAGGGAAAGAAGATGTATGTATGTATGTATGTAACTAATTTGTTTGTTTTGTAATAATTGAAACATGCTATAGGTACCTTTTGTTATATGTTTGTGACAAAAGTGTTATTACGTAAATATATTGACAATTTAAAGTCGTTTTTATTGGAATCATTACAATTGAAATTTTCTTGATAATAATGAATCATATCATTTCAGGATGATGAAGAATTTGGGAAGGCAACTAATACCTATGTTGGAGCTAATATTTATGTAAGATGTGTGGAGAATAGTGAATTTGGATGCATGCTCTTGAAAAGTCTTTTTATCTCCCAGTAGATGGACATGGGCTGAACAGACAAGTATGTAAGTAAGCGATAATTTAAGATAAAATTCCCGTAAAAAAAAATTCAACATAAAATCAGAAAAAAAATCTAGATAAAAATCGTGAAATCTACCTATCAATCAGAAACACGTTGAAAACATGCAAATAGTCACCACATTATAGAGGTATGAGAGATGCAAAATGTTTGTAAGAATAACAAATAAAGCAAACAAAAAAATCTAATAAATACAGTTATTGTTATATTAAAAAGGATACAATCATTGGACTTAGGTCTGCCAGCTTGTCATTGCTAACAAATAGTAATTATTATACAATTCATCAACCGTTGACAGCAAAGATTTTGCAAAGCAATATTGTAATCTGTTTAGTCTTATGTCATCTGGGAATTGACTTAAACTGCATCACAATACATGAAAAGTTAAATCCTATTGTTGTAACGCGTGGGGTATGAAAAGGATTAGAAACATCTTTCATTATTAAAATGTTTTGTTTGGTAAATTGCAGTTTTGTTTACGTGTGAAAGGATTTACAATATACATTATAGAAAATAATTTAGTCTGCCAAATTTGAAGAACGAATAGCAAATATTGTTATTTTGTTAGTGTGAGGTGTGAACTTTTCTCAAAGGAATTTGATTTGAAAAAGATTATCGACAGGGAGTGACCACTTCGCCTCACAACGAGATTTTTTATAACTGTTTTTTTTTATATTTTAATATAAATATTTGCTTTTACATATGCGTTATAATTTTATTTTATGTAATATTTCCACACCACATCTTTTGTAAATATGCAAAGAGAAAATAAGTTATACTCATACCATCATTGCATACATTTTTCAGTTGTATAAAACTCATAAAATTTTCGATTGAAGCTGTCAGAATCCATACCAACCAAACGACAGTTTTTTTTTTTCATTTTATAAACTTTATAATACATTGAAGGACTTGACGACCACCCGAGTTTTGCAGAAGTTTGGGGACTACCATTAATCCGATTGTAATTTCTTCACTGTCAAATTTATTCACATGGGAGATGTTATATTATGTAGTAGGCAGCCTGATAAATGGGCGACAAGAAATAAAGAATCTTTCTTCATTAGTTCGTTCATTGGACGCAGCAAATAGGTAGTCTTCTTGTTTTATTTCATGGCAATGATCCCACAACGACAGAATGAATGACAGCAAATAAGTATAAACATGATGATTTTTTTAATCAGCTCCCCAATATCCACGAAATTGTATTGATACTAATGTACACATCAAACGATTCGGGATATCTAAATGTCAGACATCTAAATGCTCAGCGTTAATGTGATTTTCATAATCTATTAGCGATTAATTCGCAAGTGAAGTATAAATAATCAATGTATGATTCGCACAATAATTTATTGTCACAGCAAGTAACATTCCTGTTATTATTATTACCTATCTCGTTATTAGTATCAATGTAGCTAGCTATTCACCGATTGACTTCATCTGCTGAAGTTAATGTAGCAATAATATAAATTAAATTAAATATAATGAAGTAAGTGTCTATTGTTATTAATACTATTATCAAATTTAGGGAATATTCACTCTACGAGATAATACGTATTATTATTATTTATATTGAAAACCACCCTATTTTATAAAATTACTCCCTCTAAGCTTGTATTACTATAATTGAAGCTGTGAAAAAGCTGTTTTCAGTAACTGTGAAATAACGACTGTGTAAAATTGCTTTAGTAAGACATTTACTATAGTATTATCGATTAATATTGGTAGTTCAAATTAAGCAAGCGGTCGACTACCGATCAGTTCAAAAAAGTAAGAGATTCTTCCTCTTGTCAGTGGTTAAATGATTCCTTAAATCAATCCATGTTTGTTAACTTAAGTGATGTCCTTTTATTTCTACAGGAAAGTGTCCAAACATGGTCCAAACTAAAAAAAAATATATTATGGCATATCCACGAAGCATGCATATATAAAAAATATTTGACCTCTATATCACGGCATTTCCTACAAGTGAAGGTAGCTAGTAGAGGATATAGTGTTTTATGGATATGAAAGCTATATTATCGAGATATCAATAAAAAAAATAACAGCGAAAAATGTTTCAAGTCCACCATATTCGTGCTTCTGTTAGCTGTTAATAAACAGTATATTATTATTGTTCCCACTCACTCAATTATATCTATTAGATCCACCAGCTTATTATCTCTATGTGGAGTACCCAAGTAGGTAAGTATGTAGGTACCTTATGAACTTAATACTTCTGTGATTGTATGTTTCTAGTACTTATACTTATATAAGTATGTATTTTCTGTTAAATGTTTTCGTTGGTGATAAATTATTTTTACGCTTTTCAATAGATTGACTACAACCCCCTGTGCACGAAAATACAGAAACAAATTAGAAAAAAATCATAAAAATTATTCCGTTGATATCGTGAGGTACTACGTAACGTTTTCAAACATGAGGTAATACATTATTACAATACTCCAATAAATATGTAATTATATAATATTACGTACCTATTAAAATTCAAAAAAGTTCCCTTAGTCTAGGTTTTCATGAAAATTGTACACACTTCCGAGAACCACGTGGCTTGATCACGTGGATCTAATTCACAAGGACGACCGTGTGACGTGCGTGCTCGAGAAATTGTGTGTATGAATGTGGAAGAAGCGAAGGAAGTGTGAAAAGATAAATCTATTTGGCGTTCCGTTCTCTCTGCCTACCCCACTTGAGACACGGCATGAGGGTATAGTATAATAAAGTATAGAGTAACCAGCAGATCAGCCGCATGCACTTAACAAGCAAATTATATCGCCGAATTTAAGAGGTAAAATGTCTTTTATTTTTTGAATTCCTGCCATTTACAGGATTCTTGAAAACTTATGGAAAATGATGACAGCCAATTCTTCGCCGGTCGCTCCACAGAATACGGACCATACTGAAAATATATCTTATTCCTAATACGTATCTGTTGATGTACAGGGGAGCTCCATATTAAATGCTTGTCATCCCAGTACTGAACAACAATAAGGAGAAGTTTATAGAGAGAGTTGTGTATATAATAGGTACCTATTTAAAATCGAATTTGCTCATTCGGTACATTTGACTTGGTAGATTGGCTGAGTAGCTAAGGGTGACACTCACACCAATAAGGGTGGAAGTGGAACCAAATACCTACATAAATAATGTAATCGAGTAATACAAATGTATTTACTTTGACATTGCAGAAGTAATAAACTCGAGGGAACATAAATAAGAATTATTAATTTCGATTATACCTATTGATATTCCAAAACTGCACACAAAATGCAATTTAGATGTTTCGAAAGCTCAGTAAAAACGTGTTCAATGATACTCTGTGTTCATTATTTTGAAAACTGTGAAAAAAGTAGTTATGTTATATTAAAATTATATATAAGATGATGGCAGGTCTATTCATAGTAATTACAGGAAAGAACAGAACACAATAACTATTTATATTTATTTAATTTCGGTTGTATTTTTGTATATTGATAATATCTAATTTGAATGCATTTTTCTATGAAATTATATGTATTGTGATCAATGTAAAGCAAAGAATGAATAAAAAGTAAATAAATGAAAAATATCAATTTCCCTAAAGCAATATATTAACAATAAAAATAATAATTATTTAAAGCTTTTATGGATAATTTCTTGTAACCGGTTGAAGCAGAAGTAAAAAAAACAAATGATCTAACTTTGAAACATCCATTTTCAGGCATCATCAAATACACAGAATTCACAACTTGAAGGTTTCGTTAAAATGTAGTATTAAATTTAGAGAGTATTTATTTTTTTTTATTTTATTTTATTTTATTTTATAAATATATAAGCACAAAACAGACAATAACTACATAAATAAAGTAAGAAAAAAGGTTAATCATTCAGAAATCAGCTATCATCCAATACCATGCGCCACAATTAATTTTAAAAAGATAGGTACCTAACATTCCGGTCATCTCAACATGCCTACATTATACACAGTCTCGCTCGCTCACTCAATCATCACACTAGCACAAAAACAAATCAATAATAATAATTAAAATAAAAAAAGGGGGAAAGGAAAAAAAGGGGGGAGGGGGGGGAGATCACTGCGTACCTGCTGATTCATTTAGAAGTGTGGAAGTGAGTTTTTTAAATACCTGTCTCTTGTAAGCATTCAGAGGTAAAATGCTATTTATGCTATTTATTATAAAATCATAAATTAAATATAAAATTGAGCACATCTGCAAAGTCAATGTGTGTAAGAGTGGCATTTAATAATAAGTTTATTTAATATAGGGGTGTTCCTTTATTTGTGTGTTTATCAATGCAGTGAATAAATATACAAGTTTATACATTTATATTGTATTATACACAATCACATTGCATTCATTATACTAGTTATGTATGAGATATTCAATGGAGTTAACTACTTTTGAAAGTTGTCACCATGATTATGGAACATATGTATGTAAATAATACGATTATTAAATTAAATGTTACCCATACATACATCAAATTGATTAAAAGAGCTATAGAAAATGTATACTTGATATTCTTTGAGTGAAGTGCATTAACAATATTATGTTCTCCATACAATTTCGAATATATTTTTTGATAGATTTCAAATAGACACAAAATGCTTGACAGTAAATTAAATGGAGTGAAAGATTTATGTAAAGATTGCTGAATTATTTTAATTTCATGGATTTTGTATAACATCTTCTTTTTTTTAAGTTATGTCGATAACATTCTTTTATGTCTTGTGGAGTCTCCAACAATGAACAGGTATCTTATTTGTCGATTGTTCTGTAAAAGACAGGTATTCTTAAAATATCACGAATTAGACACTTAACATCTTCAATTCCCTGATGAGTAATTTATTTTATTTTATTTTTATTTTTTATTTATTTATGAAATATACGGCTTGCGCCTTTTTACAAATAACATGATCAAAAAATAATACAGTCTTCACTTACACTGTATTACACACATCACACACTTACAAACGACACAACAGTAATGCCACCTACCTAAAATGCCTTAATTTTTTAACGCACGGACAGAAAGACTTGTATGTTTATTAGATACAAAAAGAACGTTGGGAATCCCACTTGTGGAAAATGCTATGATGGAAAAATGAAAATGAAAAATTATGCATGAAAAAAAATTTTTTTTTCATCTATTATTATTATTGGACAATATTAAAGTGCCGTTTACGTGCCGAAGCACCTCAAGGACACTGTAAAATTCATAAATTCTAGGACATTACATTCACGTCATATTATAAATATAGATAAATACATAGATAAATGTGAAATCTTGGATACATAAAGGTATCCACGTCAGAAGTTCCATACTACATTGAGTAACAAATATTTTAGATACAATATGTATGTATCTATTGATACACACGATTTAAGGAATGTTTGTATTTAAAATGTTTTCTGTTGTTCCATTATTTTAACATGTAATGGGCTTGTGTCGTTTGTATTTGTAAATAAATAAATAAAAATAATAGTAATCAAAAATATTCAATAGACCATATTACAAAAATAAAAAAAAAGATGCAATAAAAATAATACTCTCAATTGGTTTGATTCAAAAATATAATTTTAATGCACGCATTATGTTTAAGCATTATCTCTTTTATTCCTACAGTATATGTATGACGTTTCATGTATGTATTTAGATAAAAAAAATAAACAACAAGGGGAAATTAAAAAGATAGGTAACAAAAATTAAATTTTATTTATTGGCAATTAAGAAACCCTTCATCGCACTGTGAATAATAGAAGTTAGTGTATTATATTACTGGCATATTATACCCGGTATAAAGTCTATATACCGAATACATGTCTTGTGATAAAGTAGCAAAAATTAGGTTGCACCCAACGGAAAGACGACAATTTTTACGCCGAATTACATGTGACGCAAAAACTATACAATCATACAGATATAAAACAAAAACAACGGAATGGTGCAAAGTCGATTCAAATAAAGTTATTAGGAGATCATAATTTTCAGTATTGAACGATACCTAGGTTTTCATCTCTGCGGTGGAGCGTCTCTGCGCCGATTGCGTCACATCTTTCCACGACATTCCCTGATGTCGTTGTCATAGGAACGGTATCTAGGTACGTCTAGAGAAAAAGGAAATGCTTAAGCCTTGTTTCCATACTAACTAAAAGGAATGTTAATCGTTGATGTTTGAATGCATATAAATTTATTCTAGATCTATCTTCGTCTGCAAGATTGTGCAGGCAATAGGTGCTTTTTCTGTGAAGGTGTTCGAGATTTATTTATTGCAAGGTAATTTTTTTATGTGATTGCTCCAGTAATGGAACCTGCTACTGAAAATGAGGGTAGAAATGAAAGAAAGTGTTGTATTTGTATGATAAAATATACGAATTTATGTTAGATGTGTTCAATCCCTGCTCCTTACACATAACAAAATACCGCTTTTATATTATAAATAACGTTTAAAGCGTTATTAATATAATATCTGCTTTTGTTATATTTACAATAACAGCTCCTTAGGGTGGAAGCTATTCTATTATATTATTATGTAATAGCGGCTGTTGTATGTACTTAATATTATTTAAATGATTACTTTTTAAATGTTGATATATTTGATATTTTATTGTTACTAATACGACCAATTGTGGTGTAAATCAACGTTTAAATCCGATTCAATAACAATATTAACTCTCGGGAAACAGGATTTTATGTTATTTTAATATTTTTCCCTATTCAATTTAATGTTTATTATTTTTTTTTAAAACGAGTGCCTTTGTTGAATGCAATTTATTTCCTAACATTAATATTAAAGTAAAGGAAGTATTTACAATGTTATGTGTAATTCTCAAATATCTTGCTTATATCAAAAGGAACGCAGGTTCTCTACGATTTGAAAATTTCATTTAATGATATTTTTTAGAAAGAAGGAATCTGCTTCTGTAGGTGCCTTCAGGTCCCCCCGACGTTGGCGATCACTGTGGTATAGGCTTCTCGGTCCTGCGCTGTCTGGAATAACTCCTCCACACCTCTCATTCCAGTCCAATCTCGTATATTGCGCAGCCACGATCTTTGTCTTCTGCCAGCCCCCCTACGTCAGTCTATCTTGCCTGTCATAAGAAAGAATAAAGGAATGGCTGGAGTTATCTTTAACACAGATTGTATTTGAAAGAGTATATGCCATACTTATATTTTGAAATCAGAATCGGTATGCTGGGTATGCATGTTTTGTGAAAAGTGGACGATTAAAATCACGCCTGAGTTGGAGGGAGGCATTGATTAAACAAGCTGAAATAAATTGTGTACAGAATGCTCGAAATCGGAAATATGGAAAGAAATAAAGACCTAGGAGTAGATGGAAAAAGGCAGAGCTGAAGAACAATAATTAATAAAACTCGCACTTATCAGATAAATAATATTGTCGGCCAGTGTGGCGCGGAGGTAATGCTCTTGCATTTGAGTCACGAGGTGCCGGGTTCGATTCCCGTCCAGGGCAAAGTGAAGAATGACCTTTTTCAAATTGTCGTGGGTCTGGGTGAGCCGGGCTCTCCCCCGGCTTTCCTAGAGGAGCTTGATGGTTGATTTTACCTTGTGTGATTGTAGCTGTCGCGGGCGAACTCATTTCTTCGTCTTTTGTATTCTCCTGTCTCCCTTGGTGGAGAGTCTTTGGTCTGGGTGGGATGTCCCTTTGGGGAGGGAAGCGTTTTCATCGATGGCCCCGGCATCGGCGGCCCTCGGTTTGCCGTCTTAAATACCCAATTAATGTTTCTGGACACCTCAGCTCGGCGCTCTGTACCAATGTGTATATATGTATATGAATGTGTATATTTTATATTGTTTTTTTTATGCTTATGTATTCAGCTGGAAATTCTTTTATTGTTGATATATTTTACGTATGTATATGCTTTTCTCGGCTAGAGGGACATCGAAGGAGTGTAGTCAAAAGATTCCGCACGTGGGGGTTTTGGCCGGCCAGTCCTTCAGACTGCCCATCATGGCACCTCTTGTGTGGACAAATTTGTCAGTGTAGAAATTTTATCGGATAAATGGAAGTCCCCAGACTTCTGAGCTATCCGGGTGGACGGTGGGTCTCCTTCAATGTCGTGGGTCTGGGTGTTACATGTATATGTATGTAGTGCATTGTATATGTGTGTATCGTCGCGTTAGTACCCATAATACAAGATTCATCTTAGTTTGGGACTAGCTCGATCTGTGTGAATTATCTATGTATGTTATGTTATGTTATAATTACATAATCAAAATGTGAAGATATGATTGTATTATTTCTTCAACAAAAAAATCCACGCACGTTCTAAATAAAAATTGATATTATCTGCTATGAAAAAATCACATAATAATATAATTGGAATATATCCGTTCATTTCACGAAAAAGTTTAATATGATAATCATAATCAGTTCTATAGCATCGAACAAAATGTTTATGTAATAATAAAAGCACATCAGATGATAAAATAACAAAGGGATTTGTACGTGATATCATTGTTATTGTTCATACCATTGCAATAACAAAAAACTGTCCTTTTATCCATTCACTGAACTTTAATAGTCGTATCAAATAATAATTATTAACAGTCCCAATGAATCCGCATAATGCTCAGCATTATTATTAGATATCGTTTATATTATTAAATATTAATACACATAGATATATCATAATCAAATGTTTTTGTGAAATGATATTTTCAGTTTTGTCAAAATGTAATTCATGAAATAGTTTATAAGTGAGGTGCTGAAAAACATATTAAAAGCCTCAGAATTAATAAGGATTAAATTAAGCAATGCCACGTTTATAGCAGTTGATTCTAATTAACTTTGACTGAAATTCTCGTTAATACATAACATGTAGGCAATGCGTATCTCAAGTTTGAAATACATAGATGACTTTCACTATATGATGCATACTTCAATGGTTACGAGTGGGCATGCATTTTTGAATAATGTAGATGATTAGGATATATTAAAAACAGAAACTATAGAGTTAGAAACATTACTCTAGAGTGGTTCAAAAATATGAAAAACAGAAACATAAAATAAGTTTCTGTCCAATTGTACCTACCATGAATCTTAATTTACTTAGGCTGCTCATGCATAAAATTTAACCTCATCAGAGTATTAGAATACATATTACACATCAAATGTAGAAGAGAGTAAGACATAAATAAATAAGCAATACTTGTCGTGTCATAATGCCGAGTAAAAAAAAACATATAGGTACTATTTTTTTATGTAATACAATATTATTAACTAAATTATGAATGAATAAATAATTTATTAATCGATGACAGTAATCTTTTTCCGTCATTATTAACTGGCGTTGTATGCCGAATCATAAAATCATAAACTGCTTTAATTTTGTTTGATAGGGAACACATTTTAATAATATTATCTAGTATCATATTATTATCTCACTTATTTATAATAATTATATGAAAAAGTTTGTCTTTTTACATTATGGTTGTATTTCTAGTCATTCGTGGCAAACAATAAAACATAATAATAAATAATAATACTGTCAACCATTGAACGAAAATATTGTACATATAAAACTATTATTAACAATGGGACAAATATTTATGATATGTGTCAGACTTTTGATCTCAGCGCTTTTTTGATTCAATCAGATATATTTTATTCATACCTACATCAAAAGCAAATTGTTTAATTGAAGATATTTCTAAGGTTTTATGGAGGATGATTCTTTAATTGTCATTCAAAATTACATTCAAATAAATGAATTAAATTGAAGAATACTTTGGATTTGGTAAATTATGTTTGAAGGACCATTCTTACACAAATAAATATTTAACAATATTAACTGCACTTTGGGCATAAGTAAACAACATTTTTGAAAAAATATTTATCCCTGATTTTCAGGAGTCCAAGGACTACAACTTATCCGTTTGGGATCAATTTATAAGGAAATAACAATAGAATATTTATGTAATTTGAAACAAGTGTTTCTTTCTACTATTGATTATTTCCCAGAGAGACGTCTTTCGACTTATAAGGTCATTATCAATCTCTTATAGGTTTGATAATGACCTTATAAGTCGAAAGACGTCTCTCTGGGAAATAATCAATAGTAGAAAGAAACACTTGTTTCAAATTACATAATTATGGAATTCTACTACGTGTGCACCGACACAATTAACAATAGAATAATTAAAGACCTTTTAAATATTAAAAAAATATCGTCTTAAATTAAACTGAAAAAGAATAAGATGACACATAGATGACTTTTTCACCATACACGTGAGTACCTAAGTTCATGAATATTTCGTGTGTACTAAAGATTCAAAGAGAACGAACCCTGTAATTTACTACATGTGTCACATAATCAATGAAATATTTGGATAGGTAAATAACTAATCAGCCATTCTTTCTTATATTTCCATGTTTAATAATATATGAATATCTTTAATAAAAATGTTTAATAGTATATTTGATATCCTAAAAATCATCAAAACACAATGATATTAAATTCACAATGGCGTATCGAATCATTAATCATACTAATGGTACATTACAATAAATACATATAATTCAATACTTACATATATAAACCTAAATAATATTATATTCTACAATATATCCCGACCAGTGGGTAGTGTTTGTTCCTTTCAATAGAATCAACATTCAGTAACACATTTCTGAAAACAACATTTAACAAGATAATAATTCATAATATTAATAATATTATTTATGCTTCTTACAAAATATCCTTCATCAGATCACACGTGCTATGTAGAAGATACAGATGCAATCAAACCTAAGCTCAATGCTGTCTCGATGTACGTTTATTCTAAATGAACTTTTGTTCACATCGCTTCATGTCAAAAACAACATATACATTTTGATTGACGTTTGACTGACGACAATTTTCATAAAACAATTACAATCTTTAGAGAAATGCGTTCTTTGTTTTCTGGTGCGTCTAGTCATGCAACCAATAAAAGTCTTTGAAAACAAAAATTCTATATTTGCTTTAACCTATGTGCTAGTGTATGAATGAAGTAGTTAGCGTATCTGCAGATGGGAGGCAATTTTCAGAATGCTTTTATGTGCGATGTCAGTTAAACATGACTAAAAACTGGTTTCAGAACGAATGAACTACCTATTTATTTCTGACATATTAAATAACTTTTCAAATTTTTGACGGATGTGTTTAAAATATTTTAGAATCCATTTTTAGTGATAAGAAATTAGTTACCTATTTAAAAACTGATTCAAGTAAATAATGCAAATAATTTAAAATATAAAATTAACACTTTTTTTGTTTGTGTATCATAAAGATGCCTAGCACTTTCACCAACGAATTGACATCATCAAGGCTGGCCATAAAATATGAGAGAAAATCAAGAGTTGAGTGTATGCTATTAATATTAAATAGTTTATTCGTTTTCTATAAGTAACCATCATAATACAGATGTAATCTATAGAGTTTTTATTTACACCACATCTGTCCTCTCACTTCATATCATTTCAAAAGGCGGCTCTTCATTATTTTTTAAAATATCAGTTTATCATCTTAAATTGTGTGAACTTAATTTCTTCTTTGATCATTTATACACTATTAGCGTAAAACTAAATATCTAACAGATCTGAGACTGCGTATTATATTTTAAAATATTTAATTTTTAAACTGGTATGAATTTAATTATTTTATATTGTATAAAAAGAATTGCATTGCGTTTGTTAAAAAATTAACTATAATAATTTTATTAACACAACTATAATCTTAAATTATTTAAATTGAATAATCCATACTATATAAATAATTTAAATCGTAGATTTTCTTTTTATGTCAGCATTTTGATAACTTTTTTCAACTAAAAACTTTCCATGAATTATGAATAAATACTTAAAGTAATGAACTTATGACATGTACTATTTTTAGATGTTGAGATTCGGGACAAATAATGTTCCTCACGAGGTCATATTAAAGTCAAAAAGACTTTATTCCGCCCTTTATTGATAAAACTAATTTTTATTTTATTTCAATGTTTTTTTTTTCGAATTTCCGATTTTTTTGTGTTGTTCAATACTGGGAGTGCAGAGATGGAAAGAATTTTTAACTGATTTTTCAGGTGTACTGATAACCAGAAAAATAATCGATTTTTCTTTTGTTTTTTATTTCGTATTCTGAGCTTTAACTGTATTTCAACTTGCATGTACACATTGTAAATGAATAATGTAAAAGAAGGAATAATAAAATATATAGGAGGATGATTATTTCAACTGAAAAGGATAAATCATGTATGTAGATTTGAAACAATTATTTCATACATCCATAGTTATGTAGTTATTTCTAAATTAATCGGATCATTGCAAATAAGCTGCAATCTACAATTCAATCAAAATATATTTCATTTCAAAGGGAACTATTTCCAAATTCCTCAAACCAGCCAATTTTTAATAAACACCAAAATATTATTTACAGCCTCTTACTATTAGTGTGACATTATATTATATTAATATATTTTAATAATGAATAGGCCTCGACCATTGTACAGCCGTTAGTGGAACATTATATCATAATACATACACATTATAAATGGCGAAGAAATGGCATTCTAAGTATTGAAATATATGAATAATATGTTAGATCAATGATTTTAGGGCATAAAGGTGTTTCTAGTTCTATTATTATCTCTATAATTCATAATGCGTATAAAGTTAATAATATGCATTATGGTATTCAACTTCATTCATAATACTGTAGTAACAATTCGAGTCACTTGAATTTTATTATGACAGAAGTATTAATATTTGTTACATTATGTTGTAAGTCAGATGCGGTGTAATATTTCATAATCATTTTATTGTATTTGTGCAAAATTTGATAATCATTGCCATAATTATTGAACATTTTACTTTTTCAAGTATTCATACTTAGATATTATATACGTACATTTCAAATATGTATGAAATTTTCTGGAACAATTTTGTATTTGTCAAATTGTTGTGCATTTCAATTTTCGAAAATAATTTGTTACATGATTTCTATGAAACCTGTGTTAAATTATCTTTAAATACAAAGTGATGATTTTTTTATTTGATAATACTGCAATATGTTTTTTATTTTTATTTTATTGGCCCAGAGAGAACGGCCTGCATGTTTATTGCATGCAGTTTGTCTGCTGGCTACCTCACTTATGGGATGGTGTAGTAGTCGTTTTGTATCCATTTCTCTCTTTATGTAACCATACTAACTATCACGAAATCTCTTTTGAGTAGAGTACCTAGTACAATTACATGTAGCGATTATACAAATTGACTCTTTGTGCCATAAATAATAAGTTAATGACTTATCTTGTAATAATGTCTCATTAGTCTCAATCAATTTTAGCTAGTGCTGGTAAAACATATTAAAAATATGTATGCACGTTTCCCGTACTGGTTTATCTATTTATATTAAAATAAACAGTTGGGGTAGAAACAAGAGTCGGTAAAGCAACGGCAAATATACATCACTGATTAAAAAGAAATATTAAAGGTAAGTTAGTAATAAACAACAAGAATTTCAAAAGTGTGTCATCGTAATCTTTAACATTATATTATTATTGACGAAGACAGCACGCAAATCAAAACAAACCAGCAAATTTATTTCACAGAACTGCAAATAATTCGCCACGCCTGAAGCATTGTCACAACTCAAATTAAAGTAGCCGACATGAAATTGTTTAATAATAATAATAATACAAGAAGCCATAACTTCCATGAAGTCAAAATAATAATGTTTTATTTGACATAAATTGATTCAGGTAAATAAATCGTCGATAACTCTTTAAGTAATAGGTGATATAACGTTATATACTCGTATGAAAGTGTTGGTATTCCATAGCAATAAGAGTTATTAACCTTTATTACGAGTTCGATACTTAATCGCTCGTAAATTTGCTGAAGAGAGAGTTGGTGATTGTTATATGTGATGATTGTAATCAAGGATACAAAAAAGATTGCATTTTGTTTACATGTGGCGATCAGTTTTTCATAACATTTTTTTTTGTTTCTTGCGAGGTTTCGTAATGTAACGAACTAAATATACTAAATGTCTCTCATGTTATACAACCCTGTGAATCGGTTTGCAGCAAAGTCTTGCATTTTTCTTTCCAGGCGCGACTCTCCTTAGCTTTTCTTACGGTCTGCAGCTCATACTTTCGCATAGATTGTCTTGATATTCTCAGCGTGGGCACACCCTATGATTTGTCTCTTCAGCCGTATCTTCTATCATTTTTTGTTGAAGGTTTTCGTGACGCATTATGTCTGAATAACATTTGCATATCAATAGCACTTTTTAAAACAACTAATCATATGTTACATAAAAACATATCCAACGATAGTGTTCGTGAATAGTTTTTTTTTTCTGTCAATCCACCCGTAACGAGTGATTTGTGTTGTAAATAGTTGCATAAAAACATAAATGCATAAAAACAAACAAACTTGTTGACTAAATTGATTGCTTGTTTTATAAATGTGCTTACTTTTAAATAAAATAATAAACTTCATTCTCCTTTCTAAAATAATCTCAAGTATTTTCTGATTATAGTCAGAGAAAAATAATAACGTACATTATATACGTGCTTCATAACTGTAAGCTATAAATATATTTGGTTACAGAATTACTGCATCCATGTTTCGCTATCCAATATTTATTCCAATTTATTTATTTACAACATATTTTACGACATCGATACAATTATCATAACAAAACTCTCGAGTTTATACAATACATTGATTGAATACAATAAAAAAAAAATGCTTGTTATGATATTCATCTATTGTTAGACTTTAAGTTATGATTGAATAAATCAAATTTATTTACTCCAAATCATATTTATCTATTTTTAATTCTTAATCCTATAAAATATGAATGATATATAACTCTACTTAGCTTTTATTCACGTTTTACATCCTGTGTTAAAAAAAATTGAATGCCTTAGTTTATTGGAATACATATTTCAATTGTCTTTTATACAAATTCATTTATGATTAGATAGAAGAAATCATATATTATAGTGATTATCGCCAAAACATATGATATCTAATTTAGTTTACAATGTTTACATAATTCACAAATATGATTTTATGGTATACTTATAAGATGATGTGTACAAAGAATTAATACCTAATACTGCTAAGGTACTGTATTCGTTGTCTATCTACTCCATATAGGAATGAATTTATACCATACTTGTGTATAAATATTAGGTTAGGTTATGTTAGGTATATTTCCTAATACTGTGTATGTATATTTCCTACGATTCTCTTCCAGAAAATACACGAGTCTGTCCTTTGTAATTTAATCCAGTTCACATAATCGAATCACTTAGAACTCTTAAACTTGTATAAAATTCCTATTAACATCTTTATCAGAGTGTTTGGAATAATATGCCTACCTAATATTTATGTAATCAGTTTAATTACGTATAACTAGTGAAAAAGTGTTGCCTTAATGTGAATCTATGAAAGGAGTAAATTGTGTGTGAGTAATTTAATTGCACGTTTAGTCCTTCCTATCTGGCACATAAATTACCTTCACATAATGGATAGACATTATTATTACATCGAGAGTGTGAACATTTCTTTTTAATAACACTACTTAAAACGTGATTACTATATTATTATCATTATTATTATAACATATTACATATATCTGGTACATGATACGATAATGGATAATAATATGTACCGGTACTTAGTTGAAAATAATACAAGTTCATAAAAGAGATAGTAATGCCTCTTCTGAGTGATATAAATACTTCGCAAAATAGAACAGTCAATGAATTTTCAAGATAGTTTCAAAGTCGTTTCCATCATGGAACAGATTGAGGCGAAACTCTTTCCTGTAAAAAGTTATACAGGAGAATGTTGCAAAAAAATAATATAATTATAACTATATTCATCAAAATTATATAATGATATAATGATAATAAATCTTTAAAATCAGAACAAAACATAATAAAAATATATATCATAATATGACCTCTATACCACGTCTATCACCCGCACTGAGAAAAATACTAACGAAATTTCACAACGAATCATTGGTACGTACTATCAAATTAGTACCAGAGATAGTACAAACGATTCATTAGTACGAATCTATAGTATTAACTTTTCGCAAACAAATTGTTGGTAAATTTACCACCGACTTATTTGCGATAGGTTTATATCGTTTGTACTATCTCTGGTCCTAATCTGATAGTAAATATCAATGATTTGTTGTGAGTTTTTTCTCAGTGCGAAACTCCCAGCAAAAAGGTGCGTCTTCAGCTCTCTTTTAAAGCTCTCTCCATTCACCTCCTCTCGCAAACACAGCGGCAAGCACAATATAAACATATAATAAAGACAATACTTCCAGTGTCCTGTAAAATGGCGGGGTTGTTTTGAAAGCAACGTTTTCGAGCCAAACATGGATATATAGCACACCTTTCGAGCTCTAATTCTTTTCTCACTTAGGTAGAAACTACTTGAAAATTGTTAGTTCTTTGTTTGTCAATAATATATCTTCTGTTTGGGAATTTTCCTTGGGATAGGTTTAAAATTTTAAAATGTCAAACGATGCACTTCAACGTTATGGTTTGCGATGTGTTGGCGGTCTTGCTTTCAAATACGTATCACAATAATTATTAAAAATATCAACTCGATGTTCATAATTTTCGCGATCAATGTTTGCAACAAATTATGTTCATCATCATTGTATGCAAAGGCCGTGATATATTATTTCACATATTATGTACATACATACATACTTAATAATATATGGACCTGCGGTAACATTGTCAACAATAATAATTACGGAATAGGTCTAACTCAAAATAATAATCACGGGGCTAATTTGTGAGAATGACACTCTGGCCAAACGTATGGAAAGAACAGTGAAACGTATGAAAGATCTGAAATAAAAATATTATAGAGTTTATCTAAATCTTATTATTTATTTCTAACACTGACATCTTTTGTTGTGGATAACGAGTCGTCACTCACGGAAGAATATTACTCAGCAGAATATTACATCGACAGAACTACAGAAACGGGAAAGGTGTTCCGATGCTTACGAATTGGTTTAGGCTGATTTAAGTGCACTTCACCTATGGAAGTTCTCCAATCCCACCAATTCCTGTTTCAAACCACTATGTTTGACATCTGCCAAACTAACAGTAACCATGTTTATGATTGTGTTGGTTGATGATGATCTATCGTTGATTGTCAACCTGAAATACTTAATGGCGCCAGAAAAGCAAACTACTGTTTTCCTATTTAAAGCGTTGCTTTGACCAGAGATTTATTAATGTTATACATTGGTAGTTTTCACATTTCAGGTGAAACTATCCAGTAAGATATTGAGCGACTTCATTTTCACTAGAAATGGTTTTCCATTCATCAATCTATTCAATCAAAATATCTCTATCTCCATGGCCAATGAACAAATACGTCATGTAGAGGACACAGATTTGTCCGGTGGGCCATTCAGGCTGCTTTCTGTGGCTCGCCCGTGAAGACAAAAACATGTGGGTAAATTGAAGTATTTGACTCCTGGGCCCGTAGTCAAAACACATTTATGCGTTACGCTACTTGTGTATTTTAGCTACGAAAATTGACACGTTCTCGCAACGTCGTCTACATTCGAAAGAAAACGAAACGAAAACGTAACAATTTGATATGCCCGGTATAGTAGGTATTGTGCCGAAAAGTTATCATTAAAAATAATAATTGTTATTTAGAAAGTGGTACTGAAATACCGAAATAAACAATGCAGTTCATGAGAACTCTGAAAATCCAAACATTAAAAATATAGCTGCACTTAAAAGGTACCTGCATTAATATTATTATTAGATATTGTTTGCTAATCTTCGTACCTGTATACAAAATATTATTGTTTATATATATTTGTACCTGCATGGCAACAGGGGTAATAAAGAGAATAATATCAACAAAAGATTAAGGCGCATTCATTATGTATCAAATTATTTTATGAAGATTTTAGAATGTCTTCGTATTATTATTATTTAGTATTGGCTTGGTTGGATTTATACCTACGCTTCGATCTATTGAGTTTTGATATCGATGATATATTTTGAATTATGTAAACGACTCTTTAGGTATGAATTTTAATTTATTTGTAACATACGTAGTTTGAGTATTTAATTATCTACCTAAAGGGTTGTATTGTGTTGATGTGTAATAGAATAAGATGTGTGTTATTTGTGCTGTGCGAAAAGACGCTATAATAATAATGGTGATAATGGACACAAGAAATGTTTTATATTTAATATCAGTGCAAGAGACGCTTTAAATATTCATATGTGAATTAATTAATAATTATAAATCAGCGCATTGGACGCTTAACAATATCAAACTTATTTGTAAATATTTATTTCATCATGTACATAATTCCTGGAATGCAGACAAGGGTGCAGGTGTACTCGCAACACAATGGAACTTGCGGTGAGCGTGTATTGGTATTCAATTAGCCAATCACGGCGCTGCACAGAGATGCATCACAGCGTAGGAGGGGTATATGACCAACCCCTCTCTACACCACTCAAGGGTAGTAGAGAGATGTCCTTGAAAGAAGAGTTAGTCTCCATCAGCCATCAGTGGTGAACAGTTATCATCAGCGAGTCGTAGTGAGTAGTCAGTTGTCCTTGGTAGAAGGATTGCTCTTGCCATCACTCAATGACTCATCATCTGACCTTCAGAGAGACAAGTCTGTCTCTGGCCACTGGACTTCAGTTGAGTCGAGATATTCTCCTCCTGAAGTCATGACGAGCCAACTCTGCACCTGTGTAGGCTGGTAATTGCCTCCAGGAGCCTCGGACGTGGGACTTCGCCCTCCCAGCACTGCGCCAAGGGGCGCCTTCTTCAACTTGTTTGCCTCTAGGCATTTTCATGCCAGAGGCGCCCTCATCGTGGGATCCATTACAATCATCGCAAAGTGAAATTTAATTATTTTAAAAGTGCTACGTTTTCGTTTTTATTGAAATAATAATCAAGTGTGTTAATTATTTTTAATGGGGATAATTACGTGTGCACAGACAATACGGGGTAGTGAGTAAGTCGTAGTATTGTCTAGCCTTGTTTTTGAGTGTTTGTAATAGTGGTAAGAATTTTTTTATTTTTAATTAAATGTTTATTTGAATCTAAATTTGTCTTTTACACATTTGTCCATTTAATTACAGATAACTTGTCGTCTCTTAATTTATATAGCCTCACTGTATAATTTAATCGAGACCATTTTATTGTTTTAACTCCTGGAGTGCTGTGGGTAGCCCAGTAGAGTCTCAGCCGTTGGCATTTTTGGCATAATTAATATTTAAGATTTTATATCCTCAACATAACTATATTCTCACCTTCTCTCTCTACCACCCCCCCCCCATATCATATTGGCCCCCTGAACGTGTGGCTCGTAGCGAAAAAATACACATCTGTGTATAATCGCTACAACGAATCTATCCCTGAGATTTTGTAATTAATTTTTTTTGTGATATCGGAGGAGGGTGTATATTTTTTTTAAAATGAACTGACAAGTTATCTGTATGGCGAATGTGTATTGTTTTGACTTTTGGCTTTGTTTAATTTACATGTGTTTATTGTGTATTACGGTATGATTCGATCGATGGATAAGGTGTCGGTTATCAGATGCTATGTGCGCGAATTTTCGCTTTCGTTCGGAGGCTGGACTGACGAAGGCCCCGAACGTTTCCTCAAAGAATGCGAGGAATGCTGGAAGCTTGAGTGGGAAGATGAATTGCCAAGGGAGGCTGTGTATTGCTTGCGCGGCGACGCAAAGCGGTACTGGAAGTCTCTGGGGTTTCGGTATTGTCGATGGGGTGTTTTCAAAGAATTAATTTTGCGAAGGTTTGGTGTGGAAGGACAGATAAATGCGATCTATAATGACCTGTTGACAGTGTGTCAAGGTCGGGATGAACTGGGGAGTGATTTTGTTGACTGGAAGGTCAGGATAAACAATCGTTTAAAAGGGTATGGCCATGTATTATTTAAAGATGAAGGACCAGCAATGAGCGTATGGAAGCAAATGACATCCTGGTATAGGACGAGGATTAATGGTCGGGAGTTAATTAATCTGGAACATTTGCAAGAGTTGGTATGGCGCCTGGACTTTCCAGAATACACTCCGGAGGGACAATCTGAACCTGAGGTGATCACAGAGAGTTATCAGGTTGTGTTAGATAATCTTCCAGACATAGCATCTGTTCGCGATGAGGTTCGGTAGGTACCTAGCCAGGACGCTAGGGAGGAAATTTTACCCGTAGAGGATGGGGTTACCCTCTCGGAGGAAGAGATAAATGAGGACACCGAACGGGAGGTACTCACACCTCCCTCTATTCACGAATGGGTTAAGTCTTTCGCGTGGGTGTTGAAATCAGTGTTGGCAATGCTGATCGTCGCGGGATTGATCGCGGAAAGCTGCATACGTTTGCTTGTATGTACAGCTATAATTATATTGAGATTCGTGAATAGAAAAATATCGCGTCGCCGTAGAACAGCGTTGATATTGTTCAAAAAGATAAAATATGCGTCCGTCAATCGAATCAAATACCAATGTTATGCCATCGATGATTATTTTTATAATTTGTTCATCGATATGGATTCTCGATGCTTGAAGTCGAGGAGAAAATTCAATCAAGCCAGATAGTCACATATGTGTGTTATATTGGATTAGGATTGACTTAGGATTGTTATAGGAATAATGCATTTTGTTTAAATATTTTTAAATGGTTTGAATATTTTCCGTAAAAATATCTCTGGCGCCCAGTATAAATTAGAATGACTAGATAGGTAGTTTTCAGGTGTAAAATGTTTTAATTACGTAGGTAGGTAGGTGCAACTTATGTTAAATGCCTACGTGTGCATTTATTTCTTTTAATCGTTGTGAAATGTTAATTTAAATTTGGAATATGGAAAATAGAATTTGTTTGAAGTAACCAGCGAGTGTAACGTGTGAAGATAATTTATGTGGATGTTGGATGTGTGGAATATGTGAATATAATGTTGTTTTTCTGAATATGAGAGTTGTAACAGTGTTGAGAGTTGCTTTGTGTGATAGAGATATGTGAGGGATTCTCAGTTGGCACTGGGAGTTATTTGTAAGATGAGGAGTTAATCTGCGTGTATTGAGGAGTAATTCTGCGTTTAAGATGTTTTGTTTATCATGGGATAAGCACAGAGGCGATGAGTGTTCCGTCCTGCTTAGTTCTCCAATGTATTTCGTCGTGTGGACAGTGAGGTCCATGTTAATGAATTTTGTGAGGGACAGTGAGGTCCAATGTTTGTTTAGAGATGTATGTGCAACTGAGAGAACCAGTCCCCAGTCTGCTGTCACAAAGCATGCTTGATGAGATGTATGAAGAAGATAATATTCATTTTGAGATGATGAGCCACATCTACCTATGTTTGTTTTGGTCACATACGAGATGTATGTTTGACAATGTATTTTTGTAATTTGAACTGAGCGGGTTTTAAAGAAAGATGTAAAGTAAGAAGAAATGCGTTTAAAATTTGTTTATGATTTTAAATTGAAATGTGTGTGCACCTACCTACTTGCTAATTGTGTTGAATTTTATTGCTAGTTTCATAATATTTGTTTTGAATTTGAGAAATCAATTGTGGGATATGTATTATAAATAATGGATAACTTTTCGTCAAGGAATGGGTGGCGAATTTGATATGCCCGGTATAGTAGGTATTGTGCCGAAAAGTTATCATTAAAAATAATAATTGTTATTTAGAAAGTGGTACTGAAATACCGAAATAAACAATGCAGTTCATGAGAACTCTGAAAATCCAAACATTAAAAATATAGCTGCACTTAAAAGGTACCTGCATTAATATTATTATTAGATATTGTTTGCTAATCTTCGTACCTGTATACAAAATATTATTGTTTATATATATTTGTACCTGCATGGCAACAGGGGTAATAAAGAGAATAATATCAACAAAAGATTAAGGCGCATTCATTATGTATCAAATTATTTTATGAAGATTTTAGAATGTCTTCGTATTATTATTATTTAGTATTGGCTTGGTTGGATTTATACCTACGCTTCGATCTATTGAGTTTTGATATCGATGATATATTTTGAATTATGTAAACGACTCTTTAGGTATGAATTTTAATTTATTTGTAACATACGTAGTTTGAGTATTTAATTATCTACCTAAAGGGTTGTATTGTGTTGATGTGTAATAGAATAAGATGTGTGTTATTTGTGCTGTGCGAAAAGACGCTATAATAATAATGGTGATAATGGACACAAGAAATGTTTTATATTTAATATCAGTGCAAGAGACGCTTTAAATATTCATATGTGAATTAATTAATAATTATAAATCAGCGCATTGGACGCTTAACAATATCAAACTTATTTGTAAATATTTATTTCATCATGTACATAATTCCTGGAATGCAGACAAGGGTGCAGGTGTACTCGCAACACAATGGAACTTGCGGTGAGCGTGTATTGGTATTCAATTAGCCAATCACGGCGCTGCACAGAGATGCATCACAGCGTAGGAGGGGTATATGACCAACCCCTCTCTACACCACTCAAGGGTAGTAGAGAGATGTCCTTGAAAGAAGAGTTAGTCTCCATCAGCCATCAGTGGTGAACAGTTATCATCAGCGAGTCGTAGTGAGTAGTCAGTTGTCCTTGGTAGAAGGATTGCTCTTGCCATCACTCAATGACTCATCATCTGACCTTCAGAGAGACAAGTCTGTCTCTGGCCACTGGACTTCAGTTGAGTCGAGATATTCTCCTCCTGAAGTCATGACGAGCCAACTCTGCACCTGTGTAGGCTGGTAATTGCCTCCAGGAGCCTCGGACGTGGGACTTCGCCCTCCCAGCACTGCGCCAAGGGGCGCCTTCTTCAACTTGTTTGCCTCTAGGCATTTTCATGCCAGAGGCGCCCTCATCGTGGGATCCATTACAATCATCGCAAAGTGAAATTTAATTATTTTAAAAGTGCTACGTTTTCGTTTTTATTGAAATAATAATCAAGTGTGTTAATTATTTTTAATGGGGATAATTACGTGTGCACAGACAATACGGGGTAGTGAGTAAGTCGTAGTATTGTCTAGCCTTGTTTTTGAGTGTTTGTAATAGTGGTAAGAATTTTTTTATTTTTAATTAAATGTTTATTTGAATCTAAATTTGTCTTTTACACATTTGTCCATTTAATTACAGATAACTTGTCGTCTCTTAATTTATATAGCCTCACTGTATAATTTAATCGAGACCATTTTATTGTTTTAACTCCTGGAGTGCTGTGGGTAGCCCAGTAGAGTCTCAGCCGTTGGCATTTTTGGCATAATTAATATTTAAGATTTTATATCCTCAACATAACTATATTCTCACCTTCTCTCTCTACCACCCCCCCCCCCATATCACGCTTATATTATGTGTTTTGACTAGGCTTACTGAGATATCCGGCGTTTTGGAAAGTCATTTTAATAGTGAAAATGTGTTTGATCTCTCGGAGTAAAAAATAAAACAGTTAAGACGAGTGGGAACATATTGATTATTTGGTGGTAAAATCATCAATAGTTTTCAGTACGTACATAATGTACCTATTGAATAATGTACAATTTGTCGATTTACATAATTTTATAATAATTAGACACCGAAAAGATTATTAATTGAAATCATAGTTCAATCGACATTATAAATTTATGAATTTATGTGTGGAACGTATTTATGAATAAATTTATGAACATTTACCATTTTGTCAACCGTTATGTCAGAACAATGAAATGATGCGCGATCTATTCTTTAATCTATCGCCCAAATTCCAAGGTGACACATTTAACTTTCAATTGGTAATTGTTAAACCAAATTAATGCATCAAATTGAATATTTATTTTACATAATTTGCATGTATAATTAGATTTGAATTGAATATATCCGGGAGTTTTTTGTTCTATTGTTTCAATGTCTTCGATTTTGTAGTACTAGAAAATCGAAGATTATATTATTTACACAAAAATAATATAACATCAAATCTAAAAGTATTTGAATCCATTTCCCATACAGTTAACAGGAAAACTACTGCTCTCTATGCAAGTGTGGATCGACCCGAATAATATAGTTGTACCATGTACCTACCTACTTAATATTGCAGGTAATGTCAAGTTATTCCGGCATTGCAAGTTTAGTGAATATTTATAGTTTATTCTAGTTTTTTCGGAAGATAACAGTGACTACTAAACTCTGACCTAAGTTGACAATATTTTAATTAGTAAGTAAGTGAAAGCAGAAAATTTATCATATAAGTGTTATATTTCGCTGCTTATAATATTTTTCGCCATTGCTCCTTTGGGATTTATTACTTAGGTATCTATACAATGATTTGTGCATTGCGTAGGTTGGTATGCGTATGTGTATGAGTGTAATGTGATATTATTTAATGTGTAGGGCGATTTACAATAAATCAGTCGCGTTTAATTTGGTGTTGATGAAATTTGAATCGGATTATCTGCGCTGATAAATGCGACGCGATTGGCTACCATCGCTTTAGTACACATTATTATGAGTCGCAGGGATCATAAACTGTTACACAAGCTTGAATCATATTATAGGAGATTTGTTAATACGCATTGAACGTAACAGAAAAAGGAGAGTAATAAGAGAAAGCAAATGGAATACTTTATAATTTGCAAAAAAATAAGGAGTTTTTTTTTATTGTAGTGAGATAAAAAGATAGTATAAAAAATAATTACAATATTCTAGAGTTTAGTGTCATTTCAAAAGCAGTTTTTGCAAAACAATTTTTTAACCATAATATAACGATGAGAATATTTTTCATTTTTCCGAAATGACGATGTTTTAAAATGAATTTAATTAATATTTTTTTTTTTTTTTTAAAAAGATATATCTGGGTTTTGTTTGTTATAAACCCAAATACAACCTTATACACCTTTCACAGTAAGCTACTAAAAGCTTGTGTCGTGAAAGGGGAGTTTGCCGGCACCTGGTATCGAACCAACGACCCCATGTTCACGAGGCCGAGACTCTACCTCCAGGCTACCGACGAACTCAAAATTTTGAAAACTCAAAACTTACAATTTATAGTTTTATATCAGCGCATTCACCTAATGTTTGTGATCAATGTCACTGAATCACATTTTATTAACATTGTAAAACAAATAGTTAGATAATGTTACCTAGGTTAGTAGGATATCATTTAATAAGCATTCATGTTTAGGTAAATGCAGGGAAACTAATCATTGGCATTTGATTTACCCACGGTATTCCTGATGGCTCAGATGATATAATTTAAAAAAAAAGTAGGTATACCGTTTTTACAATAACGTTATCAGGGATGCAGTTCATGAGAAGAGGTTACTTGATAGGACATAATATTCAGGATAGAAGAGAATTGCTCCCACCTGGTGCTTTCGTGAAAATAAGTAGAAAATCAAAATGTATTTTATGACAATTTTAGATGGTCAGAAGTAAAAATATATTTTTTATGCAATGTAAAATTTTGTAACAGTAATACAATTTTATGAGCATTATCATAAATATGTATATCTTTTCATTTAAATATTTTATTATTCAAATCTGCTTATTTATTATAATTTAAACTAGATTAGAAATGAGGTTGTTGTGCAAAATTTGAAATTGATCTAAATAACATTTGAAATAAATCGATGATAGAAATAATAAAAATCTCGTAAGAATGTAGTCAAATAAATTTATTTAGTATACCTATGTCAGTAATTTATTTGTATCTTTTTATATGGTTTGCGCTAAAGGAGTAAAAAGTCTTTATAGGTTATTATATTAAAATTTTGTCACCATTGGTCTCGTAATATATTACGTTATTCATGTCGCGTGCTTAATCCTCGGATTATTATAAATTAGCCACCAAAACGTCGAGGTATTGTCCGCCTACTGCCATCATATTATTATTGTATGGCAATTAGGAGATTTATTTAAATACGCGGTTTAACACGCTCTTTGAATTCATCAATGTTACATAGGTGGACCTTTATCAGTGTAAGAACCAACCAATAATATAATATAATTATTATTATATCTAGAATACTACACCAAGTACGTTTACCTACAAACAATAATTATCTACTTCAAAACTCAGAAATGAGGAAACCATGAAAATTTTATATGTACATAGAATATCTATATTGCAGGTATGTTTGGGAAAAATTAGTTTATTTTGAAGACAAGCTATCAAGATATTTGTCGCATTTTTTAATAGATTTAGTAGCAGAAAAGCTCATGGGACAAAACATGAAAGAGAGATGATGTGAACAATAACTACAACAATATATTATTCAGAAGCTTAATAATCTTAAGTCGTCGAAAGAGAAAAGCTCAGAATTATTGAATTTATTTATCTTAAGTTCACCAATGATTCCTGTTCAATGTTGTAGTATTCTGTGTTGGAAGGTATTACTTACGAACAGAGATACACATTTGATACAGTTTTGAATATGAATTAAATACATTAAAACTGTTTTAATGCCTCATTCAAGAAAACTAAGATATTTTTGTCCATTTTTCTGAATACTCCTACGCCTGGCTTAACTTTACATATTATAAGAAGTAATGGAAATTTACGAATCGATTAGAAAAACATTATTGTTATTAAATAATATTATCAAAATGTAGTAAATATTAATAATAACTTATACATAATTGACAAAAGATAATTTTAGGTGGCCTTTAGGAAAAAGAATTATAAATAATTCTATAATAAAATAAATATTGAAGTCCGTTCATAAATACGTCCGTTTATAGGTCTTTTTAGGATAGGTACACACCAATGATGATAGATTCTATTTTTCTTTTTCTTTTCGGCAAGGCACCCGACATCGAGTGAATTATGACATAATGATAGATACATGCAAGAAAAATATTTTCAATACCCTGTTTGCAAATACTTATCTTTACGGCAGATTTTTAAAGAATAAAGTTGAACATGTCATGATTATGACAAACATATTATCTATATTTTCTTTAAAATTATGCCTATATTCAAGCATGTGAAAAGTAAACCATTGTGTTTTATGTTATCATATCATATTCAGATCCTTTCCTTGCCTTTCTTAAGAATCTTAAGATAGATACATAAATGAAATAATGATACCTACTTGCTTTTGCTTTTTGCATATTTTTGTTTTTTTTTGTCAGTTTGATAATCCCTAAGTGAAATCGGGTTGAAAGCCAGTATAAGTGAATAAATATTACCCGGTGATTCTTTACAATATTACAGAAAGTCTGGGTGAGTGGTGGGCGTCCTACACAAAGAAGAGAGGTCCCATCTAATTGAATTATACGAGGTTTTATTGAATTTGAATATAAATTTATTGGATGAGGATTACGTTATTATTTACGATGTCGGGAAATTTGTTAGATGTCATTATTTTCATTATACCATTGTGAATAATAACCGAATATATGTTCGGATGCCGAATTTAAATACAATGCTAATAATCTGATTTGTGGTTGACATCTGTTTATTAAATATTAGAATTAGCATAGAAATGTATACCAAGTCAGAGGCGAAGGGAGAATTGTATAAGATTTGAAATCGTAAAAATAATGTCAATCAGTAATGTCTTCTTTAACTGATCAGTCACATAAATACAGATTGCTAAATTAATAAAACAAAAAAGGAATTTAGAGCTTCATAACAGAATGCTCAAAAGATAAAAAATAACATTTCCAATCATAATGTATGCTAGAATATGAGAAAGTTGATAGGTATTCAAGTTGTTTTCAGGAGGGCGAACTGTACATTTACTACACGCAAATAGTACAATGGCCATTCTACGATGGGAGGTGCCGTTTATTTTTTTTTTGTTTTTGTTTTTACAATCAATAATAAATACTTTACCAATATAAGAAAGTGAATGATTTTTATGTTCAAAAAATATTTCACCTATATGCGCTGTGTCTAAGTCCTGCACTGATTTTCTCAACCTTTTATGTGATAATTAATATCTATTGAAAGTTATAAATCGGATTATACGTCAGGTAAAGTTTAATTTGTGAGACAACCTTGTGGGTAATCGTAGAGAAATTAGAGTTGCTAACCGTTTAGAGACATAACGGGGAGTTATAATAATAGCTCTCCAAGGTGGAAGTACACAATATTACACATAATAATACTTTGTGGCTCGCTACTGACCAATGGATATTATGTAATACGGCTAGGTACTCAACGCATTACTGCTGTTACTTTTAACTCTTCAGCATGCTGCTTCAATTAAGAGATAATGAAACCCTTTTAATGTCATGTGCTCCTGGTAAATAAATCATTATGCTATTTATTTATGAGTTTTCTTCTTTTATTTCTTGATCATTTCGATAGTAATTTGGCGGCCAGAGTGGCGCAGAGGTAACGCTCTTGCCTTCCAGTCACGAGGTTCCGGGTTCGATTCCCGGGCAGGGGAAAATGAAGAATGACCTTTTTCAAATTGTCTTGGGTCTGGGTGTTTCATGTTTATGTGTTTAGTGCATTGTATATAATATGTAGGTACATCGTCGCGTTAGTTTGGGACTAGCTCGATCTGTGTGAATTTTCAATAAAAAAATTGGTTAATTAATTAATCTATCAGGTGTTATTGAATAGTGTTATTATTATAATTAAATTGTGTTATTATTATATTAATTCTTGTTTTGTGTAACATTGTTTCCAGTGTTACACAAAATAAAAGCCATATAGAGAGAAAAAGTAGGATTTTGTCTCCAAATGGAAAACAAAAGACTGCATCAAATAATATCTTCTGCACCTGATGGTGATATTATATTAGAAATTTGAAATTGTAGCATAGTATTAAAGCCTATACAAAGAGTAAAAAAATCTTTATTTTTCCTTTGACTTAAAAGTTGAGTCAAAAAGATTCTGTGTATGGAATAATTTTAAAGTACCTGATATATCTCGTAACCATTGTAGGATGCTATGCCATAAATAAAAGGAAAAAAAAATATCTCGTAACCAGATAATTTTTATAAAGATTCAGAATTATAACAATTCTAGGAAATATAAATTCGCGCTAATTTCAGTCAAAATATTAAAAATATTATTATATTGGAATTTTCATGATTAATAATGGACACACGTGCAAATAACAAGTTATTTGGAAATTTGTAGTGAGGTGACAAAAACTAGAGAGATATTCGTTGCATATCATTAGGTTTCCTAGCCGAGACATTTCATAAATCATAGAGGAGTGACGCCCATAATTCATAATTCCTATGCCACAAAATATGACACCTCATTAGGAGATGCGTTTCTTAATGATATTAAAGTTGTACCGGTAGATGATAATGGATGAAAAAATTACTATTTTTTACTGAACTATTATTAGCTGAATGCATGCAATCCAAACAAGACATGATCAAAAATCGAAATGTTCAAATTAAATAACGAAAGACTCATAATTCATGATTTACCTACTAGATATGCTACTACAATGAAAATAAATTAAAGCAAATAACTGACTAAATTACATCCTGAATTTGCGTGTCAAATCTTTTTATTTATTTCACTTATTTTAGAGGCATTTACTATGTAACAATTTCTAGACATTTTTAAATAAAATATTTAAACTTGAATTACTATGTTTATTTGTTACATCAATTACATTAATTAATGTAACAAATAAACATAGTAATTCAAGTTTAAATACTTTTTATCTATATTATGATCGCACTGAAACTAGGTGATGATAGTTAGTTTAACTAGGTGAATGCTACTTTCATATTTGCTCTTAATTAAATAAGCATTGCATTTAGAAACATCTTCTAAGACTAAACCTTGTTTATTCTTCATATTTTGAGACTATTCTCATCAATATCTCCTCTATTTCTTTTCATGTATCGTAATCTAAATGGTGTTCTTCACACGTTTTAGATGTGTTTTTCGAATTTTCGTCTCCATTCGAGATAACTCTTCAGTCTCTTCTCTTTGGGTTGTTAGCTATTATAAAACACATCAATATTAAAAAAGAACTGAAATCACAAATACAACAGATAACTTAAACCTTGTACATACATTCAGATTTTATTAACGAAACAATACCTACAATTAATAATTTGTTTTCTATCTTAAAAATTTCCTAATAAAAACATTTATGTCTCAATGTTGGTATATAATTATTATACACATATTAAGACCGCACATGCACAAGGCTCTGACTCCATCCTTTAAACGATATTATATTTTTTACAATCCACAATAAATAACCATTAGCACATGACAGACGAGTCCGCATTTTTTAAACAGTTTTTAATGAACGTGTAAACACGACTATTTTTTTACACATAATCTACTTTTTTATCGTCATCTTCCCTTCGTCTAATGAACATATTAATGTACAAATAGACTTCCTTGTTTTACAACAGTAGACTTAAGTAAGGTTATTATATACAAATACATATCTATTAAGTAGATTGAGTCTTCTTGTGTATGATGCATCGCTTTTTTAATAGACCATATCGACTCAGTATCGCATGGTCCTTGGTAAAAATGTCCATTTGTCATTTAAATTATGTTATGTGGTAATAATTCATTTTAAGAAGCAGATGGATTCGTTGATCACATATTTTGTAGATTTTTTGAAGAGAAGTCTCATAAGAACGATCTACTAAAAGAGTAAGTATTAATATCTAATACATACATACATAGACAATTCACACATATCGAGCTAGTCCCAAATTAAGATGAATCTTGTATTATGGGTACTAACGCGACGATACACACATATACAGTGCACTACACACATATACATGGAACACTCAGACCCAGAACAATTTGAAAAATATCATTATTCATTTTGCCCTGGCAGGGAATCGAACCCGGGACCTCGTGACTCAAAGGCTAGAGCGTTACCTCCGCGCCATACCGGCCGACTATAAATTAAGATGTTACAGTATTTGTTTCATTACATCTATGTACAAAGTATATCATGTGGGTATATATAAATAATTATACTTATAATTTTTTTAATAAAAAGTGTTTCCTAGATTTCAATTCTCTATCAGTCAATCTTATATAAGTCATTTAGACAGCTGATTTACTGAATTTGATGAACATACAAAAGGTCTTTTCAAACGATATAAAAAATATGTACCTAGTTGAAAATAGGCTGAATAGAATGTTAAATATCATATACGTTATTTGTTACGAATACCTTTACCTTTTTCAATATCCATTTGTGTTAAAACTTCTGTATAATTAGAATAATTGATAGATACTTAATTAATAAATAAACTACACGAATAGTCATCTAATCAAAATTAAATATAAGAAGGTGTGTATTAATTTTTTTTTGTGAAGCAGAATCGGTATAGAATTGACCCCCCACTCTTATCCGTAAGTTTTCCAATGTCTTGTAAAGGACTGGTGTTCGAAAAAAGTATAGACATTTTACATCTTAAATTCAGCGATGAGAATTTGCTACTCAACCTGAATGTCATATTTTTTGTTGGCACGGACAAGACAGCTTGCGTGAGCTGGTTTGCTGGCTACCCTATTCGTGGGATTTGTCGTGATGATAATTATAGTAGTAGTAGAAAGTAGCATAATTCATTTATCGTAAGAAAATATTAAATTCTTCTT
Organism: Athripsodes cinereus; assembly: GCA_947579605.1. NCBI lineage: Eukaryota > Metazoa > Arthropoda > Insecta > Trichoptera > Leptoceridae > Athripsodes > Athripsodes cinereus. The sequence goes on from OX388309.1 coordinate 9,423,892, forward strand.
CATGAAAATGTCATCTGAATAATTTTACGATAATGTTCGGCTAAGTTTAGGACATTTGATTACATCTTAATTACAAACATACATGTGTTTCCAATTGGGTGCAATACAAAATGCCTAATCACAAAGTTAATTACGGCAAAAATTATGTATATTTTTTTATTCTAATTTCACGTACGGAATACGCCGAGACGGCTCAAGCGTCTTGAACTAATTAAATTTTCATATTATTATTAAGTATGTATTGAAAAAAATAAAAACAAAACCCTATGTCTGGCGCCAGTTCCGAATCAGTGAAATCTATGACGCCCAGTTTTGGGAATAGCGAATATCATCCTGAGAGAGGAAATTGTCTTTCGGAAGAAAAAATTAATAAACCGTATCACAGACGAACTGGCGGCTCGGGTCAATGGTGTGGATTTTGAGATTAACATCACAATATTGTATTTCATATAATAATTATGCAAAGGTTTTACAGGCTAATCAGTTCTATATAATAGTTATCGTAGTTTTAAAAAACGGTACACTTTAAACATTTGCTGAGCTGGAATATATTGCCTCCAGGCAATAAGTTTGCCAGTTGCTTTGAATTATTTTTTTTGATCAATAATTTTTTTATTTATAATAATACATACGGCTTACGCCTTTAATACATAGTTATAAACAATAATTGTACAACACCACCATCGTATCAAATTAAAACTCAAAACAAAAATAAAATATACTGCATCACTTCAAATTATAAAAATAAAAATGTGAAATTCTTATTATTATTATAATAATATGTATTTCGGTCGATTTTTTTTACATAATTCATAAAACTATTAAATAATTAATAAAACTATAGAACTTCATAAGATTCTTTAAGTTTTAGCCTGCATCACATCAATAATGGACAAAAACACGATTTTTATTAATAACGAATATTCTTTTTTACATTTTTACCTTTTGAATTGTCAATACTTTGCTATACTATTATACTATACCCTCACGCCGTATCCCAAGTGGGGTAGGCAGAGAGAACGAAACGCCACACAGATCTATCTTTACACACTTCCTTCGCTTCCTCCACATTCATACAGTTTCTCATACACGCACGTCGATTCCTCTTACTCAACACGCGGCCGTCCTTGAGAATTTGATCTACGTGATCAAGCCACGTGGTTCTCGGACGTCCGCGTTTCCTCACACCCTTTCTTTCAGACAAGTATATCCTTTTTGTCATTCTTACTTCGTTCATTCGTTCAACGTGTCCAAACCACCGTAGTTTATTCACGCGCATTCTGTCCACAATGCTCTTCTTGCATCCGCTCATTCTTCTAATATCCTCATTTTTCACTCTATCACGCAGCGTTTTACCAACCATTCTTCTCAACGATCGCATCTCCACTGCATTTATTCCTCTTTCGTCCTTCTTCAGCCACGTCCATGTCTCGCTTGCATACGTAAGTGACGGTACCAGAATGGTACCTATTGTGCACCAGCATTTTAGCCATGTTCGACACATTGCCATTGCTGACAATGGGTCGAAGTGCACCGTTCACTCTAGCACCGGCCACTTTCCTTCTTTCAATGTCCTTATCGCATCTTCCATCCCTCGCAAACATACTTCCCAAATATACATACTCACTTACTTGCTCCAAACATTCGTCACCAACTTTGATCTCACAAATCGTTTTTTCATTCTCTCTTTCAAACACTATATACTCGTAATACTTTGCAAGGCTTTATATCTAGCTTTGTATCAAAACAGAAACACTAGATATCAAATATGTACTCGGAATATATATATATATATATATATAAAAAAAAACATTGATTCATAGAATAACAGAAATTTTATATTTACTGATACATCAAACACATAGATCGATGGTTTGGTACCGTTAGGTTGTTACTCATGCAATAGGCCTGCGTCCAATTATTGTCTAATTGAGTAAAATATTGTCAACTGGTGCTAAAATGGGCGTAATAGGTGAAAAAATTACATGTTCTTTTATCATAGGATATCTAGTTTCTCAAAATGGGTCGGGTCGGCATTTGTGATAGAGATAGCGGGGATCGGGCACAAGCCACTGACAAACCCTATGTAACTATGCTGTGAGGCGGAATTAGATTACACAAAATAACCGTGACGCATAATGGCCTGCCTTCCTGAATGGGGTTTGACCTCTGACATCAGTGAGGCAATAAATAATTTAATTTTAATTAGAACAAAATTAGAATATTGTATTTCGTGGGCTTATGAAGTTGAAATACATTTTGTATTATAAGTAGGTACCTACATATTTTAATGTAATTAAAAAAAAAGCAAATGAATCATGACATGAAAACAAAAACTCCAGCCAAGAGGTGGCAAACTGTACGATTTCTTACACTTTATCTTTCTTGAAAAAAATGAACGTAGGTATTTATTTTGTGTGTTCTTCTCTAATATTATTTAAGTTCTAATAATTTAACTCATTTCTGTACAATTACGAAGACATCACAAAATATCGATTTGATAAATATATCAGTAGCCGTAGAATCTATTTATTTCACAAACATATGTCATGAAAAAAAACTTTAAAAATTATAGTTCAAATTAGTAGTTCCTTCGACTAAAACGGTTGCCGAAACAAACAAAAAAACGGTACAAGTTTACGACACAAAAAGGGTGTGTCACCAAAAGCGATAAGTATTAATGATTGTATTCTTAGATCTCATATTTACGACTTTGATGATTTTAATGATTTTGGAATGACGCGTGTTAATTTATTAAGACAGACGTGATGTTTTTCCCTTAATCCCATCAATGGACATAAAATGTGAATGAATTGGGATTGAAATTGGAAACATATGCAAATTTATGTTTATAGATATCTCTATACTCACCTCAGAGTGCTGCTAACTTATTTGCTTCTTTTTTTCAAGAAGTCTACGACACCCCTTCTATACATACTGGCTATGATTTTTCCTCCGACAAAACCATCGACATGCCCAGCATTACAATATCAGTTGACGAGGTCAGAAGTGCGATCCTGGCTTTGGATATATCTAAAGCAGCGGGTCCAGATGGTATACCTAACGTTTTCATAAAAAACTGTGTTATGGTCTTGGCAAAACATCTTGCCTTCCTTTTTAATTTGTCTCTAAGTAAGGGTATTTTTCCTGATAAATGGAAAACGGGATTCATAAACCCTATTTTTAAGAAGGGAGATAATAGCCAGGTAACAAACTACAGACCTATTTGTATACTATCTGCTATTCCAAAGCTTTTTGAATCTATAGTTGTTTGTAAAATAAGAAATCCAATAAACAACATAATCACCACAAAGCAACACGGTTTTGTGCCAAAGAAATCCACTCTCACCAACCTACTTATTTACCAAAACTATATTGTCAATGCACTCACCAAAAGAGGCCAAGTCGACTCCGTGTACACTGACTTTTCAAAAGCTTTTGACAAGGTGTCACATGACATTCTACTTTGTAAGTTACGTGGGTACGGAGTTGGTGGAGTTTTCTATCGCTGGATAGAGAGTTACCTTAAGGAGAGAACACTTAAAGTCAGGGTTGGTGATGGTGTTTCTGATACCGTGTTTGCTCATAGTGGTGTGCCTCAGGGCTCGCACTTAGGACCAATACTATTTAATGTATTTATCAATGACATAGTTCAGATCTTCAGGGACATAGAAGTGTTATTATTTGCCGATGACTTAAAACTATACAAGTGTATCGATAGTATTGAAGATTGTATAATGCTACAAAATAATTTAGATGTTTTAAATGACTGGTGTAAAAAAAAAAATAAGCTTTGCCTAAACATCACAAAATGCCAGGTCATTAGATTCCATAAAACTAAATCTACAATTGTTTACAATTACTCAATTAATAAAATTATACTCGATTCTGTCTCTAATCTGAAAGATTTAGGCATCACATTCTCTGAGGATCTAACTTACAATTTACACATAGAGGAAACTGTTGGCAGGTCTATGAGGGCTCTGGGCTTTATATTCAGACTGGCGACAGACTTTCAATTGATTCGGTCTTGCAGACTGCTCTTTGTCTCTCTTATAAGACCATTACTGGAGTACAATACCGCAGTGTGGTCCCCGAATTATGCCGTCCATAGTAAAAGTCTGGAAAGGGTACAGAGAAAGTTCTTAAGATTAATTAATTACAAAATGGGAATACCTATAGAGAATATTGAATATTCAGTCTTAATGAGCGAGCTCGGTATCCTTAGTCTTGAGAATCGAAGGAAGATGTTCGACCTTTGTTTCCTGCACAAGCTTCTAAACGGTGCAATCGATTCTCCTGAGCTGATTGAATTAATCCAAATTAATGTCCCCGTCAGAAGTACCAGACAATCTGTAACTTTTCACGAGTCTTACACTAAAAACAACTACACATACCATGCTCCAATAAACAGATTTCACAGACTTGGTAATCTGGTGGGTGAAAGCACTGATATTTTTGCCGACAGTTTTCTAAAATACAAATCTGACATTATCAAATACTTGAGTGTACAAACTGACAATGGGTAGTCGAGGTTTAGAGTTGCTTATTTACGTTGATCTTCTCTGGTATTCTATGCCTCTAACTGGATATGTTCATGTGACTAATTGTTATTTTTTTTTTGTGTGGCGAATTGCTCTTTTAACCACTTATGTTTTTATGCATCCTAAACTTATGTTTTTTAATTGATCTCTATTATTTGAAATTTTTTATATAAATTTTTTTATATCAATTTTTTATTAACTTATGAATTTAAACTAATTGACTATTTACTATATTTGACAATTTCATACCACTTTGATTTCTCTTTGTAATGTTCTTGACCAAATTTTTAACTTATGAATTTTAACTAACTGACTTTTTACATTTAATTTTATACCACTTTGATTTCTCTTTGTAATGTCTTGACCAAATTTTTAAATTATGAATTTTAACTAATTGACTTTTTACTATATTTGACATTTATATACCTTTGATTTCTCTTTGTGATGTCTTTACCAAAATTTTTTAACATTTTTGTACCTTTTTTATAATTATAACATGATTAATGTTATATTGTCTGTAAAACTTTCGTTTCTTTAGTCTAATTGTTTTGTGTCTTTTTTTGTAACAGATCTTTCCTTTGTTTACATGTTTTGTATGTATACAGAGGTTTAACATGTTAAAGGCTTTGGCCGTAAATATTTGTAAATAAATAAAATAAATAAATAAATAAAAAATCTAAATTTTACCATCCGAAAGTAGTGAACTAGTGTAACTTATAAATTGGTTCACTAATATAAATAGGATATTTTATATATTTTTAGTAGGATTTGTACCAAATATTGGTTTTTTTATCTTCTTCAGTTCATAATTATTACAATTTCCATACCACTATAATATCGTGTTGTTGTTTTTTTCAATGGTGATAGATACCAAAAGGTTGAAATATAGGTAGGTGTTACATATTCAAAAGCTCTCATAAAACTAATTGCAAAGAACTTTCTTATTGCATTTATCATCTCATCAAATGCATTGTATAAAATATAGTTATTTCAAATTAACATCAAACTTTATAAAATTCAATAGATATTAATAGCTACTTAATTATCATATACCTATATGGATATAAAACCACTGATTTTTATATTACTACATAGTCTTTTATATAACAAAATATTCGGTGCCTAGTATCTACCTATGCTGACCATCTATTAATCTGTAGAATGGAAATGAAGTGAGAATCAAAAATAATTTTATTGTTAGTTTATTATTAATTTATTATTATTATCGTATTGTGATTGTTGTAATTAGCCCTTTTTACATTAAAAAAATATATCTTTGATTGGTCGACGACCAAGATTTTCGTTACACATTACGTGATGAATGCAAGAGAAAATGTTCACTCCTGTACGTGATATCAAATTCGTATCTCATTTTTTTCGTGTACGCTGCCATTAACAAAAAAAATAAAAGATCTTATTTAGATTAAGATGTTTTACATATTTGTTGGTCTTATAATAATATTATTGTCTATGATTGACTTCATAATGAAATCGCAAAGAAATTGAAAATTAACTACATACATACTACTGCGTTATATGGTTAGTTGGAAGATATTGCGCTTCAGCAATAAACTCGCCCATTGCACAAAATTATTAATTCTATTGTTGTGATACCATGTTTTTTGTTCTTCTTTATATATTGATTTTGTGCAATAAAGTTTATTATTATTATTATTATTATTATTTCTGTTGATTATTGTGGCTATTCTGATGATTGTATCGATAACTGATACGCTGAATATGTATAACTGTGTATGTATAATGATACCTAATTGCAAATGACGTCATCATCCGGTTTGTTATATGCGTTATGCAAGTCTTTACATCACAATACATTTATTGCAAATTACATTGAAACCAGTTGCGTTTTCATAAATATTGTAGCACGTTGATGCAATTTTGTCGTAAAATCTTAATCAAGTAAGTGTTTAGATGATCTACATAATAAGTATTTTGTGAAAATACTAATATGAATCCATATAGTATTATTGTCCTACCCTGTGGTGACTTGGTAAAGTTTGAAGATCTCTCACTCGCTTTTCAGAAAGCTTTTCAAACGTTCTGTAAAAAACAGATGTTCGTCAAACCTCATGTATAAGACAATAACATCTACAATTTTGCGATGAGGCAGGCCATCCACCCTGAATGTCTTATTTTTTTATTGGCATGGAGAGAGCAATCTGTATGTTTATCTCATGCATTTAGTCAACGTACTAACCCACTTGTGGGATATTCATTCAACAATTTTAACATTAAGTGGGTGTCCGATTGGTATTCGATGTGAATTTCATAAGTGTGAAAATACTTTTGACGGCATTGATGTGTTGAGATTCGAGGCGCGGATCTTCAGAAGGACTCACCAGGTCTCACCTCACAACACAAAGCACCCATTTATTAATAAAGAAGCGTTTACTAATAAAATATATTAACACTATTACCATATCGTCATACAAGGGGAACGTTAATTGTTTAAAAAAAATGTGTAGAAATTCTTCGTTATTATTAACTTGATAAATAATACACCTATTCTTTTGTTTGCGAGGCCACCACTCATTTGCGAGTGATTTAAAAAAAAATCTTATACTTTTTTCCAAACCATCCCATAAAATGTTCCTCTTAGATTTTCCACAATCTTCCAACCTGAGTATTCCGCATCCAGGAGACTTAAAACTGCAGTTCGTGTGTAATCGTAAAACTAAGTACCTACATACCATTACAATTATTTTCTGAATAAAGTGTTAATTTGAGTTTTTTTTTAATTTTGAGTTCATGCAATGTATCAAGGATCTTTAATAGCATAGACAGTTTTTGAATTTTGAGTTCAATCAATGTATCTGAGATCTTTAACATGCATAGACAGTTCACACAGATCAAGCTAGTCCCTAGATGTGAATTTTGTATTATGGGTAGTGTCGTAGTTAAAATATCATGACAGAAATAAATTGGAGAATTTCCGTAATAAGTTTCCATAGTTGCAAGATTACTTTTAAATAATCGCGCCTTTATTATAATGAACCGTATTTTGACTCTTGTTAATCTCTTGGTTGACCATTTGCAACCAACTTCACTCTTCTCCAGCCTCTCGTGCTCGCCGACGTGTTTCACGTCGGCGAGCACAAAAAAATAACAAAACTTTGGTGTAATTAAAGTGTTCAAAAGATAATTGAAACCCGTTTTAATCTAAACAATAAGAAGTGACAAAATAAACTTATAATTTGATTAATTTAAGTATAACCTTTGTGTAAATAATAAGTTCGTTATGAAAATGTAAATAACGTGTGTGTGTGTGTGTGTGTCTGAATCAGGCATTAAAATTAAACAATCAATAAATGTTTCTTTGTTTAACTTAAACTGTGTTTTTTAATTTGTGAAACCAATCTATGTAACTTAACGATTATCCCTGATTGAGACTCGAGCTCTGCAGACTGATTTAGCTGGACAATGTAAGGAAAGATGGACTTGAGTCGAAGAAAGAACTTGGAGGGAAATTAAAGGGAAAGATAAGTTGTTAAATAAATGAGAATATAAGTTGTTACAGTAGGTACTAACTAGACGATACACGTATACACAAGGTTTGTTTATTTTTGTAACAAAACCTACTATAAACCTAATAGGTATACAATGCTATACCCTCACGCCATGTCCCATGTGCGGTAGGCAGAGAGAACAGAACGCCATATAGATCTATATCCTTACATACTTCTTTCGCTTCTTCTACATCAATACAATTTCTTATACACGCACGTCGATTTGTCTTACGTAAAACACAGCATTCCTTGAGAATTTGATCCACGTGATCAAGTTACGTGGTTCTCGGACACTCGCGCTTCCTCACATCTCTTCTTCCAAACATTATATTATAAGCCTCTATATAATGAACATCATGTCCCTTATATTATGTAATATCCTTGAAAAAAAAAACAAATAAATATTCAAAGGGGAACTTTTGATAAATATACATTTCATGATCAATGATGTATGAATACGGCATTGGTTTTTTACTTCTGATATCATTAGCTACGGGCAGCCGAAGTTTAACCGATTGTTAACAATTTGATGCGCAGACATCGTTTGTGATCTATTGTTATGTACGGCAATAGATGCGTACCTATATACATATATTATTTACCAAAAGTGCTAGTATGTAAGAATCTAGAATAGACCCATATCATATAAAAAAACGTTTTATATAAAAATATAATCTGTTTTTATTCTGTTAAAAGGTGTAGCTAAGTTGCTTACTGAAATCATTACATAAGATAGTGGTAAAACATGGCATCACTTAAATTTATTCACACTTAGTTTTTATGCATATATATTAATAAAGTATTTACTCATATCTAAGAGAAAATAAGAAATTATACCTATCTGGGGATGAGTACCTAATGAGTTCCAAAAAAAGATATCTCCTCTTTTTTTGTAATTATATTATGTACTATTCCTGGTTCTTATAATTTATCAGTTAAATCAGCATGGAAAGCGTTAATTATTTTCTTCCTATGTGACAATTGTGTATGTGGCTATAAATATAAATGACAATTGTGGCTATACCTGAGTCCCTAGACAAACACGCACTTGGCGATCGACTACAAACGAATTTTCGACAATAACTGCAACAATAACGCATAATTATATGGTACATGTAGGTAGATTGCCGAATAGTTCGCCAGTAGTCGATCGCTAAGTACGGTTTGACTACGGGCTCAGCTGGCAACTTCTAAAAAATAATGGAAAGATAAATATGCATGTACGCGCTATCCTTGACGCGGCCGAACCATGTAGTTAGTTCTTGGACGTCCGTGCTTTTTCACACTCCCTCTTTCAGATAAATACACCCTCTTCATCGTACTTCCATTATCACTTCGTTCCACATGTCAAATTATTTAAATGTAATTTTTCCCCAACACTCCTTTCGCATCTCGATTCTCCTAATTCGTTCATCCACTCATTCTCCTAGAACGGTACTACTTATTTTCAATTTATTGTCAATATGTATATAATTACCAATTCCAATAAAATAATATTTAACCTCTACATTACTTTGAATATCATTGACCCCAGCATACTTAATAAAAATACGAAATAAATTTTCTAAGCAATACATAATACAATGGGTTCCCTTATGTGCTGAAGTTTAATTTACGTATAAAGTTAATTGAATACGTCATTAGCTGGTTATAATAGTAGTGGTTATTATAGGATATTGTGTATAATTTATGATATTATGTTTTGTTACATTTGCATAGAATACACTACTTTGTTACGACTTGTGAGGACCGACACCCAAATCATTACTTAATATACACACTGACATACAAAGAAGCAAAATATAGACCGACTGTTTATTAAAGGCTAGCTTTTTAATATTTATATAATTTATAGTGAAACCCCAAGTAGAAAACATGTTAGTAAAATTCCAATTGATTTTTTGTTTTAAATATACTAAAACGCACGTGAGGCTACCACCGAAGCTCAGAATAAAAGAAACACTAGAATCTTGCTTTGATTCAAGTAAAATTTAAACCTGCATCATGACAAACTGCAAGATAACAGAAATTTTAGTGTTTTAGCGATTTTGACGACTATGCTGCTGGCTATTTTTTTGTGTATTATTTTTTTATTTTTTCTGTATTTTTACTTTTTTTCTAGTAAAACATCATTTTTTATTAAAGTCAGTTTTGGAAGAGATAATTTATAGAAATGTTTTAATAAATATTTTTCACCTAATAAAACTATTCAAATTGTACAATATTTATTATATTAGACACGAGCGATTTACGAGGTTATTATGTTTATTTATGGGAATGCAAATGCTGGGTATAAATCTGAGAGATAATATGACAAATGTGGAAATCACACCCCAAACAAAAAAAAAATGATTTCTTGGAGCGCATCACAAAGTTAAAAGTGGAAATAGACAGGTTATGTGGCTAGATAGGGAACCGATTGATAGACATCTAGAGTCCTAAAATGAAGATCATTGGATCAAAAAAGAGCATCAGATTGGCCTTAAAAGAGATGGGTCGACGATATCATTCCCATTGCGGGTACGAAATAAACAATAATATCTCAATAAACAGAAAGCCCACCTACATCTAGTAATAAAGAGGTGATTAATGAAGTTTAATATTTTTATGCATTTGGCATTCTGTCCCTCTAAATTTGACCATCATCACAATACAGTCCATTTCAGGCATTGTTAGCCGCATTCACACTCTGGCCAGACTGCATCGGTGTAAATGTAAGTTAAAGGTTGACTACGACTAATATCTAAAGGTAGGTACCAAACTTTTGCAATGGAGTTCCTTTATTAAATGCTTGTACTGTAATATACAGAGGAGGCAATATAACCAATAAAAAACAACAATACTAATAATATTAAGTAGGTACCTACCACGCATAGTTATAGGTAGGTAGGTATTATGAGTATATAAATCTCGGGAATATTTTATTCTAAACACCTGGGCGGCCGAGTATTCCACGTCCACATAACATATCCCGATCAAAGCTGATATAGGTAGGTATTCAATATTATACGAGTACAATAATACAATCACAACTTCTCGATTCAATTCAACCGGATTTTATTATTATTCACTGCGGCGATAATTTAACCAACAATTAAATTAATTTCTTTCATGGACTCCTCGCCCGGAGTCATTTTTATAAATGACCTGAAGAATATTTTTGATATATATTATTATTATTATGTATTAAGATTGTTAATAAAATTATATTGTTGTGGTGATTGTGAAGTGTGCGGGTAAAAAAAAAGTATATTTTTTAATCAAAATGTATTATTTAATTATACTGTTGTTAGGCATGTAATACGAATAAAACAGTTTATTTTCATCCATAAATTTTTCGTCGGCTTGTATGACCCTCTTTTACAATACACCGTCTCTAAGTTATTTATTTATGAACAAACTTATGCCAACAGTCCCAACATTTATATGTACATGCAGTCGAAATAGAATAAATCAGTTCTCAAGCAATGCTGTGCCCCATATTATAGTATTAAGGATGTCTTTGGAAGCGGTGACTAAATAGACGCAGAATCACTCTAAATAGAGAAGGTTTGATTCCAATTTGTCCTCCTGAGAGAGGGGCGAAAGTAGAAGAATAATTAATTATTAGTGTTTCTGACGCGGATACATATTATTATGTATCTGAGATTATGTGTTATATTTTTGTATTTAAATTTAAATTACATATTATACAATATTAAAAAACTATGTTGAAAATAAAACATTATCACGTACAGCGTCCTCGAGGTGCTATGGCACAAAGATGGCGCTTTAAATACTCTCAGTTTTTTTATTATTTATTATAGTGTTAGAATTTAGGTAGGTACAATGACAATTTAAAGATTTTAAGAATATGGCCACATACAAGTAAATTTGTGCTGTTCAACGTAATGAAGCAGACTGGCATGCTCTGCGAGTATATATATTTCATATATTTTTATTAATTTGTTTTACCATAAACACTAATATCAATTATTTACTAGGTAGTTATAAAAAATGTTGTTAATCAACAGAAAGCCCCGACACAGAATAAGCTGAAAAATTATGGGAGAGATTTGTGTCCACCAGGGAACCGCGGAGGTAACTGATGAAGTATGCAAGTAAATAAAATAATGTCAGACCTTAACAATGTAGTTATTACAGGTATGGAGGTGGGTACGCAGAAAATAATTTTATTCATATGTAATAGAATGCAAGCAATTAAATTATGAGGTTTGAATGTATTTGAATGAGAGTGATTGATAGATCACATTGTAATCTCGAATAATAATATAATATGTCAGTGATGATTCAATATTATTATTAGGTAGGTACCTATACGAGTATGCATGTATCCATGTATCGTAAGGAATTTATTGAGATGATGACGAGTAGTTGTACCTATTACCTATCAAGTGAGATCAAGTATTGATAAATTACCAAGGAATGTTTATATATTTATTATGATTAAACTTTCATACTGCATACCAATTAGAATACCATGTTTAGAATACCACTTGGATTTTTATCTATTAGCATTATTATTTTATATTATTTATTTTGATAAAAAATAATCATCATCATCATCATCTCGCCCTTAACGCTCCTCTCGGGAGCACAGGGCAGAATCCAGCCTCCTCCATTCAGAGCGTCTCTGCGCCAATTGCGTCACCTCTTTCCACGACGTTGTCATAGGAACGAAAAAATAATACATTATTAAAATGAATATTTTTAGTTAAGATTTTGTTGGCATTCACCGTGATGTAGTTCCGCGACATGATTAGATTAAGATTTTTTCCCTATTTACCAAATAATCACAATACATTCAATTTTAATAAATCTGCCATCGGTTTCGACACGTTAGTATCATTGTGAGCAAATTGAATACAAACGTGTAAAAACTAACATGATATATTAATGCGTCGAAACCGGTCGCAGACCTATTAAAACACAAAGTGAAAATTCTTTAAATACCTAATCTATTTTTTAGGTATGAACGATATTTAGCTTTCTTCTTTTCAATATCGTGATAAAGAGGGGATTTAATAATAAGTACAAAAAGTTTTGAACTAAGAGGACTCATTTCTTTCTTGTTAGCGAAAGGAACATTGAAGGGCGAAAGAAGACATGAATTTTAGTTCAAATCTTCTTCTATGTCTCACAGAAGTTGTTAATATTTACTAATATATATATTTAAATCAACATAACATTGATTATATCTGATGCGGTACCATGATAAAACCGGCTTCCATAAAATATATGTTTGTTATGATGCATTCATATCAAAATTATTCGTCATTAGTATAAAGGTTGTATCAAAACCGACAAAATTATATCATTACCTTCGAACTTCTGGAACAATTTACTGTTGATTGTATACTATTGTACTTCATTATTCAATCTATAACTTTAAAACCGGCTTCACTCAGTGACTAGATAATAGCTATCGTCATGTATAAAAAATATTTCAAAATAACAAATAATAAAACCTAGGACCTAGAACCTAGAACGTGATTGTTTTTTTAAATACGCCATCACTCTCAGTATCCCTGTTCATTTTCTCATATTTTTTAGCGAGGACTTTCACCTTCTTTCCATATCATGCCTGCCTTTTATTTTACCTCATTAAATCTTTTACCGTAAAAGCAGACGTTTATATAATTTACCATTTTTTTAATTCAGTTTATTTACGTTTTTGAGGAAGGTTTTGAGATTATCTGTCGTAAATGAATAAGCTCTGTGAATGCAAGTCTGCTTACAGGGAATTGCTCTTTCTATTACCTACTTGTCTCATAAATGTGTAAACATGAACAAATCTAGTTTAATTCGATAAACAAAATATGTCGTTTATAATTTATTGATAAAAACAGCATTTGGCAGTCAGTATAGCAAGTTTAAAAGTCACGAGGTAGGAATAATAGCTTAAAGATTCGATTCGATCCCAGGTGCTGGTAAACTCCACTTTCACAACACAAGCTTTTAGCTTACTGTGAAAGTTTTGTTTTGGGTTTATAACAAAAACCCATATACATCTTTAAAAAATCGTGTCGATGATATTGTGGTGGGGCAGATTTGCAACTTACAATTACAATAATCCGAGTTTATATCGCATTTCTCTGTAAATTATTGGTTAACGCATTTGACTAGCGATGCAGAGGTCCTAGGTTCTCGACCTCGTGAAGGTGTGAAATTTACATTGTACGTCTCATACTTGAGATGATGTTTGGTTAGTTAGACGGAATTGCTATAGAGATACAAACACAAAATGAAGAGAAATATGTGGAGTGGTGAAAGTACCCATTATGTAAAGCGCTTAACTCAGCCTAAGACAATTCTTTAGCTTCAGAACACCTAATCTGTGCTCTGTAAGTGATTCAAATTTTGTAAATGAATGGAACCTATCTCAAATATACACATATACATACAAGTAAACGGATTCAAATATTAACTAGAGTCATGTACCTATCTACATTGGTGAATACAAAATATTTGTAATAATTACATATTCATTAATATTTACTCATTGGTTCGTAATGTATTATAAAAATATTTTTATTTATATTAATTCACGAAGTATAGTGACATGAGTATATTATGTAATCATTTAATGATTAATATTTTTAATTATTTACTCAACATGATTTGGTAAACAATACAAAAGGGAATAATGATGATTGATGACACGTCAATTGATCGTCTCAAGGCCACAGATGATGTTATGTATCAATAAAAAAATCTATTGAAAGTAACTTCTAAAAATCTTAGCGAATAGTGTTCAATAAATTCCACTGTTTTTTTTATTTAATAGTATTTTATTTGATGAAAATCAAGATGTCAGGTAATTTTTCTCAGAATATTTAGGTATAATTCTTCTTCTTTCTCTGCCATGTCAGGTCTCTCTTTCAGATATCACTCCGGCGAAAACCTCCCTGTCCTGCGCTGCTCTGAACAGGTCATCCACTGTTCGGATTCCGGTCCACTCTCTAATGTTGCGCAGCCAGGACATCTGCTTTCTGCCAACTCCCCGTCTTCCCTCTATCTATATATGAGTATTTAATTATTTATTTATTTAAAAAAAATCTTAATAGGTGGAAAAAATATTATAACATAAATATATTATAAAACATAGTGTTAATAAAACTATACAAAATTAAAAATAATAAGACTATATAATGCAGTGGTGAGATTATCACTATGAAGTTATTTTTTCATCTAACTACGAATAAAATTGATACATACTCTCGTTTGTCTACAAGTCTGTCTTGATGTTTTCCATCCACTCATCAACCATCATTTTGATCGATATGTCTTGGATTGGTAATTACTCGTTAAATGAACAAAGGCGAAAGAATAAAAAATGGCCGGAATCCATACAAACAACTACTACTACTACTACGGTGGGAATAATTATGCATTGAGATTGTTTTTTACTTTTTTTGTACACGAATTAATATATAAATGTATAATACAGTGGTACCTTGACATACGAGTTTAATTTGTTTTACAATATTGCTCGTATTTCTAATTACTCCTATCTCAAAACAAATTTCCCCATTGAAATTAATTGAATTGCCATTAATCCGTTCCATCCCCCAAAATGTTACCACAGTTATTTTTTTAGGTGTTTTTGATTAAAAAAAATGTAGGTATTTATAAATGACAAATATTGTACAAAAACATAATAAAAGAGAATTTAAAGAAATAAATTAAATATATAAAGTTAAATTTTGTCAATGCTTTCTCTTCACTAATCTTTGCCTTTTTCGCCTCGCTTTTCTCACTTTCACCTGTAGGTCGTTTAAATAAAACATGTCCAAGGAGGTTTGTTGTTTTTAGAATGTTCCGAAAATGAGTTAAGTAAGTGTTATTAATTAGCTCGTATCTCAAATTTCGCTCGTATTTCAAATAAAAAATCGCTCGCTCGACGACTCGTATCCCATAAAACTCGTATGTTGGGGCACTCGTAAGGTACCACTGTATAATATAGTATCTAGTAGTAGTAGATAGCTAAGGCTGATGAAAAACATTAATTTATCGCGTCTTTTGTGTTGAGAGATGAAGTATTGGTTAAACGTTAATTATTCTTAATTATTATCTGATGATGAGTATAAAAAACTTACACATTTATTAATTACCACCGAACTAAATATTCTCATATTATTCTTCCACATGCTCACATGGAGCTACTCTGTTTTGAAATGATCATTTTTTCCTGTCATCAAAGAGATGTTTTTTAATGTTCTTGTTGCTAAATGTAATTACAAAATCGTTTTGCTTCCTGTTATAACTATTTATATTTATTTTTTATTTATTTCCTCTTCAAGAATTTACGTGTTAGTCTTTTACGTGTTAAAAGTATCATATTAAGTATTTAGACACAACACGAATCGATAAAGTGAAGAAGTAAAAATAGAAGAAATAGTATAAAAAAAAATTGAAGTGATAAATATGTCAGCAAATAAAATTTTTGGTTATTTATTATTATTTATCGTGTCGAAACCCAGAAAAAAACCAATCAAACTGATCTCCAGTACTGTGCATACGCACAGCAGGTGGAGATGCGTCAAAAATATCCTTCATAGTGCAAGTGACAGGGCACAATGGACACTCCAACAAGTGTGGCATGGTTAACATGGTTTTTGGTTAATCATCATCACCATCATCGCCCTCAACGCTCCTCTCGGGAGCACAGGGCAGAAACCAGCCTCCTCCATTCAGAGCGTCTCTGTGCCAATTGCGTCACCTCTTTCCACGACATTCCTTGCGCTCTGATATCGTTGTCATAGGAACGGTGTATTGTGAAAGAGGGACGCCCGGGCCGACGGAACCCCTGCGGACGGAAAAACAGTGCTCTTTTTGGCCAACTATCATTAGGCATTCTCAAAACATGTCCCAGCCAGGACCATCGTCTCTCCTGTATTACGGAGATTATTTGGTTATTATTTTGGTTAATAGTATCTATTAAATGTGTGGAAGACAACCAAAACCTAGATTATTAGAATGTCAGTTAAAACAATGTCACAAAATTTAATTCCAAAGAAAAATCTTAATGTAACTTATTTTTAATCTTTTATTTGACCCAAAGCTCTGTTCATGCAGGAGGGTCCTCTTGTGATGTGGAGGCCCAACCGTTCTTTCATGGTTCTGAGGGTCTTTCTGGTGGGTGTCGAAAAAATTGATGTGATATAATTAATGATGTCAATCGTTGAAAATGTCAATCATGTCAAGACATAAAATTAATTGAAATCATAATGTCATACTTAAAAATTAAGAAAAGTAAAGAAAATTGTAGTTATTTGAACACAGTATTTAGTTATCCACATACATAGATAGGTAGTTAGGTATAGTTGAACTGAAAATTTCATAATGTATTTATATTCTACGTTGTACACTTTTGGAAGCAAAATATATTTCATGTTTTCAGTGTTCAATAATGGACTCGTGGTATCTTTTGACTCTTGTTTGGATTAGATGTCCAGTTTATGTAAAAAATTATCTGAAAATGTATTCAGCAATGAACGATTGTGTGAAAATTTAAAGAAGAAACATTGTCAGAATGAGTTTAAACTTACAACATTTGCACTGATTAAGTTATTGTAGTAGTATATGCTAATTACAAAGAATTTACACAGATGAAGGTTCTACAGATAAGTAAACTGATTACAATGTTATACAATATTTTGTTTATAATAATGAACACAGGATCTAGTTGTTATAGGTAAAAAGTGTTTAGAAACATCTCCATATGATAAACAATACCATTTGGTATATAAGTTCATATATATATATAAATTGTATGTTACAGGTTGGTAAATGCAAAGGAGAATTAACTTACTGGCAGCTTATATGTGTATTGTATATGTATATTGTATAAGTATAATATTATGTAGTAGCCGAGAGAGAGAACAACTTCATTAGTAAAGATATGTGGTAGTATTAGTTAGTATATTGAACACATACAAGAGTCGTTGGCTCATTAGGTCTGTATATTAATTACTACTAACAATCTGATCATTAGTATTATTACTTACCAATACATCTATATATCTACATATTATTAACAGAGCTGGAAATTAATTCGTTAATCTGTTAACTTTTAAATAATAAAGTTAAAACAAAGGTCAGATTTACATATTAAATTTATCCTAAAATGAATATCGTTAACTTTTGTGAAAAAAACGTTGACTGTATATTACTTTCAAAGAGGAAATAAGATTTTCCAAAGACCAGATAAGTCCAATCAGTGAACCGTCGATTCTTAAGAAAACCCCCTGAAGGATCTCTATGGAGGATTATCTATATATTTACACCATCACGGCGTCATCAAAAAGTGGGACAGCTAAAAGATCAATCATGTAAAAATGGGCAGCAAACAATAAGTTAATTGTTTTGTTAACGGAAGAAGTAATGATAATGACGTAATAATTTTTCGATTAAACAATCCCCATCTCTGCATATTACCATTCAGCGCCTATTAATTATTTATAAATCATTATTTGGAGTTTCCAATCTCTTTATTAGGAGCTTTAGGAAATACGTACTAGGTATAATTAATTTAATAAAAAAAAAGTTCGTCTATAAAATCAGTGTGACTGAATAAAGATTCATTATATGAATATTTTATTTGAGCTTTATCATATGTATCATGAATATTTTGAACACTCGAGTAGAAAAAAACTGAATCAAAATATATTTATTACAATAATGATTTCTGTTTCATCATCTGAATTTACTTATACTAAGTTTATACCAGCATTTTTAACATAAATAAAAAAATTAATGGGGATATTTTATGTTTATCTTCTAATACATTTCTCACCTGCTCTTTCCAAGTTCTTCTAATATGATCCATTTTACGCATACCTAGGTGATTTTAAATTTCATTTAATTATTACTAACTAGCTATCTATACCCTCACGCAGTATCCCAAGTGGAGTAGGCAGAGAAAACGGAACGCCATGTAGATCTATCCTTACAACCTTCTTTGGCTTTTTCTATGTTCATATAATTTCTCATACATACACGTTAATTTCTCTTACTAACCATATTTTTGTAATTTTATTATTACGAGCTAATGAAAAGCATAATATATAAATACTTCACATCGTTGAGTTTCTAGATTTAATTGAGTTTAACATTCCAGTCAAAACAAAGAAATTCCAAATCACTAAATTAATATCGAAGTATTTTTTCATCTCATAGAATTCGTGCAATTTAATTGCTTTTCTAAACTTTAATTTGAAAAATAAAAATCCCGTAATGATTACAATTTTAGTATTATTTATAAATAATATCAGTGTTAATTACGAAATTCTTCAACTGATTATTATTGGCAATGGTTCAGATCACAGCTTTTCAATCTTAAGATCTTAATTAAGTCTTATAATTCCGTTAAGTATTATGTACATATTAATTTAGTATCGAAGCTGGAGGGCCTCGGGGTCATCGTTAAATGCCAAAACAATTATTATCATTGTTGGATTAAGCACAATAATAGTATATAAATAATATACTTTGTCAATTATAAGTCTATTCAAGGTAGGAATCGTGTAGTTACTTTCTTATAATTATCTGACCTAATAGTTTCTTTATTGCTTAAAAACATGATTAATATTCCTACTTAAAGTTAAGTCTATTATGAACTGAAATGGCAGTCTTTTCCTGTTTCAAATTTCTTTTTTTTAACAATATTTAACGACATAGATACCTAAAACTATTTATTTTAAATTTCTCTATCTATGTCTGTATCAATACCATCACAGGATCGCAGCAATCCGGTAGACTAATTACATGATTGTAGAGAAAAAGCAAGATATCTTCTCAAAGCGAATAATAAACATTATACATTCAGGATTGGTTGATTGTGTAGCTTAGTACCAACTCGTATGCTAATCGAATAATACTTGCAAATTTTAACCAAAAATAAATTTGAAGAGTATTTGACTAAAGAATTGAATTATCTTCTCTGTTTCAACATCATTTTGAACATTTTTTCATAAGTTCAAAAGCTAAATTATAAAGTGACAAAAGTATAAAACTAGATATTGACATACAAATATATCTTTAAAATTAATGAGATCTTGTTATAGTTTAGGTATTTTAAATGATCTAGAGTTTGTGTGTTCACATTGTGAAAAGACATTTTAAACACATTTGATATCAATAAAACACTGTTTTACTTTTCACTATTGATTTATTAATACTCAAGCGCTTTCGTCAAGTTAGCTTGACATTTTCAAGAGAACTAATTACAAGAAAAATTTTTAAAAGTTAAAAATATTGTAAATATTCAAATACCCCATCCATCACCATTGTTGAAACCAATTGTTCATCCACCATTGTCTCAACTACTCCTACTTCCTTACCCCTTCTTTTCTGTTTTTAGGTACCTACATATAAAAAATATTGTTGTTGCATGTGACTTTAAGAAAAAAAAATCTTGTAATTAGTTCTCTTGAAAATGTCAAGCTAACTTGACGAAAGCGCTTGAGTATTAATAAATCAATAGTGAAAAGTAAAACAGTGTTTTATTGATATCAAATATGTTTAGGTATTTTAAGTTATAGTTTTGTTTTAGAATCCTGTTTATTTATTAAAAATACTAAGATTCACATATTAAGTTATTCTTCAGCATTTTTTATACAAAAGCTACATCAATAGTTGTTTACTTGTAGGTATTTATTTTAGAGGAAACATCAAATATTGAAAATGTCTACATAGTTATTCCATTCTATAGTTTTTTGTTGTTTTATTTTAGTGGCTACCTGACTTTGAAATCAATTGGATTTTTAAAAGCAGCAACAGCACCAACAACGATCGTCGGCAACGTTATGCAAATGAGACATCCAATTATAAGCTATTGAAAACTAAAGAAAATAATAATAAAATTAATGAGAATCAATAACTTATAAGTAGAAGTAGATGGACTTATAATAATATTACAATATGTAAGTATCTAACTTCATCGATATTCTGGGTGTTCAAAATCTGTCCTTAATGTTATTTCTTGATTAATTCGTCCGATAAAATTCCTTACAATGAATGTTTTTCTTAAATTGAACTTGTTTAGGTATATAGCAATAATATAGTTGTAGGATATCTATACTTAATAGGCTTACCTCATTATTATCAGTAGGTGATCAGTAAGCATAAATAAAATGTTACAATAATTAAACACTTGACATCTTTGGTTGTTTTCACTATTAAGAGGTGGTCGGGGAGGAATTTGATTCCAAGTAGGTACATTATAATAATTATTCAATGTTGATGATTGCTTTTATTTCGGTTTCCCGTCATTACAATACCTTGATGATTTGAAATGATAACAAACATCATTGTCGTCAATCGTTGATCTCAATATGTCGTGACCACCGGCCATTCATGGGAAATCGGGTTCTCAATCGAGGATGCAATCCTTTGTAATATCTTTAAAATTTATTGCGTGGGCGTCAACCAACGTAGTGCTGAATATATTCCCGAAAATATATTTTATTTGGCATTCAATTTTCATTTTCCTTGTATATTTAAATGGAAGTCCCTAGAATACTACACTCTTAGGGTGGTCGGTGGGTTCTCGAATGTGTAGGTATATAATATTCACAATAAGTTTGTAGATTATTCACTGTATCGATGTTTAGGTAGTAGAATTCCATAACGAAAATAAAAAACAAAGGTTTTCTTCAGACGTATAGTAGATATCTACTGTGAATGAGTAAAATTTTTAATCGAAACTTGACTAGGTTTTTCATTTACTTCAAATTGCTGCTTAATTTGAGAAATTTTTAATCGACGTCGTTAATTGAAGCAAGATTTTTGCTCGATAATGGTAAATATATACCTCTAATTTTTGTAGCCTTTTCTCTTTAATATTTTCTTCACTAATTTATATAAAGTGAGATTAAATTATGAAAAAATTGTTCTGTTTCATATTGTCGAGGACAATGCACATTCCTACTCATCACCTTGTTTGTCAGCTTGCCAAAAACAATCATTAACCACGTCCCCTACCATTTATGTAGTTAGGTATACATTGACAGATTCTCCATTTTAAGTGTTTCATCGCATTTTTCGCAAAGAACAAAGAATCATTTGCTACAATATTATTTTTCTTTCAAAGTGTTTTCAAATTACTCAACCCATTAGAGTCGACGCGAGTACAACAACGCCCGGTCCAAGCGCAAGCGGGTCGATTTCTGTTGAGGTAATTTCCTCTTATAAAGTTGTTTAACAAGACGGTGGTCTAATGAGTTAATTAACTGATATATTGTAGCTATGTGGTACTTACTGCCTATACTATGGAGAAACCTCGATAACACTAGCTTACTAAATGTATATACGGAGAATGTAGAATGAATCTGCGAGGGCGGTATGCGACCTCTTTGTATATGGGTACCAACCATAGTACATATTACGACAAAGTACCCATCCATACTCGAATAATCTTTGTTGTTTAGTAGGTACGTACTTACCTACAGCTAAGATGGAGGAAGGAATGTAATGTACTCATACATAATATTAGACAATAATTATTATTTTGATTAATGCATAATATATTTTTAATGTTATCCTTTTTGTGTGTGTGAATCGAAAGTGTTCGTAAACCCTCACATTTCCTTAATGTCTTTAGCTTTTATAGACACGGAGAGAACGATTTGCATGTTTATTAAATACAGTTGGTCCGCTGACAACCCTACTTTTGATCTATACAATGATGATATGAAAAATATTTATATTACATACTGAACAGATACCTCATCTGCACAACCATCAGATTGTACAAACTCCTTTTACTAGGTTTGCAGATGATATATTTGTTAAGAAATGATATTAATATTTTCACTCCCCCAGATGTGAATTAATCTAGTTAAATTCGAGAAGCACGTTAAACATTTAATATTTTTTGTTTATAATTCCATCATAAATTAAGAGATCTTATTAACTATTAGTCACTTTGCTATCATGGTATCTGGAATATGTTCTTTAAATGACATAGCTTTCGATTTTCAAAGAATCTCTTCATTCCATGAAGAATTTATGCTTAAAAACTAGAAAATAATATTTAGGTGCTAAAGAAAATATGCTATTGAAAGAAGATAAAGTAGAAGACTAAAGAAAAATCATATCGTTAGCAGTCATCTGACTTGTACCCACTACAGTCAATTTGAAACAATACTTTCTTTCTTCATTCTGTGAGAACCTTTCTCCGTATTTCAAAAGAAGGTAGGTACGTAAGTTCCTCTACTCAGATTGTCCGAGTCAGCCTGTCTCGTGTCTGCCATAAACAAATCAATATAATTAGGGAGATATCTACCTACTTATGCAAAAACAAAGGCTTCACGAAACAATATACATAACTAATATAACATATTATGAAGTACTTCACTTAAATCTTAATATTATTATTACTGCGAGGTATAATAACAAAGGAATTGTAACAAAGAGCGTTATAAAGAAGATTAAATTATAACAATACAAATAACATGTACATAACGACATACTATTATAAAACACTGTTAATTTAATTCGTGTAATTATTATTGTAAATAAATGAGTGAGAATGTATGTATTATGATATCAAAATAATATTGTAATCTGTACATAAGGAATATAGTTTATTGTAATTGATATGCTTTTCGGCAAGGTTTTTTTAAATTCGTTAGCATGCCTAGTTGATTCGGTAAAAATAAAGTTTAATTGTGTAGGATAAATAATAACCACTTTCAGAAGAGAAAGAGATACATTAATTAATTAACAGAAATATTAATACATATAAATTGACACAATTCCATAACCATGACTGTAACTTTCGACACAAATATCGACTGCATTCCTTGAAAAACAAACGTGGGCATGTTTTTGGTTTAACTTCTTACAAGATTTTTCAAACCAAATTTTGAAAGTATATTATGTGTGATTCGTTGGTGTTCAAGTTCACTCTTCCAATTTGTAGCATTGACCTTTATTATGAATAATAATTTTTCATATGAATCTACAATATTTTAATACTTTCCCCATCTGATCTTGTGCTAAACGGTAATGTTAAAAACAATGAAGGTACAAGATCGACATTTTAATTTGAAAGTTGTAGGAGTAAGCATGTTTTACAATGCCAAGTCATAACGTAAGCCTTTATTTTTCCTTCAAAATTTCCCTGTACATTTCATGTATACGTAGTTACAGAATGTGTATTTTTATAACAAGTCGTATGTATGATAATATGTACATATTGTGGATACAAGCAAGTGCATCTCGTTAAACTGAGGCCACAACTTAATATCCAATTAACGCCTTGTCTCAGATGAGATTTTTTAACAAGTCAAACTACAGATGTTCAATGAATATCATTATTTATTATTTACCTAAGAGTATCTTAATACAGTAATGTTGGTATTCATGTGCTTATAGCGAATACCATATTATTTTAATTGTTTTTCAATTAAGAACTCAACAAATTTCTTGTTTCCATATATTTAATTTATTTCCTTGGAATACATACTAATCATATGTTCAATAACAAACAATAAAATTGCAGAGACTATTTTGCACCAAAACCTACTTTACTTATTAACGGTTGAATATTTACGTTTTCACTATTCTTTCAACTGCATATATATCTTTTTTTTTAAATAATTTCAATACGCTCTCTTTTTCCCAGTTATTTAGATATTTCTATTTTGAACAAGTCTTGATGTCTCACAATTTTTCTGGTGTCATCTGACCATCCTTTAAATATACTTAATAAATCAATCATTGCACAAGATAGTCACATGACATAATAAAATAAATAAACGACAGTATGAGTTAGTAAACAAAAGGTTGGCGTATTTGTAGCTTGATCATACCTTTTGTATTTCACAAGAACAGTGAAATTTTGTATATTTAAAAACAGTTTGAATATAAACAAATATGGTATGATTCTACCTATGAAATGACTAGACTGTTCATACTCATATAGTACTCAGTGTGGTATAATATGTAGGTATGTAGGTATAATATCTACTCTGTCTCACCACTTTCCTTGGTCGTGATGTCGCCATTAGTATAAATGAGAGGACTTCTTAATAAGTTGAACAAATAATCATGAAATATTCAACACATTTACTCACATAATACTCGTTATAATAATATTGTATATACTTACCTACTCGTCACCTATGTACGTGCAGGGATCATAGTCGAGTGTGATGAGAGCACGAAGGAAACGCCATATAGATTGGGATGCAAGACTCAAAGCAGTACATCATCATTCCTAAGTAAATATCATAGCTTTTATCTGAATTCCTGTGCTTCCATAAACAACTCATTTCTGTTTAGTATAAAATACTTATCGAGCAAATAAGAATTATTTCGATGAAATTATTGTTGTAGATTTTCAGTTTTCTGGTAATCTGTGTCGTGTCGTTATCTCTTCTTCATTAAATATTATTTGCCTGATGAAAATGGCCCAAGCGCTATACCCGAAATGCAGGAATTACTTCGTCAAATAATCGAATGATGTCTCAAAAGTAATGTACGTACAGAAGCATTGTGCTTTTATTTTGTGGTTAAATATAATTTTTTCGACTTCTGAAATATCTGGGTGGTAGCGGGTTTTCTTAATAGTTTATTCTTAGGTATTCATAATTGCAATAATATAGTGGGTATAACATTCTACCTATTTGAATTTGAATATTTACTTTGGAGCGTTATTAAAAGAAAATTAAGAAGACATAGTTGCGTGACTATATCATGTCTTTGTATATTTTATTATAAGTAATTGAAATACCATGTTGATGAATTTCAATAAAATTATCTATTTAATACATCTGAAATAACATACACCATCACCTACGAGAAATCACACACGATATGAACACGAATATACTAGAGTATATATGTAATATATACCTACAGGTAGCAGTTTTCAGTATCTAAATGCAATGTCTCTCTCTATCTCTCAGTATGTCATGTACCTAACATTATAATGCTTATAAATACATGGAAGGCACGGTTAATTATGGTGAATGAATACAAACGATTAATTAATTATTAATTTACATAAGTAATAATAATAAGAAGAATAATAGGAATCACCACCATACAGTGAATTAATATTATATTCAGTTTTAATTGATATTTATTATACGTCTATCAAAACAATTACCACACCTACGTACTGTGATTCTTCAAATGTGAATTTGAAATCATTATAGATTTAAGTATACCTATAAAACATTAGTGGTCTCATCACTGGTATAATGAGAAGATCGCTAGTCAAACCAATATTTATGTATAAATATTTTTGATTAATATCCCGAATTGCCAGCAGATCCGTAGCAATTCCTCTAATTTTCGTAAGATGGTCACGATTGTAAGCGATTTACCCGCAATTCATTTCATCCAATGATTCATATTTGGTGAAATGATGCCGCTAAATCTTTATACAATTCCTATTATGATGCATATAAAGTGGCCTTTTTAGCCCTCCTGCTCAAATCTGAGGGAATCAATTATGGTTTAATGTTAATTTTTAAACAAAATTATTAGTATTGTAAAAAATGTAGGTATAGGTATATATTCCCAAAAAAAAACATATCTGAATTTGCTGTTTATGAATTGGTAAGTAAACATCTAATTGTCGTTGTTTTAATTTGAAAGAAATATTTTCTTCAACACATGCGCTGCTGTCTTATTTAATTAATTAAAAAATAAGTATGTAGTATAAAAACGTAACTGATCAATCGATATAATTGTAAAATATTTCGAACAAATAAGAAATCTGGAAGGAATTTTAATATCATCATAACATAATATGCATTGCAGTTTAGTTTACACATAATAAGAAAATCTATCAGTTACATATGAATATTTTATCATAATAAATTTGAGAATCGGTGTGTGTGATGTTCATGCTACAAAATCGTATAATAATCATTACCGATTCCGAGGAATCTTGTTTGTATTTCAGTTTTTTGTAAAGATTGTTCATAATATTATAATGATAAAATACCAACGATGCAAAAGTGAATATCTAACTACTAGACATGTTTGTATCTCATTATAAGTCAGGTACAACATATTATTATAATGCCTACACGGTTTTCATTTCACACCAACGACTTCAATAATATTATTATGAATCTTTAACGCAAATAACATCAATGAACTAAAACTTATTACACTGAGTAACAACATATCCAGAATAAGTATGTCTTTAGTAGACAGTTAGTTAGTTAGTTACAAACAAGGAAATGAATCTTCAGTAGAATGGTAATAAGAAGTGCTTACTAATATTCTGAACAAACTTAACTGTTTCAAGATTATCCCATGACCTAGACATCTAAACTAAAGATGTGAAGAGTATGTATCTACCTAATGTTATACATTATAAAAGGGTATCATTGTACGGAATAATGCAACTTGCAAATATGATGTTACTTAGAAACAGACATACAAAATGAATAATAATAACAATATATTGTTTTGTTGTGCTTTCATAGTTACCAATATTGTTTGCGAATCTCGTGAGAATGTTTTCAGTTTTATGACATGTTATCAGAAAACAAATATTGTAGTATTAAATTATTATTAATGGAATCTTGTACAAGAATAATTATTTATTTGCGTGATGATATATGTATCTAGGTATGGGTAATAAATAAAAGTTCTCATACATGCGCTTGCGCAAGTAATCATGACCCAACCTTAGTAATTAATTCTCTTCAAATGACATAATGCGATAGTAAATCTTTTTTGATTATGGTAATCTTAGATCTTGCTGAAATTATAAAGTAAAATTTCAGCAACCTTTCTCGGATGATTGAAATTATAAAACAACAGTAAAACAAATAAAAATAAACTTGGGTTAGTTGGAAGAGATCACGCCTTTGCGCTAAACTCGCCCTCTGTATATTGATTGTATCTAACTTGAATGTTAACCTTTTATGTAATGGCTTGTAATCAATGTAAGTAAAGAATGAATAAATAAATTCTGCAATCTTCTTCAGATAAGCTTTAACTTATATAGTAAAACAGCTTCGGTAGATACACAATATTTTAACGTTATTTTATCAGACATTTTGTTGAATTTACGAAAATTATGTCCATCATTTAGTTTAAACAAAAATATTACCTAAAAATCTCTAATATTTTTCATTACAAAGGATCGATACTTTATAGATTTTTGCTGCAAATCATAATCATACGAGTAGGTAGCATATCTTTTGTCATATGTTATCAGTAGATACGTGATAGAAAAATATACACTTTCTTGTTATTGGGCAGCAAGTTGATCAAACACATCGGTAGCATAATATCTATAGACAACATACTTAAACATAAATAACAAAATATTTCTGATAGGCACAATGTTTAAACAATGGTTAAATGTTTGAACAATGAATAGTTTGTAAATATTATGTTTAGTTATCAATTAATATCCGTTTGTGGCTCCCGCCGCCACATATTATACTAAAATACATGTCTAATAGACTGCAAAGGTTTTTAGCACCTTGCTTAGAACAACAATATAATGTAATTATTATTGACAATAGTAATAGTGTATTCTATCTTTTCAGTATGTTTCTTTTCATATTAATTGTGAAATACGTCGTCAACTTGTATGCGACGAGTCAGTGATTTTTATCTCTTACACGATTTAAATTGTCTCAAAATCTATAATTATATTTTCGTATTACATTCTAAATATATCTGCGTGCACTTGGCTATAAGAAATAGATAATGTTGTATAGTTTTATTTGCTTACCTTATTGATCACTTGTAAACGAGTGAATGTCCTTTGGAAATATAATAGAATGTTTTGCCTTTAATTAATATTGGAATATTATCTTTGGTCGTATATCAATACAGTCTTCATTTTACTATTTAAATTTCTTATATGGAGTAAGGTTTGGTTATCAGGCTTTATACTGAACGATATGCATGATTTAACCATTATAGCTATTGTCCGAACTGAAGTTAAAATTTTGAAGACATTCTATTCAAAAGTTAATCAAATGAATACATCGATAATATTCTATCTGCATCTGTAAGAAATAAACCTATTAACTCTATCTATATAATCACGGCATTTATCACAACTAAGGTAGCCAGCAGAATAAGTGCATGAAAAAGTCATACAAGTTGTCCTCTCCGCCCTGTTTTTTTTTTAAATAAGGCATTCAGAATGGGTGGCGTGTACCTCATCGATGAATTGAAGACGTTAAGTCTCTTATACAGGATGTTTTACTAACACCTGCCTTTAACATGACACTCAAATACTTACAAAAAACAGTGGGAGATCTATTTTTTCCATGGATTCCACGGAATGGAAATCAAAAAGTACTCATTCAAAACGTTTTGATGAAATAATTATCTACCTTGTACGAGTATGAGGCAAATCTAACAATGTGTAAAGAGCCTAACAGATGCACCATGTGTCTATTGTGTGTGTGTGTGTCTAGTAATTATCAGATAAAATCTACCTATTTTTTTAACGACTATTAAAATGTTGTAAATTTTATGATATTTATGACCCTCTTTGGAATTTTTGCGTCAAGAAATAGGACTGATGTTTTATTATTTTATGTTTTGTACTACATACTAGACATAAAAATATTTTATTTCTGAATAAGTGTCGCATTCTTTTAACTTTAAGTTATAATATATTATGACAAACAAAACGTTTTGAAATATTATGAGGTAGGTACCTATCTATGTTTTTTTACTGTAGCGAGTTAGCCGGATATCTCTTGTAAGACTTTAGCAATCAAAATAAGAGTTCGCCAAGACTGTAGAGGACACGACGCAGCCCACATGGGCTAAGATTTATCAACACCGGGCCATACGAAAAGTAAAGTAAGTAAGAGTTCGTCAGTGATATCAAATATTCAGCTCTTCCAGATTATTTATTTATTTATTTATCGTGTCGAAACCCTGAAAAAAAAACAATCAAACTGATCTCCAGTACTGTGCAAAACGCACAGCAGGTGGAGATGCGTCAAAAATATCCTCCATAGTGCAAGTGATAGGGCACAATGGACACTCCAACAAGTGTGGCATAGTCAGTGCTGCAGCACAGTCACATGCTCCGGATTCGTCCTGTAGGAAGCCCCATCACTAGATTATGGTGAAGCGTTATTCAAAAACTTTTGAACTGAACTTTGAAAACCTGAATGTTCATTGCGTACAATTAGCTCTCTAGTTACCCCACTTGTGTGTGGTGTAAGATGTACCTAGTGTAGATTAGTGATGTAACGAATGTCTGATTTTGGATATTCGCGAATGCGAATGCGAATGCGAATATTTCATGCCGACATTCGCGAATGCGAATGCGAATGCGAATATTGACTTGAAAATGGTATAGGAATTTGAAATATTCCAAAACTCCTCGGTTTTCTTAAAGAATATTTTCTTGCAGTACCTTTTTCCACAATGTACCGGGTAAGTATCCGGTACTTTCACCGAATTACTGATTTGTTTCTTCATTTACATGGTACACAACAGATGAAAGACATATAAATATAAACATGTAAGCGACAAAAACATTCCAATAGTCTTACATCGAAACAGTGCATACTTCAGCAATAACACACAAAACAATTATAGAAAATCTTACACATAATATAGGTATTAATTCACAATACATCCAATCACCCATTCCTATTACAAATCGCTGCTCACCCAATTTCGCACACATACCTAATACATTCATTCGCACAAACACATTGACACTTCACTAATGTATGCAATAACAATACAAAAAAACTCTTAAAAAAGAAAAATCAAAAATTTAAAAAACAGTCTAAAAATTAATACTATCCCAAACACTTCACATTTTATCAAACATATACATTTTTTTTATATTTATTTCATCTTATTCTACCCTCAACTCTCCTTTCTCACAAACCTGACGTAATTGGCACTTTAAAATTCTATAAACAGGGTTTCTTGAGTCTGCAATCGTTTTTGTTTTTTTTAATGTAGAACGGAAAACAAGATCTTGTTAAAGGAAGCATTCTAAAGTTAATCCTATCTAAAATATTAGGCACATCGTATTCGGACAAGCATATTTTTCTCAGGTTGCATGCATCCAGCAAAACTCTTCACAATTCCAATTTAGGCAAATCTTTAATAAATACAGGATAATGCAATCTCTTCCTAACCAAACGAATGAATTTAGACTGAGTTCTCTCAACTTGATCGACATATTTTTTAAAATGTGGATTCCATACAGAGGAACAGTCCTCCAGCTTGGAGCGAAACAACGATAAGTACAAGTACAAATACGATTCATATAACCTAAATGACTTTGTAGATCGCAGAATAAATCCCAGTATTTTATTGCTCTCTTCGATCATTTTGTTCACGTGATCATC
This sequence comes from Athripsodes cinereus, assembly GCA_947579605.1. NCBI lineage: Eukaryota > Metazoa > Arthropoda > Insecta > Trichoptera > Leptoceridae > Athripsodes > Athripsodes cinereus. Next base: position 9,455,296 of record OX388309.1, read on the forward strand.
AAAGTGAAGTTCAGAGTCAAACACCACACCTAAATCTCTAATCTTATGTACCTACTTCTTTTAAATCATGATTATGGATATTGTAAATTTATCGAATTTTGTTTCTATTTTTGGTAAAAGAGATCAGATTACACTTCTCCAGATTCAAGTGCAAGTTATTTCTTTTACAGTACTCGTGTAGTCTTTCCAAGTCCTCGTTAAGCATTTCATAGTCAAACAATAATTGAATTTGACAGTATATTTTTAAATCGTCCGCAAATAATAGAAGCTCTGAGTGGTCAAAGCACTTTTTTATGTTGTTTATGAATATCGTGAAAAGTAAAGGACCCAAAGAAGACCCCTGAGGGACACCAGATGTAACACTGACACTGCCAGATGAGTAACCGTTAAGTTTAACTGTCATCAATCTATCAGAAATATATGAGTCAATCCACCTTAGTTGAAAAAAGTCGATGTTCTACTTTATCAAATGCCTTTTGAAAGCCGATATAAATGGCATCCAACTGTATACGATTGTCCATAGCTGAGAAAAAAAATCAGATTTGTTACTGTCGATCTTCCACTCATGAATCCATGCTGCTCTACAAGAAGATACGGCTTCAGGAAAAAAGTAATTTGTTCACGAACCATACCCTCAAATATTTTTGAAATAGGTGATAGAATTAAAATTGGTCTGTAGTTACGAACGTCCAATTTGCTGCCAGATTTATGCAAAGGAATAATACTAGCCATCTTCCATTTGCATGGAAAGCATCCTTCTTGTAAACTCCTAATTTATTTATCGTGTCGAAACCCAAAGAAAAAACCCATCAAACTGATTTCCAGTACTGCGCAAAACGCGCAGCAGGTGGAGATGCGTCAAAAATATCCTCCATAGTGCAAGTGACAGAGCACAATGGACACTCCAACAAGTGTGGCATAGTCTGTGCTGCACCACAGTCACACGCTCCGGATTCGTCCTGTAGGAAGCCCAATCGTTCTCTATTGTCGCGGCAGTTTCCTACACCAGATCTCAGTCGATTTAGGGTTTTCCATGTCCCATAGTCTAGATTGCCTCCTGCAGCAAGGTGTTCTAATAAATGTCAGATACAATGGTTTGGTTAAATGACTTACACATCTCTTTAATATATTGGTGCTAGACCATCAGGGCCAACTCCTTTTGTCTCATCTATACCTAATAAACGTTTATGAATATCAGATTTCAAGATATTAACCATGGATAAACATGAGTTAGTTAGTTAAAATATTTTCCAATTCTTTAGTATTAGAATCATGCAAATTATTCAGTGAAAATACAGAACCAAAAAACGTCGAAAACAAGTTTGCAATCCCCTCTGGATCGCTCGAAGTCTGGTCACCGTCACCCATTACCCTTGGATAGCCTCTAGATTCTTTAAGGGAATTCACGAATGAAAAGAAAGACTTGACATTGCCCTTAAGTGACTTCTCAGTGTTATTAATAAAAGACCTATAATCGTGATTCTGCGACAACTTCAACTGAGCTCTTAGTTGAAAAAATAAATTGTAGTCAGAATCATTACGGTTCATCTTCAACTTACGCCAAGCCTTAGACTTCTCTTAAACAATAACAGAATTCTATTAGAGAACCATTTGGGAAAATTATTAGGTGACACCCTCTTCATATGTAGGTGTATGCTTCTCAATTATTGGCAAAACATAACCATATTAAAAAGATTCAATCATCTTATTCACCGGTCCGTTTCCCAAAACACTGACCCAATCAACACTTTGTAGTTCAAAATTTATTTCCGAAAAGTTTGACTTAAAGTATATTAATTTCTGGATCATATTTTGAGACAAATCCTCAGCAATTTCAAACTCATAATCTATCAACAGTGAAGGATAGTGTGAATCCTTACCAACCAGTGGAGAGTCACATCTGGTAACAGAACACGGAATAGTTGAAAGAACTAAATCCAAGATAACTTGATTGCTGTTATAAACTCCGTTAGACTGAAACATATTGAGAAAAGATATAGATTCTATCAAATACTGCGCAACAGGACACGAATAAGAATACGGAACAAAGATTGAATCAACATCGGGGTCTTTTTTCCATTGGATTGTTGGGATATTGGAATCTCCAATAAGACAAATATCCGTTTTGCCGTAATAGCTGATTAAACGTTCAGATATACTTTAAAAAAAGGTGTTTTAAGTATCTAAGGATGTGGAAGGCGGTATATACATATACTACACCCAGTAGCGGTGAGCATTTTTTCATGCGTTACCGATGAAAAACGAATACTGGTAAAAAAAACTTTCACCAGTATCATCCCAAACAAGAGTGGATGAATATCCTAGTGTCCGATCCACAGCAATTAAGACCCCACCTCCATCCCTTTTACCACTCAACATGAAATCCCTATCCTTGCGGTAAACTGTATATTCGTTTTGAAAAAGTTCGCTGTCAAATATGCCACAATTTAGCCAAGCTTCCGTCAGAACAATTATATCATAACTATTTGCAAATAAGTTTGCTCTAAACTCCTCGATCTTAGTCTTCAAGCCCCGAAAATTCTGAGAGAATACTTTAGTGTGGTTCACCTTGTAGTATGATATAAATATTCCTTAAATAGAATATAAAATTATTGTAGGGCCCTATACTCATAGCAGTTGTAATACTTAAAACAAACATATAAATTAAATCTCCACAAATGCATATTTCTCCTAATAATAATAACATCATCAAGCAAACGAACACAGGAAACAATACAACAAATGTGGCCAACACGGAACAGACCAGATACTTTATTACTAAAATAATATTCGCAAAACATTCGCATATTTTTTTGCGAATGCGAATGCGAATGCGAATACTTTGAAATATGCGAATATTCGCGAATGCGAATGCGAATATTCGTTACATCACTAGTGTAGATATAAAATTTCTTAACTAAAATGGCAATGGGCTGGTCATGTATTTAGAAGTGTGAATGGGAGATGAACACTTAGAATCCTGGAGTGGAGATCATGGGAGGAAAGAGAATCACAGGGTCAGGTAGATATGTATATTTTTTGTAAGTAAATTTGGCTTAACTAGGTTTATCTCAATGTGTCGGGGTTAGATGGAAGAAATCACTTTATAGTGATAATCTCGCCAATGCACATTGTCCCGGTTTTTTAAATTTTATATTGTTTTGTTAACACTGTTACATAATGATGATGTGCAAAAAATATAAATAAATAAATAAATATATTATAAAAAAAATGGGCTGATGACATGGTCCAAATTATGGAAAAGAACTGGGTTCGTGTTTTTTGATTAGGCCTAATCAGTAGTGGAGAGATGAAGGTTAGCTTAAGTAGTAAATAGGTAAGTAGATATTGATCCTGTATCAAAAGATTTCAGAAGTATTTCATAGAAAAATAAAAAAAAAGTAATCACACCAGTTTTTTTTTTATTTACTCGTATTTATTTAAATACAATGTTGATATTTAAAAAAAAATTGTAACTTTTAAATTCGCAAATATATTTTTTCAAGTTTTTTTTGTTTGTTTATTATTTCACGGTTCCCGTAAGCTCCTGCTAAATTTCAGTTCGAGCGGCTTTTTGAGGGTCGTATTTTCAGTGTCTGGATTCTTCTTTTTTCCTCTCGAGCAAATCTTCAACATTTTCTTCTTTGGCACGTTAGTTATCAAAATGCAGCAAAAAAAATTACCATGTATTTATCTGAAGGATAACTTTATCCCATGGTTAGCAATTTAGAACATTTATGTATAGGTATATAGATGCGTTGGGCTTTAGTCTGTGTACCTAATGATAATCTTCTAATATTTTTCCTTCTTCCCACGCTAGTTCTCCCTTTACAAATATTTAATATAATGTAATTGGGTATTAGAAAGAAAAATAAAAGGCAGATTCTCAGAAGTAATAAAATTGAATGCAAAAATTTTCTAGAATAGGAACCTATATCGCTTTTGTTGGTACACTAGTTGTCATTAAACACGCAACTTTTTTATTTGCATACATATATTCATAATATATTGCTATGTGGATAATCTTACTGCAGACAATAATTATCTCCCTATGAAGCCATGAAATCCTGTGTAGGTACAATACAAACAAAAAGGTACAATATTGTTTCCAAAATTCAATTTGCAATTACTGCATGTGTTTGAGTACACGTAAAACGATTATATATTTTAGTTTATGATGGGAAAAAGAATTAGGTAAAAAAGATACATTCTCAGAAAATTACTACAATACTTGTGAACGATTGATATATACACATTAAAACTTGTGTATAAAATAGGTAGTATTGATATTCCGCTCTTTTTAAAATATTCCGCTAAAAAATAAAACATATTAGTTAATATTCTGAAGGCATTATATCCGTGACATCCCTGTTATAATACCGTGATGATATAGATAGTGAAACAATATTCCAATACTTATGTTTCCCTACCAGTAAGTCAGACTTAAACATGTTTAGTATGTAATATATTAACATTGTTTAAATAATTGTGCATAATATTCCTATAAAAATCTAAGTCCTACTAATTCAATGAAAATACGAGTGAAAGAAATAGCGATTTTTCGACATTATAATAACAATGCCTCCCAATCTCCCTCCCTATACACGAGATATCTCTAATAGGGAGGTAGTTGTAATATTATTGTGATTGTTTTTCATTGTTTATTGAAAATAATATTGTATTGTGTACCTACTTTTGAAATAAATATATTTATTATTATTATTATTATTATTATAATGCGTTCCCTCAAACTATCAATGGTAGATATAGAACAGTATTATCAACAATCATATTGTGATTATTTAGTGCATTTTGTACAGCCATAGAGTCAAATACGATTTTTATTATCAAACAAAATACTCTACCACAAAAATACATGGCTACAAAAAGAAATAATAATAAAACCTATATAAGATGTAAGAAGTATAATGATGTAAGTAGGTACACTACTTCACACTATACATTCTAGAGTGTGTTGTGTACTAAAATAATCGTATTGTGCATTTGGATATAATGGGTGTCATAAATATAGGACCACCAGAAATCTTGAAGCATTCAGCTGCTCTTGAGGTGAAACGGGAGTGTAGTTAGGGGCATAACTAATAATAAAATACGCCCGTTTTAATAAGGAGGCTACCGTATCTAAGAAAATACACACAGTGACCAACAAAACAGTTGGGACTTTTTGAGACTAAAACTTTGTGATGAATATTTTTGTTGCATATTCGAAATTTATAACTGTAAGTACTATAATAAAACAGCTATGATTTTTTTCATTGTAATTATGTATTTGTTTCAAATGTCAAAAGTTTTTAGAATTTTTATTTTACCTCTTATATGTATAAAACATTAATAGGTAGGTACCTATATCCTTTTCAAGAGGACAAATAAGAGAAACAAAATCTTTATATTAGAATTTTATAGCTATCTTATAATATTCGAATTTAAAAACTAAAAAGACAGTTGTTTTTTCATTCAAACAATACTATTAATAAACTTTCATCAGTGTGAATCTTCGACAATTTGGCAGATATGATAAAATGTAGGTATTATCTATAAACAGTTATTAGGATAAATGCTGGGTGTAAGCAGCTTATTTCTTAAACTGTCTACGGCCCTGTACAAAAGACACCACAGGTTAGCTAATTTTAGCATAAACTGTTTCAAATTGACTAAGACGAACTGTGGAATTGTATAAACGGGAATTGATTTTGAAGTAACCATAACGAAAAGTCACAAAAGTTTGTATTTTCAAGGGTCTTTGTGAAAAATTTAAAGGTGCAAAAAAGTAACAATAAAGGGGAAACTAATTTCTCTTTCATTATTTTTTATGGTGTATTTATGTGCTTTTATTTATTGTTTGTTAACATAAAAATACAACATGTGAGATGTTCATTACATTAAATAAAATAACATATCACATAGCAGGTAAATACTTTAAGTATATTGCGTGTTGATATTATGACAGAGTTGAAAAATTAAGAAAGTTGAATAAATGGAGTAGAAATGCGATCGCTGAGAAGAATGGATGGTAAAACGTTACGTGATAGTGGAAGGAATGAGAATATTAGAATAATAAGCGGATGCAAGAGGAGAGTTGTGGATAGAATGCGTATAAATAAGTAACGACGATTTGGACATGTGGAACGAATAGATGAGGAAAAGATGACAAAGAGGATATTATGCTTGTCTGAAACAAGGGGTGTGAGGAAGCGCGGGTGTCCGAGAACCACGTGTCTTGTTCACGTGGATCAAATTCTCAAGAACGTTCATGTATTGAGTAAGAAGAATTGAAAGAAGTATTCAAGGATAGATCTAAATGGAATTCCATAAAGAGCTATAGGGTATAATAAAAAATAAGCAAAAAATATTTTGCTATTTACTTATCTCTGGTTACATCTATTAATGTACTTATTTTATATTTATATTAAGTTAAACTCGTGCAAAAACTGTATACGACACACTGAGCATTTCGATTTTATTCAGACCACTAATTTTGACACTAGATTTAATGATTTTTCAACAATACTAATTAGAAAATGAAAAGATTATGCACTATGGAACTGATGATTTTCCTAAGAATGGTTGGATTAATAAGAAAACTTAAACTGCTGGAAAGAAGTTGAGTCTCTAGAGAGATGCCTGAATAAATATGCGTGAGGCTTATGTTAATACCTGTAATAATCAATAATTGAATTCTAAACTCTAGTATGTTATACATATATATATATTCACTAAACCACTGAGGTTGAACATTTTCGAAATTGGAGTAATTTTATGCCTTATAACAATCATCATTATCCAATTTACTAAATATTTTTTCGTTTCTTTTGGTCAGCTTTCATAGACTGCCGCAGCTTTGTCGCCGATTCCTTTGTGGGTCACATTTCATAAAATAATATAAAAGGACATTTTTGAGCGGAACGTGACAAATTGGTTTTTAAGAGAACAGCGCACGCCCCCACAATACACAATAAGACTGAACAACAATATTAGTATTATTGTCCTATTGATTTTTGGTACTCGAGAATGCTCCTGATGGTCATTCTAAAACTATTATTTTGGTATTTTTCAAAATTAACTTGTTCACCCTTAGCTGCCCGGATGGAAAAATAACAGAAATTAAAATCAGTCGATAGACGCTGAATTTCATAATAAAATCGCGTCTGTTTCTTCACTACTATACAATTTTTAAAAATGTAGCACGTTTTTTTATCATGTTAGAGAAATAACTAGCGGTTTTGTTTCCACTGTATTATGTAATTTAATTTTCAGAGCTCACTGCACGGGTCCTTGCACATGGCGGAGGATCCCTCGAGGTGGAGACATATGGTCTACAGAACGAGGTGCGATGGTCACGATCCTCAGAATTGAGAGACCGATGGAGATGATGTAATTATTTCTGTTCGAATGTATGTTTAAATGATAAATAATCCAAATAAATAATTAAATTTCCCTATATTGACGCACCAGTGACCTCTTTATCTTTCAATCAATTCAAAACAATAGTATAAATATAGGTATCTAACTTAAAAAGAAGTTTGGCCTGTGAAAAAAACATAAATCATTATTTCCATTATTATTTTCTTTTCTGGGATGTAGTCTTCAGTAGTGATCTGCCACTGTCCTTCAAACTTATGTGTCTAAGTATTTATAATATTATGCCACACTATTTTAAAAGAAAGGATGTTCTAAAATGAGTCAAGAAATTTCACAGATTTAATCAAAATAATAAAATTACTACAAACATACAAATATTTATTACGCAATAGAAGTATAAAATAATATGTACATTTTGAAATTCATAAAGGAATTTAAATCGCACAGCTGACGCTTTCCATCTCCTTTTCATAATATGTAAACGTTTTTGAAGGACAAAGATAGACGATCACGTAGAACATATTTTGAGACGTCATGGCCTTATTTTGGACAATTTAAAAATAGAATTATATGAATGTTTGTCTATGAATTTATGAAGTAAATTAGCAGAAGGCGCCGTCTTTATTGTTTTGCTATGAATTATCACCTCCTTTGTCCGTTACAAAGGACTGGTCATTGAAAATACATTATTACAAGAACAAATTGGCTATTGTTGAAATGATACATGAAAAATGGACATTTGAAACTTACATTGAAAATCAAAGCATGACGTATTAAACAGAAAGAAATATTTAGCAGATGTTTTTACAGTTGTTAAATTTCGATATTAAAATTCAATTAAAAATAGGTACCTAATTAATTACGTATATCATTTGAGAAAATATGGTAGACAGTTTTACATTTTTTTTTCATATTTAAGCATTGGAGTGTTTCGCTTGGGTTTCAATGTTTGTAGCGAATCAAAACTCAAATAATAATATTATGAAGTTACTTTGAGATAGACACATTGCTATCTCTAGAATAATTTTGTGGTGTAGTGAACGTTTATAAGGGTAATAGGCGCACTTGTACCATCCTGAGCTCAATAGTAAAGTGTGAAATATCTAAAGATTTATTTGCGTAGTATGCTGTACCTGTCCTACATATCAATTATTTAGAAAGCAGCTCGGTGGTCGCTAGTCTTCCAAATTTTAATACTTTCGCTTTGTGAACTCTGAGGAAACGTTTTCTTCACGTGTAGTATATATACACGGCGAGCATTCCTTCTCTTCCCTTCCCTTGACATCCGGACTTTCCCTCATTGTGTGCGCAGGTGTTTGCCTGCTTGTATGTATATTTATTTAACTTTTTATGTATGTATATATTATTTTCTTTTTTTTTAATGATTTTTGGGTTAGTTTGAAAATATCGCTTTCACGCGATAAACTCGCCCATTGTGCATGATAATTATTGGTATTTATAATATTTTTATATGTATGTTTTTTAGCACAATAAAGTTTATTATTATTATCTCTATATATAGAATAATATATGAACACTTATAAACTGGACATTGCATTGTATACTTGTTGTTGATTATTGTATTATTGTACTAAACATATATGTATTGTCTGTAGTGTTCCGTTGACCAAAATAAATAAATAAAAATCTCATATCTCATTTATTTAACAAAACAATATTAGATTCTATTATTTATTATTATTATTATTTTGCTATATTGCATTAATATTATACATTTTGAAAAAAAAAATGTCCTCTTGAAAATGTCTATAAGTGTAGACGAAAATGTTCGAGGCAATAAAAAATTAAAGTGAAAATGAAACAGTGTTTATGTAATTAATTAATATAAAAATTGATAATGAATTTTCACAGTGTAAATACCAAAACATTAAAATTATTAAAAAAATCGTTTAACTTTACTTTTGAAATCCAAAATAAGAACATGTAGGTTCTTACGTAGATATATAAATAAATATGACTTTTTAAAATATAATATAATGTTCTATTACATAATTTAAAGGAATTTGATCGATTAGTCATGGACCCTCAAGATTACTTGAATCAAAATCAAGTATATTAAAGCATAAAAGGATCCATTGTCAAACAGTTTAATTGTATGAGCAAATAATAACAAATCTCTTCAAACAAGGCAACCATCGTTTTCTTCAATATCCATAAACATTTGATACGGTTTTGAACAAAACTATGTACAAAATTGACTTAGATTATGTTCATTCTGCCGTATCGAGGATTCTGTTATTGGATAAATACATTTTGAGTAATTTTTCTGTTTGTGTGGCCCTTGATAGATCTTCACCTGGACTTCTCAAAAGTCAACGGGATACAATAATACAGTCTATTGTCAATAATTTATTTATTATTATTTATTTTAAAAACATTTTTAATCATGAACACGTACCAATTGTGGTGCAATAATAACATGTAATTGTGTTCAACTTCATTATTTGTTTGTTTATTTTTATCATTATTGTATTTGTATGAATTTGTTTATTATGTATTACCTATTATGTGTTGTCTGTGGTTGGAATATTGACACAATGTGATCTGTAAAACCACCCATTGAGAAAACGAAGACTGAATGTTTTTTGATACAAAACCTTATTATGTATATAAAACGGTAATGCTATAATGTAGGTACGAATTTGGCATTATTATCGAGAATTGCATAGTTACCTGTATATATTTATAGCAATATTCCAGACTATAAATATGTTGGTATCAGCTGTAGGTATCTACAAAATAAAATATCATGCTTTTATTATGGTTTTAGTAGGCTAATTTGATATATCAAACCAAACCTTATAAAAAAAACATGAAATATATAAGTATATAATATATATAATGAGTTACAATCCATTGGATTGGTCTGCAACGAGTTTGGTTTTTCTTCTCCATTCGTCTCTATTCTCCGCCAGTCTTTTCAGCTCTACGTATGAGCCACAGTTCATATCACTCTTCAGTTGGTCCATATATGCGTCTCTTGGTCGGCCTCTGGCATTTGTCCCCTCGGTCTTACCCTCCGCGATGGCTATGAGTAGTCCTGGGTGCCTGATGTTGTGGCCAATCCAGTTAGCTCGTTGTTGGCTGATTCTCTTAAGGAGTTGCCTTTTTTCGCCTACCCTGGTTAATACTTCTTCGTTTTCGACGTGCTCCGACCAATGGATCTTAAGCATGCGTCTGTAGCACCACATTTCAAAGGCCGCCAACCGTCCACTTTCACTCTTGCTGATGGTCCATGTCTCACAACCATAAAGCAGAATGCTCCATACAAAGGCTTTAGTAAGGTTCTTCCTTACGCTTAAGTCAATATTTGGGGATTCCAATATCTTCAATTTTTTGTTAAAGGCGATCCTTGCCTGGTTTATTCTGCTTACGATTTCTGCTTTGGAGCGTCCGTCCTGGTTTATTCTACTGCCCAGGTACACGAATTCACTTACTTGTTTGATGCTCACTCCATTTATGGCAATGTTCGCAGTCGCTTCCTCTCTTCCAACGACCATACATTTTGTTTTTTCTTTATTTATTTTCATGTTGTACTTTGACAACAGTATACTTTCCATTTTTCCTAAGGCTTCGTTCAGCTCCATCTCGGAGTCTCGGAGTCTGCGAGCAGTATAAGCTAGGGAATATTGACATATATGAAATAAGAAAACAGTAGATATATTTTTTAGTTTTAGAAATGTAAATATACACACGTAATAACTATGCAATTCGAAGTCAGTGGGTACACCGTACACCGCATGGAACACACGTAAAATAATCAATTTCTGGCATATTGTTTTTTTTTTGTAAATTCATCCCCAAACGGTTGTATCAGTATACGAATCAAGGAATCCTCAAAATACATGTTTGTTTTAGTTGATAAATATAAGAAGCATTGAATTAATCAATGAATATTAAATTCGTAAATGGAATTTATACGACAAATAAAACTAAATAGATAGCATAGATATTTATAAGAAAACATACTTACCTACATAATTACACTCACTAACTATGCTATGCTTTACCATCACGCCAGATCCCACATGTGAGGTAGCCAGCGGACTAACTGTTAGTAATTAGCATTTAGATTGTTCTATCTGTGTCAATAAAAAAATAAGACATTCAGGGTGGATGGCATGCGTCATGCAATTGAAGATTATATACTGTACTGTGAGGTTTTACGAACATCTCTCTCTTACAAGACAATGTATCGACAAATTTCATACGACAACTTACCTTGAAGAGAATTTACCCACAAAATTTACTCGTTTTAAAAAGCTACTTTTTAGTAAGGTAGATACTAAATTAGTATTTTTTGTCTTCAACTACAATTACTTACCCATCAACTTTCTCATTTATATATTTACAACTCCCTTCCATATAAATAAAGAAAATAACAAAATATGCTTCATATTTCAATGACAAAAAAAAACTTTAATGAAAATTACACTTTTTGGAAGGTTCATTAGCGGTAGTAATTAAATTAATAACACTACTGACATGGCAATTAACATTACACAGCGTATCATGGAATACTTATTTAATAATATTTTGTTTTTATAAGAATAGTGCCTCCCATTGTGTGAGTATCATATAATTATTATTACAGTTGGAACTGCTCAACTGATGAAACATTCGAGTGATTAATTAAATTATTAATTAAACTAAATGTAAGTACATATTATTGTATAAAATCATGAATTAATGCTCATTGCTAAATGCAATGGTTTAAACTTGCGTATAATAATATTATGTATGTAGGTATCTGTTCTTCTTATACTTAGTAATGGATTACTTATAAACAACATGAAGTATCAAATCATGAAATATTGTATTTGCATATGTTATTATTTTATTGCATTTCTATGTGTCATCTATGGGGAAGGCTTATATTCGTCAGTGGACAGAAATAGCTGTATAAAATAAGATAAAAAGATGTGTCACCTATATATACCATCACGGTATCTCCTATATAAACGGAGTATCCTGTAGGTTGACACGTCTTGGTATACTATTACTTTATTATTCAATAAAATATATGCAGGTTCCGTGATGTCTTCTGACAAAAAATCCATGTAGTAATAATAAGACTCTTTTGGCCAACTGATTACCACATTTGTTATACCTAGTCTCATGATTAAAGCAAATCATTAAGTATAGAAAATAATAAACAGCGATGAGGTTTGCCACCCATCCTGAATGTCTTGATTTTATATTGGCACGAAGAGGACAGTTTGCATGTTTCTTACATGCAGCTGATCTGCTGGCTACCCCACTTGTGGGATATGCCGTGATGGTATAGTAGTAGTAGTAGTAGTAGAAAATAATAACAAATAAATCATTTTGGTTTTGAGACTGCTTTTAGTGCTTAAATATTATAAAATATAAAATTGTATAAAATTGTATTCTACATAAAATGTATTATTATTTAAAAAAAAAAAAAGATATATCTGGGTTTTGTTATAAGCCTCAATACAACCTTATACATCTTTCACACTAAGCTAAAAGCTTGTGCCGTTAAAGGGGAGTTTGCCGGCACCTGGGATCGAACCACGGACCTCTTGTTCTGGAGGCCGAAACTCTACCTCCAGGCTATCGACGAACTCATTTATAAATATATTATTTTGATGCCAATCATATATTTTGTTTTATTTACTTTTATTATAACCTAATACCCTGGTCGAACACAAACTTTTAATGCGAAACTTTTGTCAGTAACATTAGTAGGCGAAAGTGTCTACATACAGGAAATTATTTATTTATTTAATTTAATTTATTCTTCTTGCACATCATCATTCATATAACAAATAAAATAGGGCAATATACACAGGAAAAAATGTGATGATGTGCAGTGGCGAGATTATCACTATATAGTGATTTCTTACATTTAGTAGTTTTTTGTTCAAATATTTACATTTCCAGTGGGTAATTTAACTCAATTCAATATCATCAAAATTATCAAAACACTTAATCACTATACAACCCATGCGTGTGAAGTATTTTAATTGCTTTTCCTAATAAATGTGACGATTTAATTTAAATAATATGTAATTATGATAATGTTATGAATTATACGTGTTTGTGGACCACCCTGTACATAATATTTGCATAATAATACGTAGGATGTTCAATTTAGCTTTTCTTAATGAATGTCTTTCATGGTCCATTCAGAACTAATTGCTCAAATATACACTCCTGAAATGTCCCTGTTTCAAAGAAGAGATGACCAACTGTTTTTCTCTAGCATATTATATTCAATATTGTATTGCAAGAAGGTAAAATATTTCAATCGTCGACTCACGTGCTTCGAAATATAACATCGAGTTCAATTGATTAATAATTTTTGGAGGCATCATTAATTTATTTATATTTATTTATACATCATAAATGGCACACTGGCTATTGACAATTAAGGTTTATAAATATCGTCTACATAATTATATAAGTAGGTATACATATTCCCACAATTAAAATTTTGGAATACTTTTTGCATAATGTGTTTATATTAATTTTGGGATATTAAACTACTTTATGGGTGTTTTAAAGTTTACAAATGAAAACATCGAAAAGATTTGATCCTATCGATCGATGAGATGTTTATTTCCCGTGTTATTAAACCCGTGTTGTGCTTACATAACTTAATGGCTAAGAATCATCAACATCAGAGAACATCAAGAGAAACATCAGAGAGTGGACCGGAATCCAGAGAGTGGAAGAGCTGTTCCGGCTAGCACAGGACAGAGAAACCTACACCAGGGTGATAATTGACGTCAGGAGGACCTGACATGGCATCTTAAAGAAAAAGAATGAATTTAAAATTGTTTTTAGAACATGTATATAAATATCTATTATGAAAAAAAAAGATATGTCTAGGTTTTGTTATAAACCCAATTACAACCTTATACACCTTTTACAGTAAGCTACTAAAAGCTTTTGTCGTGAAAGTGGAGTTTGCCGGCACCTGGTATCGAACCACGGACCCCTTGTTCACGAGGCCGAGCCTCTACCTGCAGGCTACCGACGAACTCTCCATTAATTAGGCTCTCAAGTCCAAAGATTTACTGTCTCAGGATGTTTCGATATAATTACAATGATTTCATAGAATTAAATCGGTCGATTTATATAATGCTGCTTGTTCATAATATACCCACTACTTACAATATATTATTAGGTAGGTCCCTACCTACATAGGTAGGTTAGTACTAGGACAAACACCACGGCAATGTTACCATTGCTAATGTTGCGGAATCGTATTCCAATTCCCTGCAAATGGGACGTGAAACTAATTAGGAGACTCTCTTAATGACTAATTATATTTATTTCTAATGATATTTTCACCAACGTTATTAATACATGCTATTCTTAATATGAAATGATAAAAAACTGAATGAGATGTCAAGGAAATTATGAATGAAAATATATTTTAGTTCTCAGACGTAGGTAAGTACATATATTATACTTGTACCTATATAATTTGACTATTTATGTGACGTAGACACTGTATATTGTTTTTGTTCTACGCCACAAATTCTTATTTGCGTTGAAGATATAACACAAAAATTCTTCCATTCATTTCCGTAAAATTTGGATTCGTTGAAAGTGATAGCATATTTGTGATAAACTCGCCCTCTGTATATTGCTTGTATTTAATATGAACATACTTCTTTATAAATACAAGAAGATATATTTGGCTGAGAGGAATGGTGCTCGGAGACGTGGACGTCCGAGAATCAATGGCAAGATCATTTAAATCAAATCCTACAGGACGGTCATCTGTTAAGCACATTGAACAGGAGAGCATGCATGAGGAATTTTATGACAGTGACGGAAGCGAAAGATGTATGCAAGGATAGAAGGAAGTGGCGCTCGATCCTTTCTGCCTACCCCGCGAGGAAAGCGGCGTGATTGTATGTATGTATGTACTTCTTTATAAAATCGCTTCTAATCAATGAAAGTAATAAATGAATGATGAAATTAACAAAAAAATATTACAGAAATATCTTTTTATTTTATTTATTATTTTAACAACTTTTGAGGAATCAGTCACTACGTGAATCACGTCAACATAAAAATACATACGTAAAATTTCGTCCCTCTTCTGACTAACTAACTAACTAACCTATCTGCCTAAATGTAAATTGTTCTGGAGAGCTTTTTAGTGTTTTGCAGTGCATATTTTCGTCTCTCCTAGTTATATGATACAGTGTTAATATATTACATTATTTTATTTGTAGCTATTCTTATATATCTCAAAATCATTTCTGTGATGAAATATTGAGGAATTAGTAGATACAACACATTTTATTTAGAGTAGGTAATTCGTAAATACGACAAAAATCAGAAAGCTATTCCAGGATAACGGCAACAGTTACAGGTGTGATCTTAAGTGAGAACATGCAGGGCACATATCAATACAAATTGGTGATCATTGCTCGTTTTCGCCAAAAATGTCAGATACGACAGTTAGTCAGAAGAGGGACGATATGTGGACCAACATTACGAGATCCTAAAATTATCAGCAAAAAATACTTACGAGTACATGATGTGTGAAGTTTTCATTACAGATTTTGGGATATTTCTATGAAGAAATTTCTTATGTTCAACTAAAATTGGAAATCATGAATGTTAAAGACTTACTTACTGACCATTCCACACATGGCAAACTCCGTGATGATGTAGATAGAGATAGAAATAGATTTAGTATAGTACGAGTATGATCTCAATTCATTGTGATTGGTAGGTATTATCTTTAAAAATTTTCGTTAGGAATTAAACTTCGAACCTGGCTCATAAGAAGTTATTATTAAACAGAGCAATGCATGATGTTAGGAACCAAAGTACTTACTTACATTAAATGTGTGAATTAATAATCTTTCACATCTCACTAACTAGAATGGATCATAACACATCGATATCATAAAAATGAGTTGTGTGAAGTGTAATCAACAGTCAATGTTCTGTGTCGAAATAACATTAACAATCATATTATCATTATTATTTGAAACTTGTCTTCAGCTGTTAGTAATATTCCTGATTGGCCAGGACAACTTTATATACCTACCTCTTTTCCAAATAAGGACTATTGTTTGACAGGTTATACCACTCACACAGGACCTCTTTTGTCACGGAAATATATCTAGGTAGCTAGGTACCTATCGTATAAATAAAGAAAATTGAACATGGTGTTTATATAGTGAAAATAATATTTGTAGGTATAATGTAATTACTCCAAATGTTTTCTAATTTTTTTTTCAACTACCCACTAACAGTACATGAAGGAAGGTTAAAGGAAAGAAGGAAATTTGCTCAAGAGTTTAACTATTATTTGACTCAACGATTAATTTAATAATATTTAAGATTTAACTAGAAATTTAAACCAATAAAAAAATGATTGATAATAATAATGAAAACTAAAATACAAAACAATATGTAGGTAACAAATTTGTTATTTAAAAAAAATCTTTCATCGGTTAATTCAAAATAATATCTTCAGGTGAAATAACAATATATTATAATTAAGACAAAGACACCATAAAATGTTAATATATACCTTTTTATAATATCTCAAAAACATGTACCACAGATAGAAATATTCAATTAATTTAAGATACTACAATAAAAAGATTCAATTTATGTTTTCCCGTAACCTCTTCTAAATTATTTGCAAAAAACTTAATAAAATAATCTACCCTTAATAATTGTATTTAAAACTTATACGGCATTAATGATACCTACTAACGTAAAATAACAACAAATAAATTATGTGTAATATTATATTTAATTAATTCGAGTGAGGTTTTTTGATTGACGTTGAATGTCAAAATAAGCATACATTAATGTAGGTAGGTATATTAATAAGCGAGTTGGTGTTGTGTAATATAAAGTCAGTAATTAAATATATGAAATACCAACATTATTCAAACATACCGTTACTTATGTACTTCTTATTTAACATTTGTTTGGGTTTACAGATATCTCACAATAGGTGTGATCAGATACTTAATGCAGCGCTTAAGGACTACCTTCTTCTTCTTTAAGTGCCCTGTCGAGTCCCCCCAACGTTGGCGATCACCTCGGCGAACCTGACCTTGTCCTAAGCCGCTCGGAACAGCTTTTCCACATTTCAGATGCTGGTCCATTTCCTTATGTTTCGCAATCAGAACATTTAGGTATCTCCTATCGGGTCCTCGGCCGAAGGCCTACCTAATGAAATTCATTGAAAATCTAAAGTATCATTATAAGAACCATGTTGAGAATTCACAGTATTTATATTTTGTTCAAATTACCTACATTTGCTAGCAATATTGTAGGTACGAATTGAATTCAGGATAAAGATGGACAAAAACCTTGGATAAACTAATCAACTATTTAATAAATTCCAGTTGTGGTATTATCCTGTTTATTGGCAGCATAACATTGAAACAATATTCAATTAAAAACCTCTTTTAAATTTCGATTATGTCCGATCATCTACACCTATGCAGGTACTTAGGTACCCAGCTACTAACTATTCATTAAAAATAAGTAAAGATAACCTATTATCTAATTGATAACTAGATTTACATAGTTAAGATATTACACAATGATCAAAAAGATGCTTCATTACATTCATGATAGATAGATAAACATTAGATAAAATAAATGCTACTGAATTAGGCATGTACTCCTGTTACATTTAAATCACAGAAGAATACAAGCCAATTAAAATAAACAGAAAATAATAATGCGCATATATACCTACTCGTACTACCAATCAACTTAGTATAAGAACCGAACCCCAGCATCCGCACATTTATATAATCCGATTACACCACTTATTTTCCACCCCTAGTCTTATTATGAACAATGTACCCACTAAATACGTTCTGTGTGCAATACATTCAACTACCTAATAATAAAACTACGTACCTACATATAATATCTCTAGACAAAATTGTATTCCATCCTCCTCATTACTATTATAGTCCCCTGGTATTTTTCATGATGTTACTGTTGTTAGTTTTGTGTGTTGAAAGCGTCAATAGTTCGTAGATAAATATGATGATTTTTTATCGTTTTGAAGGCAATTTTTAATTGATAGGCACTTTGTAATTTTAAAATGGACGTGGATGTTGATCTTAAATAATGTAAAGCACACTGAAGTGATATTATCACAGTACGGCGCTATATTAACTGTCATAATTTTATTATGACAACCGGAATTATTTGAGAATACTATACTATACTATACTATACTATACTATACTATACCCTCACGCCGTGTCCCAGGTGGGGTAGGCAGAGAGAACGGAACGCCATGTCGCTCTATCCTTACATACTTCTTTCGCTTCCTCTACATTCATCCAGTTTCTCATACATGCACGGCGATTCCTCTTACTTAACACGCGACCGTCCTTGAGAATTTGATCCACGTGGTTAAGCCACGTGGTTCTCGGACGCCCGCGCTTCCTCACACCCTCTCTTTCAGATAAATACACCCTCTTCGTCAATCTTACACCATCCATTCGTTCCACATGACCAAACCATCTCAATTTATTTACACGCATTCTATCAACAACACTCCTCTTGCATCCACTCATTCTTCTAATATCCTCATTTCTTACTCTATCACGCAATGTTTTACCTACCATTCTTCTCAGTGATCGCATCTCCACTGCATTTATTCCACTCTCGTCCTTCTTCAGCCATGTCCAAGTCTCGCTTGCATACATCAGTGTCGGTACGAGGATGGCGTTGTGCACCAGCATTTTAGCCATGTTCGAGACATTGCTATTGCTAACATTGCTATTAAACCGAAATGTTTCTGGACACTTTATCTCTGTTATCTGTACCAACTGTATATATATGTGTGTATGAATGTGTGTATGTGTGTGTGTGTGTGAGTGTATGTGTGTGTGTATGTATATATATGTATATTATTGTATTGTACTTAATTTTTGGGTATAATATTGGTTTAATTTATTATGGTTAATTATGTCACACATGTATTGTGTGATATCACTTTATTTTAATTTTTCCCAATATGGGCTATTTTTGTTTCTTTTTGTTTATTGTTTCAACGAGGCGACTTATGTTGATCTGTTCTTCGGGTCGCCCCTGAGGAAATGAAAGTGATGTGTGCAAATTCGGATAAATAGGAGTCTCCGACTCCTGAGATATCCGAGTGTGTAGAGGTTCTTTCAATGTATTATTGCTAACAATAGCTCGGAGTGCACCGTTCACTCTCGCACCAGCCACCTTTCTTTTTTCAATGTCCCTTTCGTACCTACCATCCCTTACAAACATACTTCCTAAATAAACATATTCGTCCACTTGCTCCAAACATTCATTTCCAACCTTTATTTCACACATTGTTCTTTCACTCTCTCTTTCAAATACCAGCACTTTCGTCTTTGTCACATTCATTTTCATCCCATTCATACTGCAACTTTCATATACAACTGACACAATCTTTTGTAAATCACTTTCACTCTCAGCCATTAATACCAAATCATCTGCATACATCAACGCATTCACACGGTTTCCATTCAGTTCAATGCCAACATCCATCTCTTTCAAAGGACGCATACAGTAGTCGAAAAAAAGGTTGAACAGCCATGGAGACATGACACAACCTTGCTTCACTCCTTTGGTGAGGACAAACCACTCGGAGAAGGCGTTGTTTACCCTCACGCAGGCGGAGCTCCCAACGTATAGCGAAGAAATTGCGTGGATCAACTGGCTGTTCACCCCATACTCCGACAACACGCGCCACAATCTCTCCCGATCCACACGATCATATGCTTTCTCCAAATCCACGAACGCACAGAAAAGCTTCTGGTGTTTACCCAGAAGCTTCTCTACGACCATTCGTAGGGAGAAGATCTAACAGAAAATAAGAGATGAGAATAACTAACAGAAAATAAATAAATTTTTAAATATTTAGGTTCAATTGAATTATTTTCGTTACGTAAGGTAAAAATCTGCAATCAAAGTCATACTCAAGATAATATTAAACATATTAGGAATTTGTATCGTAATTTCTTTTAAGTTCCGTTGGAATATATCGCAATTTAGTAATATACTCGACCTCTGTGCATTAAATTGTAGGTATGAATGATACTTTGTGTTGATTTATAATATTGTAACCAATAAACAGTGAAGAATAAAAAAAAAATATTTGGTTAAATGTAGGTACAAGCGCAACTAGTATGTTTATGATGGTTATTGAGGGACCGACTTGGAAGAAGAAACAGAAAGAGACTTGTAAGAAATTCAATATACAAAATATGAACATATATTTTGGAAAGACATTGTCAGTGGTGTTGGGATTTTGATATTAAATTTACATTTTCAAAATTTAAAGAAGTTTCCATCACATGGGCTATGTTCATTACTATCTTCAGAGAGGAACCAGGAAATTAGGAACGTATCCCTTAAAACTCAGAGTCCCACAAGAAAGTTTTTAGCAAATATATGCGATAGTATGACTATATAAGTAAGACATAAAAAGTATAAAATTGTTTCAATAAAAAAAACGGACACTATAATAATGTCATGTGTATTTAAAAACTTCTAGAATAAACTGCGAGGCGATTGGTAGGTTCCTGTACTAGATGTTAAACTGGAAGCTATGTAATTATGTTAAATTTTATAAATATCACATAGATGCATTGTAAGTGTGTAGATGCTTATAGGAAGTTTGTGCAGTAAATCCTGTTATCCTATTATTCATTCCTTGTGCATTTATTTTGTAAACAAACAATCTTTTGATCTCTCCATATAAAACCTTTGTTTAACTTTTATATGCTCACAATGCTAACAGGGTTGTCAAACAATATTTGATTTTCATTTAATTATTTTAAATCTCATGTCATATAAAGATTGCAATAATGACTTACAAATATAATTAAAAAAAAAACTAACACAAGATTAAAATCTATCAATTGTTTGTCTCTTTCATTGAAGGTACACGTTCGTTTTATCTAAGAACAGGGAAGAGGAATTTAAGTTGTTATGTCCATACCTAGATTAGAATTAGACCAAGAACTGGCACAAATATAACTAAAAACCTATACACAACACGGCTTCTAGTAATTCACAAAGTTATAATAGAGTACATAATGGTTTAAAAATAGTTTGAGATATTGATATGAAAATTTCAAATAAAAATCGTTTTCAGTATTATTCCAAGTTATCATAAAATATAAAAAGTGACATTAGGTAAGTGCTATTAATAATCTTGAAAATATTTGTATAAGAGTTGAAATGAACATTTCGTCAACTTTTAATATAAATAAAATGTAAGTTAAAAATATGCTATTGCATTAATTACGAATTAAAACATACCTAACTCTTAAAATCCATAGGACATTACATTGTTTTATATGATATACTTAGGTCATTTTGATTTGATAAAATACATAAGTTTCTATATGAGAAATCACCACGAAATAAAAAAAATTACGGTTGGAACGCAAACGTCAAATGACGTGAAACTTTACAACCATAATATAGAACATTTTCCAATTTTATACGAAATCTTGAAGATATAATTAATTTATACAAATTAATATACCTAAGTACAGAAATTTACGCAGCAGAATTATTTTTTTATTTTATTTTCCATAGAACGAATGCTACTTATTTTCCGCTTGAAATTTTATACTGGGATAAAAAGCTGTCACAAAAAATATTTTGTCAAGCTTTTCTCATCACTCCAACAAAAATTAAAAAATAAATAAAAATCAAAACACAATTTAAATAAGCAAAGGTCGTATAACAAAATAATATTTTTTTAAAGTTTCTCATCGTAAAATAAGCTTGAGTATAGTCAGTCAGATAGATATTAACATGTAGGTGTAGATGGTAGGAGAGGCAGCCCTTTATAATATGATTTGATGGCAGATAACAAACAGTAGGACCATTAGCGAACGTTTCACTATTATTAGGGACTCCAGACTAGGCTATATTATACATACATATCTACATAGCTATATTTTAAGATTCATAAGGTATACATATTATATTATGAGTGTATTTTGTTAGATTAGGAAGGAAGAATCTTACTAAAGCCTTTGTATGGAGCATTCTGCTTTATGGTTGTGAGACATGGACCATCAGCAAGAGTGAAAGCGGACGGTTGGCGGCCTTTGAGATGTGGTGCTACAGACGCATGCTCAAGATCCATTGGTCGGAGCACGTCGAAAATGAAGAAGTATTAAACAGGGTAGGCGAAAAAAGGCAACTCCTTAAGAGAATCAGCCAACAACGAGCTAACTGGATTGGCCACAACATCAGGCATCCAGGACTACTCATCGCCATCGCAGAGGGTAAGACCGAGGGGACAAATGGCAGAGGCCGTCCAAGAGACGCATATATGGACCAACTGAAGAGAGACATGAACTGTGGCTCATACGTAGGGCTAAAAAGACTGGCTGAGAATAGAGACGAATGGAGAAGAAAAACCAAACTCGTTGCAGACCAATCCAGTGGATTGTAACTCATTATATATAGATATTAAGTTTTGTAGATATACCTAGTCAGTTAGACGTATGCGGTTCGATCCCAGGTGCCGGCAAGCTCTCCTTTCACGACACAATCTTTTAGCTTACTGTGAAAGATATAGGTGTAAGGTTGTATTTGGGTCTATAACAAAAACCCTGTAACATCTTTTTTTAAGTTTTAAAATTTTACTTGTTATCTTTTTCACTGTAAACTGTTGTAAATTTATCAACTAAAAAATCAAAGTTTCTAATAACATAATATTATTATGGTGAGTGTTGGACCCGAGTAGATAAAAATACAGTTTTTTTTTATTAATTAAATTAGGTACCTTAGTATGTATAGGTATTAGTAGATAGGTCGCTTCTTACATTTTCTAAATGTGGTACCTACTTAGACATAACTAGGTACCTATATTGAGTACTTATACTTTATTATAATTACGTACCTACGCATTGCCGGCGGGGAGGTGGGTGGATACAACACATATTATAACGAAAAGTGAAGATACGTTGCGTTGATTTGGACACATGGAGCGAATGTATGACGAAAGGATGATGCAGAGGATATATCTATCTGAAAGACGATGAGTGAGAAAGCACGTATGTCCGAGAACTGCCTACGTCATTTCATCACGTGAATCAAATCCTAAAAAAACGTTCGCGTATTGAGTAAGAAAAAAACGGCATGAATGAGAAATTCCGTGAATGTGGAAAAAGCGAAAGAAATGTGTAGGGATAAAACTGTGTAGCGTTCCATCTTCTCTGCCTACCGCCCTTGGGATACAGCGTGTGTAGTATCAATAATAAAAATAAAAAAATACTTTTCAAAAGCTAGGTATGGAGCGAGAATTTTACCGTGTTTAGTATTGTTGTTTTTGTGTGCTTATTTAAAGTAAAAAAATCAAAAAAGGATAGGTATTATAAATATTGTTTTAATTCAAATTGTATCATGCGGAGAAAAATATTAAAAATTTAAAAAAAAGAAAATAAAATATTTTGGGAATTATGGCATACCTAGCCATTAAAATAAAAAAAAAAATACCTGGATAGAAAAATGTTCAAATAAATCTAGGTACCTTAGTGTAGTTAAAAGTAGTTAATAAAAATATATTTGCTTACCACTTATTTACCATAGGCAAATTAATAAATGTGAAATACAATGCAATTTACTAATTATTGGGATCCTGTATTAAATTTATAGCTTTCTATGCAACTAGGTACCTATTCATAACAAGCTCTGTCGATCATTAATCAGTTAGTACTTACATAGATAGATAATACTATAAAGTTATTAAATAATTCATACCTACCACATACTCACTTACTGATGAATACTCATTTGTACCGTTTTAAAATATCACGAACTTATTTGCATAACACATCGTAACTTGAATAATAACAAAAAAAGTTAAACAAACACAATAATAATGTATGTACGAGACTCGTAGCTATAATACTTGCATGCGGTGCATCACATAAATAATAATACTACAATACATTTAGCCGTAGTAATAACATGAATAATATTACCGATATACTAGGTACTAGTGTAGAGAAGAGAGGTACCAGCACCTATCAAACCGGGTGGGTACCAGCGGGCCGTATATTTGAATAAGGGGGAGTGAAAAAAAAACATATTTACACTCTCTACAGTTGCATTCTTCAAGCGTGCTGACATCGAGTGGTTCGAATTGAATTTGTTGGCACTGTGCGAAGCGCTTTCCCCTTCTGAAACCGTGAAAAAAAGAATCAATTCCATTTCTCACATCCCCATTGGTTCATTCAAACCTCCGGTGTTCGATAGGCGTGGTTTTAATGCGCACGACTCCGCCTCATCTATTGGTGCGACCCGCTTTCAGTAATAATACCGAAATGACAGCAGTTGAATACCGGTTCCGAATAGGTTCAGTTTGTTCCCGCGCGTTCGACTGAGCAGTTCTGTTTTTAATGAACGACAAGCTTTTTTATTTTGATCTGAATTCCAAAACAGTTCGATTTGTTTTGATAAAGAAATCGATTAGACAACTTTTACGATTGTAGTGCTTTGAACAGTTTAGTTAGCAAACATTGATTGTATTAAAAAAAATCAAAGAAAAGTGAACATAAACTAACTATAAGTTGAGAAAAGTGTTTTGTTATGATTTTATATTGAAATATTATTGTGTTAAATTTTGACAATTTGTGTGAACAATTTTGTTGACTTATGGCAAAAACCAATGGATAGATTTGACAAGCGTGAATAGCATCATTAATGTTAAAGAAACAATCACCTCCGTTGTCCAAGAGAGACTTTAGTATGACGATTCAAAATTTATCTGTAGCAAAACAAAAACAAGTCATGGCTGTGTCTCCGGAAGCCCTCCGGCCACTGGACCGCTCCGCCACCAACAACAATAACAACCACAACAAGAGCAGTAGGATAAGCTTTAGCGTCGCATCCCTACTGGCAGACACCCGACCTAGAGCAAAGGGATCTCCTCTCAGAGATGAGGACTTAGACGTCAATAATAGAATATCCCCTGAGATATTCCACCATCACCAAACGAACCCTCACTCACCTTTACGGCAATCTCCCCAGGCGAGACCAGAGCTCCCAGGACAAAAAAGGGAATCCCCTATGAGAATGAGTCCGACAGTTCAACAAAATAATAGTCCTCCTTTAAATCTAAATAATTCCAATGCTGCAACACCTCCTTTGATGACATCCTCAGAAGACGAATATGAAGATTCAGTTAACCAAGAAGACTCAATAGTAGACGTAGAAGATTTAAATATAGATGGATCAGTAAATGGAGCAGATGGATCGATGAGCGACGACGAAAGAGAAATTTTATATAGAAGGCAAAGACAACTTTTACAAGAGAGAGATGGACCCGGAGCACAAGGACCAATTAGACCGACCCCCTTTAGTGCGTTAGCGGCGGCGGCGGCAGCCTACCAAGCGGGTCTCGGGGCACCACCTCCTGGATGGCCTGTTGGACCACCTGTTCTAGGACCTTTTGGACCCGGTGGACCAATGTTCCAAGGACCCGGATTCCCTGTATCACATTTATCGTCAGGTAGGAATCGATTCAAGTTACATCTGTTGTACTATACTCATTAAAATCCACTTAGATTCTACTAAGCGATAACATTTTCGCAACTCTTTAGATGACATAGGTATTTTCAACCGTCGGCATCGTAAAAACATTAAAGCCTTTATAATAGCTTTCGTATCACGAATGTGTATTGAAATAACTGCCTAATACCACTAATTTGTAAAAACTGGTTTTATCAACACGATCTATTTCATTATCAACTCTCTTGACCTATAGTTTTAAATATTTTTACTTAATTAAAATGTAGGTATGTTTAAGGTATTAGGTTGTTATTATAACTTAATACAATAAAAATCAATTAAATTACTTATATAACCTTCATGATCAATAATTTAAAACTTTCCGGAAAAATGTCGGTTTTACTGAAAGATCTTAAAAATCGTTTTGAAATCAATCGATTAGTATCTAGTAGGATATTGTATAATGTAAAAATGACATCGTTTAAAGACTTAAAAATATATTCAAATAATTATAGTATAATTATTATGTTCGATTTTAAAATGTCGATAGGCTGTGTTTTGATTTTTGATGAATCTAAATGCGACCATCATGCGTCGGCGTCGGTCGGCGTCGATCTGTCTACATCGTCTACGGGATATCTAATATCTTTAATATAATAATTATCAACCATCGGAATCATACATTTTTTATCGAAAACTATTTATTAAGTATATATTATTAATATTTTTTAGAGTAGCTAGGTACACCTAATTATCTAGGTAATTTTTTGATAATTTAAGTTAGAAAATATTCTTTTTGTGAATCCTGATTCGTTGGAGCCTTTGATGAAACAACAACCTATAATAAAGTGATAAATCGTCAATAATTAATTACATTATAGTCCATTAAATAATTACTATAGTAGTTTATAATAATTGAATTCAACTATCTATACGTTATTAAATGTATAGTAGGTTTAATCAATTTGTTACATTACACTTGTATAATTATCAATAACCAAGACAACATACAAGATATGAATATTGAAACCTTTAGTTCATTAGCAAGTAGGTACATCACTTCGCCTATTTGTTAATTATTTATTAAAATAAAAACATTAATTCAGTTGTTATGATTTGCATTTTTAAATAATTATTTTTCTTGGACAGGTTGTAGATACCTAGTATTAATTTATAACTTTAAATCTGGTTTGACACGTGAATTAATTGAATGAAAATTATATATATATTTTTTTTTATTATTATTTAGGCATTCCACCCAATTCTGAGTGATTTTGCCAAAATTATAATTAAAACTGCGAAAATTTTACATACAATATAATTATTATCATAAGGATGATTGTAGCTAAAATGCAATAAAAAAATTACCTCCAAAACTCCTGTGAATAGAAAACTGACGGGAGGCATTATTTAGCTGTCTTCTTCATTGTGATTGAAAAATTACAATTACCACCATAGCTGTCGAGCGGCGGTTTTTTTTAATAGGTAAATAATCCAATTTTTAATACCTAGTTGGATAGAATACTTGTGTATGTGAATAAAACGAGACTCCGAGTATATATTGTATAATATGTACATAAATGAAATAATATGTTTTTTTTTGATTAATTAGAATAAAAAATGATAAAAAATGTAGGTAGGTACCTACCTACCTACAAATGTTCATTGCTATAATGAACACCTTTGTCAGTAGATGTGGTGAAAAACACTTTTGTTTTGTTTCCGTTGCTTAAAATATTTCAATAACTATGTGCCTGTAATTTGTTTGTAACATTTTATTTTTTATAATATTTACAGGATCAAACAGTCAAATACAGAATATGTTAACAAAATAAACATTCAAAATATAGACCCTCAAAGGTCTTAATATTGAGATGTTTAATCCTTAAGAAAATATATAGGTGCACCTAGGTAGATATTTAAAAAATTATAGATATATATACCTACTTTTTTTCATTTTCAACTGCACTTGGAAAGGTAAAATTTAATTCAACACTCAAATTGTTTTGTTTTAAGCGGTGATATTTAAGATAAAAAGTTGTTGGGTACTTAGGTACCTACCTATTTAATTTTTAAAACAATTTTATCATATGCTCTATAATAGCTTTTCTATCCACACGCGACTACCTCCCGCCTCTCATTAAATATGAATTTATTTAAATAATAACAATTACTAGGTAGGTACCTATAAAATCCGTAAACAATTCCTCAAGTACAATATGATATATAGACAACTACATAAATAACAATATTATCAAGTACAAATTAAGTACAACGTACTGCACTGTACTAAACATTATGTACCTACCATCTATATAATATAATAATTAAGTAAAATATTATAACATGAGATATTGTTAGCGCATGCATCTATACGTATAGGTACCTACACGTAAAGTGATTGGTTTTTTTATACGCGGCGGCAGAATTGCCATCCACACTTCTCAGCATTATACAACCAGATAAGTCTCCATATGATCAGTCATGGTCAAAGGATTAGGCTCAGAACGCGGGTTCAAAATACCAGCATTATGATTATTTAGCAATAATATGTATTATTGTAATAAGATTAATATCATAAGAATAATTGTGTCACCTCATGTTTATAATGATAATAATAATAATAATATTTAGTAACATAGTAATTGAACAATTACAATCTCATACGAGAAATAATCGTTTAATTAGTCACCTACATACCTGGACATATACTTTGTATTCATTACACTTGATGTAAACGTTGCTTATATACACAATATTATCATTTAAAATTGAAGTTATGTGTACCTACTCACATAATATTATTCTCTTGGTGGACGTTCAATAATGGTTTGCTATTATACCTAGAACATACAGTTTTTAATCCGGCTTCAGTCAAATAATAAATAAAAATATCAAAAAGAAAATTATAAGTGAATTCGATAGAATATTAAAACCTAATATTTGTTTAAAAGTTATCTCCATGTTAAATTTAATTAACAAATGTACAAAAATGTATTTATTTTTTTATTAAAATATCTACGGCGTGAGCCTCTAACATGCGTCACAAAAAATAAATCAAAATTATTCTAGATAAGATAAGAAAAGTGTAATCTATATCAAAAATTATGAATTGTATCTTTAATTTTATTTTACGGGAATGTGTCCGAAAGACGGGAGGTTAACCGCCTCATCTGCCTGGAACAGACTGCCCACAGATCTGAGGGTGAACCAGTCCACAACCACATTTAGAACCAAGTTGAAAACACTACTGTTCGGGAGAAGTCACGGCGCCCTTGAGATGGTCACGGATCATTAAACGGCGCCACATATAAATAGTCCGATTATTATTATTATTATTTTTTTTGAGAATATTTGGGTTTTTGTTATAAACCCAAATATAACCTTATACACCTTTCACAGTAAGCTAAAAGCTTGTGTCGTGAAAGGGGAGTCTGCCAGCACCTACACTGAGAAAAATACTAACGAAATTTCACAACGAATCATTGGTACGTACTATCAGATTAGGACCAGAGATCGTACAAACGATTCATTAGTACGAATCTATAATATTAACTTTTCGCAAACAAGTTGTTGGTAAATTTACCAATGATTTGTTTGCGAAGAATTAATATTATAGATTTATACCAATGAATCGTTTGTACGATCTCTGGTCCTTATCTGATAGTACTGTACCAATGATTCGTTTTGAGTATTTTTCTCAGTGTATGGGATCGAACCCCGGACCCCTTGTACACAAGGCCGAGACTCTACCTCCAGGCTACCGACGAACTAATATAGAGGGTAATATTATTTGGATTAAATTTAATCTAGGCTACTGTTAGAGGCATATAAACATTTCAAACGGATTCAAATAGATAATATAAGTATGAAGTTTATGTATCTCCTTATTAGTAATGAAACTTTTATAAAGAATACTTGTGTATGTATGTATGTAGGTAATAAGCTTCAGGGTATTATTATTATTTGTAGTAATTGAACCAATACATGATTTATTATTTTTAATTTGTATAATTGACGGATTGATTTAAAATATACTTAACATCAGGTGCGTAGGTCTGTATGGATAGTTAATTCGTACCTACAGGTAAGTCTTTAGGTAACATGCGTAAGGTTCAGAAGTCAATAATAATTGAAGCGACTGGCGCAGGGCGGCTTGCTCTCCGATTAAGTGCCCATTAGGTACAGTTTAAAAAATCTTATGCAAGTACTTACTTATCGGTAGTTGGCATGTATTTTTTTGCCATACAGGCCCTTATTTGAAGAATCCTTTCAATATAACGAGATAAAAACCTATCTACCGATTGGGAATTAATACAAGTACCGTCGATCGACAACATTGTACATTGTCTGTGTTACCTACTTTTTTACTAAAAAAATATCAATAACAAAGTAAATAAAAAAATTGAACTTACCTATATAATATTTGAGTACTTATATAAATATGCACTGATGCAGGTAATTTTCGTATCATATAGGTAGGTATTTTTTATAATTTTTAGGCAATAAATAGCCAGCCAACAATAATGTGTTGAAGCTAAAAAAAGTTAAGCTTTTTTTAAGTATTTGGATTTCAATTAATTAACTGGCAAACCACCCGTAGAGCGATTTGTGCCACTTTTTTGCAGATTTAAATATAGGTAATCGCCCTTGAGGTGGATTTTTTTTCACAAAACGGCGCTTTACAAATCATCCAAATAATAATAATAATAATATAAATTAAATATTTACTTATTTACACTTTGCAAAGGCGTCGAAGTCATTCACATTATTCAAAATAATATGTCATAATTTTACTTGTTGTAGGGTGCAAAGATGGGTTAAGTTACATTTAATACAATAGAAACAAGATATCGAAAATCTATTTGACTTTCTCGGAATACTGACAAATCCTTGAGAGAAGATAAACAAAAGAGCAGCGGAAACAAAAGATTTGCGAAAGGGTGTATTGGACCACCCCCATGGAGATGTGAAGGGATCAAACTGTTGTTGTTTGTCATTTGTTTCGAATCCGTAGGAAGTATTCGATATTCAAAAACAATTCTAGCAAACATGGCATATTATTATTTTAAGCGCCTACTTACTGGTACCAACACTGTTTCATTTTCAAATATTATTTTATTTTAAAGAAAATCATTTTTCTTATATTTCTGTATTTCTATAAACACATTTGTGCTATATGTATAATAAAGTACCACGATAAATAAAAAAAATATATAGGTATATCTCGAAAAACATTACATTGTTTGCATTCATAAATAATATTACATATTAATACATTTTTTTACAGTGGAAATTGCCGAAGATATAGATAAATTTAATTATATAAGTGATACTATTTGCTTATACCTATATAAATTTATTGATCCTATTTGGTCATGTGATTCATCTAGAATTGGGTGTTTTGTCTTTGCCTTCAACATAGTATGTTCCCTTATCTAATATCAGGCTTACCTACATAATCATTACGGCTAAAGTAGTCACGGCATATCCCACAAGTACGTCAACTAGTACTCACCTTATATTATGAACATACAGGCTCTTCTCTCCGTGCTCATACACAAGCAATGATATCATTATTTTTTACTTAATGTACGAACTTGTATATATCAAAAGTAGGTACCAATCCACCTTACTACATTACCTATATTCGTTCCGCGCTATGTCTCACATATAATGATACAGTAATAACGTACCTAAGAACAATGTGTATATATATATATATATATAGGTATAAAAGCTTCACTTGTATGATGATACACATTATTATATTTGAGAATCACTGATGTGATAGATGAATAGCAACATCGCTTTGCAAACAATAGAGTTTCCTTTTATTCAATATGTTCCTACCTACCTAATTAAATAATAATATAACCTGATTTGTTTCAATCTCTTCACTTATTTATGGACTCTTGATTGTTAGGAAATAATACGTTTTGAATGATAATAAGTTCAATACTACTGTTATAAATAAATAAATACCTTGACACTTTGCATAAATCTGTATTATTTTATACTAGCATTGATGGTCTTAGTTCTGACAACTAAATCATCTAACTGACAAAAATAATGTAGATGATGTACGAAATTAAAAAAAAAACAAATGTTTTGTTCTACAATATGATCTTTATTGAGAGAGAGACGTCTTTCATCTTATAAGGACATTGTCATTATTAGATGAAAGTAACCTTTGTAAAATATCAAAACATTGAATAATATTTGTATATGGATATATAAAAAAGAACCTGTTGACAAGTCTTATAAAAGACTTAACAGGACTTGTAATACTTACTTGTAATATTTTTGATAAAATAAATAAAAAAAAAAAAAAAAAGACGTCTCTCTCTCAAAAAAAACATTTGTTTTTTAATCTCGTTATAGACTTCTACTACCTAAACACCGACTCAGTGAGTAGATGGTATTATAAGCAATAGGATAGCTTCATACTTTTTGAGAAGTTTGGCGGAAATTTTAAAAGAAAGACAATATTAAATGTCGACAAAAATTATTAGAAGAAAAAAAAAACACGGAGAATGATAAATTCCATTAAATATAATAAAATAAACATCGTTTCACTAAAACTGTAGGTACTTAATATTCTTGACAATTGATATAAGAAATGGATGATGTTATTATCCAGAAATATGCCTATGGTACAAGACTTTGAATGGAGGACAAGCATTTCCTTTTTTTAAATATTAGAAACGATAAAAAACAAAGTTTCTACGCTTTCATATATACACACACATATTTATGTAAAACATCATTCTTTTTCTTGACATACGAAGGAGTCATACAAACAAACATACCTACATACACACGAACCTATTCAAATATAAATTAGCTTTTATATTATCAAAGATTATGCATACATAGGTACTTATCAATTCAATAGGTATTGGAAAACAATAAGTAGCAGATTAAAAAATCAACAATCAAATTTATTGAATTCCATTTTAAATTACTATGTATTGTTGTTTTGCATTTTTAATTAAGTATGTAGATTCGTTGTTTCTGCACTGTTTAATTATTCACCGATTTATTAACATAATTAACCGACTAGTATTGTGCATTTTGTATGATTACCATAAGTAGTATACAAATTTTGATGCAGGCATAATTTACATTTCGGATAATATTTTTTAGATAAATTAAACCTTTAATAACAGATTTCAATGTAGTTACTTGGAAAAATATGCAAATTTTATAATCTAACGGGAAAAGAATTTTTATAGATATTTGAAATCATCAACTTGTTCATGCTACCTGACTATCAATTTGGCGATTTGTGGAGTGTCCGGAACAGAATAGGTTTCCCACGCCATAGAATAATAAGAGTTTTTAAAATTTCTCGTATGATACTAAAACTAATTCAGCAATGATGAGATATCATAAATGTCTTATTGTAGATAGCACGGGAAGAATAACATTTATGTTTATTAAATGCACTAATTCAATTAGGTAGTTGTTTACTCCACGGAAGCTCTGTGATGGTGTATTAATTAGGAAACAATCGAGGAGTCTTGCATATTACCTATGTATTAATATGCACTAGATAATGCACTCTCGCCACAGTCAAAGTCACGTCAATAAAAGCTTCGTTGAAAACATTGTGTTATCTTTAACGAATGTCAGCACTTCCGTTATTCGCAAAACTCAATGCTTTCCACGATATCCGTTTCTGCTTCAACTCTCAGCTTAGTTCCTTTTTATTATGTAACATATTATGTGATATCTCAGAAATGAAGGTATACTTCAGAAGCACAGGAAAATAACAAACATGGTATAATTTTCTGAATTAAAATAATTTATTTATATTTGCATATCTATAGCATAATATTATATGTCTACTTACCTCAAATTAATGCATCTTTTCGTTGCACTTACAATTAAGTGTATGAAGCTGCATTTGAGTGATATCAAAATTATAATGTTTTATTTGTTCTTCTTTAAGCGTATAACGAATTATTACCAAAAACATAACTTTTGATACTAATAAAAAATATGATGGTATGGTACAATAATATAACCGAAAGGTTTTCGTTCTGTTCAACCATATTGAGTCTGTGCTTCTTTGCAATATCCATAAAGATGAATTTATTTCGAAAAATAATAAAATTTTATTAATTTCAGTACTTAATTATTTACTAGGAGAAATTGATAAACTTTTGAAACTTTACCACAATAATCTTGTGTACCATTTGCATATTTTTACAACTTTACCAATTTGTTATTTTTATAAATAAAAAAAAATAGTTCTTGATCCCTTTAAAAATAATATTATGATCCGTTATAATAAAATACAAGTTTAATCTATCGGTATATAGGCAGTCATTTTAATCCAGTGCATAATTAGTAGAAATTGTTAGAATATTAATAAAAAAAGCGTTGCAATGTAATGCAAAAAGTAGACAACTTATAAAAATATTCATATTGATAATATTATTATTATTATGATATGAATATAATTTGCATTAAAAAGTAATTTATATGCATTAGTAATAACAAAGATTAAAATATTATTTATCTTTGCAGTAAATTAATGACAGGCAACATAATTATGTGATAATTTGATTATTCTGATTACATATGCAGTTAGAAATGATCTTATCATTTTTTTCAGCATACAATATTTATTATAATTAGTAATAAAAATGCGCAATATAAAATATACTAATTATTGAACATGTAGTGTATAAATTTGAAAGTATGCGTAAAATGCAAAAATAGCATTAATAGGTTCACCTTGCACTTTATTGTTTAATTTGTTTTTTATTGAATAAAAAATCTTCTAACTCAATTTTTCTTTATTCTATTAATCTCACAAGGAATGTCCCACAATGTTGTATCTTAATATAGGTATTATAAACTTCCTCTTTCATGTCTTCTTCTTCTCCTTGGACAATTATTAGTCCCACATGGTGGTGTGGTCCACCTTTCTTGTCTTGTTTCGCCACTTGATTCTGTCGAGTGCATCCTCATGGGAAACATCGCAGTTCTGCATATCTTGTCTCACTACTTCACGCCATCTGCGTTTTGGCCTTCCTCTTGGTATCTTGCCGATAACCTCGATACATTGAGCTTTATTGCCTACATACTCTCAGAGTATACATTATTTGTTAATTGGATCTCAAAATACGCACTCCTTTTTCGCATAGAGTTTCACATTCGTTCAATGTTTTTAAATCCTCAGTTATGGAAAAAATGTTGTCTTCTTAATCAGTAACCGTTGCTTAGCCCCTCACTCATAATCCTTACTACGTGCTGGGTGTCAAATATTATTTTTAATTTTGTCTTTTTATTGGTGTATATTATTGATCTTCCTGAATTTTTTGAACAGGGCAGCTTGCATGTTTGTTACAAGCGGCTGTTTTCTCGTCTGTGGGATATATCGTGATGGTATAGTAGCAGTACTAGAAGTAACTTACAATATTATAATCATGCCCCCAAAAAATATGTTATTTACTTGTTACGGAATTGGTAATCGATTACGTAATTTGAAGCAAGTTATATCAATTCATACGAGATAAATTGAAATTTATTTTAGTATGATTATTGATATAAATAGTGAAATAATCAAAGGCACTTACCTATCTAATTATTTCAATTAGGTTTGATCACTTTCAAAATATTACGTGGTGTGGGTATGTATAATTATTTGAGTGTCGAAACACATTACCTTAGGCTTTTCATTGCGTTTAACTTTTCTGGAATTACATTTTATAATTTTCTCTTGCATAAATGGACATATGCAAACATATCTACTTTGCTGGTATATTTAATGACAATATATTGCCATGTACACATTTTCAAAAATATTCTAAGAACGATGGCATATTCATATGACGATGTTTCAATAAAAAGAAACCTTAAGTAAGGGAATGTGTTATTCATAAACACTGTAATAAAACAAACTTTCGTATGAGAAGATCTAAACTGGAACCCTGTTGAGTGAATGTATGTAAACTAAGCTCCCATATGTGGGTAATTTAGTAAATATAGCTAGTTCTTTATCAAATCTCAAATTTATATAAAGATAAACACATTGCATAATATACACAAGTGCTTTGTAAGTACCTTTAACAATAGAGAAACAAACTAAGTTTGTAAGTAGGTACTTTAAATATGCTTAGGAATTATTATGTAATAAGCCATTGTTGTATATAAGCATAATTAGATATTGTATCATAACTAGAATTGACCATTAAGTAATCACAATATAATTATTACAATGACATAAATTATTTAATTAAGTTTTTTTTTATCTCTGTTAGTGAAATATTATACCATAACACCATAGAAAAACATGATAGTGCGTAGGCTACCATCAAATTAAGATAAAAACTCGTATTTTTCTGTTAAGCCTACATGCTTTTTATTAATTATCATACAATTGAATTATTTATTAAGCAAACAAACAAAAAATATTACTAAAATTTATTTCAAAGAGCACTATTATGAGACGTACACCTCATAAGGGTAATTCAAAGTAGAAAATCCTGGGCCAATGAATTGATCTAATGTAACATGCGTATTGTAAGATCACATGCTAAGTAGGTACCTACCTACAATGTTGTATTACAGTGAGTTACAAAAGTCACAACAATACAACATTTACTGGGATCATCCTTATTTTATATGAACATTCTGAACTACCTACCTACATAACTATAACTACCTACATAAAATTTGCAATGAAATAAAACATTAAGGCCGGGTTTTCCAATATTGCCATAGAATTATCCCCATTTCCATGGCCACTCTATTAATTTTGTTCAATTAACATCAACCCATACGTTAAAATAAAGGAAAGATAATCCACCATATAATACGCGTTGCGTTCTACAGTACTTTGGATACATCACACGGAGAGGACCAAACAACATGGAAAAACTTGTTGTTAGCTTGCTCTGGCCGTACGGATTGTGGAGAGCAACAGAATCAGGCAAAAAGGAGGACCTTGAACGAGACGCTGAGGATCGATGTCACTGAAAGAATTATGTTTACACCTATACAAATGCTGACACCGAGGGAACGACAAAGAAGATGAACATAAACCTATCGTACTTTTTTTACACCAAAATATTATAAAAGACATATAGATTCACCTTTAGTGACTCCCAACAGTCCTTTTTGAATAGACATTATTATTTTTTTATCATTTCTATTCGAATTGGATGCTAACCAACTCAAATAAGATGAAACTAATGATGAAAATGAATCGGTGTACATGCTTATAAATGTCTCTGGGGTCATAATATCTCTGTCCCTTAAAGTCCAGCATAAAATAACTGGAATGTATAAAGGTTTGATAGATATTTAGGACAGAATTAATCAAGATTAAGTGGACGATATAATAAAATCACCATAAAAGCGCATTGAAATATCGAAAACGAGTGTTAATATTTTACTTAACTTTGTACTTAGTAAATTAATCACGATTTATAAATAGTCGTTATAAATAATATTGTACCACATCACGTTTCAGTTGATATCATAGAAAACCTATAGTACAATAATAATAATATTATTACTTGAGTATTTTCTTATCGTTTCCATTTTAAATAACACAACACAACAAATTAAATAATAATTTACCTAGCATTGTGTAACCAATATGCATTTTTAATAGTAACTATAATAATGCTTCGACGGTAATTTAATTTTAAAAAGATTAGTTTATTTATTATTACATTACCTGTTGAAGAATGAAATAATAAGTTTCTATGCTTTAGATTGTATGAATATATGTGCTTTATCAAATTGAGACATTAAATTTTTATTTGTTGATAAAACAACAAAATTAAAAATATTAGGTACCAACTTAATAATATAATATACAATAATGTGTTGAGGTAAATTAGCAAATCTGGAATAATGGAGTATATAAATTTAATGTTAGATATATTTTAAGTAGGTATTTGGTATTACTAAATTATTACCTACCTAATAGTATTGCGTATTGATAACATTAAATTATTGTGAAATAATCAAATAATACAATTATTAAATTGTATGCATATTATGAATTGTTTGTTAACAATATAGATCAATAATGCAATAATTTACTTACTTTTCATTATAAAATTCATTGCAAAATAACACACTTAATTATTACATAAGTACTGTACCTATATGTTCATAATGTACAGTACATTAATGAAATATTATTCATTAATCTATATCTAGATATTGTCTATTCTCACAATTGGGATAGCCAGAAAACCAACTGTATTCAATAAACATTAATGTCACCCTGTCCATGTCATTTAATATCTCCTTCAAAATAAGAGTTATAACATAAAATATTATGTCATGTCAAGATAAAATTGAAAAAACACAGTATGTAGCTAACTTACAAATACTTAAACTATATACTATGTTTTTTCAAATTTATCTTGAAATGGACTTCCAACGAGTACCTACCTTCGGTCAATAACATCAAGGTTTTATGTCATGTCGTTTTACCTTTTGCCAGATACCGATATTTACTCTATAAAGGAATACATTAATTTTCCAAAATTCAGTTAATTTTTTAGTTAATTTATCAAAATTTTAGTTACTTAGTAGCATAATTTTAGAAGAAATATGTTGTATACTAAATTGGTGTTCTCATGGTGATATTATAAAATTATAAAAATTTGAGTTTAATCATATAAGAATCCTTGTCACTTGTATTTTGTGTGAACGGAAATTAATTAAAAACAAATTATGCACGGCTTGTGGGATGCGAAAATCAACAAGTAAAAATAATAATTTATAATTAATGTTTTATGAATCAGTCGCCAAATGTTTCCTTTAGTCGGCATTTGAGATGTGAACCCATATTCTTTATATTATATTGTAAACCTACATATAATATAGAGTGCATATTACATACAAGGACAAATATACATAGATCTATGTACCTACAATCTACATGTTGTCATAGAGTTATAGGTATGTCCTAATTAACTACTTCCTGTTTGATATGTAGGATATGGTCGCGAATTTTACTAATTTTTCAATTCATTTTGTTCGTAAGATGTTTGAAATCATGCTTTAAAAAAGTATCCTGATAATCTATACTCTCACGTAGTAGTCCAAGTGCAGTCGAGAGAAATGAAAACTTATTCGATTTATTTATTTATTTATTTTATTTTATTCTTCACTGTACATTGTTTACAATAATACAAATTAACATAGAAAATATAATTTATACAATTCAATGTACAGAGGGCGAGTTTATCGCTAAAATGCGATGTCTTCCAACTAACCCGGTCATTTAGCCTTACATTCTTATTTCACATTCCTCCACATTCATACAATTTCTCTTTTCAAATATTGATCCACATGGTCAGCCCACGTTGTTTCCGAACGTCTACACTTTCTTACACTCCTTCTTTTAGATAAAAGTACCTATTATCTTATATAAAATTATAACATTAGCTCTGAACCTTTGAAACTTACAAAAAAAAATTGTACACCTACATTTTATCATATGAAATCGCAGTGGATATAAATAATATTTTTATTAATACATACATACATTGTGATTGTGAGTCAAATGTACTTCTTACGTATTCAACTCATTATCTATGATTAATTTGAATCATTAAATATCCATATTTTTTTGAACAGCAGTAATAAAGAATTTTATGGATCAGTCAGACTCCACCTGTTAATCTTGCTTGACATGGATTATTATCACTAAGTCTGCTAAAAGACTAATATTAAAGAATGTTTACAATAATATTTTATCTCGTTTTGATCTTCCTAACGACTAAATATGTCAGGAATTCCAAAACAAACATACTATTTAATAATACACTGTTACACATAGAATAAAACACTGTATTCAATATTATATTATTCTACATATTCACAGTGTAAGTTCTCGATTATGTTCAGTCGATTTAAAAGTTTCCCAATTGTTTTCTGAAATAAATCACTCAACTCCTTTGAAGTTAAATGCATCCTAATGGCGAACGTTACGAAGCATTGAGAACTTTTTTTACTTCGATAGACACAATGATGAAAGCGTTCAGAGTGAACTTTTGTAACTGTAAAACTGAAGTTCTTAACTCCACATTTTATTTTTTTAATAAGAATCAATGAGTTTTTCTTAAGTTCTTTTCTATTTCATTGTGGAAGATAGTGTAATTAATAATATGAAAAAGTGGTACCTACTTCCTTTTTCATATATTATTTTCTTCCAGTTGCACTGTTCTTAAGGAATAAAGTACTCAATGAATACTCTCTTTAAAGTTTAATTAAAAGGCAATGCAATATTATGAAAAACTTATTCATGGATTATTCATCACAGTTTATTTGTGTTTATCATAAAATTTGACCGGGAAAGTAATTGACCAATACAATGTGAAATACATTTACCACGAATAAATATATATTTTTTAAATATTTTGTATACAATTTCTGTTAAAAAATCATTTTAAAATCAATGAAATATATTATTATGTATAATACGAGTATAACCTAATGTAATATAAACCAATTTGTTACGTACATATTATAGTTCATACTAATTATTTAATACAAGTTTTGTTTGTTAGGGATAAAAAGTATAAAACGTAAATATAATCGTGTGTAAGCTTTTGTGTAGGGTTGCGTGCGTCATATATTATTTGCTTGAATGTTCATATGTCTGTCAAATACACAAAGGGAGTTAACATTTTATAGCAGCCACTTATATACTTCACGAGGCAATTAGTAATTTTTGCTCCTTTTTTGCGCAGATGTAGCGTTGGGAATCTGGTAATTGTATCTAGTTAAAAGTAATTAATTCTCAAAACAAAACATTCAATGAATACTAAACGATTGCTTTCTTCGTATTATCGTTGAATCAAAGAAAAATCCACTCAAGTCTATTTGTATTACGAATTATAAATATTAAAAAAAAAAAATTACTTTCTTCGAGTCCCTAGAGGAGAACAGGTCTATATTTTCCGTATATTTTTTCATCAACATTTAAAAGGTGATTATATGGATATTTGTAGAACATCATGTTCGAAACATTTAATTTATTCAATTAAGAATTGGCATTTATGAATTCCACCTGGATGTTATTTTTTTTATGATACGAAAAAAACGGTCTGTAGGTATGTTTAATACGTTCAGTGAGATCATTGGTTACCCACTTGTAGAGATGCCGCAATAGTGTAGTTATATTTAAAGAAATAGATAGAATAGATGTAAACTTTTCAAAATCCTTATTACCTACACGCGTTTAAGATAAATTGCTATACTTCATTTGAAAATTGTTTATTAACACAATTTTCAACTCCTTATGGAATCATCTTTAGAAAAATACAGCAGCCTACAGTAGATTTGATAGAAATGTTTACTCCATTAGACTTGTGTGATTTTAAAATTTAATTAAAAATTGTGTGGGGTTAAGAGAATAGAGTGAAAATAAATAATAACATAGATGCATAAAATACATTACCTGTGAATTATACTTATTTAAAGTAATTTAGCGGTAGGAATTTTAATGAAATTAATCATGATTTGTACAATCACATATAACAATATGGAGATTAATTAATTAGATATTGTTTCTAAGTCTATGACGTGTTTTGAAACTGAACACAATAATCTATTTAAATAATTATCTTTTTACACATCAAACTACATTCATTTTCAATTTGACGATACAGATACCTTATGGGAGTTAGATACCGTCATGAAAAAAAGAAGAAAATACCAAAGTCTGTGAACTAGTAAAATGCTTTATGATTCTATATCATTAAGGCATACGCGACAGGTAAGGTAGTCAATCGACTATCTGTAAGTAACAAACATCGAAATTGTCCTCTTTGCGTCTTAATTATTGAAGATCTTAAATATTTCATTTGTAATATTTTTTTTACAAATACCTTAAATTTGCAGTCATATAAGAATATGTCGGTCTCAGCACAAAATCATTCTGAAATGCTGAATTCCGTTGCTGAATTTTAGGATTGAATTGGATAAAGAAAAATAATCTAATTAACTCATTCCAAATTAGTTTAAGTAAAGAGTTGTGTTGAATAACTGAAAAAGTAATTCATTATATTATCTTGCAAGATTTATTGTAATAATTAAACATAAAGGTGAGCACCTCTTAAAATAAAAATAAAATATTTAGTTTACTCATATTTAACATTTTAGAAAAAACGTTTTTTTATTTATATCTTTATAATAATCTAATATCATCACTCGGCTCTAGTAAATAAAAATAATGAAATGGTAAAAAATGAACGCATAAAGCTCACAGAATTAAGACAATCAATTAACTTTTTTATTAGGTTTTTAAGTTGTTTCAGTAATTTATTCAGCCGGCGCTGTCTACATTAATTTTAACAAGCAACCAGATGTCAAAAGAGATCAGCGTAAAAAAGAATCAAAGGAAAAAATAAAAATTGAAGACTATAAGAAAAAATTCTCATCCGTTCAGATAGTTTTGTAGGAAAAAAAAAGAAAATATTGTGACGCATACTTAATGATATGTTGAATACCGTGTCTACATTTTGAATTCTTTAGTATAGAAACAACGAAAAGAATATAGAACAATTTTATTTATTTCGTGGTATAGTAACTTATGAATTTAAATGCATCTTTAAATACAATAATGCACATCTAATTGTTCAACTTATGATACTGAACTTACCGATAAACTCACCTTAAAATTGCTTGTAATCAATGTATAGTAAAGAAATATTAATAAAGAAAAATCTCATCACTCAACTTAAGATATTAAATAGCTTAAAATAACGGATACTTGCCTTTTTCGAGACGCTCAAAACTTGCAGGAAAGAGTGGGAAGACTTCTTTACCCGGGGATTCCACGAGATCTACCGAGTAAATTACAAATCACGATATGTAATACACAAAATAATTTTTTATGGCTTGATTCCATATTGACTTGTAAAATTATTGAGAACATGAAATCAGAATATATAATATAGAAATCATAATATATAATTTATAATCATTATTTATGAGGAGAGTCCATCAATATCAACAATATTCTTTAAAGTTCTTTGAGTCGGTGCAAATAATTGTACATTTAGTGTAGTAGTTTTTCTGAAACTAAACAGTAAATTTTCTTCCACACATTACACGGTATGTTAGTCCAGTTCCAATGTCCCTAATGACTATTAATTATTCTCAATACTCCGGTCTACATTGCTATGCCGGGCACCTATTGTAAACACATAATATTATTATTGTTACCATTGTAACATACGATACAAATCTTTCAATAGAACTTCAAAGAGTTGTTAAGAATTTGACTGACAACTTAAAGTGTCCACTAATTTGACAGTAGAAAAACAATACAAAAAATTCAGTCTTTTAGTTCCTGTATTGTAATACTTTTATCATAACGATTTGAAGATAGCTAATCACGTCAAAGCTGTCTGGTTGAATACCTATTTAGAAATGTTAAGAAAGATAATTCATTTCATAATGGAGATCACTTGAAAGATTTAAGATCTAATTGCAATCCTTGCAAATAGTTTATAGAAATTTATTGTTAAATAATTATGTATATTATTCAAAAGCTTTGATGAAGTCATCTTATATTTATTTTGATCATTTTCATAGTTGCAAATTTATTATAAAAATAAAAAAATCATATCTATTGGTTGTGATGTAGGTATTTTAGCATTTGCTGATTAGATAAAGAAATAGAAATTACATGCATAGTTTACACGGTGAGATTAACTCGGCAGAGAATAAACTTTCGATATGACATCTCAATTTATATGATGACGTGCGGCAGATAATACTACGGTATAGTTTACAAGAATAATATATAACTTAAAATACTAACAGGGATTACTTCATATTCATTCATTAGACTATTTTTAGATATTGAGACAAACTTATTTGGTATTTTGAACATTGAAACGCATAATTAATGACCATCGAAACAGAAAGCTCCTGTTATTTTTGTCTGAAAAAAAAACGCTGAGTTCATTTTAAATTCTTCTCCATTGATTTATTCACTTCAAAGAATACTTGAATGAGATCGAGTGAAGAATTTGTTTGCAGTTTTATCAATTGAAATATATTGATAGCGTGGTTAGGATGATAAATATGGGCAAATGTTCGGTAAGATATGCAAATGTTAAATTTAAAAAATTAACATAGTTTTTCGGCAAAAACAATTGTATTTATATAATATAAAACGTTTCACGAAACGTTGTAGGTATTTGAAGTATTAACAATATAATATATATGCTCGTAACCAGTACAGTAATAGAATTAAAGAGAAGGACAACGCATCTTTCAAGCAATTTAAAATACATACCTAGATGTAATTCTGATTTGTGTTGAATTGCGCAACGGAAAAAAAATCAGTTCTCTCTGTAACTAGATGAAACAAACTGGCGCTAATGACAGTCTACAAAGAATTTGGTTTCTTGGAATGTTGATTTCGAATTAGTGATATATTTTTTTCTCTGATAGTGCATCCAGTTAAATTCAGTTGTATTCTGTATAATAAAACATTTGACACACGTCAAGTTGTGTAGGTAAATTTTTGCCATGCGAATATTCTACGGGCATATA
The DNA here is from genome assembly GCA_947579605.1 of Athripsodes cinereus. Taxonomy (NCBI): domain Eukaryota; kingdom Metazoa; phylum Arthropoda; class Insecta; order Trichoptera; family Leptoceridae; genus Athripsodes; species Athripsodes cinereus. The sequence continues at coordinate 9,499,783 of OX388309.1, forward strand.
AATTACGTTTGTTGTCTAGGCTAAAGTTTCACTTAATTGTACACCCACCTTGATTTTAATAAAATTGTAAGAAAAAAATAATATTAATAAAACCAAAAACCGTGTAAGAGAAGTAGTAAAAGCTTAAATATTTGTTTAATATGCCGAGTATTTAAGTGGTCCAAGTGATTATTTCGTTATGATAAGACATTTTTATGATTATTTGTTAGACGATTAAAAGTCAACTCAACACGCAACTGAACTATGTACGTACAATAATACACAAACCACATACATAGCAAACACCTAACAACTATATTATTATTATAGAAATAATGGCTTTACCTTATATTAATCAAGTTATATTTATAAAATTAACACCGTATTAGTTGCTTTATATCATGACAAGTTGCATATGTGCCGAATTATGTTTAAAAAAATTAAGTTTGATAACGGGTAGAATAATTATTACCTATGAAAAGTTAATTTAGTTTTAAGGCTATTTTATCATTTTACTTTGTACGATATTTTATTGCGTACGATATATTTAACTAATTTATTTACATTTTTAAACAATAATCCAATATAATAGCCCTAAGACAGTGCAGAAATCAGTCTCCTCGGTGCCGAAAGTTTTTGCGCCGATTGAATCACCTCATCCCATAAAATTTCTCATGCACTCATGTCATTTGCATAGCCACGATGTATCGTGAAAAACGAGCCTCTAGGCCCAGAAATAGTTGTCTTATCATTTCTTTTCAACTATTAGGCATTTCTTATGGTATTTCTATAAGGAGTATGACAGAAAAAATATTTATAATTTGGGTTAGTTGGAAAAAATCGCGCTTTGAGATAAATTTGTCCTCTGTATATTAATTTATTTAATTTGAATATATACCTTCCATGGAATTATTTGAAATCAACGTACAGTAAGGAATGAATAAACAAATAAAATAATAGCATTTATCGTAAGTATATATTCTGTGGGGGCTGAATAGTTAAACATCTTGTATAGGGTACGTGATAATATTTTTCACAAGTAGTGATACTATTAAGCAACCAAAGTACATAATAGAACTGTTGACGATTTGCATACCAAAGCAGTTAGTCTAGAATTTGATTACTCTCCTGATCTAAATCAATTTCACTGCTGACTTGGCTTTGATCTCCAAGAAACAAAAGCAATTAAATCATTTGACTTCGCTATTTAAATTGATCGTTTACAATTGACATTCAATGAGCGTTGGCACTATGGTACTAGTACTAAGACTATATTATATTAGTCTTATACATATATACAGCGATCTAAATGCTATAATTTGTTTAATCAAACAATAATTCATTCATTGGACCAAATCAGAAACATACATTAATTATGTACTTTATCTCACCTTAATTATAGGTTATGATTACGTTTGGATTTCAATAAATGTTAATAATAATCAATATTTATACCGTGAATAGTCAGAACTAATCAAATATTTTGATTGATATTATTGTTGGTGTTTTGTATATAGCACCTATTAAACATTATTCCGTTATTGTTACGCGAATATAAATATAATTATTATATTTTCTCTTTTCTGTCCGCTCCTTAGATGGAGCACAAGGGCCACAAAAGTCGCCCACAGGCGCCACAATCTTGAGCCGTCCATTCTGGATATTTCCAGGTTAGTTCAGTTATATAAAATGAAAATTAAAAAAAAACTTCTCAATTTCAACCTGAAAAACGACGATTAAAATAATAAGGTTAAATATATCAAAAACTTTTAAGTAATTGATAACAGTGCTTCAATTAGTCTACCTGCTCGGAGCTTTGTTTTCGCGATAAAGTTAATCAAAAACCTTGTACATTTTCAAGTAGTTCGTAGGTACGTATCTATACCTACTCTGATTCAATTTTAACATTATTTATTAAATGTTCCTAGAATGTTACTGGTTGTCTCTTTTAATTATACTTAGTACTTAGTATTCTTGATCAAGGTGACAATAAACATTTTCTGGCTTAGGCTCATTGTTGGTTTTTTAAAAACCTTTTTAATATGGGCATTGTCGAGTTTATAATATGCACATTATAAATAAAATTATATATTTCAAACAATACATATAATATCATTATTAATAATAAACATTGATAAATTCCATAAGGTAACCGGTGCGTTACTTTATAACCATACCTTTTTAACGTCACACATTTGAAAAGGATTCGGCATGGCTTTAAAACAAATCGACAAAGGAGAAATAACAATATACATTAGCATAGCACATAACTTAACCTACCAACATCTACACCTTAGGACTATAACTATAATATTGCACTCACAAGCTTTTGTATTGGTCGTACATAAAAATACATACATACGCAATAAAAATTAAATTAAATATTGTTTTGATTATTTTCATCACCAATACCTACCTAATAGCTTGCTCTTTTTTAATTAAAATCATGAATTAGGTAAGATTAACTTCTGAAATATTAATTTGTTTTGATAACAAGCAATCTCATCTGATACATGCCTATGTTCAAAAACCTTTTAGTAAATTTAAGTTTTAGGTTTTCTACTAGGCTTTATTTTATATACCAAGATATGGCGCTTTTCAACGCCTATCATGGGAGCGTAGAGTAGAAACAAGCCCCCTTCAAACATTCTGTTGTCGTAGGAACAGTGTATTGTGAAAGACGGTAGAAAATCTTGACGACAATGACCGATATTATAAGTATGAAATATTTACAAGTCAAATGATCACATATGTGAATAATATCTTCAATATGTTATGTAAATTGATATAAATTTGGATTCATCGTATAAAATGTATCACTTTTTAGTGACTTAATGATTTGATACAGCAACATCAGTTAGGCAATCATCTACATTATTATTACAGATAGTTTAGTAGTGGACATCCTGATCATCTCTACCAATTACAAATCTATTAACAAGAACTTAAAGTTTTTGGAACTTGTCCAAAACTTCAAATCTAATTCATAATATGAACGAAACAATCTTACACCAGAAGGCAATGGTGGGACTGAACTTTTTATGTTAACTATACTTCAAAAAATAATATTAATCATTGATATTTCGTATCAACTAATGTAAATTGGATCCAAGAAATTTAGTTTTAGAGATAAGCGACTAGAGAGAAGATTGACAATAGTCAATACCTAATGAAACCCGTCATCATTATCATCATCTTCACACCGCTTCCCTTGCGGTATAGGCAGAAAGGATCGAGCGCCACTTAACCAGTTTTTGCACATACTTCGATCCTACTACTGTCATACAACTCCTCATGCTTACTCTCCTATTGAATGTGCTCCGCACCTGTCTGTTCTGTAGGATCTGGTTTATACGATTTCAGCCATGTACAGTTTATAACGGAATCCGAGTTCAAGTTCCCTCTCTCGGTTCGTTAATACCTATTGTAAAGTGTATCTTTTAAGTTGTGCTAGAACTTACCTGTAAATAGTTTTTTTACCTTCGTGAATATAGTGTTTAAACGAGGTTCGAGTTTTAATACTAAACCCACATCCCCTTAGTAGCAGAACCAAAACTTTCAAGGGATCTGAAGATTGGAGCAGTGTGTGGCCCCAAATCCACACACCATCTAACAAAAGATATTACATGGCGGTACAATACAAAACGGTATTCTAACCAAACCTAACTAATTATCCAATTGAAATTCCGAAATATTAGTTACTTTTTTTTATTGAGGCTTGCGCCCTCCCTCAACATTAGATGTCAACAACAACAGTTTCTACGTCATACATACTCGCAAATTCTCTCTAAGAAAGTGCTCAAGGTCCGCCTGAAGGGCTCCCATTGACAAAATATTTCCTGAAATTAAATACAACCGTTAATGTCCACCGACTGTTTACTTTAACAATATAGGCTTGAAATAGCCTATAGTTACATATTTTCTACGTACTAGCTGTTTGCTAGGACTTGTACAATATGACTTAAGAAGACAATATGGAAATTCTTGAAATTAAATATTAGTTACTCTTGATCTTGGTGTGAATATCGCGTTACGTTACATGATTGTTATTACGTTATTAGTAATGTATGGGAGCACATCGCGGAAACGTGACGTGGCGTACTCGCGCGTGCCTATTACACTACCAACATTCAAAATTCAAACACTCCATACCCCACAACATACGAGATGTACCTAATTAAATTTTAAACCCTTTTTGGACATTAAATGATTTTTCATCTAACTATAGGTTTTTAAAAGATGGACGCTCCAAAGCTGAAATCCTAAGTAGGATAAATCAGGCAAGAATTGCTTTTAACAAAAAATCTACATTATTTTATCCCGTGGAGCACCCGGTAAAGAATTGGTCTCCCACTCTTCTGCGTAAGTTTTCGAGTGTCCTGTAAAAGGCAGGTGTTCGAAAAAATTAAGACATTATACATCTTAAATTCAGCGATGAGGTTTGCTACCCATCCTGAATGTCTTGATTTTATATTGGCACGAAGAGGACAGTTTGCATGTTTCTTACATACGGCTGATCTGCTGGCTACCCCACTTGTGGGATGTGCCGTGATGGTATAGTAGTAGTAGTAGTAGAGAAGAAATGTAAAATGCCGTATATCCAGTGTAAATTATTCCGGACTTTTGCCTCAGGAGGGTTGAAATTTGTCGTTTTTTTTTAATGTAAAGAAAGCACGTCTTTGGAGGTAGATACCTCTAAAAAATTGTAATGTTGGCGGTGCATCCAAAGTTGGATGATTTCCGTCTATTGCAATTATACCTCTAACATATATAATAAATGGACATTTTTTTAGTGACCTTTTCACTAAAGTGTGTCGCCAGTCCTAACAATTTTAAATTTTCTTTCATATCAATGAAAAACGTTCTTTGTTTTTTTTACACCTCATTAAGTATTTGATGATTGGTAGCGGATGTGCTAGTCTTTAATTGGTAATGGTTAGAAAATAAATAGATATAGGTATTTTGTAAAATGGGTTAAAATAATATCCTGATTTTTTTTACATTTCAATAAAACTATAACGCGTGACAATTCTTGCAGACTAATTATTGTTGTTTTTAGCAAAGTAATTAAATGTTAAAAAATAACAAATAAAAAATTATAAAAACAATATACCTAACCACGCAGGTTATAGTGAACAAACAAAATTAAATTATTTAACAAAATAAGAGGTTAAGAAAACTTTAGTGTTGTGATATATGTAAATTCACATTTGAAACAATGAGTTATAAATCCATTTTGAGAATCACTTAAAACTAAGTAAGTTAACGCACGGAACAAAATAATATATAGGAGCTTTAGTAGAATAATAATAATATGTGTTATCTAAAATTAAGTAGGCAGTTAATAAAACATAAAGATGGAACTATTTACACGTCATAATATAACAACAACAACTAGTGAACGTGTAACGTGTAAAACGCACATAAGACACTGCTGTACCGACACCGACATTTGGAATAGTAATTTTGTTAGATTTATAGATGTCACTCTAATAGGTTGCCGCAATCAAACGATGCGTAAATACTAACAATATTTATTTCTTAATTACCTACTCTCAAACTATTTTGAATTTTAAAATTTTCCCATTGGATAATCATAAATCATTTCAGAAGGCACACTCCTCTTATTCGTCTTACATTGCTAGAATCCCATTTGAAATTATATTATTAATATAGGTGAATGAATAGGAATAAGTTTTATATATTTTGGATAATTTCATAAAAATATAGAATGGAATAGTAATGTAAATTTTATCTACATTATGTTTGTTACTATTAATGATTATATTTTAAAGTAAACGTTAAATTTGTATTTTTTGTATTTCAATAATTAACATACAAATCGCATAGAGAAATGTGATATCAACAAAAACAATTTATTTGAATTGCAAAGACATTGAAGGCAGCATAACAAAAAGTGTATATAATTTCTCGGTTAACTAAATCAATGTTAAACTTGGAAAAAAATATAATAGGTATTGTTGAAATAGTATCTATCTGAATTCACCAAGACTTATGCTTTTAAATTGTAAGAATAATATTTTCCTTGATCACTGCATCTAGTTCTAGAGGAGCTTATTCCCTAGTAGCATACAGTAGACATTTGGGTGTACATTATATTATGTATAATAGATAAAGATAGATAGGTTACACTGTACATATAGACTATCTCATGCGCTACATAACTTGTAGTACTGGCTACACCTACGATTTTTAATATCTTCTTGATGACTCTCTTAATTTATTAGACATGAAAAAATTTAAAACACTTTATTATCATGTATCATTGGTGTTATGATTATAAATGTTTCTCTGACTAAATTTATATGAATAACACAAGATAAATTCATTAGTGAATTGCTTTATGATGGCCATTTGGCATTTACTATAATGAGCTCTCAAAATTGGACGATTTACGTAAACGGTTTTTAAATAAAATGTCTGTACTTTTGAATACTTTTACGACTGAAACATAATTATAACCATTAGTTTTAAATGCCTTCTGTATTTTAAAAATAATATTGTGAACGTTTTATTTCAGCCTATAATTAGTGTTCAAATACACCACCTATCCTAAATGTCTTATTTTTTGTGGTATAAAGAGGGTGATTTGCAATATACTTGCTTACATATTGCATATCAGGATAATCGTGATATTAATGCAATTCCATTTCTTGATTGTTTTTTATTTTAGCAAATATTAACCTTCTGCCTTTACTTTATTTTCAGACGGTAATGGTGAACCACCAAAGCTGAAATGTAACCTGAGAAAACACAAACCTAACAGAAAACCAAGAACACCCTTCACCACTCAACAACTGCTGGCCCTCGAGAAGAAATTCAGAGACAAGCAATACCTTAGTATAGCTGAAAGGGCAGAGTTCTCTAGCTCATTAAGACTAACAGAAACACAGGTAAATACATGTAATAAATTCATATATTTTTAATCTTAAAATAGTTTACGAGTAGCATTTACTTGTGTTTATATTCGTAGTACATACATATATATTTTTCATTCACACTCACAAATGGTACGCTACTACTGACGGATAAAAACATAGTTCTACAATTAAAGTAACAAAGAAATATTGAGTTTAAAACGTATTTTAGTTTTTAAGTAATCATGAAGAATTTACAATACAAATGCATTCTTATCTAAGCTGATGACGTTATGTACAAAATGATGAAATTTCCTAACAATTTGTACTATTTATTGATACTGAAAAAAATATTTAAAGCCATTCAATAATTTTAATTTCTAATTTGTTTCAGGTCAAAATATGGTTCCAAAACCGTCGTGCGAAAGCGAAACGCTTACAAGAAGCTGAAATAGAAAAGCTAAAAATGGCGACATTCTCTCGTCACCCCCATCACGCTTTATATCCACACGCTCTGCAACAATACTTCCACCCGGCGCATCCTATGGGAGCTCTCCTCGGCGGACGACCCCTGGGACCTCCAGGACTTCTTCCACCACATCTCGCCTTGTTAGGAGCACATCAAGGACCTCCGAGTCCGCAGACACAAAACAGCAATCAAACAAATGTTCAGCATACACCATAACTTGAAAACCCAATAGACCTGACAAGTCTAAAGAAAAATGATGAGAAACAATGAACTATAAAAATAATATTAATTGTGAACTACAAAAAGAATATAATTAATGTGATGAACTGATGATATTAATGTGTAATTATTTTAATATTTATAAACAATATCGTGTACATATTTTATTAATAACTGCGAAAAAATATACGCATTGTATAGTTTATATTACATATATTAATTTAATAGAGATTTATAAAACGGATCTCAGAAATAATACTATTATTCATTCAATTATTTTAATTAATGGAATATTATTAAAGTTATTACGATATAATTTATTGTGAACTAACTAACTTGAATTTGAGAACTTATTGGCAACATAAAAAATAATTAGTGTTCTTAAAATATCTGACTGTTTTCGTACTTAAATAAAATTATAATAATCTATTAAAATATTTACTTACAATGAATTATTGTACTCTTAAAAAAATAAAAACACTTTATTTTCTTGCTAATTATGATCTATTGATTAACTTATTGGATACCTACTATTTATATAAATTGTCGGAAAGGAAGAACATATCAATTATTATTAAAATAAAATAAAATTATAATGTATTTATGTAAATATTTTAATTATTATAATGTACATAATACCAAAGAAAACTTAGTAGGTAGGTACATTAATATTATTTGTTCAAAGATGTTATTAATAGTCTAATCAATACCCATTAAAACGTTTCCTGATCTAAATCTAAATACTACTTATCGATCCATGTTACACTACGTGAATCAAAATAGATTAATAAAACAACATCCATATAATTATGTTAAATATATTTCACATAGTTTTTGGGTTTACCTATTATTTAACAAAATGGAAAAGATAACAATCTGAAAAACACAAACCATCAATATTTTATTTTTTATCGTACTATAATATAATATGTATTGCCTTAAACAATGTGAAAAGATGAATTTCATTTTTCTTTTGATTCTAAATATTCCTCAGTACATTTTTATCTTACATACCTATGTGTTTGATTATCGTCCGAATATATTGTACCTATTAAAATATATTTGTAAATAAATGTAAGATTTTTTGAGTGTCTGTATATGTATTGATGTGTCAATTTTTTTTAAATAATTTAATTAGATTTTATTTATGTGATAATATATATTATGTAATTATTATAATTTTGTAAATAATATATTAATTATTATTTTACGATGGTACAATATTATCAATAATATTATAAAATGGTTTAATAAAATATGTCAATTTGAATACATTCAAATTGTATTGTGAAAATTAATAACAGATTTTTATTGACTTATTTTTCCTTTACGTTAGATAGTAATAAATGTCTGAATAATGATAGAGTTACACTTGACATGAGAAGTCGATATTATTTATTCCTGTAAAAAAAACATTAAAACTGTATGCAAAAAGATTTAACAGTGTATAAATATTTTTTCTTCTTCTTTCTTCTTTCTCTTGAAGTAGATCATTGATCTGTTGCTTCGGAAGTTGTTCCTTCTTGTGATACTGAGGACCAGCTATATTTCCATCTTTTTGGTGATCTTCCTCGTGAAATAAAAAAGGTATCTCTAGACATAAATCGGTTCAATAGACCTCTTAGGCCTTAGTATAAGCTTTACAAAGCTCATTACGTTATTTATTCTTTTCCCCAGCGATGCTATGCTATATTTTAACACATAATATCGATATTCGGTTATAATGATGTCTTCTCGACAACGTAAATGATGTCGAAAAATGGTATTGTCGCTAAGTTAGACTATTGTTATTTGAAAAATAAAACCCGTGGCCACCGTGTACTGAACAATTTATTCTGTCAAAGACCTTGTTGAGAATATGATTTATTAAATAAATCCATGCCTACAGGTATTGATACCTGCTACACAATAAAAAAGGCCAGGCATATTTGATCATTACTTAACAACTGAATTGTTCGTATTACTTCATGTTTATTAATGGCTGGAATCAGATAACTAGGAGAGAATGATAACAATATCTGGCGTAGAAGAGGAAAATATAGAAGAAACTGAATACAGACAGAGGATAACAAAGGATGGGAATAAATTGTAGATGGCATTGGGCATCTTAATTATAAATGGTTGTGGTGCCGTCTATAATGAATAAGAGCAAACTGAACTGTGTGATCATCTAAGCAAATTTTTAATTTATTAAAACATGTTAAAAATTATTCTAGTTTTATTGACTGCAAGATCATAACATAATAATTAGTTCCTATGTAAGTAAGGCTTGTGTCTAAACTGGTAATTAATCAATATATTATTATTAACATTGATACAAATTATAAATTAAAAAATAATATCATCTCACTTAGTTACTAGTTGACCCTAAACGGAGTGACAATGTGGGTGTTATCAAAAGTGAAAATTTTAAAATAAATATAATTATTCCATATTTTTTTGTGTAGTAAATAAATGTCATCTTGTTGGATGAAGTTTGGTTAAAAAAATATAGCGGAAAACTCTCAAAATTCTTGTGAATACCTATTAATATTTAAAAAAAATCCGTCCACTACTAGATGAAAATGTCAGCATCGTAAGGAATGCAAGGAGTCAAACAAACTTAATTAACACTAAAATTGTTTTACATGAATAAAATAAAATAAAAATAAATATTGTATTTTCTCTCAGAAATTCTCGATCGTTCAACCGTAAAATTAAATATTCATCTTCTTCTTCTTCGTGTTGTAGATCATCGATCTGTTAGTTCGGAAGTTGATGCCTCTTGTGATACTGAAGACCAGCTGTTTTTTCATCTTATTGGTGGTCTTCCCCGTGAACCGACTTGTGTTTACTTTACTAAATATTGTTCACGAGTAATTTCCTGTAAAATTCATGCACGATAATTTCTCACTATAAATGGGATAACTCGTGAAATTCAGATAATGTCTAATTAATATGTAAAGAGAATAATAATAATAACTCGAGTAATTTGCTGATTACGATATAAACACAAAGTTCTTGTTTATTATAAAAGTTGCAACATTGTATTTCTGCAACAATAATTATTTGATTGCATGTTAATTGTCAGGGTACAAGAGGTCAAATTGGACTCTTGATAAAATGTACTGTGAGTAGGACGGTATCACAAACTGGCTTATGTTGTTTATTCAAGTGATAAACTTTGAATAAAAATTATGACGACTAGTAGCATTAGAGGCTCGACATCCAAGAGTAAGATCTGTCGTTCAAATCTTGCTTACGACCTTTTCAGCGAGTATGAAAGGAGTATTGGAGATTAAAGTAAATGATATACTACAGCCCGAATCCAAAAATATATAAAGATTATATTCATATCCCGTGGTGCAACCGGTAAAAAATTGGTCTCCCACTCTTCTCAGAGTGGGAGATCAATAAAAATGTAAAATGCAGGTGTTAGAATAAAATTACATCTTAAATTCAGCGATGAGGATTGCCACCCATCCTGAGTGTCTTGATTTGTGTTGACACGGAGAGGACAGCTTGCATGTTTATTATATGCAGCTGGTCTGCTGGCTACCCCACATACGAAATATGCTGTGATGGTATAGTTATATTCATAGAAAATATGTACTCATAATTAACGTTATAATAGAACAGCAGTATCTAACTATATCTACAGTAGGTATTTACATTCCACGTAATATCTTTCAATTCTTTAATAATTTGAAATTGTCATAGAATTGAGTATCCGAAGTAAAAAATCATGTGATAAGTATTAAAATATGACCAAAAATTGTTTTTCACTTCATATCATCTGTTTTTTTACATTTATCAAACAGCAACAATGTATCTGAACATTTTATATTAAACAAGATGCATTCAGGCTAGTTACAGTAATTTATTAAGTATGATAATATACATACATTTCATATTATTCATAACGAGTGCCTCGGTATTTGTAAACCAATTTGTGATCTAATAAATTAACATTTAATAATTTTAATTGTCTCCATATTAAATTATTGCTCAGTTGTTTGATAACAAACCTAATTATTATTATAAATAATTAGAGTAGTAGCAATAACAATTTTAATTTGTAATTGCATGTCCGTATAGAGGTCATTTTTATATTATAGATATGTATAAACTTAATGCTAATGTATCAATTAAATTAAATGTTTAAGTGCACATGTATGTACTCGTATATCCATTTAGAAACAAAAATCATGTAATGATTTTCATGTAGATTGGTTGAATTATTGGATACAAATGATTTCGCATTGGTAATCAAGTGATAATGAATTTTATATTAATTTATCTTAATTTTGTATGGACTTCTAAAACTCCTTTAAATATTGTGATAATGCTGATGATCTCTTTGGAAAATTACTTTGTTAGGAGTTCATTACTTTGAAGGAGCTTTGGATAAGAATTCAATGGCTGTAATACAAAGCGGAGGGAGTTGCAAGGAAGCAAAGTCAAGGTGTAAGACAAGGATATTCAATGTCGCCAGTACTCTTAAATCATCATAAACAACAAGTCATTGATGAGTTGAGAGAGGAATTGAAGAATTACCTACCTTAGGGTGAAGATAAATGGAAAAAAAGTTGACATGAATCGATATGCTGACAATGTAGCACTGCTCGCTGACGCTGAGAATGAATTGAATGTAAAGTCTTAGGAAGAATGGAAAATATATTGCTACCAAAATAGGACACAAAAGAGTGAGTATTGAGCAGGTAAGGAAATGTGTCTATTTGGGTTGCAAGATAAACCGGGATTAACGCTGGTTTATTCTGCTACCCAAATGTGACGGAAATAAGTAACCAATCAAAAATTGGTTTAAAAAGTTTAACTTTAAACAACAACTCGTGAAAATCCCGGCACATTTTCCACATGTGTCTACTAATACTATAATTATCATCACGGCATATAATACCACAAGAAAGACTGCCAGCAGACTAAATGCATATAATAAACATGCAAATTGCTCTCTTCGCGCAAATAAAAAATAAGATATTCAGGGTTGTTTACATGCCTCATCGCAAAATTGTACGTGAGGTTTAACGAACATTCACTTCTTCAGTACACTTGAAAACTTACAGAAAAGAGTGGGAAACCTTTTTTTTTATCGGGAACTCTACGGAAAAATATTCGCAATAACTAATCTACGACGTATTCTTACGGGATTCCAACATGATTTCTGTTTGTTTGATTTTGCATCCTAGCAGGGAAACAACTGCGGGGAAAGGGAAGATGAAGACCGCGCGGAGGGAGAAATCTGTAGTACAGCCCATCACCAAAATATTCTGGCGCTATAGCGTACCCTTAAGTTTATTCCACAGTATTATAATCTTCTTTCACTTGGATACATTGAGACATTTAAATAATTTTTATTACGTCCTTGAGTGCTAAGTTTCTAAGGTCACAACAATATTTATAATTACTTTTACATTTTGACCCCACGATAACTTACAAATGACACACAAAATTGCTTACAATATAGCAATTTCGGTCATTTCATAAATAATTTTATCGCTGAAATAAATAATTAATTTGTCGCTAAACGAAGAATGTAAAAAAAATATCTGAATATATGATACAAAGAGGTACCTACTTTGTATGAGTGTACGTAGTTTGGTGGCTAGTATCAAAATACCCAGACTTATGTACTTGTACGAGTATAGTTGTATCATAATACGTAGGTATATTCCTGGTATAAGACATTTTTATCCATAATATTATTTAACATCTTCAATTTAGCGATTAACAATGCCACTTATTATGAATGCCCATTTTGGTGGTTGAAATTATTGGCATGGAGAAGACAACTTGCATGTTTTTTACATGCCGTTAGTCCGCTGCATATCCACTTGTGAGAAATACCATGTGGAATGGGTTAATAAATTCATGTAAACTTGATATAAATGAATTTGATTTATTACATTTGGTATGGTGGTGAGGTATGCCACCCATCCTGTGTGCCGGAGGCACGGAGAGGATGACTTGCATATTTTAACGTGTGGTTAGTCCGCTGTCTACCCCACTTATGAGAAATGTTATGATGGGAAGAATGAACGAATGGGTGAGTAAATTCATGTTTACTTGTTAATGATAAATGAAATTGATTCGGTATGGTATATAACATATGTATATGTATAGCTATAGTATATAAGAACAATCAATGTTAATGTATTTTTGTTTAATTAAAATTAAAAGAAAAAAAAATGGTGGTAAATCCAATGGATGAATAGCACTTGAACCAACTTAAACCGATTCGTAAGCCTTGAAATAAATTATTTTAAAGGTCAGTTTACCATAATTAGACCCAGCAGAGACCTGTAATCTCCGTAATACAGGAGAGACGATGGTCCTGGCTGGGACATGTTTTGAGAATGCCTAATGATAGTTGCCCAAAAAGAGCACTGTTCTTCCGTCCGCAGGGGTTCCGTCGGCCCGGGCGTCCCTCTTTCACAATACACCGTTCCTATGACAACGATATCAGAGCGCAAGGAATGTCGTGGAAAGAGGTGACGCAATTGGCAGAGACGCTCTGAATGGAGGAGGCTGGTTTCTGCCCTGTGCTCCCGAGAGGAGCGTTGAGGGCGATGATGATGATGATGATTTACCATAATAAATTTTGACGTAGACTTTTACACATTCAAGTTTGAATTTTTTTACAAAATATGTAAGCTACTTTCGATTGCTTTGTCCACGAAAACATGTTCATATTTTTTTTATTTTTAGTCGAGTTTACACTTCAGACGTTGTTCAACAATTTTGTAAAAAATAAGTCATGTGCATATTATGTATGCGCATAAAATTATTAACCTACAAAGTTGTTAAAATAGTTCCATCAGCCATCTTGTTAAGTGATTATAAGCACGCCCTTAGAATTAATTATCATTTAATACTATACAATTGTTTTAATGAGACCATCAAGAAATGTGCGTATAATGATGAGCTTATACCTATACAAGGCAGACTTGTATGTAGGCTTATACATATCAGTTTTTATGAACGATATTTTACCTAATTCCTAATATTTTCATTTTATTTATTTATTCTTTACTGTACATCGTTTACAAGCGAATTTACACAAAAATACATTTAAAACAAATACAATCATATAACCAATATACAGAAGGCGAGTTTATTGCAGAGCCTTGTATCGCAAAAACTTTAGGGATAATTTATGCCATCACGCCATCTCTCGCAAATGGGGTAGCCAGCAGATCAACTGCAAGTAACAAACATGCAGATTTTCGTCTCTGTGCCAATAAAAAAAGACATTCAGGATATGCGGTACGCCTCATCGCTAAATTGTAGATAATAATAATTGTCTTATACGTGAGGTTTAACGAAATGTTGCATTTTGCAGGATACTCGAAAACTTGCAAAAAATAGCGGGAGAAATTTTCTATAGGTACTATACTATACTATACCCTCACGCCGTGGGGTAGGCAGAGAGAACGGAACGCCAAACAGATCTATCTTTACACACTTCCTTCGCTTCCTCCACATTTATACAGTTTCTCATACACGCACGTCGATTCCTCTTACTCAACACGCGACCGTCCTTGAGAATTTGATCCACGTGATCAAGCCACGTGGTTCTCGGACGTCCGCGCTTTCTCACACCCTTTCTTACAAACAAGTATATCCTCTTTGTCATTCTTACTTCGTTCATTCGATCAACGTGTCCAAACCACCGTAGTTTATTTAGAAATTTTCTTTACCGGGTTAGTGTTTCTGAAAGATATTAAAATAATTAATCTACTAAATTTTTTAACACCCTACCTTTAAAAATGGGACTTTTTATGTTTTTAGTGTTAGATGAGTGTCTTAATTATGTAGACGGGAGCTATCAAATAACAAACTAATACATATTTTTTTTACATGCAATATATCGAAATGTACCTGTTGCAGATATTTTAAGATTGGGAGAACTTCGTAGATAAGTTGGCATAAAGATCTGTTAGTGAGATTAAACAATAAAGATCTCACATTATGTAACTCATGTTAAAAATATTACAAAAAACATTATAGAGCCGCCACTTGTTTTAATAATATTACTTATTATATTTTGTGTTTTAGCTTTCGTGAGCATCAATTACTAATTTATTACTTGATTTTTTGCATTACACCAAGCACATTTTTTTGTTGTATTTTTCTCAATATATCGTGTTCAAAACAGTAGCTTAAATTGCTATTTTTCTTACAACACTTACGGCGTACAACTGAGGGAGTTAAATCAAAAGTAATTAGATGTGTGTGTAACTCAATTTGATTGTATTAAAAAATAACGATAGTTGAACATAAAGATGCGAACTTCTATCACAGTTTGTTATATTATTTTTGACAAATATGTAATGAAACTTATCGAAACAAATCCTATGACTATATGCCAATACTTACTTAAGGGATAATGGATATGGTGGGAATGAAGTTCTGAATTAACAAAAAAATATTAAATCGGATATTCCTTTTTCTCTCAATGTTCCAAAATCGGAATGTAGAATTTGAAATAATTATAAAATTACGGTGTTATAAAATAAGAAAGCAGTAAAATAACCACTTATGTCTCTAAAATAATAATGTCAAATGATTATTATAATTATAAAAAATATCTACATTGATAAACCACTTTATTTTTCTCACACGATACGCCGATGTTTCGTTGCAGTCTACTAAATAAAAAACTTTAATACTAAATTGATAAATTGATTTAACCAATTATGAACTTAACGAACTGTTAATGAGCTACCTGTTTTTAATTATTATGTATTGACACCTCTGCTAATAAAACAATATACATAATAAATGTATGTGTATAATAAATTAATAAAAACCTTAAACCTTGGAGGGGCGAGAGGAAGTTCATAATGTTGACTCCAATATTTTTAATAGTTTTTGGTATATGGGTATGATACGAGTTTTGAGTTTATAATTTTGCATTACTTTGGAAATAAAATTATTCTGAAAAATATACTCAAATAGAAAAAATTGAAAGTCAATTTGTTTAAATATATATTGACTTTTATGTATGTAAATATAAATCATCTTTTTTATACCTTCTTGCACAAACTATAAAAATATCTTACTCCTAGCGCTCTTCTCTCTTCTTCAAATTTTCTACGCTTTTAGATCTCGAGCAATACGAACCTTCTGCTTTCTCATCAACTGGACAATATTATTATTATCAACACATCTATTTTAAGGTCTTCCCACATTTCTTCTGTCATCTCACGGTCTCCATTCAAGAATTCCAGAAGTCTATCTGCCATCCTCTCGCCTTGTCATATGACCAGCAGATTGCTTGAGAACTTTATCAACAATGTATACGACTTTTTTGTCGGAAGATTTTATTTCTTTTTTTTTTGGCTTTCAGGATAATGCCTAGTATTTGTCCATGGCACGCTTTACACACCAATGTCACGTTTTTTGTATAAAAATTCTTCTATACATAGAACATTTGTGTCAATTCAGTCCCCTTCTTCTTCGACATTTCCAATACTCTGGCAATAATTTTGCCACAAGAAAGATGTATACTAAAATAAAAATAAAAATCCAGCTTAGACAAGGTATCATTAATAAAAAACAATAAAATATTTCACTAGATGTAAAGAATTTGGCAATGCTCTAATTACAGCGCCTGTCTTACCAACTATGTTACTTATTACAAAAGGTTTATAAATAAACAAATAAATAAGAAGAATAACAAAAAAAACTTCTTTGATATAAGGCGACGATGTTTATTAGTAATAGGTGGTAGTATATTATCTAATTTAATTATAAGCAGTCGGAACAGGTAGCCGAGTTTACACCTGCTTATCAAAGATTTATTAGTACTGATAGTTTTGGTGTTGAGAATTTTATACGTTAGAACACAGGTATAATGTTATTATCAGATGTTGTTGTATGTATTAGCAGTGCCCACTTCCTCATAGTACTGTAAATCTACAACTAAGGGCTGGTTTAAAATAGCATTTGTGAAATATAGTAAGGTTGCAGAAACATAAAAGAGCTGTCAAGCAACATTTAAAAAACTTGAGTTCACTGCAATAAAAAGGAAAGGTTTTTATTTTTATGATTTTATTTAATCAGTAAAAATGTTTTGTTTGTCTGTTTTGCAAACATAAAATGTATTTAGATAAGAACTAAAGAAAAATTACATAGTTTATAAAAGGAGTACACATTATGTATGGAATTATATACCTACTTAGACAAACGATTGACGCCGAATATAATAGATATTACGGGAGAAGAATAAACGTGTAAAAGACCTTAAAAGACTTGTTGCTCAAGATGGGAGAGTTTTCGAAAGGCCTACATCCAGTAGTGCATGTTTGAAAGATAGCAATTAGGTTTAAAATTTTATTATGACATATGTAAGTAAAGTTCAGAAATGATCTGCAAGGTAATCCAGTGATAAATGCGAATGTAGTAAATAACATGGAGGGTTATACCTACTTCGTAGTGAACAGTGCATTAATTAAAATAGTGAAGGGAGTATCATAATATGTATCATGTATGGAATTCATTTGTAATTTTATGACGTATGTTGTGTAAGATAATATGAACAAGCGCACTCATCACGAATAATTTTATTTATGGTGTCACCTGCCGATTACACGAGTCTAGACATTACAACGGAATACACTCAGAAATATCGCGCAGTCACACCTTGATTACTAGAACTCATAGAGAGCGAGTTAAATATTAGAAACACTTCGAGTTTTTGATTTCGAAAATTTTTGTTTAAGGATCAGTCCGTTTGCTTTGCTAACTTATAAAGTTGAGAAAAAATCAAGGGGTAAAAGAGATTCTGGTCTCCTGCATTTTGAGTTTTCGTGATTTGTGTATTTACTTAAATTTATTTGTTCATTAAAAGCACAATACAGATAATGACTACATACATAAAGTACATAAAAAGGTAAATCTTTCAGAGATCAGCTATCATCCAACACCATGTGCCATGTACTGTCGTTGTTCTGTTATTTATATTTAGATATATTTTTAATACTCAAAATCCTTCGAGTTTTTCTAGATATATCGTATTTTCCTTCAACTTATCGTAGTTCAATTCTAGTAAGAGTAATATTGTTGCTCATTGATTTGGGTATGCCGTAAGAAAAATATATTAAATTTTTGCGGCGCACCTGCTTAGTAGTACAAAAATTGGCAAATAGACACGAGGTTATATCTACTAACATGAATGTAAAAGAACTCCATTTTACTCTACTTCATCATTATTTTAAGACACTGACTAAGTACAAATTATATATTTAAAATATATTTCTCTAAATATATTTTATCTTCTTATTTGCAATCCATAACCAGAAACACCAATATGAGGCTCGTAAGAACATTGATTCTCTCAATTTTTATGTACGGTGTTAAAACATTGACAGGCTTAGCCTACATAAAAAACTGGGCCATGGATCAAAGCCATGAAATTTGGTCCAACAGCATAGGGTTGAAGCACGCGAATGAACTGATGACAGGGTACTCGCGGAAATTCACCACAGAAATTTAAAACTTAATAAAAATCAAATAAGGATTCTATTCTAACCAGGACCTTGACAGGACACTGTAGACTAAGGAAACATATGACGAAAATTGGATTGTCAGACACCCCAATCTGCAGATTTTGTTCAGAGGATAATGAAACGCCCATCCACATCCTCTGTAACTGTGACGCACTCGCTCGCAACCGAAGTCACATACTCGGAGGTCCACTGCTGGATTCTGAGAAAGTGAGACTTCTCACACCAAGACAAATAGTGAGCTACATGACGCACCTAGGTCTTGAGAGTGAGATATGACACAGAAGGATGTCACGATAGATCTGTTATGTGACACAAGGGATGTAAGGTCCCTTGACCTTCAAAAAAAAAAACATTGACACTAAGAGGAACAGGTGTCTTTGAAATGTGGTGGTGCAGGATGCTTCAGATCCTTTGAACGGCGAGCCAATCATATCTGCGCTGAATATTCAGGATCGCTTAAGAAAAAAGTCAGATAACCTGGGAAAACTCATGATTGTGGGAAGTGTCGAGGTAAGAAGATCTCGGGGACGTGCACCAACTAAGTGGAGCTACATGAACTAAAAATTATTAAGATTTTATTCCGGACGCTTTACGCATGACCCAGGAGAGACGCAAGTGAAGAGAGGTCACTTAAAGGGTCTACTGCTGAGGAAAGTGAAGAGAGAGAGAGAGAGAAAGAGAGAGAGAGAGAGAGATACAATACATCACAATAACTATCAAGTCAGACTGTTTGCTATCGAATCAGAAATGTGCAAATGCTCAAATCTTATTTAGTTTTATCTGATTATTTATTTATTTATTTATTTATTTATTTATTTATTTCATTTACGGCGTTAGCCCTTACACTTGCATAATATTATGAACAAAGATACAAATTTCAACAATAATAAAACATTAATCAAATCAGTAATAAAACTTTAAAATATACATAAAAGTTCATACACATATTCAAACATAAACAACAATCTAGATACATTTTTAAAATTTTGGAAGATGTTAATATATATGTATATTAAAGTATACCTATATATTGGGAATCCTTATAAATATACAATGAATGAGAAAAATACAATAATCATAGACAAATAATATATATTTCTCTGACAATAATGGTAAATATAAAAAACCAGTAAGTAATTATATAATATTGGTAAACATTTCAACATATTCTTAACATGGTATACATTTCAAAAAAATAGATATAGGTCAGATATAGGTACGTAAAATTAATAACATTACCTTTACTACATATAATAACATACATAAGAGTAGAAATATTTTAGGATAAAAGTGGACAACTCAACATAAAACAATAGTGCATATATGCAAACATACTTCAGATAGCATTCACGCAATTCTCAGCCAATACACACAAGTGTATAATATTTATAGTACATGGATTATGTATATTATTATGTAGTTACGTTATATTGTATCATTATAGAGAGACAAAAGATGGGTTGTAATTGACCGTTTGACAGCAGTTTGAGTGTCATAAAAAATATCTACAATGTGACCATATGTATTCGCTGTACTATGGAGACGGGGGATGATGCTATGTTGGAAGTGGTTGGTTTTAGTTCTAGGAATAGAGAATAGTGTGGATTGTCTTAAGGGTCTACTTTGAACATGATATTTTATATTTTCAACCAGGGCCGTACTGTCTATTAAATTATTTATTATTTTATGTAGCAACAATATGTCATTGATGTTTCTTCTATCAGCGAGCGTTAACATGTTCAACAATGGTAATAAATAATTATAATTGATATCTTCTATCGGTATACCTAGTTTGTAATTAATCAGCCTCAAGAATTTGTGTTGAACACGTTCTATGGTTTTCACATGTACTGCGTAATGTGGAGACCATATCGGCGTTACATATTCCAGTTGGCTTCGGACCAATGCACAATACAAGGTTACCAGACAGTTGATAGATTTAAAATCTTTGCATATTCTGCTTATGAACCCCAACATCTTCAAGGCCTTATCTGCAATCATGGTAATGTGGGGAATGAAACTCAATTTTTCATCAAATATTACTCCGAGATCTCGGATCTGACTCACAGATTCAAGATTTTTTCCGTTTAGAGAATATTGATGTTTTATTGGATTTTTAGTCCTAAAATATCTAATGACTTTACATTTTTCAATATTTAAATGTAGTTCATTTACCTCACACCACGATTGCAGCAGGTTGACATTATTTTGCAGTACATCACAATCTGTTACATTCTTTATAACCCTGTAAAGTTTGAGGTCATCAGCAAATAACAATACCTTAACATCCATGAATGTTGTTGCTATATCATTTATAAATATGGTAAACAGTAAGGGACCCAAGTGTGAACCTTGCGGTACTCCACTTGAAGCCAAAAATGCTTCGGAAACTGATGATTCAATTTTCACTCTCAATCTTCTATTTATAAGATATGACTCTATCCACGTTAACATCTTTCCTTCTACTCCTATCAGTTTTAACTTATCCAACAGCACTTTATGTGAGACTTTGTCAAATGCCTTGCTGAAATCTGTATAGATTGCATCAATTTGACTTTTTTCAGCAAGACATTCGGCAATGTCGTTTGTGTATACTGCTAAATTAGTTTCAGTTGATCGACCAGATAAAAATCCATGCTGCTCCGGAGAAATGGTTGGTCTGATTTTACCGATAATGTTATCCAACACAAGGGACTCAAACATTTATAAATAAAGAAATAATATAAGAATAATAACATAAAAAAATGATAATAAAAATTATGAAAAATGTATCATCTATCTATTTTGGTTTCATAAATCTAGAAGTGAGATAAAAGTATTAAGTTGTATAAATTGAACGAGGTGGGATTCTTGGGACTTATTGGGTACTTGATTCTCAAGCACTTATATATAATTTCTAATAGATAGGTTAGAAAAACGGCTTGATGATACGGACATAATAATATGTAGCTGTATATTAAGTAAGAAATCAGGAAATCTAAAATCTACTTTAAGCATTGTTCAGAATGTAGGTACATTGTATCTAATAAAATATTGATATATGCAGGCATAATGGTGTTCCTATGTTATAAAATAATAATAGATTATGTAACTCCCGCGTTAATACGATTATTAAGTGATTTTATTCAATTGAAAGTATGTAGAATCGATAATCAGCCATTAAAGGAGTTATCATATTATTTAATTAACTCCGTATACTGTTGCATAATTAGCACAATTAACTGCATTGCATAGAATAAATTTCATACTATGTAGGCAAATGTACTTACTTATCAATACTATCAATATAATAATTAAATTTTCTTCACCTGTGTGTGTTTTTTTTCTGCTTTATCCGTGTTTTAACGATCCTTTTAAGAGCGGAGGTCAGAATTCAAATCTTTATACTCAGAACGATTCTGTGCCAATTTAGTTTTGGAAAAATGATTCTGTGTTTCATAGAACATTTGTGATGCAAAAAAGAACAATTAGAGCTTTTCTCTGCATGAAATATAGGGAAACTTGTAGAACTGTATTCAGAGAGCAAGGAATCCTAACCATAGTATAACTTTATATTTATGAATGTATATGTTATGCCCAGAATCATTTGGTTAATACACCTAATAATCTTCTTCTTCTTCTTCCTCTTGATGTAGATCATCGATCTGTTAATTCAGAAATTGACGCCTCTTGTGATGCTGAAGACCAGCTGTCTTTCCATCTTTTTGGTGGTCTTCCTCGGGGACGTGAACCAACTGGTGTTTCCTTAGCAGCTATATGTACAATTCTGTTTTCAGCCATCCGATCTACATGGTCTCTCCAGAATCGTCTCCTTTTCCTACTCCATCTTACGATGTCCTCCGTGTTGCATATGTTCCTAATCTCAGTATTTCTTATTCTGTCTCTGAGAGTTTTGACCGCAACAGCACGTAATGTTTTCATCTCTGATGTTCTTACCTAATAATAATTTTCATAATTTCAAAACTATAAAGCATAAAATTAGATCAATAGAATACGGGCTCTCAAAATTGGACTCTGGCTTTCTATGTCGTAGTTTAAGACTTTACAACAAGTAAAATTGAATGTTTTGGACTTCTGTAGAATGGTGAGATCATGTCTAGTTAATAAATCAATCTACACAATCGACGAAATACTAATTGAATAGATTTATTTAATTGTATATTTGTGATATCATTGTTCTGTTTGTGTAATAGGGAACATGCATGCGTGAGGAATATGAAAAAAAGTTATCAATTTATATTGATAAAGTTACGCTGATCACGAATATCCTAATAATAAATCATAAAATTAAACTTTTCATTCATTATTTTCAATTTAAAAATCCATGTTTTCTGTCAAAATTTAAAACGCTCTGTTATTGAATCTTCACCTTGTGACGTCATCATGCGCTAGTGCTAGCTTCGACGCAGCTACTATGTTATCATTTCTCGGTGTTTTCTGTGTTGATCGGAGATAGAGGCGCGCAAGTTACTTGTATATTTTAAAGTTTTAAACTATTCAAATGTGCTCATGTGTTATATTTTTTATGAATCCTCTTTGCTTTTTCATGTATATAAGTGCTAAAAAACGTGTGTTCAAACCTAGCCTCTTACGGGAACGCTTTGTGTTCATATTTGAGTAATTTGTGCCTGACTTATAAAATTGATACGTACAAATAGTGCTCAGTGTCAAACTATTGTTGTTTTCTGTTAAATAAACACTAAAAAGCACATATACCTATAAAGGTAACCCATTATTGGTGCAGAATGTGTCTCTAAACAACTTTAGATTTATAGTGTTTCTTAGGACAAGCGCCGTCTGTTTAAATGGAGGTAGAACTATGTTAGTTTGACAATGCCTCCATTAAAGGCACATAATTTGGTCAAATTTTTAATAGTCACTTACTATACTATACCCTCACGCTACGCCCCAGGTGGGGTAGGCAGAGAGAACGGAACGCCATATAGATCTATCCTTACATACTTCTTTCGCTTCCTCTACATTCATCCAGTTTCTCATACATGCACGCCGATTTCTCCTACTAAACACTTACTTAAGAATTTGATACACGTGATCAAGCCACGTGGTTCTTGGACGTCTACACTTCCTCACACCCCCTCTTCAGATAAACACTTCCTCTTTGTCATCCTTTCATCGTGCATACGCTCAACATGTCCAGACCATCTTAACTGACGCCGGGCGTGTTTTTTTTTTTTAGATAAATAGCTATTCACACAACAAAATAATTTAACTTAAAAGTACATAATCATACAAAGTACTTACACAGAAGTGATCTTTTCAACAAAAAACAGTTGATTTTGTAGAAATTTTGCTATTTGAGAAGTCTTTTTTCATAGTTATGTACCATTTACGACGCACTTGCATAGCCTTAGGGATCTAAATAAACGCTTTTTTTGGAGTAGTTACAGACGTGTTTACACACCGTGGAACTGAACAATATTTGTGATGAGTTCTTGATGTATTCATTATATTTTAAATAAATGTTATCGATAACAAATTATTGAAATTTAAACGCAAACACCGGCTTCCTTCACGCAACCCCTACGAAATTCGACTAGCTATCCGGGCGGCGGGCAGTACTAGCGCATTGTGACGTCACACATTCATTCCGTCGTGGGTGAACCGTTTTGCGCCGTAGGGCGAAAATTGCTTTTTCAAATGGTGATAAAAACCTTAAAAATGCATATTGAGAAAAAAAAACAGCACCATAATTTTTCTAATTTTTTGTACTATTTTTTGAGCTTAAAATAAAAAATTGTGAAAGTTCCCTATTGATAAAATATTTGACGATGTAGATCCGGACTCTTTATATCCGCGACTGCACAAATATTATGGTTTAAATGTTTATTTAACGATGAATTTTAATAATTGCTGTTTATAGTGTAGGTACCTACATTAGAATTATGTGTCATATTAAAATTAATAAAAAATAAATCGAGCCACTTTTTCTAACGATATTCCTGACGTTTTGATATTGTTGTCCTATGAAGAGTGATAGAAATATTTATTCTTTTTGTCTTAAATAATACCATTAGATAGGTACCTATTCATTTCCTCTATTCCATAGTTGATCTATGAAAATAGGTTGTTCGCCTTTTTATATATACCTATTATAAACACACAAAAAACACACAAATCTAGTATAGTTACCTACACATAAATATATAGTAAGTTTGATTTCATTTATTGATTATGTACTATTTTTTGCTAACATGATTGATTGACAAACAAAAAGATGTCAGAATTAAGTAAATACATAATATTAGCATTAGGTGTAGGTGCATACTACCTTATCTGTAGTACATAATAAGTAAATAATAGGTATATATTACAGTAATGATAATAACAATACATTTATTATTAATAATATTAAGTTAAATTTCAATTAATAATAATAATAACATTATAATCCGTGGTGCGAGGTGTTAATCAAAAGGTTTTACGATTTAATTGGAAGAACATATTCTAATCGATTAGGGTGATTCAATTTGATAAGAAATATTAAAGTCAAAATGTGTCTAAATGTATCGTTCCAGTTGAAGTAGGTTTATGTATCGCTAAAATGAAAAAGTTTATATTTATTGTACATAAAATATCACTGTTGTACGTTCCATAATACTTATAAGTTTGGTTCCTCTTTCCATCTTGCCGAATCCATGTTTACAAATTTGCAGTCCAATTGAAAAAAAAATGTTGTAAGTGCCTACTTCTCATCAGCTATTCTAGTTTTAGTGTGGTTCGCAATATGCTGTTTATGTTTTTCTGCATGAGTATTGCGGCCTTGAAGTGAATTTATTCCACAAAACGGCGCTCTAAAAATTGTCTAGTTATTATTATTATTGTTTTTATGTGTAAAATTACCGAGCTGTTTATTTTGTTCGCTCCGCATGAATTTTGGACTTATGGTCATTTCATCATTTCTCTTCTACCCGATAATGCGGATTTAAACCAGCCTTCCAAGATTATGGAAAATATAACAAAAGCATGACTTAATTATATATATTTTATCTTATATGGATATTTTATTGATAAGTATTTTTTTTTCTCCGGGTTGGCTGGAAGAAATCGCATATGCGATAAGCCCGCTTTTTGGTACTCTCTGTAGAAATTTAGTTGTATATACACAACATATTTGTTTATTTTATTTATTTATTATTTAATTTAAAAAAAAATTCACTAGAAATACTGCAGTTAGTTTTAGCTTGGTACAACAAATTAATGAAAAAATGCTTATCGAATGAACCACCTCAATGATTTCACGGCACTTTGGAGGCATAGCAATGTAAGTAAATAAGTGAGTACTGAAAGAATTCTCATGCGTTAATTAATACCCATAATAATTAACGCATATCTCATTAAAAATACATAAATATATTGAAACGCAATATCAATCAACATAACTTCCATTATATTAAAACATTTACATATTATCTATTTATTTATTTATTTTATTTGCTTGCATACATACAAATAATATTATAACGAAGTAATAACAATAAAATTTCTTAGACAGTATCAACTTTTTATTTTCTTCTTAGTAAAAGAAACACGTTTGATAATAATAAAGTTGATTATGTAAATAAATTATTATGTATCGATATACTCACTTAAGTAGGTTTTTAATAAAAAGTAGTGAAAATGTATTTTAATTATAGTTTTACTCACATGTCTGTTTTATGATTATCTGTACGCATATAACTGTAACAAGCATAATCATGGTAGTGTTTCTAAAGCTTTTATGAACATAATACATTATACCATATACATATAAATCTTTACATTTTCTAGTTGGATCAAGAGTCTATTGGATCCATGTACTTTATCAAGAAATTTCCACCAGTCAGAATTTCCAAGACATGCGAATATTCCAAACGTGTTGGATAATTATGCATATAGGTACCTAAGATATTAATATTGTTCTTGTCAAGTTTTTCTATGATCAGTATATTGACTTCCCTCAAAGCTATGAAGCCTCTTGTTGCTATGTTATCTGGTTATCAGCAATCAGAATCTCTGTAAAGTCGATATTTTTGACCGACGGTTCTTGGTGTTGGTTCATATTAAATTAATTGAAAAAGTCATTGTGGAAGTACTAAATAAGTGTTTCATTAAAAATAATACAGGATCTCTATTTTTAAGCTATTTTTGACTTGTATTTTCGCAGTGTCAGAAATTTGAAGTATCTTGTTGCTGTTTTTTTTATATACAAGATCGGATATTAACGAAATTTACAATCAAAATCACCATGAACAGCTTATGATAGTGATATTTTTTTCTATTTTCTATTTAAAAAAAAAAATAAGCGAACCTTTTCTAAGCCCAAGAACACCTTGCTACAGAAGGCGATCTAATATTATATAGGACATGGAAAACCCTGAATCGACTAAGATCTGGTGTAGGAAACCGCCGCGACAATAGAGAACGATGGGGCTTCCTACAAGACGAATCCGGAGCGTGTGACTGTGGTGCAGCACATACATACATGCCACAATTATTGGAGTGTCTATTGTGCCCTGTCACATGCACTATGGCTGATATTTTTGACGCAACTCCACCTGTTGTGCGTTTTGCACAGTATTGGAGATCAGTTTGATTGGTTTTTTGTGAGTTTCGCCACGATAAATAATAATAATAAATTTTAAAAGTAATAATGCCAACATAAAGCTTGCATATAATATGTTGAGAAACGCAGACGCAATTATAAATTGTAATATTTTCAATTAAAAACTGTATTTTAAAACCATCCAGCAATAATAACAGCAACACATTATACATAATTATGTTTGCACAAGTTACGCAAGAATAGCACTTATTGACATTTCACGTCAGAGACCTACAGGGAGGTCTAATTGGAATTATATTAATGTACATACAGACCTACTTAATGTTAAATAAATATTATATTAAAACCATCTAGTTTATCTTAATAATAAAAGAAAGATGAAATGAAGAGAGAGATGAATTTTACCTACTATTACATGACTGATGAAGAACTTATTAGGATCAACAATTATACTCCCGTAGAGCTCCCCATAAAAAATGATATCCCACTATTTTCTGTAAGTTTTCTAGTGTCCTGTAAAATATAGAAACTCACTATATCACGTATAAGACATTTAACATCTTCAATTCATCGATGAGGTATGACACTCATCTCATTCTATAAACACGGATAAGACAACTGGTATGTTTATCATATTCAGTTGGCTACTCCAACCATGGGAAATGAGAAAATGAATATTTAATACTGTTGTTCAGTTCTGGATTAATGCAGTAAATATCCTCAGACTGCAATGATTAAATACTGGAAAATAAAACTTTCCATTAATCTCAGGTTCTGTATCCAATCTTGAAGTACAGTAGTTGGATATGTTGACTGAATTAAACCGATATATTTATTAGACATTAGAACTTAAAGCATATCTATGTTCCGATATCAACATCTGAAGGTAATCTGTATCAATTACATGAATAAGTTATAGATACACAGCACATGAATCAAAACTTTTAACTTCTAACACTTTGAGTGAGATATTAAAAATATATCATTATAATATGCTTAAAATTCCACATTTTTAGAGAGCTATTATCATAAAATACTACAATATAAGCGTGGAAGATATACAATGTAAACTTAGACATCTGAAAAAACACGCCACCGGTACGCCAGTACTAGAGCAAAGTCTGAAAGAAAAAAAACACACAAAAGCTCACACACATCAATCAAACATAATAATACAATGTTTATAAGTTTTTTTCTGCTGGATGTAGTACCTACGTATCTATCAAATAATATACGGAGCTAATCTATTGTGGATTGACCTATGTCATAATTTGAAATTGATTGACTTCTATTGTAAGTTGTACGATATTATTCTTTTCATAGTATGTATAAAGAGAAGAATGGTTGAATTTGAACTACTTCATAAATATATTCATGAGAAACCCTATTATAACTTATTCTTTTACAACTGCAAATATAACATGAGTTTAGAGATGAAATAAATATAAGATAATATGTGTTTATATGGAATTTGTCAAAGGATAGAAAAAAATATATCGGTCTAGGTATTATTTAAAGTAGGTACTGTATTAGAATGGTTAATAAGTAATAAACTTATATCATTATGGACTAGGTACCTTAAATAATTTATTTGTATCCATATCATCACTATGTCTTCCAAAAAGAATGGTAGTTAATGAACTCCCTGCGAGTAACTAAGAAATTTATTTATTTAACAGACACAGAGAGAGAAAAAAGACACATTGAACAAATAGGTAGGTCATCCACTATGTACCATAAATAATTAAATATTAAAGATGGGTGTCATAAAAGTTTAATCGTATATAAGTTATGTTTTACAAATACATATCCGCATAATTCAAGACAATCGGAAATAGTGAATTTAAGGTTATAATTAGGTACAATGTGTCTCGAAATGTGAATTTACCTTTTTTGGTAGTTTGTAAGTAGGAGCGATTTAAAATAAGAGGACGGGTGGCATCAGCATATTCTGTATGCCGATGTACCTTCGGAAGGCCGTAAAAGCGAGAAAATTGTGAATTCATTTGTTTTAGATTTAATCTTGTATTTGTTAGAATATCATTAACTATTTTAATATTATTTTATCCATTTCAAATTTAATTTCTATAAAATTGTGGAATAAATTATGTATTAAAATATGATATACTTATCACATGCAGACATTGTATACAACATCTGTACTGCATGTATGGAAACATAATTAAAATGTTATGAAAAATACTGTTATTAACTCCACAGAGGGTGCGCTTATAGCTCTATTGTTCGTTTTGTCACTTTTGATAAAAACATTGTAATATTGTTCCCAAAAAAATATGTGTCAGAATCATATTCATTGATATCTTGCAGGTTTCCTGTTAAACGAACAAAAGTTGACAATACTTATAAATTATATTAATCCTATAAGCTATACTGAATTAAAGTTCACCAATTTATTTTTTATTTCTATTTTCAAAGAAGGAATATTGTGAATGTTCGTTATAATTTGTATTTTTGAAAATAATACCAATACTGTTTACTTCACTTGACCATTTATTACATGCATCTTCAGTGACAATACTTGTAACTAATTATACCTATCATTACAATGTTGGTTAAAAGTATCTAATTATCACTGAGGATGAACATGTGTCCGAAAAAACTTTAATTATCTTAATAAATAATCAAGCGATATTGAACGGTGGTATTATTTTATTATTTTCAAATATTTTTTTCTATAAAACACAGGAATTTATTCTTAAAAATATTTATTGAAACAGAAAATTTGTCTCTTCTTATAATAATAACTGATATTTGAGGTAATGAATTTCAGTGATTTTCTTAGGAAAATCATTTAATACCAGACCACAAATAATATCATTTATAAACAATACTGTCAGCGAAGCTGAAGAAAATAGATCCAGATTAATCATGAAATTAAAATTAAGAATTCGAATGATAGTTATATTTTTGAAAAAGGTTGACAGTTTATGAAGAGTCGAGCTTGTTACGTACGAACAAATCCAATGAATTTTGACCCGAAATTTGACACAGATATATAACTCAGGATTGATTTATTCAAGTTTTATCTTTAGGTATGTTATTTCACAGGGTCAACTGATTTTAAAATTACAGCAGAGGGTCTCATAAAAATTGTTATTCGAAGTTCCTTATTGATTTCCCAATTGAGGGAATATTGAGAAGCTTTATCAATTCACGGCCAATTATTTGCATTGTACCCTGCGTGGGCGAACAATGGACACGACTTTTGTGAATGAGGGATGAATATTCTATTGTCAAGTGTGCTTTGTTCACTACATTTTACTATTATTGTACCTAGTATAGATATAAAATATTATTTTTCTGAATATAATCCTAGATTTTGTTTTCGAATTGTCCATGTATCACATTTTTTATTTTATTTGATTTCATCCTTAAGGCACTTTTGGTGAAGAAAGAGTCTCTGCCATTCAATAATTAAGGAAACGAGATTACCAATTAACAACAAGTAGGTATAAACTTTCAGTAAAACATTTCGTAGATGAAATATATTTTTCTAAAAAAATCAAGTAATATATTGTAATTTAATTTACCTACTATTGTTTAATAGCATTATTTTTAAAGAAATAGAAATGATAAAACTGTAAATGATTTTTTTAAAGTAAACAAACTGTTTTAAGTTTTACTGTATTTATTTAATAGTAGCCTGGTAATATTTAGCTTGACAATGACAATTGTAAGTCCAAATATTACCAGGTTACTATTATTAGTAAACACAGTAAAACTTAAAACAGTTTGCCCACATAAATAAAATTGGGTTTTACAAAATAAATGTCAACAACGCAATTAATAAACCGAATAGGAAAGTATTTTTTCGAAATACAATTAGGTACCTACCTATTTGTAATGAATGTAGCATTTTAATAAAAATATAAAATCACCGAGAGCGATAAGGCTATTAGAATAAGTGTAAGTTATTAGGTAAACATAACAATGGTGTCGATAGAAAAGCTTTCCATTAGGTAGATACTTTGTATGTATTGCTGCGCAAAATAAATTATCGTTTATCATCGGTTAATTGAAAATCGACGTAACACTTAATTGTAACCAAAGTGGAAATATAGTAAATGAGTAGTAGAAGTAGTAATATATTTTTATAGGACCCCCCAATGAGACAGTCCCCCGCAGCCTTCTGTGGGCGGCAATTTACCCCATGGGGCTTCATTGGTAGATATACCCAACGTGGCATCAGATTCCAGCGATGGTTTCAATGGTTTGTCGATGAAAATTAACCGCTAAAAGGGTGTAAATTGATTCAAGGGAAAGTAAGAATACCTACTAGCATATTATTATTGTTATTATTAAGTAGCGTTATATAGTGTGTACTTACATGGAAATCGTTTGTAAATAATAGGGTAATGAAAATAAATAACTAGGAAATATTCCAATCCAATATTATACAAACATTATATTATAATATCGACTTACCACTAAACTTAAGTAATGAATTCTTTTGGGAATTTTTGCATGATTTTTCACATATTTATCAATGAGTATTATGTACATTCTATAGAAGAAGCTGGCAAAAAACAGGTGTATGGAGAAAACATGGTTTGGATTCTCTGGTTACTCTATATGTGGGAGATCCCATTATTGTATATGGTATAAATAGATAATAACGATACTACAGCAGCCAAAAATATTCAGAAAACGACACAACATCTAAAATAATTCACTGTTCAGATAATTTAATAAGTGAAGGTGAAGAAATATAGACAAATTTATGATACCCCAGCAATGTGATCGGGTCTTAAGATTAGATCGTGCTGTGTACATAAATACATAGGCATACCCTGTAGGTATATACCCACCTATAGACCTACTCACTAATGAGATAATGATTTTATTATCGCCTGGTGCTTAAAGGGTCAAACCATGGCTTGATAATCGTTATATCAAATCAGCTTTCATATGGAAAATGGCACAACCCACTTAAAATATTTTTACTCTTAACCAAGCCTAAAGTCGATTCATAAGCGTCGAAACTCTGTGTTGTGCACTCCTTAAGGAAGTTCACATAAGTATGTGTATCATATACCTACAACATACCTACCTAGTTAATACCTATTCAAATAGGTTGACTATGGATGAGTGTGATCAGTTGGATTGATTAATCTGTAGTAGTTCAAAATATGTTTAAAAAGCTTTTTTTAAATGAGAATATAAATATGGAAATAATCGTAACATAAACTCGATTTCAACCTTTACAGTAGGCAATTTGCTTGCTTTGTTAAGTTTTATAAAATTTAGATATATTTTTGAATTAAATAATGTTTTTAGTTATTTTAGAATAAATGCAATTAATTAACACAGGTTTTTGATTTTGCTATAACATAATTATATACATATTATACATCTGAAATTAAAAAATCGTTTAGTTAATGTTAATATAAATGAGCGCAATTATCGATAATAATTTATAAACATATTTTTTAAAGTTCAGTTGCACGAACACGAACGAGAATTCAGTCACTTTTCCACTGAACTCCTCAAATTATAACTTCAATGCAACCCTTCATATTATACATAACTCTCTCACACCAATGCAACGCGACGCCCGTAGAGTGAGATGCAAGATGCTCGATTCATTTTCCTTTCAGCAAACAGCCATTATCTTGTTACTATAGAATTACTAATGTGATTCACAATAAAGTTGTTTGTCTCACTCTATGGGCGACGGTGATTGGGTGTTAGAGTGAGACATACGATATCCACTTATTCGCAGGTTGTCTGGGAAATCGCTTTCCATGGTTCGTCTATGCTATACGATGCAATGAATATTTTAAAAAATAATTAAAGTAAAAAAAATGATAAATTTGATCAACCTTTATGATAAACTCATAGTTAGTAGAAAGTGAAGATATTCATATTTGTCTTTCCTCAAATCACTCGGTAGTGTCATAAAGCAAATGTACCTAAATGGCTGGATTGTGACGTCACGTATTCCATGTTCAAAAATAAGTATTGTCATTTCACCTACTTTTTGTCGCTTGAAGCTAGCAATATATTTAGCATTAGGTATAATATGTTGATGCTTATACCTCGTATTTCATTCTATGATTAAACAAGTATTGAAAAACAATTAGCATGATAAAGTATTTTTCAAAAATAATGTAAGTACTTGAATGCCAAAATGTGTATATATATATATGCTCCATGTTGTTGGAAGCCCGGTTTATTTAAAAAAAAATATTCTATATTTACAGTGATAATTTTAGTTGTAGTAATTTTATGTAAACTATGTTTAATGTATACATATACACAGATTATTAAGAATACAAAAAGAATCACTGAGATTGGATATATTATATTTATTTAATTTAAAAATGTATGAGCAATTTCATACTTCAGCAAAGTAGACTGTATGGGTAAGTTTTCAGAATAATCATTAATTTGATACAATCCAATGTCACAAAACATCGTGAAAACTTCAAAGCAAATTTCATACAGAAAAATGATAAAAAATAAATAAAAATAAATATTAGTTTGTCCCTCCATAGCGTGAACGAGCCAGACAAGACGAACACAGAATAGTAGGTATATCGTTATGTAAATATGGTCGAGCCTTTAGAAAGCTTTATTTATGCCTTGATTAAAAATATGTTTTCTCTCTTTCACTCACGTAACATTTTCCCACACACTCAACAAGTGGAAGAGGGACGAAGCAATCATACGCCTTCTGCATTTTAGTAACCGTAAAACATGGCTATCTCTTTCCTGCTTATAAAGTTGATACAGAAAAAGTTTTCAACAGAGAGAGATAGTATAATTACAATCATAATACGCTCGTATAAAACAACTTATAAAATGAACAAAAGACTCGTCTTGTCATTAGCCATTATATAATTTTGGTAATTAATTCCTGTTCACTTTCAAAACGTATTAAGTGACAATGTCACTGAAACGAATTTAGGTTTATGTCGTTATGTTAACAGAGTTCATATTCGTTTGTATTTTTCTTAAAAGAGGGATTTGAAATTTGTAATTAAATAAAATTAAGCATGTCTAATGGTTCTATGCAAATAGTATTGAAGTAAAATTAAGTTTTCAAAGAATCTTAATTTTGCTTTGGGTTTATGAGAAAATCATGAAGCATTTAGTCGGTATCTGTAATTAAATATCTGGCACAATTTCAGTTTGTCGTCTTAAAATTGGGGATATTTCGGGATAATGAGGCAGCGAGTAATAAAATCCATCTACCTTCTTCATTGTCTTAGAATTCATCTTGTTACTGGAATAATGACGCAATCACATTATGTTGCTTTTTGAAAGATTTTCTTTGTGTTCTTCCAAATAAAGAAACGTAGGTACCTACCTACTATTTAAAAAAACTAAACAACATGAAAAGTTTACGATTCTTTACTTTTAGAAAGTTTTTTTAAATATCAAAGAAATCTTTTAAAAAAAATTTAACTTGAATTTCTATGTTTATTTGTTACATGAATTAAAAATACACTATCGCAATTTATCGCGATCATGTAACAAATAAACATAGAAATTCAAGTTAATTTTTTTTAAGTATCTAGAAATTGTCACATAGTTAATGCCTCTAAAATAAGTGAGATCAAATAAATCATTTGGGTAAAAGATATGGATAAAGATGTTCTTTATAAATCTGTATAGGTTCATGTATAAACTCTTTTGTAAATATACATGCAGTTATCTAGTATTTTTCATATACCTATTGTTTTACAATGTTCATTTAAAAAAATTAAATATTAAAATTTAATAAAATATTGATAAAGAATTAAAAAAAGCTTTTAAGTTTGTGAAAATTTTACGAAATATTTTCTTCAACTTGAAACGATTTTTAAACTTAAAACATTTCCTACTTTTCTGGTTGAGTTATTTTAAAATAAATAGTTACATGTAAACTGACACATAAAATAACCATATAAGGCTTTGAAAAGACAACGTCACTTTATTTTGTAGTGCCCCGGACGGGACTTGAACCCGTAACCAAATTTGTCCAAGTAAGCTACCGGGCTACATATCGAAGGTTCCGATATTCTCTCTTATAAACCCCGATGACAGCTTCATGTGTAGACTCATAAAAGGATTAATTGTAAAAATAACATCGATTAATGGTTATTTATCAGAAACTCTAATATATTTATTTATTTATCTATTCACGGCCCGGGCCTTTTACATATAAATATAAACATAATTATAATAATGTACACAAACAGTATTGACACACGCAACACATAAAATGGACAATAAAACAAGAACCACAAATGAATAAAAATTTAAACATAGGTACATTGGGAAAACGAACGGAATTTTTTTTTTTAGATTGTATATGTCAACTTGATAATAACTTTTACATAGTCAGCATGAAATATTCTTAACAAAACAAATGAGATGTCAAAAAATACAAGTAATTTTAATAGATGTCAAAAATTAAAAGTAAAAAGTCAAAGGTATGTAATATTATTAGACCACCTGAGGAATGTCAGTCAATAAAGAAAAGTCAAGAACGAGATATAAACTAATTTAAAGTGGTCGATATGTTGAAATGTTAAAAGGTTAAAATATTACCTCAAACATACGATTCCATTGTACAATTTGAAATTGGGCATGGTATTTAATGAATGAAAGGCAAACTTATTGACCAGTTGTTTATGAAATTGGTATTTACAATAATAGCATCTAGTAAGCATTATATATCTTAATTATGTATTATATTCCCCCCGTTAACCAAAATAAACAAATGGCGCCCATTAAATGTATCGTGTGTATACAAAAATGCCGTAATTATGTAAATAAAAGCGATAATTAGCGCAATTAACATGCTAAAAACAACAAGGTTTGGCCCAAACAATACACACACACACAACCTTAATACATAAATATTTTACGTCAGTTATATAATACCTATATCTATTATGTTTCTAATAATAATATATCATTCTTAAACAATGGAAATAAAATTAATTACGTTTTCAAAATGGGAGCTTTCATAATTTTATTACAACAAAGCTATATATACCTACTATAAATAGCTACACACATTACTATCTAGTACCAAATATAAATTCCTGATAACTCACATTTGTGGGTGAAAAATATAGGTACAAACATATGAACCTATTTTTTTCAAATTTAATTTTGTAATTAATATTGTCTACCTATGTTAGGTACTTGGTGGAAGTTTATGATAAATTAACAAAAATAAGACACTTATATTAATTACTTCTATATTGACTTAATTAATTGTGAGCCAAGTTTCAAATGCTCTTTTCGCTCTCATCATCAGGCAAACGTAAAGTAAAGAAATTATATTGAATAAAGTTCTCATCTTATTGAATCAATCTATTTTGACACCCGAATTCATAGTCGTAAACTTGAGTAATACTTGACCGAGGAGCACTCAAGTAAAAAACAATACTCAAGATGCGGATGCATTCTATAGACAAACACTGCTCCTTTACTTCGCAAAGTTAACGCTTGAGTCGTGGGGAAAATATTATTGTGGCGAAAAGTATTGCCACTAAACAAAATGTATTTTTAATTATGTTTTAAAGCATTAAAAACACGGTTATACTCTATATTTTTGTGTTATTCTTCGATTAGTACTTTTTAAATATTGTTTTGTAACATTTTATAGTAAATTTAAACA
Source organism: Athripsodes cinereus (assembly GCA_947579605.1). Taxonomy (NCBI): domain Eukaryota; kingdom Metazoa; phylum Arthropoda; class Insecta; order Trichoptera; family Leptoceridae; genus Athripsodes; species Athripsodes cinereus. The sequence continues at coordinate 9,537,044 of OX388309.1, forward strand.
TAAAATGATAGTTAAATGTACAACCTCGCACTATTGTTATATTATAGAAAAAGAAGTATACATCACTACGCCTGCCATTTAACATAACCTCAAAAATCACAAACGACAAACCGTCGTCGTTCCCCGTACTTAAGTTTATTGTTCTATGGTTCCCTTTCGTCGGTCCCGTTGTCTTGTTTTGTTTTGCGTTTCAGATTATAATATAAGAAATTTGTTTAAAATAAATTATGGATTTATTTATATTTAGCAAATTAATCATTGATTATTAAAAATATTAGTGCCGAATATCTGGACAAAATGTAACATTTGCATTTTTATCTGACATGACGATCATGTTATGTTTAAACATTTATAAATAATGTAAGTATTTATTACTTATTTAGCAAATAATTTTTTTTATAAATAGTGTCTTTGCACACTATATACCTTATTAAAGGTAAATTACTAGAAAAAGGCAAAATAAAATACATCAAACGGTGTTTGACATTTCTAAGTAACACTCTAGTCGTGTCCGTCGACGACTTGGGGTTCACAGGTACTTGAGTACTACTGGGTAAGTTTTATATGACTATGAAATGAAAACCGCGACTTGGCTAGCACTCAAGTTTCAGGGAATACTCAAGTCACGACTATGAATTCGGGTGTGATGAATCTATTTGTCTGTACCATAACGGCATATTTCATAAGCGGATATCTAGTAAACTATAACTGAATTTAATAAATACGAAAGCTCTTCTCTCAACGCCAATAAAAATTAAGACAATCAGAACGGCTAGTACATTCTATCATTGCACATATGTTTATTCAATAAGTATTTAGTTAAAATATCTACTAGAATCGATGATATTTTTTTACGGAAGCATACTTATACCTACGTCATTATTTATTAAAAAAAAGCTGAAATGATTTTCAAAAGCAAAAGTTCCAGCAAGAAAAGTTGATACAAAATTGAAACGTCTTTGTATCAAAAAATATTTTAATTATAGTATCGAGGAAAGCGATGACATAAGCTTTAATAAAAAAGTACTCAAAAGTTTATTATTTTTAGTAGAAATAATTTAAATACATTTTAGTTTGACTTTCCTCTTTAAATACTGTATAAGGTAGTATAATTCGCAAGAACTTGTTCGTAAAAAATTGAATAAAAATTACTTTAAACAAAAAAAACCTTATACGAAACCATATCGTGACAAAATTTCAAGCTAAATTTTTGTATACCAAATTACTTTATTTTATTCCGTTGTATTTGGCTTTTACTTTCTAGTTGAAGTGAATTATGACTTTAATAGAATAAGTAAATAAACAACTTGTGTATGTACATAATGTGGTTAATAATATAATAATATGTAACAGTTGGCATTACGGCAATAGTTGTAATAAAAGTTTTATTATTAAGTTGGCACTTGGTATAAAACTGTTTAATATACCTGAAACATATTTATTATTAACAACATTGGGGAATTAATTACATACATACACGCACACTCTGATACAAAGGGCTGCTACCAGAGGAATTTAATAATTATTATAGGTAGTCAAAGGTGCAGTGAATTATTTTCTTTTACCTAATGGAGGTGACTTGAAGTTTTAAATGAAATTCTGCGGTCATTATTCTTCCACTGTCAAAAAGCATTTTATATGTAGGCTGTATCAACTGTGGGACTAGACTATTCATTTTAGTCATGCTTTTCTGATAAAATTTTTATTTTTCTCGCAATTAAGTAGATAAAGGAATTTACTTATATCAATATAAATGTATCGAAATATAAGTTGTGTTATATTAAATAAATAAAATAAAATAAATTACATTACTTTACTTTTCTTTTGTAGGAATACGGTATGTTTTTCCATATATGGAAGACACGCCACTGGTCTGTATGTTGCAAATTTAGATGTATAATTCCTTAAAAAAATTAGTGTTTTCAATATACTTGGAGTTTAAAAGAGTAAGAAATACGTTAATTTTATACCAATCAATTCGTAAATCACAATATTTAATAAAAATATATTGAATGGTTTTTTTACTCAATAATGTAAAATAACATTTTATGGTACGCATATGCATGCACTTTTTCTCAATTTATCCTTGCTGGTCCATAAAAATAAATATGTACCTACGTACTTTCAATTCTTGTAATTAATAAGACGGTTCTTAAGGAGACTATTAATACGGAGATAGATCTTTCAGAATAAAGGCAATTATGGTTTCAATTTAAATAATTTGATTAACACCTCGGAGCAGCCCTGGTTGTTCTAATACGCATACACTTATAATACATACACACAAACACTTCAGCAAATTCGTTTAACGGCCGTTTAGATAGCGACATAATAATTCCCACAACGAATGCCTCCCTCTTCCCATCCCCCGGCCTTATCAACCTTCATCCCTTCCTACTCCACCTCTCTTACGAATGATGGTAGAATCCTCCTCCATTTTCCCTCATACACCCCTCTTTCTACCGCTATACCTACCGTACACCCACCCAACAACGCTCGTGGAACTTCCGTTAATAAAACCCAAAAGCTACACTACCACAGCATAGAGAGATTTCGGTGGGCATCGCTGAAGTAACGTTCCATATTGTGTTTTTCAACGTTTGTGTTGTTGAATCAAAAGAAAACTAAAATTTTCTTATTTACGTATAGTTTGTATAGAATTCGTGGAGAAATCTAAGATTTTTTGAAATAAAAAGATTTTATATTATGTACTCGTAAATATGCATCATTGATTTGAATTATGTAGTTCAATGTTCATGCAAGGTAATTAGATAATTTCTTTTCTCTTGAAGCTGTCGCAATCAACATTCTTAGAAAAGAGCAAATTTATTTATATTTTATAAAATTTACAATGTTTAATATGACAGTTTCAACGTTTGCGACACAAATTCATGTATATAACAGTTTCACAATGATTTACATGTCACTAAACAAATGATACACAGTACTCTTCAATATTTATTTAACTATTTTTTAAACAAAATTAACAAATCAATAAAAAAACAAACTATGTCGGTTCGTATAAAGGATAAGTTGTGTCGTCTATACCTACATACACATATACACAGTAAAAATAAAATATGAACAGGTAATATGAATTGAAATAAAAGGTATTTAAAAATGCAAGTCAATCATGAACTTCAATTTTTTATTGGCATGGAGAGGATAACCAACAGTTTATTACTTGCAGTTACCTCTCACTTATGAGATTTACTTTGATGGTTTAGTAGTAGTACAAAATTAAACTTTTATGAAGCCACGTCAGAACAAGTGTTCACATTACTACCCACAGTCTTTCTACAGCTACATTGTACCTACACCTACATAATAATAATATGACGATACTACACTTCGAAGCTCGTAGCAGAGTAGGTATAACGGCTTTAAACATTTTCAGCTCCTCGTAGTACATGTTACTTATTATATCTACACTTAATTTTAGAGCTTCAATAATAAGCTAACCGGGGGTTTTAATTGCTGCTACAATTACAGCGTTATTAAATCGTTAATAGCTACTAACGAAATGGAAGGGTATGGAGAAAATAATGTTATTCAGAATTATAATATTATTATAGGTAGATGCTTATAACAAACATTATTGAAATTACTCTGATAAATAAGTATCAAATTTATACCATATCTTTTTCATTCATTAATGTTATGCAAATGTTTATTATCAAATATTTTCAGAAATAATCTATGACTATTGAAAATTTTATTCTATGCAACTAATTTTGACAAAATTATCTTTTAAACTATTATCATCTGAATTTTCCCAATATGGCGTCGCTGAAATCAATTTATTAATATTTAAATATTCTTTAAATGTCCTTTGCTTTCAAAATGTCTTCAATTGCAACAAAATTATTATGAAATTTAAAATTGAAAGTTTTTGTACATTTATGTGATAGGAGTCAAATCTGCTTAGAAAACCTCCATGAGTTAAATCATTGAAAAATTTGTAGAATTTGGCTGACTTTTATAGCAGTAAAATTGCGGCAAAATGTGTTTATAAATATTTTTTTGATTAGTACTTTAGAAAGATAACATGTTTAATATACAAGTATTATGTGAATTCTAAAAATAACAATCGATCAATTAACATTACATTATTCAAAGGTATTTGTAATTAAAGTGTCATATGTTTCAAACTAAGGAAGAAGTTCATGTTAAATAAAGGTAATTTGGACTTAAAAACATAGAATGGTTCATTGGTATATCCCTAGCGTAGTAATAGAGTGTAGGTAAGGGAAGGAAGTAAATGTTTGGTGGTGGGTTGGGAGCTCGTAGACTGAGGAAGTTGTCGGTGGATATAGAGCTTGAGGAGTCCAGGCGGTCTTATCGTTAAGTGGCCCGGGGAGTGATTAACCCAAAGTAATTATGCCAAGAAACAAGCCAAGTTTAAATTGTGTAGTTAAAACTTAACACGATTAAACCTGAATAAGGAATTCATTAATTCAAAATTACTTTCTTTTTATCTTATACACCGCGCGCATGAAGATAACGCTTTAATTATTTACACCTTACTTTTTGTGATTTTCTGCTTAGCGCGTAACAACAATTTGTCATAATTGATACTTTGTGTTCTACATAAACGAATATGAAAAAACTGAGCGAAATATTGATTTGAAAGAGCTGACTTATTAATTGTATCTATCTACTAACAAGAAAATTAAACGAAATGTATAGTATATATTTCATACTAAAATAAATTCCTAGGCAATGTACATACCTACATAATAAAGTTATCCAAGATTTATATCACCTGAAAACTATATTCTATTGTTTCTTCCGTTCTCAGATTTTCTTAATGAAAAATATCGCTGTTATGTAGTAAGCTCATTAAACTAAAAATGAAGAACAAAATTCTCTATTTGTAACAAATCAAAATATCCCGGCTTCCAGAAGTATATTTGAGAAGTAAAGATGGAACATGCCAGCAAGATCTTTAATTAAGGATCAAGCATCCGATATTCAAATTCTGAAAATTAGAGCCATTTATTAAAATTCTGCTATGTTTGATAGTTAAACATTTATCAGCCTTCCTTAGTAAATCTCCATCCATTGCTGATTTAAAACATCTTCATTGCACGTCACTTACTGCTGTTCTCTGTCAATATTATCCTGATTTTTTTATATCATCACTCCATTTTTACAAATAACAGAGAATTTTGTAGGCATTTTATATTCACATTAGTTGTGTATACGACGTCTCAATGAAAGTCATTACATTTTTGATTATTTTAATCACTGCTCTACCGAGTAACCATCGTTTTATTATTATTATTATTCCATTAGGTATTTACAAAATGAAGTAATTAAAACTATAAAGGCCTCTGTAATTAACCGGCGCAGTGGTGTCCTCCACCCCTCTACCAAAGTACCTACACCTCCATCATCCTCACAGTCCTCCCAACATCCCTCCTCTCCTCTCCAGCGCTCGGGTAGAAAGGTATGTATATTATAATAACAGGGATGGGGAACGTGAGGGTAAGGGTGGGAGAGGGTAACAAAAGGGGATGACGGCCATTTTGTTCAATTAAACTGGCAAACAAGCCAGGGGTAGGAATAATAATAATATTATTAGTATTATTACTCTAAGTATTTCAAGATGTTATTTATTGTATGTTATTAATTTATTTGTTTACTTTATTCTCATCATCTTCTTCTTCTTATATATATATTTAATAATGGTTGCCTTTTATTATGATTTAGTACTTAGCTTTATATTTATCATTTATCAATAAATGCTATATAGATTACTTCCGTCGAAATTGCGACAGACATTTTGAATTTTAGAAATAAAGTTTTATCATTTACTTAAGTGTTATTTATTGAATTCTACCTTAAAACTTGGAATCTATGTAATTCATGTATTAAGAGTAAAATTGTTCTTTTTTTGTCTTTTTTCGAGTGTCTTGTAAGGCAGATATTCGTACAAAGTCGCTGACATATAGGAACATGATAGGAACATTTTGTTTTTAAATTGCACGTAGATGCAAATCAGTATGTACGGGTATAACTTTGAGTTTTATATTTTGCTAATTTTCTTAAATGTAATATAATGTTATCATTAAAATTTTAAAACATTTCTTGCAACAAACCTACTTAAAAGATTTCTGATAAATAAAATGGAATAGATCGGTCTTATTAACAGAGGTATACCTAGTACTTTCCAGTTAGAAAGACTCTACTTGATTTATGGAAATTAGCTAGAATGTAAAATAACTGAAATATTAAATAGATGTTCCGTAAATCCAACCAATTTTCTTAGTAATAATTTGCAAATCAAATATCATGAACAATAGGTAAAAATTGTAAAAGTAGAGAGAAAATAATGTCAGAGACAATTAAAAAGGGTGATCACATAAGTTAAGTTATTATATTTGTGAAATATCTACTGAGATGCTTTAAGTGATCCTATAAAATGATATAAAATGCTTTGAAAAAAAACTTGTTTACGTAACAGCTAGTTAACGATTGATAACAATCTTTGGTTCTGAGCTTAAAGCTTTCATGACAAGGAGCGGATTGTCTTGTCGTCGTGATATTAAATAATATTACAGTGCCCTTCTCATGACCAATTAATGAAGTTAAAAATGATTTTAAAAAATCAGACTAGAAGAATTTTTGGTTCAAATACCTACAATTTATTGTAAATTAAACGTTATTTATTTATATTGGTGCTGATAACTTAATGGTAGATAGTTTAGCACTCTCAATTGAGAGATCTCAGGTCGCTGTCTATCTATTACATCCTCACTGAACATGCCCATTAGTGTTTAGGGGTGTATTTGCTTTTATTACAAACACACTTCTTGTTTTCGTCCACTGTTCGTATAGCTACCTTATTTGGACGAATGCGTTTTCCAAATATGATGAGTAGGTAATACATTTATCTATACCTACTAAAATAGTTGGATTCTAATTGAATTAAAAAAAATATTGCTTTACAGAGATATCGAGTTTACGAGCTAATCGTTATCCAACATATTTGTAAAAAGTTGTAGTGTGATAAAAAAATTCGCTTATAAATTTTATGTAAGTCCTTTACTGTTTCTCGACGGTTAATTGATATAATCCTCAGATTTAAAATGCATCAGATATGTTTCATTGAATCATTAAGGGATGGAAACTGTATGTAAGGGTAAGCGAGGAAGGGTGATTAGGAGAGCAGATAATAGAATATGTTATCTTATTTCAATCAGTGCCTATAGTTGTTAGTCCCCATATAAGTTTATATCTACCTACCTACAGTACATATTCCCTGTAGTGTGTCGTTAATAGTGTTTGCCATATTGATTTATTATCCTTATTGTTGATATTGATCTGATTAGATGTATTTATCTATAACTATTATAGCTAACCTATTGACACGTGTTTCCCCGTTATAATGTTAAATGTCAAATTATCTTACTACTTATGCCTTATTTACTTTTAAAAAATATTCTGTATTTGAATAGACTTTCCACACTCAGATACTAATTAACTAAATATTTTTTAGGTATTTAGATGAAAAAAAATGATACATAAGAAAAGCTATTTTTATTGATCGAAATCATAACTGATTGTTTGAAGTGGCTAGAAGTTGTTGCTAGTTGTGGAGATGAAATGTGATATATCTCATTCCTCAAAATATTCTCCTCTCGGGAAACACGTTTTCACGTGACTTTCCAAAAACGTTGTCATTGTTTTCACATAACAAAGGCGAAAAAATATAATAAGCGATATTTAAAAATTCTTTACCAACCTCAGCATGTGTTCTGCATGAAATGTACAAAAGTATTACCATAGGTCCTTGGAGCGATGGAAGATTTTTTTAATGATAAATAAAAAAGGTACAAGTAATTTTATAAAAATAAACTTATTACACCTACACCTAATCCATTCAAGAGCTACGTGCTCTGGTTGATGTAACGAAAATCATCTTCATTTGTTCATTCGCGACCTCTATGAAGAGGTTGAGAACAATTTACTTTTCAAAGGACGGAAATATTGAGATGCCAATGTATATGAAAGAGAAAATAAATAAGAGGGTGGAAAAGCTATACGCGGTAACTGAAGAAGAAAAGAGATGGCTGAATGTTATAGAAAGAAAAAGGAGAAAATTCTGAGGGCCAATAATCGAATTTTTATGACGGCAGAAAAATTTTGCAGGCCACATTTATTAGGGGTTTGATGTTAAATAGGGCTGCTATATTGAGCTCCTTTATATGTTTATTTTTAAAAACAAAACTTAATTTATAATATTCCACTCAAATATATTTTTGAAGCTTGACTGTGAAATCTATATTTTTCAGTAGAATTAGACGTAGATAAATGTTGAAAAATTAGAAGCAAAGGAATGATCCAAACATGTTTTTTGATAATGAAGATGAGATGATGTATTTGTATACAAAAATAAATTGTCAAACATTTATTTTAAGATTCTTATGTAATGCGACTTTTAAAACTATTCGTCATTATTTATTTGCAACGTAAATTCAAAATTAGAAAATGCTTCATGAGTTCTGAAACTCTGTGAACAGACTACTCAGTACATTAAGGGCCCCGTTTAGCAAAAACGGTAAAATTTTCTATTTTCAACAAATTTGATAGAAAAACTGCCTAAACTTGTTGGCCCTTGCGAACATATTGATTTGATAAAATAAAAAACCAAATATTTATTCCCAATATTAGTTTTTTAATAAAAAATAAAAAAAATCGCAGACTGACGTGATTTATTTAGGTACTCTTTGTTATATCAAAATACAAATTATTGGTAAAATATATATATATATTTTTTATTCATTCTATCAAGAATATAAATACTATAGATTTTAGCAAACTTTTTTAAGTATACAAAAAATTGAGTTCATGTGGTGATTTTTGGTTTCAAAATATGAGAAATTTTATCAAAAAAAAATTTAAGTCGGTCAATATCCATGAAAAAAACAAAAAAAATAGTTTTTTTTTGTTCTATAATTGTAATAACTATCTAAATATTTTCAATATTAAAATAAATGTATGAAAATTATTAGGATTCTCGTGCATTTATGTACCAAACACACCCCCGAATTCGATTTTTAGAAATATGCTTTTTTATAAACGAATACTATGAAGCTAAAATCGAGTTTTTTTAAAAAATTAAAGTTTGATATTGGTAATTAATATTTGTTTTCATAGTTTATCAAATCAAAATGTTCGCAGGGTCAACAAGTTTTGAGAGTTTGTGTACCAAACTTGTTGAAAATTGAATGTTTTATCGTTTTTGCTAAAGGGGCCCCTTAATTTAAACAAGCCTAGAATTTCTCATCTGTGTGTCTGAACAGATCACGAACAAATCTAAAGTAATTACCTAAGTATATTTTTTTATGGTTCTGAAAGGATAATCTGTATTTTAGAGGTCACTTAAATATTCAGGTTTATAATGACAATTGCTCGTTAATAAATTGTTTTTGATGAAAAACACGTTGTCAATTCATGAGAATAAAATTTATAGGTTTTTCATTCAAATTTAGTACATGATTGAATCATTTTAGTAATATAATATTTCATTTTAAAAGTCTTTAAACGGGCAATAATTAAAATTTAAATATCAAACATCATTTAATCATTTGAAGAATATAAATAAAGAAATACATCCCTGTAAAAGTGTATTGACCAATAAGCTGCCCAAACTTATTGCAGACAAGCTCTTACCCTTTGCAAGCTCAAAAAGGCAAGTTATATTGATTGGGAGTAGTTTAGATAAACCTGATACCATTTTCTTGGATTTCTACGTCCAATATCTTCTATTCTTTTATGTACAATAATCAATTTATAATATAAAAACACATTAATATTATATATTTTTTATCAATAATTCTATTTAGTTCTTGTTTGTACAATGAATGTATCACTTTTCTTATTAATTTTCATTAGATTTTTTTTGAAAACATTTGGTGGGTATTTTCCATCAAAGTAAATAATAGACCGTTGCATTTGCACAAATCCATTATAAATTATACATATTAATGTACCAACGAAAAGTCAACAACGAAGCACGCATCCCATCTTTCATTTGTACTAATTTTCCACTTTTAACATTTTTTTCCCATAAAGAAATTCGTATGTGTATGTATCCAGACGCACTAGATGCATGTATGGAGTCCTTTTGTCGATGCGATTTTTTGTTACAGAAATGAAAATCTTATGCAATTCTTTAAGCTTAAAGAAAAAAGCGAATCTCTTCATTTGACAGTGAATTTGTGCCAAGTGAGTGACTTTCTTCCACAGCATTCTCGTTTCCTAATAAACAATACCTAATTAAACGTGCATTGTCTATAAAATAAGATGTTCAGGACGAGTAGCATATTTCGTCACTGAGTCGAGGATAATTATGTCAAATGTCTTTCTTATTCGGGATCCTATTCATATTCAAAAATATACTTATTCAGATAAACACATCAAGAAATGAGAAATGAAAATTATATAATAAAAACACATAATAAAACCAAACTAATCCCTTCTTCCGTTTAATTTCCACACAGGGTAAGTGAGTAAGTGAAGGGTATCAGAAAGAGGAGGGGAAGGGGTTTGCTTGGGGGAGGTTTGGCTTAATCGTTGTGTGATATGATGTTATTTAATATCCATTGAGCGGGCGGCAGAAATATTAATATTAATAATAATAATAACATAAAGTAGACAGGGGTTGCCTTTTTGATTGCCTCAATATGGTTTTATGAAGATATAGCAATGTTTTTTATTTAGTATTGAGTTATACACACATATTATATCTACACCCGCCTAAATTTGATACAGTTTACCGAGTTGCCCGAGGAATGGAAACTTTTTAATCAAATCATCGCATCGATTTCTTTTTGTCGATTCGAGTCCACATTTTTAATATTCTGGATTTTCACAAACCAGCAACAGATGTTGGTCGATTTCTTAAAATACAATGAAAATCTTTTTATCTTTTGCTTACTGAGAAGGTGTTTGGGATGTATTTCAAACTCAGATTCATCTCTTATGAAAACAAGAAAACAACATTACATAGAGGTTTGCGCTTGTTTTCTAGCACAATATAATTATGCATAGTGCATATTATTTTTCAATCTTTTTATTAGGTACTTACCTTGCCAATCTATAGACACATTTATATCCTAGATTTTTGGAGTTTAAGAAGATAATCGATAAAAAGTTTAAAGAAAACATTAAGTAGCTTTCTACAGATTGTGGATATATTTTTTTTATGATTGTTGATGTAATTTTATATCTCAGATCATGCCTCCATCCCTTCAGAGAGTCACCCCAGAGTTTTTGTATCACTACTATTATTATTAAGGAAAGTGATACCGCAATTTACTTCCAACAAAACCACTCGTATATTATTAGACTCGTGTATACTATCCAGGAAAAAAAGTCGATACTACTCGAAACCATGTAATACACAACTAAGCAATGTAATATCTTAGCTACAGCCATAGAAAAAGAGAAAGAGATAGAGCTGTTTTTATTTTTGATATTGAATCGAATTATTTTTGACTGGTTGAGTTAGCGAACAGAAATTCGTTGATAACAATGTTTGCGTTAATAAGTTCATTCATGTAATTTTTTAAATAATTTGTTTTTAAATTTTATTTTATTGAAGTGCACGTGGAATGCGTTGATATGTCCCGTATATTTATTGAACCAATGTAGAAAAATATTCTAAATTTTACCTACAACTACATCACGGTAAAAAAAGCCTGTAATATCCGTTTTTAATTAGCAAACTAACCTACGTTGCTTACAATGCTTCTTAATTTAGAACGTTTCTTATAAGTTACACAAAACTTTGTGCACATAAAATTTAGATTATGATTTCTAAATACCATTCGGAATTTTTTACTTCGACATTACATTCAATAATTCAACAGTTGTATATTTATTCCCTTACTACTTACTCAACATACTCACTAGATAATGTATTGTTTAATAATATAACATAATAGAGTGACATTTTTACACCCATGGGATTTTTTTTATAACAAAAGAATTATTCAATAATAATATGTCACTGTAGAACGATTGCATGCGGTTTGTGTCTGTATGTTTTATGATAAAAGTAATAATTATTACAGAGCTATCAAAAGTTTCAAATATCTATCATCTATTTATCATAAGTGGGGTAACCAGTAGACTACCAACATAAAATAAATGTTTGTTAAAGTATAAATATAGATATATCTCAAATTAACACAAACGCGATTACTTGTTCACCGTGTCGGTGTTTAGGTAGTAGAATTCCATAACGAAAAACAAATGTTTTATTCTACTATTTGTTTATTTGACAAGAGAGACGTCTTTCGTCTTATTAGGATTGACAATGTCCTAATAAGACGAAAGAGGTCTCTCTCGTCGAGTAAACAAATAGTAGAATAAAATATTTGTTTTATTTATTTCGCGATTACTTCTATATACATCATTGTCTTCATGTCTTTTTCCACATTAATTAATGTCTTCGTGAATGCAGTTTATTGTCAATTTATTTAATTCTCATGGAATATTTCGTAAGTAACGTTATCAAGTACAATTTATTCAATAATCAATTGTATTTGAATAAAACGTTAGTTGGAGGAAATCGCACCTCTGCGATAAAATCGCCCTCTGTATATTGATTGTATGATTGAATTTATTTAAATGAATTTTGCGTAAAATTTACTTGTGAGCAATGTATGTAATGTGAGTAAAGAATAATAAATATATAAAAATAAATGTAGAATGCAGTAGACTAATTGAACGTCATACATTTTCTATGTTGTCCTCGTTGTGATATTATGTAAAAACAGATTTTCAGTATGGGCTCTTTGTTACAAACGAAGTATATGAAATACTGTTTTTGCTTGGAATCCAAATATTCACAGATAAAAATTAGTTTAATTTGAGAGCTTTTAAATAAATTTGTATGCGGTACGTAACTTATAATTATTTTATCATGACATTTTTAATTACATAATTATCCACATTTGAAAACCAAAAATGTCAATTCTTGGAAAAACAACCCAAATAAGGGGAAAAAGAAAACCAGAAACGAAACTAATTATTGAACTATTACTTAAAATTAATGAGAATGTAGTTGGTATTACAGACCCAAATAATTAATAATGATATTTAATTGTTCTAAGAATCAAATATATTTAAAATAAATATCTTATATTCAAAACCTTTTTCTGTTTGTATGCCTAGGCGTTATTAAAATTTTGGATGAAAAGGTAACGAACAGATGAAAATATTTGAGATGAAAGTCTTTTTTCTGAAATAGTCCTAAATAATATGATGATTTTCAGATGTCACTCGTTACAATATTGACGTGAAACAGTTCTCAATTGAAATACCTACAAAAATTATACGTTTTGTTTATTTAAATTTCTATTAAGTAAAATACTATCGAATATCTATCTGTTCCATCACGGAATTTCCCGCGGCATGGTTCCGATATCCAGTGGACTAATTGACAAAGAAAAATAGTGAGGCTTCGTTAAAAAATATATCTTAATAAACATATTAATTTTCTCATAGGGCTCGAATTTCAATACACGTGGCGTTTTATCTTTGAGGGTGTTATTTATTTTAATAAAACGAATATTATATTTAAACATTGACTGTGAATATTATAACCATATTAAAAGCTCAAACGAGAGAAAGTCGAAAATATATTGCGCAATATAAATTGCTGATGCTTTTGGTGTCAACTTTTATTACAATTATTTTATTCCACCCTTTATGAATATATTTTTGCGTGGGGAGGTTTTAGCCCCGTTCCATATAACAATTTAATATCTTTACTATGTAGATTACACACTGTATCATATTTCATTAAAAATCATATCCGTTCGGATTCGGATAATGTCATTGACAACATTTAAAAGTTAATTATTTTAGTGACGGTGTTTTTCAACTTTATTTTCATCAAACAATAAAATTATTATTATTTTATTTTTTGACAGTAAAAATTATTCGAATATTTTTTATGCATTTGTATTTTGAAGTATTTTACCTAAATTATTTCTTCAATTTCAATTTCATAGAATATATAGGAAATCAGGAGTGGAACAAATTATATCAATCAACACAGAACGATGATAGTCGACGTTAAGGGAACCCAACATGGCACTCAAAGGATAAGAAAAAAATTAAAAAGCTGAGAAACCGACAAGATATGAAAACGTTTGATATTTGAAAGGTTTTAAGTACATTATATCTATAGCTACAAAGCCCATAAAGCTCGGCATGGAAAAGTACAACATTCCTATTCCATAAACGTACTAATGGGTGTTTCTAAATAGAGGCTATTGTCTATGTGGGTTTGTTATGTAAAGAAATTATTACACTTTATTAACTTGTTCAAAGCCCACGCACGCATTATTCTCCAACCAGGAATACATATTATGAGACGATTATGATATTATAAAAACCTCATTAAATTTGATAATAAGCGACCATATTAGTTATCATAATAATATTAATAAAACATGCAATCAAATAAACGTTACGAAAACATGATTATACAAACACTGTGTTTAGTGTGTTCGTTGTGTATTCCATAACATCGAATATTTATTCAAATATTATTCAAGGTTATTATTCAAGCAATACATACTTATTTGAAATTGAAATTGAATTCAGATTTTAATTTGGGCTCTTTGAATGTAATTTTGAGAAATACTTTTATGATGTTTAGTGTTTTGTCATGAATTGAATGTAAAATATTGATGATTTTATATGAATATATAACATTATTGTGAATATATAACATATTATTACATGGCTTTTTTGGTCCTAAAACATTTTTGTCGATCACATTACATATATAGTAAGATATAAAATTATAAACTTTCAACTCTTTTACAGTGTAAAAATAATACTGGAATGATTTAAATTGTACGATGAATAAAATTTAACAGAAGGACGTGCCCATCCCTTCGCTCATAGGAGTACTGAGTACTATAATGTATTGATTTATTGACAACGATGTTATTTTCATATTTGGATGTGGAAAAGGAGACACTAAAAATATGTTATTTGAAGATTCATAGACTTGGCAAAGTACCCATATTTTTATTTGGGGTGGGATGTCTTGAGAAAAGGCGTGGTTTGACAATATGTTTTGGACAAGAATTTATAGCACTCACTACCCACACGATTCCTTACCAAACAATGTAAATAATCTATAAGAAATTTAAACATATTATTCTATATTATATTGTCTCTTAAGTACCTACAAGCTTTTGTTACAGCTGAAACTTAATTGATTTCAAGATTATTTTGAATGGGTATATTTTTCAAACTTTCAGCTTGCAGATACTGTGCAAACTTGTGTAACTTAACTGAAAATAGAAACAATAGTTTCTTTTTTAAAATATATAACATATTCAATGATACATGGAACTATAAGGTAAAATAAAATAAAAATAAAAACAAGTACATTTTAAGGTCCCAGTCTGAGTAATATAGAAGGTCATAAAAATATAGTTTTCAACAAAATATTTAAAAAAGTATCTACCAAAATTCTTCTTCTTTATATTATTTTTAATGTCTAAATGTCAATTTATCGAGCCAGATGTATTTTTTCTTATAATTATTCTCTGTCTAGTAATGCAGATATTTCGATGTCATTTTGATAATACAACCTTATCAAGATTTCACGAATTGTCGGGAATGACTTAATGGTGAATTATTATTATTATTATTATTAAGTAGGACTGAATCTGAATAGGTAGCAAACGGATTGCATGGAATCGTAACTTATTTGTCCCCTAAGGAGATGAATGTATTTGTGATTCAGATGCATTTTGTATCAGTCACGATGAGAATGCTAATATTTTATCCAAAAACAGTGTCGTGAATATTTTTCAACATTCCACGTCTCGACACAACGATTCTGTAACTTTTATATCGAATTAATACCCAACAAAACTGTTATATTAATCATTTACACCATATATGCAATTATTGTTCTGAAAACATTATTGATAAATATTGTAAAATAAAATATTAATATTGGTAATCAATATAATATCAATTGAAAGGGGCGTCACATTGATATCTATTGTAACCTAAAGTTATATAATTACCAAGATTATCTTCATTTTTCAAAAGTTTTTCTTTTTCTATCTAAGACCACTCTCCTTTAATTCACACCCAATGCTAGAGAGTCAGTCGTAAATTCACCCATCCAGCGAAGCATCCGTCTTTCAATTTGACTCTCGTTTATTTTTAGCAGTGTATAATATCACTTATTAGTACATACATAGAGCTTAGCGCCTTGCAAAGTTCATTAGTCCATAGAATAAAATGTAAGCAAGTTTGTTTGAACTTAACTTAAGGTAGATATATTATTATATTTTGAAGAAAATATTACTATTGTTTTGTGGTGTTGTTTTATTATTATTATAGTCGCAGATATCTCTGTTGTAGAACTGTCAGGGTCGCCGGCGAGAATGAATAACGAAAAGGCCAAAATGAAAATAAAAAATCACACACGATTACCGAGTCTTGCATACCACCTCGAGTTCCAAAGGTTATACGACAAGACCTGGACTCTTTGGAAAATGTTTTAGTAATATATTATTATTTGTTTAAAGCTCTCTATCTCGTGTTGAACATACTGAGGTACTATATACTTATATGTGTTGTGTTCACCCTCCGAAATACTTATAATATTAACCATCCATAAACATCCAGAGGCGACAACAGTCGAGGAAGAGAAAATAATATTATTTATCTGTATTTGGTTCTATTTATGTTTTTTAATTGTAATCAGATGTTATTAGAAACAAAAAGTAATCAAAGCAACAGCTTACTCTTTAAAAGTTTCCTGAAAACGCCTGAAAAATTACATTGTTATAAACAAATGGTTTGATTAAGACGTAAAGTACTCGGTAATGATGTAGTCTCTCAATTGTAACGTTTATTGGTGCGGAGAAAACAACTTGCACGTTTGTTATGTGTATTTGGTACGCTGGCTTTCTAAGTTGTGGCAAATCCCTTGATGGAATGAATGAATAAATTATTGTACAATTTGCATCCAAGGCATATCACCATATTGTCTTAATACCTTGGGATCGATTCTGCTTTGATGAATGGTCCAACATCAATATTTATGTACGGGGCGCTTGGAGTATGGAGAGTGTGTTTTGTAAAGGTATAGCCAATAGTGTAATATGTATGTATGTAATAATAATAATATGTTGTGATATATATAGGTACATAGAATAACAATATTGAAGGTATATTGAGTATACAGCGAGCGTGTAATGTCTTTATTGTGATACTGTTAAACGGCTACACCGATCTTGTTATATAAGGCGGTAACAAGCTTGGGCCGGTCTAACACAATGGATAATTTCATCGTACGAACCTGCACTCTACATGCAAACACACTCAGAGTTATACATATATAAAGATATCGCTTGTATTTGGAATATTTTAATAATATTAGATTTTATCTCATACATATTATTAAAATATTAGCTTTATCCCCGGCTATCAAAATAGACGACATAAGCGATCTTCTTAAGATAATCAAAAAGTGGTGAAAATTTATAATAAAAATATTTGATGCATTATTTTGACAGTTAAATAAACGACAAGTATCCAAATTTAGTATAAACGTTGTGTAAATTATATTCATTCATAACTTTAGACATTATGCTACAAGAAGAAAATATAATTTTTTTCTTTATTTTGACAATTATTAACACAATGAAATAAAAATGTCATTATTTTGATAAAACATGGAGAATTATTTATAATTTATTTAAATTTTACTAGCCATGGTCTCACAAAAAATAAAATATCGTTGTACGTCAGTTATGCATGTTTGATTAAGTATATCGAAAAAACGGTCAGTAAGTGCGAGTTCGAAAAAAAGGCATTAACATTTGTATTAATTGCATCATAAAAAAGCTGTTATAGGAGATAGAACCGCACAAGACAGGGAGGAGTGGAGGAGAAGAATTAAAGAGATATTTGCTGCAAACCAATCCCAGGATTGAAACCAGAGAGAGAGAGGAGATATATTTCAAACAAACATGCATACAGATGATCTAAAATATTTATATGTGAATACCTATAAACACACTATGAATTTATCTCCATATAAAGATAAAGCTTTCCAACACGGACAGACTAGTATAATACAATACCTACCAACTCCGCATACTCACTTTACAAGGGACAATATTTTATCATTATATGCGACTGTGATTTCATTAAAACAATAAAGAACCATCGTTATATCTTCTTTAAATAGGCGTTTGTTTATTATTATTTTTTTCGTATGCAAAACTTACAATATAAGAATACCTAAAAAAGCTATAATCAATTAGTTCCTTCTAATAACTAACTAAATACCTTCTTCGACTTGATAGATTTTCCGCCGAAAACATATTAATATATATTTCAAATAAAAGAAACATAAGCCGCGAAAAATATCGTAGCTATGATGGAACCACGAAAATATAACCAGCTACAAAAAAGTTAACTCAACCATAAACAAAGTAACCGAGTATTTAATAATGTTAAATTCAATTATGAATAGGTAGGTATATACATCTCCAATAACATAATATGTCATATTGGTATTCACCGAAGAATGTTAAACATACCAAACAACTCTATTTGGGATTCAATATGTTTGATTAATGGCGATGGTTTAATAGATAGATACCAAATGAATTTCTAATAATATAAGTCTTGGTATTAAAATACTATGGGCGTACCCACCGCAGATGGGGACATTATAATAAAATAATTAATAAATTATTATGTACATAGTTAATAATGTCTCCATTACATTGCCTATAAATGTTTTCTTGTACTTGAGAGTAATTGGAATGTTATTATAGTTAAGGTATATGAATATATTATTATTCGTAGGTATTCTATTAACTTTATACCTTGATAAGTATATTTATAGGTAGGTATATTAATGGTATTCAAATTATGTTATTCTGTAACGAAACTGGATCTCGATAAACCTTCTTTGTTATAAATAATGTTTCAAAGGTGTTTTCTTCTTTTTGGTTAAGTTCCAAAAAAGTAGGTAAAATAAAATGTTTCGAACAATCTTTTTTAATTTTTACTTAATTTAATAAAGGAAACATGTACCGTGTACCAATAAGATACATATTTAATATATTCAATTCGTCAGTGATGAAGTCACCTACATATCATACATTATCGCTGCATTTTCCAATACACGAAAAGCAATAAGTAATTACAATAGTAGGTACCTAGCTAGCCAATTCATATTATAACATCTTATTGGATATTGTAAATAGCACAATATAAACAATCTTAGTACGTGTATAATATTATTATAATGCAGGTTATCTATAGGAATCCATATCCAATATTAATAGTCTTAAGAACATTGATACGTGAGATGTATTTATAGATATTACATGTAATGCACTTATGGATAGCAATGTTAAGCATGATTTAAAGATCTATTAACTGGGATATAATATATTCAATCACAACAATATTATTATCGATAGAAAGTACAGTGAACACTCATTATACGGAGATTGTAAACAAACTGATATTATTATTGCTTTAAGTTTCACACAAAATTAGGAGTTTGTGAATTTAAAATTTTGTAACTGATTCCTTGTGCTACAATTTAAAAGTTTTCTTCAAGTTTAAATACAAGTTCAGACTTCAAGAGTAAGGTGTTTTTATTTTATTTTTAATCGTAGTGAAATTTATTATATTTTAAGTCACTCAGTTTTGGATGGATTTCTTTGTACAAAATATAAAAATAATGATGAGACAGAAATGTATGTTAATAGTGTGATTCACTTAATACGATAATAGTTTTGAGTAACACGACATTTCAATTACCGTACCTAGAAAAGAGTAGAAGACCAGTGAGCTACATCAAAAGTTGTCAAATAAGAATACAGGCAACAAATCTGCATTATGAAAGACTTATCAGACGTCCAAGTTGAGTGTCAGAATCTTTGAAAAAATTGTTTCTTTCAATATTCGGCCAATCCAGTAACGATCAAAGGGATCGAACGGTTCTCTCTTCAGAATCGATTTTTAGCCAGGTAGACGAAATATGAGTTGTGATTGATTTACTTACGACCATAATTATTATTATAGTTCAATACTCATGTGTCTACTTTACTCAATATTGAGTTGTAGTATGAATGTGTGCTTTAGTAGTATAAAAGTATATTATGTATATATGTAGTATACCTAATAATAGCTGTATCCTCAGAGACATCACGACTTGAACCTTGAGTCTCCATGTTCGTATTGGAAGTATTATTAATACGAATGTTTTAGCGCATAATACACTTAATGTACTGCCATTGTTGTGAACGATCAACTAATTTGAATATTTTCTAAATCATTTACATCTCAATTTACTTCACTACTAGAACAGCTAACTTATATACTAACAAATATATCAATATAATACAAACAATCTTTAGAATTTATTTACCTAGACCATTGTTCTATGTGAAAATATGATTCTGCTATAGAATGACCTTTTGAATACATTGTAATTGGTTTTCTCTGCTTAAACATTCGTGGGGATATTTAATGGGTATGAAAATATATATTGTTGCACCCTACAGACACTTTACTGGGTAGTTTTTTTTTTATTATTGACATCAAATTTATTTATTTACTGTCCACTGCTGAACATAAGCCTCCCCCATATGTCTCCGGGAATCTCTGTCCTGGCCTTTCTGCAACCATTGAAGAGAGACCCACCTCACACCCGGATATTTCAGGAGTCATATGTAGACTCCTATTTATCCGCACATTCAAACCAAAATTGTCCTCACGGGCGGGCCATTGGGCAGGTCTGAAGGACCGACCGGCTAAGACCGCCGTCGTGGGAATCTTCTAAACTACACTCTCTTCAATGCCCCTTTTGAAAGTATGTTTATTTTATTGAATAAAAAAAAAATACAAAATTATATAAAAAAAGCATAAAACAGGACAAAATATAGTACAATTAATATAAGATAGATAACATCGAGTAAATATGATAGGTATATAAAAATTGCTGAGTAACAAAAGCCGAAGTGAGGTGTCCAGAAACTTGTTATTTGGCGTTCAGAAGGCGCGAGCCCGAGAATCACCAGTGCCGAATGGTGTGAAAACATTAAACCCTCCCAAAAGGGACATACCTCCCAAACCTACTCTCCACCAAGGGAGAACTTTCTGCAACCAGTCATCAGCGATTCTTCTAATGTCGTCTGACCAACGTGTTGGAGGTCTTCCACTACTCCTTTTATGAACTTTTATGTTTTTGATCGCTGGTGAGTCGCATAAGATGTCAAACAATTGCCCCCCCCCCAGAATCCGTGGGACAGATTTATTACTGTGTTAGAATTGCAACTGTCATCCTAAACCATTGCATTATTTTGAATAAAAAAACTAAATCATTTTTGATTCATAGTTTTTCTGACTGTATATATAGGGCAAATGGAGATGGCTAGCCTTATCACTGAATCGTAGATGCTATTTGTCTTTTGCGTGCAGTTTTACAAACACCTGCCTTTTATTTGACACTTGAAGACTAAAAAAAGGGCAGGAATCCTATTCTTTACCTCTGGCTAAAAACTTCTAAATAATGTTTCCCCATCATTTAAACAATCGCATATATTATATTCTACCTATAAGTGTACGAACATAGACAATAGCGACCTATGTATGTCTACTTTGTAGTGTTAGGTGTATGTGTGTTTGTGTGTTAAGCCAATCAGAATAAATAATGTAACAAGTTTGATTAAGTGCTTTCCGCTACACTGCACATCACCCATCACTCAAATTTCCACGCCTGTTTTTCACGCATGTTGCTATCTCCTCATATTATACATAACTACCACCTCACATGTAACATCATATACCTACCTACGCATTATAATATTATCATTATATATTATATCGCCCATAAATTTTATCCTGCACATTAAATGTTTCCTATCAAGTTGAAATTTTACTTTGTTAATTATTTTGAATGTTTTTGAATGTTGAATCTTTTGTTAATAAAAATATCCACAATGTTGCCGTTTCTTTTGCAAAGAACTTGTTTAAAATTTTGATCGTATAATTATAAAAACATAAGTAGGTAAATTTAAACAAGTGTTTCTTTCTACGATAAATTATTATTGATCTCGAGAGAGACGTGTTTCGACTTTATTTATTTATTCATCCTACGGCAAGTGCCCTTATAACAAGATATACATAAACAATTTATACAACAATAAAATCGAAAACATGACACAAACATATTCAAATGTCAATGATATAAAAACATATAAAAGCAATGTAATAGAAATTATACAAAAGATATTAAAATTTAAAAATAAAATTACAGAATACATATAAAAAATCAAAACCACAACACAAATAAATCAAATGTCAAAGCCATAAAATTTAAGATTTAAAACACGTGTAAAAAATCATCAATTATAGTTACCAATAAAAATAACAAGACAGACTGGATACAACAAGATGGATCAATTATAGCTAACAATAAAAACGACAACACTGAACAATCCAACAAAGTTTATACCTATTTGTGGAATTCTACTATATGTGCACAGATACAGTCATAAAATATAAATACATGGTTTTAATTCAAAGTATTTAATCATAATAAACACCAACGAAATTGAAAAATATTGATTTTGACAGAACACAGATTTTGCTGTTTCCAAGTTAAACAATTAGATACATAAAATATACATATTTGTTTGCCACAAAATAGTTCCGTTTAAAAAAAGCTTGTCTGCTCTCTTTGTTCTTACTATAAATTTACTTATGAAAAAAAGCAATCTGCTGAGAAACTAAAGTAGTACATTTTGATTACTAGACATGAAAGAAAATCCAATATCTAACCCAAATAAATAGAAACTCTTTAAGTCTCTACATGCGAGTAGATCAGTAAAAATGAATACAAGAATCACACGGGTATTCACGTGGATATTCACTCATTCCTATATCGTAAAATCAAATAAAAAAATCCATTCTTTATAATTACATTACATTGTAATCCCTACTATAATCTCCTTAACCATTGTTAGCGACAATTATTAAATCAAAACACGTGACCAACGTTCATATCAAATGTTATTCTATACCACCCAGTACCCACACAACAGTGGCGTGCTATTCATACATGTAAAAAAAGTGCAGGATGCTTATAATTGTAGGTAGGTACGTTTTTATACATGCAAAATATCAACGCATGTATTGATTGGATTGAGTTGATGTTTATTTTGTAAAACTTCATGTTTATATATGGAAAAAAACACAACTGAATTTAATTTTTCTTTCTATGTAATTATATATTGAGCAGGTTTCGAATTACAAAGTTATTGGCAATGAGTTTGACATTAAAATTAATATGAAATGTTGCGTAATTTCTAGTGTTCTATGGAGCAGCCGAAAAAACATTGGTCTCCCACTCCTTTTCATAAGTTTTCGAGTGTCCTGTAACAGACAGCTGTTCGAAAAATGAAGATATTTTATATCTTAAATTCAGCGATGAGGTTTGCCACCCATTCTGAATGTTTTAATTTTTTGTTGGCAGGCAGAAGATAACTTGTATGTTTATAAAACGCGGTTGATTTGCTATCTACCCCACTTATAGGATATAACATGATGGTGTAATACAAGTGGCAGTGGTATTTTCTAAAAAAAAATCTTACAAATTGTGAAAGCTGAGAGAATAAAAATAAGAAGAGTTCACCAATTTCATAAAGTTGAATGACTAAAATTTTCCAAAAAATCACGAAGGCAGGATCAATATAAAAAGTCTATTCCCACTACTGCCTCATAGTATTCGTATAAAACTTGGTACAATATCATATTGCGATATATTGTAGGCAGTATTGCATATAGATTGATACTATAATAAAAAAATGAATAAATACTAGGACAAATAAAATGATTATTTTGGTGAGTATACATAAAGTCAAAAGGGTAATATACATGTTGAATATGATAATACTAAATGTAATGTATTTTATAGTGTTTGCCTTTCACACGCGCCCTTGAATAAAGAAGGGATGGATTGCAGTAGTTATTTTTAAACTATAATTACATTTTTACAATATGATTTTAGCTATCCTTCAAAATGTTTCTATATTTATTTATCGTGTCGAAACCCTGAAAAAAAAACCCAATCAAACTGATCTCCAGAACTGTGCAAAACGCACAGCAGGTGGAGATGCGTCAAAAATATCCTCCATAGTGCAAGTGATAGGGCACAATGGACACTCCAACAAGTGTGGCATAGTCTGTGCTGCACCACAGTCACATGCTCCTTAATATACTTTTTAATAATATTGTTTTTTAGATGCAACGACTGATACTTGGTAGGCACATCCTATAGATTTATTTTCCTTAATATCCGTAGCCTGTCTTATAAAATAACCGTTCAGGGAAACACAGTTCACAATATTTACTAATTCGCTATTCATTGATGATAATATTATGTACATTATTTGTATTGTAGTGTTGTTTTATGAATAAGTAACTATTATTTGGTAAATATTTGTTGAATAAAACTTTTTTAATCTTAATTTTGAATACAAATCGAAGTTATCGATTCATAAGTTGCAAGAGCAGATTATTTATTGCAAATATTATTGGCTTAGGTATCACTGAAGCTGTGGTAAATACTAAGTGGTAACTCCACGTGTATTTTTTCTATAAAAAGTGTAATTTTTATGACCCTCTTTAGAAAGGAAACTAAAGAATACAATGAAAAGAGATAATTTTTGGTTGTCCTGCTAATAACGTTTTGATCAAATTTGAATACCATTGCCAAAATCAAAAAGTACAAAGTAAGTATCGATCGCATATCGAATGTCGTTGGACTAGCAGCAAGTAGGTACTCATACAATAATATGTTAGTACTCATGGTCGGCAAATAAATCATATAACCACGATATGAAGGGGTTCGTATTTTTAATAATGTTTTAGGGGATGATGAGACTAATCCCATTTAGTCCCAATATGAATAAATTATCTGCTATACAAAATATAATGACTTGGGAAATCAAACAATAAAAATATGTTGGATTATGTTTTTCTGGAACCAATATAAGAGTTGGTATTCTCTTTGGGAATATTATTGTTTACATACCTATTTAATGATTTTTAGTTATTCATGGAGTACCCGCAATAATTTGGTACACAATATTTATTGTATTTTTTCCTATGAAATACTGGTAGGTGGTATTCAAAAATGTAATGTAGAAGACCTAATATTTCAGTGTGAACATTAGGTGATCTTTATCCTGAGCTAACCCTTAATTAGATTCAACTTGTTTTCACATCCAATAAACATCAATATTTCACCTTCAAATAAACTTCCAATAAACTATTTTTTTGCACCAAAATGTAAGACACAGATAGATCGATTCTCAGTGATACTGATCAGTCCTTTCTTCTAGGTATTATTTATTTATTCTTTCTTTACTTTATATTGACTACAATTTTATAAAGAACTATGGATTCATATTGAATACAATCAATGAACGGGGGAAGAGGTTATCGCTAAGGCGCATTTTTTCCAATGAACACAATATCTATTAATCTAATTGTGATATTAAGGATAAAAATACCTAGTAATAAAGGATTACATGTCGCTGAGGGTCACTTTACTCTGGTGTAAGATAGTTGCTCTAAATTAAAGATTCTTAGATCGGAGAGACAAAATGATCAAATTAAGGGCTATCTCAGGCTCAGGATTAACAGGGTCACTCTAAGCTCACATTGAAATATAGGGCCCAAGACATTAAATCTTCTATTCCATGATATAGTAAGTAGGATGTCATTAGTCCCAAATATTCTTTTTTATCTCACGGAGAGCTTGACCTGTACGTTCATGTAATAAATACAGGCTATCCCACTTACGAGATATACCGTAATATTTTAAATACTTAGATAAATATGAAATTTAATCGTAACCTTTAAGAATAATGTAGTTCACAGAGTAGGTACCTATACGAGAATTCATTCATTTTTTTTTTAATTTTCCTTGTAAAACTAAGGAAGAAAATGTCATCTCATTTCTGTTTTGAAACAAGGGGTATTTTAATTTGCCTTAAATCTTTATGCATAATATTTTTACATTAATTATGATTGAATAAAATATTTTTTGTGCTATTATAGATTTATATAGATAATTCCCTTATGCATATTTAATAAATATTACACCTAATATTGTTTATACATATTATAATACAATATCTAATACAAGTACACCACGCTTCTTAGCTTTCTCAATAAACACATTAAATATTCTAATAACAATATTTTATTAAGACAATCAATCATAATTACACTCACTAAGCGTAGGTTCCTACTTTGTGTTCGATGTTATAAATGTTTTCATTACTAACTACATACCTACCTAACTACTATACATACATCTCATTACGTGTATACATAAATATACATAAATACACACAGTATGCCCTTAATAAATATACATATTAATATTAGCATGATTAACATATGCAATATAATCGCGGACGTACGGGTATAAGGTGGTCTAAAAAAATTGAAATCATATATATACCTACGATTTTTTTATTAAAAAAAATGTTTTTGCTAAAATCCCGTATTTTGACACATTTTTGTTTTTGTTTAATTTGGCTATATAATGAGCGATGGGATCTGCCACTCTAGTTGTCTTATGTTTGTATATGGTATAATGAGGATGATCTGAATGTTTATTGCATTAATTTTAGATGTTTTGATTAAGTAAATAGTTTTTGCTATAAATACGTATTTTGACACATTTTTCTTTTTGTTTAAATCGGTTATTTAATGAGTGGTAGTTTATGTCACCAATCTTAATATTTTGGTATGGTATAATGGTCATGACCTGCATGTTTATTACATGCAGTTAGTCCGCTGACTACCCCATTCGTATAAGATGCTGCAAGGATTCGAATGAATATGAATATAATTTAATTTTTTTTTTTTTTTTTTTTTTTTTTTTTTTTTTTTTTTTTTTTTTTTTTTTTTAAAAAAAGATATATCTGGGTTTTTGTTATAAACCCAAATACAACCTTATACACCTTTCACAGAAAGCTAAAAGCTTGTGTCGTGAAAGGGGAGTTTGCCGGCACCTGGGATCGAACCCCGGACCTCATGTTCATAAGGCCGAGACTCTACCTCCAGTCTACCGACGAACTCGTCGAACTTAATAAAATACATATTTCATAAAAAAATATTCAATGATATAAATACTTACCCCATTACGAGTATTATGCAAATAATGTTGATTATTTTAATTTCTTAAGTTTTCATTTTATAATTGCATTTTTGTTTCAATTACAATATGCGATGAAATATTTATTTTACAATAAAACTGTTTTGTAAATCAAAATGTAACGTTAAAAACACTCATGAATCACCCTATAAAAAAGTGTCAAATATTCTAACAAAGACGACCCTTTCGTTCATTGCCACCCCTTGTAAGCAGTAAGCAAACTACCGCTACTGACTGATATACCTACTACATAACTATGTATATAACATGGGGCAGAAGTCAGAAATATGATAGCTTTAGAGGTGTGAATGATTGTCGATGATGAAAGACCTATCTTGGGTTTCGATTAAAAAGGGAATTAATAGAGTAGACACTATAATATTTCATGTGAACGCATTAAATACTTGTGCATAACTTCTGAGCATTTATTCATAAACAAAGAATTATTTTATAGAAGATAATGTTAGTAATCATAATCTATCAAAAATAGACAAAATCATTATTGCTCTTTCATTTGTAAAAATATTCATGTATATAAATATGGTAGTGCATATCCAAGAATTATTGAAATTCAATTATTTTTCTATGTTGTTCGGAAATTATAAGTAGGTACACTAATGGTGCTTTTTATACCGAATCTTGAGAAAGGTGTCGTAATTCAATTTTATTCAAATTATACAGACTTTTAGTTCAATAAAATTCTCATAATGATTTATTAGATAGGATTAGATACATTTAAAATTGATACCAATAGATTGATATGCACTTATAGAATAATGAAATTTAAAACTTTATTATGCTTATATAAATATAGAAATTGTACTAATTTCAATAATTAATCTGGTTTTGACTTATAAAATCATTGTCAAACTCAGAGTGTGAATTTGAAAATTACAGTTTTATAATAAAAATATTTTGTATATTTCTATTATAATTATTGAGTTTTACAAAATAAACATCACCTCAATCAAGAAATTCATCATGCTCAATATATATTTGTGTTAATTTTATTGATGCAATCACAACGATGTTTTATAGCAGATTGTCATCTCTAAGAGACAGGCGACATTCAAAGTAATCATACTATTATGGTAAGACCGGATATGGCGGGTGTGGTCTAATCCGAAGATTAACAAGAAACATATCTGATTGAGAGACGCGTGCCTCCGATAATGTATTATAATAGACGGGAGCGACGGCAGTAGTCGTCCCTCCCCTACCCATAATGTGTAGTAATCTGATGTAATAACAGTTAAGTTTTTTGCTAATCAAATATTTAACACGTGATTACACAAGTCAAACAGCTTCGTGACACTTCTCATTTCCCAACATGACTTTTTGACGATGACGCGTGAACTTGGAGATAAAAAATATAAAAATGAATCGTTATTATTATTGATACGATAATTTTTTTATAAAAATTTCAAATGAATAATTCTTTTTTTCTACTATGTAGGGATATTACTAAAGAGATATTACAAGATAATGTTAATTTCAACAGGTATTTAGTAGATAATTTTGAAACCAGTGACAGGTATTTTGAGACGATATAAATGTACATAACGAATCTCGAGAGTTTAGTAGACATTTTTCTTATTATATGGGTAAAGATTTTTTAGATACTATACTATAGGTACCTTCATGCCGTATCCCAAATGAAGTAGGCAGAGAGACCGGGACACCGTATACATAGATCTACCTTTACATCTTTCTTTTGCTTCTTCTGCATTCATACAATTTCTCATGCACGTAGGTCGATGTATCTTTCTCAATACATTTTTTAGATAGTTAAAATATATTTTAGAATAATTTCAATCACCAGACATTAGATATTCAGTTTTTATTTAATGCACTGCTTGTCACGGCATATCTTCTTATTTAATGCACTGCTTGTCACGGCATATCTTCTTATTTTTGTTCAATCAAAGAGCATGATCATTCAAGATTGGTGTGAAAATCTTTATTTTTAAATTGAGTATAAACATAAATAAAATACATAATACCTATATCATACTCGTATTTCATAACACTATGATGACCAATTCGTCTTGCACTAACATCCGTCAAACAATAAATCCTTATCTGGTCACGTGACACAGTCTGGAATGGGGTGGAGGAGAAAGGGGGACATGACAAGGAAAAAGGGGAGGGGGGGAGGGTTATCAGCAATTTTTAATTTCCGTTTTTATATTTGTATGTTGTGTCACCATTCACCAGGCACATCATGCATATCAAAATCTCATTCGTTAAATTGGTTGTCGAATTGAAAGACTTGTGATAAAATTTGCAATTAGGTATATAATAGAATTGATACCCGCTCTATTTTACTAACTATGCATTCAGGATGGATGGCAAGCTTCATCGTCAAAATAAAAGGTTCTCACTCTGGATTTTGAAGACAAGATATTCAAAACTAACAGAAATTAGTTATTAATTTCGTCTACTTTGCTGTAACTTAGAAATTTTTGGGGCATTTTATAATTTTCGAATTGCAGAGACCTTGCAAAACTTAAATGAAATACTTTCTGTAGACTACAAGTATAATAAGAGTTCGTCAGTAGCCTGGAGGTAGAGTCTCGGCCTCGTGAAACAATGGGTCCGTGGTTCGATACCAGGTACTGGCAAACTCCCCTTTCACGACACAAACTTTTAGTAGCTTACTGTGAAAGGTGTATAAGGTTGTATTTGGGTTTATAACAAACGAAACCCAGATATGTCTTCTTCTTTTTTAAATAAAAAAAAAAATGACATATATGAATCAACTGAGATCTGGTGTAGGAAACTGCCGTGAGAATAGAAAATGATGGGGCTTCCTACACGACAAATCTGAAGCGTGTGACTGAGGTGCAGCACAGATCATGCCACACTTGTTGAGGAGTGTCCATTGTGCCCTGTCACATTCACTATGGAGGATATTTAAGACGCATCTATACGTGCTGTGCGTTTTGCACAGTACTGGACACAGCACGGTTTTATTTGGGTTTCGACACGATAAATAAATAATAATAACATGTTTGTATCAGCGCTATGGATTTACCAATGGTGGTACATCAATGTGTATGTATGTAGGTGATATTATTGTGACTGAGATTCATAAGAGGCGTGGTAGAGGTATTAAACCTTTCCCCTCGATATCCCTATTATAGAGAAGGCGGACCCTGTAGAGCGGATGTTCAAGGGACTGTGACGTGGTTTACGAGCTCTGCAATTCTGCACAATGAAGACGTCTGGAAATTATGTTCTTGTTTGTTTATTTTTTTCTGGGTCATTTAACTCAAAAATATTACACTAAAATTAATTAAAGAAACGTGATGATACAATATATTATTTTATAGGATGCAAAGAGAACAAGCGGATTATGCAAAAAAAGATGTTCTTTAACTAAGAAATTATATATTATAATATATTTTATATAAGCTCCGTGAAGTCCTCGCTACATACAATAGGTCTCCCAATATTTTCTGTAAGTTTTCGAGTGTCCTGTAAAAGGCTACTACTACTACTACTATACCATCATGGCATATCCCACAAGCAGGGTGGCCAGCAGACCAGCTGCATGTAATAAACATATTAGCTGTCCTCTCTGTGCCAATATAAAAATACATAAGACATTCAGGATGGGTGGCAAACATACATCCCGTAAAAGGTAAGTATGTATCTTCATTTTAACGATGACGTATGCAGCCCGTTGTGAATGTTTTATTTTATTATGGTATGAACAGGACGATGTTTATATTTATTACATATTATAGGTAGTAAGAGAACTGGTTACCCAGATTGTGGGAGATTCAGTGATGGTTTAGTAGAAGCTAGAAGCTATGATTCAATTCCAAAAAATAAATTCGATTTACAATATAAAGTGCATGTATTGATGCGATACAAATGTATGTAGGTATCTGTTTAGAGGTATCAAAGGGCTGCAATGCCTGTAATAAAACATGTTTATGTAGTACCTACCTAGTGTTATTATTAAATTTATGTATGTAGCTGTTCACGCGTCAAATACGAGACGTAAAGTTCCTTTGTAGTTTGTGCTTTACATATCTACTATTGAACTTATCACAGCTTACAAGTTAAGTATGTACTTATTTACTTACAAGCTATCAATAGGTATTTCACTTTTATACCCAGAAATCAATGGTGTACCTTTTATGTATTACATTATATAAAAGTGCACTGCATTCTCATAGACAAATACAATATTAAAGTATACCTAATCTAAGAAACAAAGTTTAAATATTTGTAAAAAATATCAAACTTAACAGCTTAATCCACGTCGTGTAATACTTCTAGCAGACTAATTACTTGCATTTAGCATGCAAATAGTTCTCTTCATTCCCATGAAAAATGTAGACATATCTCATCGCTGAACTGTAGATAACTATAGATTTTCTTATGCGTGAATTAAAAAAAAAATCTTACTTACAATACACTGTCAGGGTACTATCAATTACCAGTAGTAATATTTTATTACGGAATAGTGTTTATCTATTTAAAGTTTTCACAAGTTACAATAGCAAGACCAACATAACATTTTTAATTTTTATTACCGCCACTGACATAAACATAGTAAAATAATAAGGCATAATATTATGTACTTAAATGAACAAAATATTGCTAACATATGGTTATATTTTGTGTTACGAATGTTGTTGGTACGAATAATGAAAATATAGAAGTGTCTTGCTTAATTGTAACACTTGAAGTTGCAGTGAATGATTTTATACTTTTATATACTATTTGGCAAACACAAACGTCAACCAAAACCTGCAAAAGACAGTTGATGATACATTGCTCAAGATATAAAGGCTTGTAGATTTATTGTTTTGAAGACCAATTTCCTACATGGGTTGTTCAACCATTAGAAGTACCA
The DNA here is from genome assembly GCA_947579605.1 of Athripsodes cinereus. Classification (NCBI taxonomy): domain Eukaryota; kingdom Metazoa; phylum Arthropoda; class Insecta; order Trichoptera; family Leptoceridae; genus Athripsodes; species Athripsodes cinereus. Next base: position 9,569,188 of record OX388309.1, read on the forward strand.
AATAAGATAAAATATACCAGAAAGTAGATGTTGGAACAAGCTGCCTCTGTGTCTGCGAGAGGAGGTGAATGGAGAGAGTTTTAAAAGAGGGCTGAAGACACACCTTTTTGCTGGGAGGTTCGGGTGATGGATACGATATACGGCGCCCTTGAGGTCATGTTATGAGTAAACGGCGCTTTACAAATTGTCCATATATATATTACTTACCAAGGATAAGCTTGATAGTTGACAATGGGAAAAGCTGACCTGGCAGTCTGGTTCTCGAAAAAGAACATATCAAAATCAAAATTAATTCATTCATGCTTTTTGACATCAATGATTTCATTAATGAGCATGGAATATAATAAATTATTGTACAATGATGATGGTTTGTCTGTTTTCCTAACATCACAGGAGCTCCAAACATACAATGTAACAGGGCAATTTCTCGAATACTTGAACGTCATTAGGAGCAATGCAGTTTAAGTACTTGTATAACTTAAACTCATCTTAGTTAACCTTTCTCGTGCATATTTTTTTTAATGTTAGTTCAATTTTAACTTTTTAAACATATGTAACTCCAAATAACGCCTTTAATTAAAATTAGCACAAAATGAAGAAACATCTTGAAATCCTATTATATTATAGATGGTCATGAATTCGCTGATTAATTAACAAGCAGGGAATTTTCAATCAACATCAAAATATATTGATGTGTCAAAAAAGCTAAAGATGTATTTTAAGATTATTTTCATATAATCATTAAGCATATAACTTATTTTGGGAGGTTTTAAGATAAAAAGATTATATAATTCGGGAAAATTTAAGGAAAAATATCAATTGTAAGCAACCGATTTGGAAGTAAAAGATCAGTAGGTACACAGTAAAAGCTCGGAGCACAAAAGTTCTGTATTATTTTTGTTCCACACGGGTTAACTATAATTTTTCACAAACGCTTGTGAAAAGTGTTAGCAATCACAGACAGCGTGAGACGTTAAACTAAACCAAGCGCATCTTCCCTTTCCGTCTTTCAAATTGTTGCAGTTTGGTTAAATTGTTAGGTAGGTGCCTTACGCTTTGTAGAGAATAAGATGTGAACTTCAATAAGACTATAATACCTTTCTTATAATATAGATAGTGTTGGTATTCACCTATTTATATACGTAACAATATTGTAATAATAATCATCGGATTATGCTATTGGTGTACGTAATAATACTAAACACTCAAACGTTGCCGCTAAGATATTAATATAAACGATTTATTAAGTCATGGTTCAACTAACTCGTGTGTTTAATGACACCTTTGAATTTATTGCGCATTAAATGTTGTCCTTAGTGCAATTTCAAAAGGGCAATATTATTATCTATGTATGCAATATTGAAATAGATTTAAATATAGTCACAAAATATAACTGAGATTAAGACCATAATTTCCTATAATCAACTGAAGTGGTTTTTTTTAAATGATATCTCATAATAAACAAGGCATCGACGATTCATTGAAACCATAAATTTCATCACAATTCGCATCAATCTTTGATTTTGTCATATATCTATTTCTGTGTTTTTTCTTTCATTACTTTCATGGTGAAGCACCCGTAATCGATCAACTTATGCTGTAAATACGAGTACTTAAGTCAGGATAAAATTTGTATTTCTGTGTGATAAATAAAATCATGGATCGTTTGATGATGTTTCATAGATGTATATATTTTTTAAAAATAATAAAATTAATGTGTTACAGAACACTGTTTTACTTCCACTTCACTTTATTTAAATGTCAGAACGTTTTCGAACATTAACTGTTCATTATCGATGACAATGTAATTGTCATCGAAATTACATTGTCATCGATAATGAACAGTTAATGTTCGAAAACGTTCTGACATTTAAATAATGTGAAGTGGAAGTAAAACAGTGTTCTGTAATACATTAATTTTATTATTTTATAAAATGACGTTCCACAAAGTTTCTCTCGAAAATTTCGAAAATTTATTTATTTTTGTTGTTGTTTTATTGTAGGTATGTATTTTTTATTTTTATTGTAAGTCCAAGAGATTAATAAATATATGGGAGAAAACCAACGGAGAAAATTTAAGAGACAACTGCTCAGTTAGAAGATAGGAGTAACTAAAATCAGCATTAATAGCTGGACACGTAATTAAAGCTGAAACGAATACGAGTATATTACTCATTAGTTGCGATGATCAAAGGGTAACGGAAAGGATGTATCTATCTGAAAAAGGAGGTGTGATAAAACGCGGACGTCCGAGAACACGTGGCTTGATCACGTGGATCAAACTTTCAAGGACAGTTTCGTGTTGAGTTAGAAAAATTGGTGTGTGTGTGTGTGTGTATGAGAAATAGTATGAACGCGAACTCTTTGTCTATCCCAGTTAGGATACGGCGGGAGGGTATTATTATTATACGAGAATTTAATTATTTGATAACATATAGTATTCGAAAGTAAAAGGATTATTGCATGTCCTTAAGTAGGTATTTATTGTTTTGAACATTTATTAAGTTTTGTGTTTACTGAATAGATATTTCCTTTTGAAATTTGACCGGATACATTGAGTACTCGCTATTTTCAAATTAGATATAACAAAAGGTTTTAAGGTTACATACTTTAACAAACAAAATAACAGGCATATGATACTAATAGGTTATTACCCATTTCACTAAGGGTAGGTATTACACAAGGTATAATATAAATCAAACTACATTCATTATTACCAGTAATTTCCTTTCCATACAAGGCAAGGGTATAAAGAAGTAATCAAATTTATAAACAAATGTCAAATCTATTCGGGGATCTAAATTTTCGTTAAGGTTTTCATTTACACAATAATAATACGCAGAGCAAATAGGATTTTATTTATTGTCCCGTTATTCATAATTCAGATCATAATTTCCCGTTTTCGTTTCCACGTCCAGCGACAATCCCGTATAGAGTCCCGTATGTAGGAAATCCGTTGGAGTGAATTATTACCACACAGAGCTTTCAGAAAAGTGTTTTTCTTTCAGGATATCGCGTCACATTTTAGCATCACATCCAATGTTATGTTACACATGTTATTCGGGCAAACATTTTGATTTTATTTGCGAAATATTATTTATGTCTTCTTCTCTCTCTCTCCCCCCCCCCTTCCTTTACCTGATTCATACTTCTGCTGCTATTTCGGATTATTGACTTTATTATTCATACCGAGAGGTATTTGAATATTACTATCCGATGGAAATTGGAGTATAAATTATTATTTTGTAGTCATGAAATCGTGGATTAGTTCAAACAATCAAAATTTATAACAACAAGTATCTTAAAACGTTCCTATAAACATAGCAGCACGAAGCTTGTGAATATTACATATATTTAGTTAAATTAATATAATTTTGATCCGTTTTGATTCACGACTTTGTTTAACACATAATAATTTGAATTTGAATTAAAAATAGGTAATTAACTAACGTACTTTTACTAAATCAAATTTACTTATCCCGTGGAGCACCCGGTAAAGAATTGGTCTCCCACTCTTCTGCGTAAGTTTTCGAGTGCCCTGTAAGAGGCAGGTGTTCGAAAAAAATAAGACATTTTACATCTTAAATTCAGCGATGAGGTTTGCCACCCATCCTGAATGTCTTGATTTTATATTGGCACGAAGAGGACAGTTTGCATGTTTCTTACATGCAGCTGATCTGCTGGCTACCCCACTTGTGGAATATGCCGTGATGGTATAGTATAGTAGTATAGTAAAGTACTTTTACTAAAATAAGTTTGACCGAGTAAGCAACATATTGTTTCAAACATATCTACTCCAAAAATATTAATCGCTTTGGGTCATTTCAGTATCTGTCTATTATTTATATCTATATTTGAAGAGATTTGAAGAGATGATATTGAATTTCATCCTGTAAGCTTTGCTAGCTTCTTTATCATCGATAGAATTTCATATTATGAATATAAAAACAATAACAAGATTATATATTAGCCTTGTTGATGTCGTTAAATGTATCTTTACAGATCACATTTGGAAATTTACCTATATTTACAGGATAACCATTTGAATAAAATCATTCAAAATCAAATTCACAAAAATGTAATATGAGTATTTGAACGTCTCCAGCAAGTGTAGTATGAATTTATATGGACGTTTTATACAAATTCAGATCTTCTCTTTTTCAAACGATTATAGTAGAAAAACATTTCATAGGATCAACTGATTTCATTTTATTATGTATCGTTGTAATCGGTGGGAGTAGGGAATGTTTTCGATATGGTAAATAAAAACAAAAAGATATAATGTCCTGAAAATATTGTATCATATTATATCCCTTTTTATACCTATGTGAGTTTTGGTATTTAGCTATAAAAAGTAAGAATATTTCCCTCTTAATTTTCTTATCTCAAGTGAAACTCTTGTACGTTGGATAAATACTATTAATATTGCTTAGTTAAGATAATTTACCAAAACATACAAGGGGCAATAGGAAAACAAACGATCTAATATGGTAACTCGAGACAGCAGTTAGAAAATCTCGATCAAATCAGGACAGTCAATTAAGGAACGGTTACAAAAGCTAACGAGCGCAAATTAATGAGTATTTAAAATGATTCTAGGCGTAACATTGCTAAAGTATAAGAACCTAACAAAGAGAAGATTATCCGCTGATAGACATTTAGATGTTTTTTAAATAATGTGTTTCCATAAATTCGTTTATAATTTTTACTTTATTTTTCATATGATTGCATCACTCTGGAGTGAACGTATGAGAAGAAAATAATTTTACAGGATTAGGCTTTGAAAAAATTGTAAAAATAAAATAATTTATACATAAATAATTTATTACAGAGCCATTAACAAAACATAAAAATAAACCTTTGTTTCTATCACGGTTTAGAATAACAAAATCATAATAAAGTTTTATACTTTCCGTTATATAAACCGAAGACTTATTTATCCGGAAATTTGATTATTTAACGCTATAAAAAATTCAAATGGCCACACATTATGTACGAGTTATTTAAATAGGATCAGAGAGGGTATTTACGAGTACATTGCCTCTTTGTATTATTTTATATATGTTTATTATATTAAACAACATAACAATAAATATTATCATGAGTTTTCATTTTATAAAAATGAACATTTGTCACTCCACATCGTCCAGTTGATATTTGCAATTTATTTTGTGATCATTTTGGATGGGTTTCCACAAAAAATTCAGTCTAATAATATATATTTCTAGTATTTTAGGATTTTTTGCTTTTATATTTATGTTTTTGTATTGTTTTAAGTATTGTATTATCGTTGTTTTTAAATTTACTTTGACTTTTTTAGAGAATTTTAACTTTTACTTTTTTTTTCCTCAAGACTTAGACATTTCTGATAAGAGTGGAATCTTCGCTGGTCTACATGTTAAATGTATTAATTGTCAACATATTGTGTAACGACTGTTTGATTCTAAATATTGTAAAAATAAAAAAATAAAAAAAAAATATATAAAATTGGAAAAATATTGTAAATATCGCAACTAAACATTCTAATTATGGGTTAACCTAACCGCAATTTATTTATCCAAAGTAACTCTTTTATTGACATAGATAGAAACTCTATTACTTCTCATATTAAGCAGAATAGTTTATTATTTCTACAAAAATTCCCAGTCTTATGATATATAGAAAATTGGTAAAATATTATAAATATTGTAACTAAACATTCTATTTATGGGTTAACCTAACCACAATTTATTTATCCAAAGTAACTCTTTTATGGACATCGGTAGAAACTCTATTTCTCCTCATATTACGCAGAATAGATTTTTGAACATTATTTGAAACTATTGAATAATTAAAAATAAAAATGCGAAAGTTAAACTTGTGCAGAAATTTAACTTTGCATTTGAAATATTAGATTACATACAATTTAAGATATGTTTATACATTTAGAAGATAGAATATTTATTTGTTATGTGTAAAACATTGTAACTGTTAACGTCGCAAATCTTATTATTTATAAGTATAACTTGTATATTATATTATAGAGGATTTTATTTACAAAAAGTATACGGTATAGGCTTGTACTGACATTGTATTAATATTACTGCGTATACTTTGTAGAATATATTATCTATCAGGTATGTAGATAGATATACACCTACGCCATCTACTGCCACATGGTTAGGAAGAATTCATAAAAATTGCATAGAGAGTGCCTAATTTCCATATAGTTATTCTAAACGGTTATCTGTTTTGACTACAGAACCGTATATAAGACCAATTTAAATACAATTCAATCTATGGGGTCTGGCTAACTATGTTGACCTTGCCTTCTGTGTGGTTGGTCAGTTGCTGTGGAACAAAATTCCCTATGATTTGCGAACTCTGGAGAGTGTGGAGGTGTTCAAGGCGATGTAAAAAACCTTATTGTTCAGGAGGTGTTATGATTCTTGAATGGGCCCTTGCGGTGGTTTTTCCACAAAACGGCTCATCTTAAAAAAAGTTGTCTATATAGTTATTATTATAATTCTCCCTTTAAATATGTTGTGAAGTACCTATTATTAGAGTGTAAACCGATGGATAGTCTTCTGTGATTTATTAGTGAAAATATTCCAAGATTTGCTGGGATCAATACAACTTTTTGGTTAATGCTATTCCAGTTATTTTACTCCTCAGCTGCTTTCGAAAAAAGAATTGATTCGAAAATTATCAAAAGTTTGTGAAAGGTACAAGTTTAATCTAATTTAATACGTCATAGATAAAACGTCCAAAATCAAAATATTTTTTCTTTTACTGAAAATATTTTTATTGGTAAAAAAAAAACAGAAACAATACGGTCCTGGACTCACTGTTGCATTTTAATATTTTATTTACGTCGTTGGCTAAAAATTTATTCGAAATTTTTATATACAGTAAATCCTGAAGCGAAATAATCATATCATAAAAGTTACCTGGGTGTGATGGTACACTCAAACCTACGCATATAATTTTGTAAGTACCCATATAACACTAAAATTTCATACAATATTAAATTTAGGATCGCAGGAATTTTGTAGATTGGACTAACACACATTTCAATAAATAGAGAAGTAATTTATTGAGCAGATTGAAGTTTGAGTAGGTATTGCCCAAAGTATAAACTCGTTTATTTGAAGATTTAGTTATTAAAAATTTGTAAATGTAGTTTGTATCACTTGCTCAAAAGTTTTAATTAGAATGTATCTTTTATTTATTTTTTATCATTCAATCACAGTTTTATACCATATTCTTTGCTTAATATTCCAACTATGTATTTTAGATAAATTGAGCAGAGCTTAATTTGAGCTATAAATTTATAAACCAAGAAGGCAATAAATATTTTTTTTGAATTTTTATTTTTCAAATGCAAAAGTATCTACTATTTTCTAAAACTATTACTACTTAGTACTTACTATACGATCACGGTAAATCCCACAAGTGGCGTAGCCAGCAGACTAACTGTATGTAATAAATATGCAAACTATCCTCTCCGTGCCAACAAAAAATTAAGACATCCAGGATGGCTGGCAAACCTCGTCTCTGAATTCTGGATGTAAAATGTATTTATTCTTTCAAATACCTGCCTTCTACAGGACACTCAAAACTTACAGAAAATATTTTTTTTCTGAGTACTTCCTAAAACTAACAACAACAAAAACAAAGGAAATGGTGAGAAATGAGTTATATTGTACTGCTTGTTACCTCAGTACCTACCCACTTGCTTTACATAAAATAAAATCATTATATTAATTACCCAATACAATATACAGGTAAAGTACTTACCCATACGTGGGTCGTATACTTTCTTTATGGTGTTATTTTAATTTTTATTAAATATATGAAATTAATTGACCATTAAGTTTGAAATTAAACTTCTTTTTTTACAAAATCTTCTGATTGTTGATATAGATAAGAAGATTTATAACTTAATGTAGGTATTTGCCTATTTGAAATTATATAAAATAACAGTACCTATGTAGGTACGCCTGCCACAACATAATGCCCTCCGTATTATACGTTAAGTCCCAGGAATACAAATGAGTTTCTTTTTTTTTGAAAATTTTAGAGTTTTCTGAAGAAGGGAAGTAGACATTACTATATCATCAGGTATAAGACCTTCTAATACCTATCTATTAATTTATTTATTTTATTCTTCTTGCACATCATCATTCATATAACAAATTAAATAAAGCAATATACACAAGAAAAAATGTGATGATGTGCAGTGGTGAGATTATCACTATATGTTGATTTCTTCCATCTAACCACGATCTATACATAAAGATTATTATTATTATCTCATATCTCATTTATTTAACAAAACAATATTAGATTCTACCTTTTTAACACAATATAAGATTAACGATAAAATTTAAATATAACATTAAATAACAAAAACCATAAACTATTAAAATAAATTTATATTCAAAATGTAGAACCCCAACATTATTCGAGTTGATTCTTCCATGATGTTCTATGAAATAGTACAATCATGGGAGATCACTTACAGAGCTACAGGGACAAAACCTTCTTACTATCCTGGTGGACGATAGAAGTACGGCCTTCTGCATGCTGTATTTGAGCCTGTCATCTACTCCCAGTTTTCTGAGATTGCTTGACAGACTCTTAGGTATTAAACCATTCACAGACAACACTATAGGCACGATGATTGTGGTAGGTGTTCTCCACATATCTTTGATTTCGTGAGCAAGATCAAGATATTTTATTATCTTATCTTGCTCAGCTTTATTTAAATTTTCATCGTGCGGTATAGTGATGTCTATGATGTATGTTTTACGGCATCTGCGATCAACCAACACAATATCTGGTCGATTAGCTAGAATAGTTCGATCAATAGAGTATGAATAAATAAGCATCATTGTAGAGTTATTTAATAATTTGAATTATGTTTTATATTATTAAGACATACCTATTAATTTAGCGTAGAAATAGTTCTCATGATATCATTTAATTGTATAGAATAGATATAGAGTATGTATAAGAATGTATAATTAAGTACTATTGTAAACTAATTTAATAATTATGTTTTGTATTAGAACCTGTTGACAAGTCAACTTATATGACTTAACAGGACCATGTATTTTATGCCTATAATTGATACTAATAAATAAAAAAAAATAAAAAAGTTTGAATTGGTCGATCCCCGTAGAGTTTAGTGTCATTGTTTTCAAGTACCGATATTGGACAATAATTATTATTATTATTATTATCTACACCATCACGGCACTCCTCACAAATGGGTTAAAAAGCGAATTGATTTCTTTGTGTCATAAAAATATAAGACATTCAGAATGGATGGTTTACTCATCGCTGAATTGAAGATGTTAAATTTCTTATCCGTGATATTTTACGAAAACCTGCCATTTACAGGACACTCGAAAATAACATACAAGAGCGGGAGACCTATTCTTTGCTGGGAATACCACAATATATATATATATATTTTCATTTTCATTTTTCCATAATTTTCTTTCACTTTTTCATCATCATCATTCATCAAGCATCATCATCATCAACACAACATCATCATCATCATCACACCATCAACATCAAAAAAAATTTTTCAAAAAAAATAAAACTTTATAGCACAGAAAGTAGGTATGACTTCAATTCAATATATTACCTATGTAGTAAGTTTATTGTCTACCCCATTTGCAGAAGACACCGTGCTGGACAAAATCAAAGTTTGGATAAATATAATACTCAAGCCTCATAAGAGACAAATCAATAATACAATATTATGTTGTATGTACAGAACAGATTTTAATCTAGTGGGGCAATATATTCCATTATATTGTTTTTATGTTAATTTTGTATGCTCTATTGGAATAATAAATAAATAAAAAAAAAAAAAAAAAATGTATTCAAGTAGATAAAAGAGATAGTTCAAATATACAATCTAAAGATAAACTAGCTCTATGTACGTAGTATTGAATGTATAAATATAACTGATAATTTTATGATAGATGTATTGTATTGTATTGAATAATAAAATAAATACTTAAATAAAATATTGGTATTATATAACTCAAAAAAACTTTTTTTTTCAATTTACGGTTGGAGTCCTTTATATAATGTGTATAATAATCTTTCTTCATCGTCGATTAATTTCCTGCACCAATCTATTATCTATCCTCTAACAAGTTTTTATTTCTCTCTATTATATTGCTACTGACCTATACACAAATATTTTTCTGATCTCTATAGTCTATTGGTGTGTTTTATCTAATCTGTTTATGATGATGTCTAAATTTGTTTTCTGCACATAATTATGTTAATGATTGTACTGTCAGCCTCGACACAGGCCTAGTGAGATTGCGAAGTGGAATTAGTTGTATTGGCATATGGATATTTGAACTGTATTTAATTGTATTTGCTTATTTGAGGAAAAAAACGAATTTAAATTTAAATCATGTAAATAAATTTTTATTTCGAATTCTGATAGTTAAAAGATAAATATGTTCACCACTCGTTGAAGATCAATTATTAATTATTACACAATTCCTATATATAAACATAATCTGAGAAACCTGAAATTTACCTATCTTATGCAAATCAATTTATGAATAATCAGTAGGTAATCGAACTTAATAGTAATTCATAAATGCAAAACAAGTTTAAAGGCCTTTGTATCGCTAATAGTACTGAAACAAGTTATATTCTTTAGCATTATTAACAAAACGGTTTCTTTCATCAAAGCATCTACAAGAGTAGTGCAGTTATCATTTTATGTTATAAATTCAATTATTCATTAATGCATCCTTCAAAAATCCCTCCGGGAGCACAGGGCAGAACGTGCTAATTGTATCACCTCTTTCCACTACATTCCCGATTTCGTTGTCATAGGAACGGTCTATTGTGTAAGAGGGTCGTTTAGGATGTCGGAAATCTTATGGAAGAAAGTGTATATTATGGATAACTATCATTGATCGTTCTCTTGACCCAGCCAGCAGGGCTACTCTTGACACAATCTAAATATCGATCTTAATCTACTCTTGATACGACGCACGAAGGGACTATGGTCAAAAATACCGTGCTACCGTTTCCGCGAGGTTGGTATGCACTTATTTTTCACTAATGGTTACTTCGCGCGTCGTATGATTTAGATTCAAATCGTATTTAGATTTTGTCAAGAGTAGCCCTACAGAGAACTATTGTCTTTCTTGTATTACAGATACTAAAAATCTTTTGTCGAGTGCCTTGTTGACGCTCAGTATCATTTATAAATTGCTTAGATTTTATCTAACCATTTCCGCATTGTTCGAATAATGGGATTGATTGCTAGAGAGTTAAGAGTACAATAAGTGACTTATATGTATTTTAATAATAATATGTAACTTGTTTAATAATAATAATATGAAGACATTAAAGTTTCAGATAAAAATTAACTGCACAACACTCCGTTATCAACACGCTCATTTAGTATAATCAAATTACCGTTGTATGTGAAATCGTCAAAAAGCTATTAAAGTAAACCATTACAAGGAGTTAATCGCCAAAAGTGGCAAATTTATTATAACCATTACGGCAACAACTAACTAAAATCTTGTAAATATTAAGCCATTTAATGCATTTCAACACATTAACTACCAGATTTATAACTATATTTAATTTTAGTAATTCTTATAAGTGCAGTCGGTGCATATTACATACGTGTTAGCTATAAAGGATATAAATTACGGTTAAATACCTAGTTGTTATTCAAATAGCCATTGAGAATTTACACGAATGATTTTTTTCGACTTCACCTGTCTTGTAATTAAAAAAATTATAAAAATCTCACTTAAGGGTGATGTCGGAATGGTAGGAAGGTATAGATAGGTTTAAGATATTGTTGGATGAAAGAATATACTGCTTAACGCGTTTTTTTTCAATAATTATAAAAAAATTATGGACTGGTTTGCAGTAGAGTCTATGTATGGCACCACCATATTTTATGTCTTAGCTTTATTGACAACGGGAGGAAGCTTGCATATTTATTTCATGCAGTTGGTCCGCTGGTCACTCTACTTCTGGGAAATGCTGGGAATAAATTACTACTACTACTACTACTATACCATCACGGCATATCCCACAAGTGGGGTAGCCAGCAGACCAGCTGCATATAAAACATGCAAGCTGTCTTCTCCGTGCCAATATAATGCCAACCTCCGTGCCAACCTCCGTGAATAAATTAAAAGACGAAAAATATTTATCGCTCTTCTATAAGGCACATTTTACTGTTGAACTTTATCCATCAGAATTTATTAGAACTTTTTTTTATTTATTTTATCATCTTTTAAATAAACAGGCAAAAAACATTAGTCTAAAATCCTTCGTAAGCATAGATAGGTGATAATATTATTTAAGGTAATATAAAATATAATTTAATTGCAAAGGGGAGAGATGGGTAAGAGTAATAATAATAAATCGATATAAATGTGGTGCTTAAGATGTTAATAATAATAATAGTCTGGCAATTTTTACACGTCAACTATTCTTAAACGATCCTCCTACAGCATCCCTCTCGATCCATTGGCAGCCAAGCCACCCCAGCAATATATATCGCGAGAATGTACTTATGTAAGTATTAGAGGAGCAGAAGAATGAAGGAGGTGTTATTTGGTGTTTGGTTGGTCGTGTTTGTATGCAGCATGCACGACATATTCAACCCCTAACATAAAGCCATTATACACCGGTTTCTAATCTTGCTTCACGCTCGGTTGCTTACCCCTCCAGGGCTAAACTGCATTTATTATTAGGTTACATGGTACTGTATTCATACCTATTAGGGGGGCATAAACTGTTAGGAGGTGTTTGTCATTCTTTACTCACAGTGTTATGTTATGTGATGACAAGAATACAGTAGCCTTTCAATATTGCGAAACTAACGAACCGTAATTGAAATACAATACGTAGCTACCTATATTTTGTACTTGCACATTATTTGTAAATAGTTATATGTACCATTATCGTTATCGTACATTTCCTAACCAAATGTTAAATTTCAGATAGAGATTTATCGAGCAAGAAGAACAATTTGAATGTACGAATGTATTTGAAGTGTACTTGCAATAAAAGTGAAAAGATTTTTTTGGACGCCATCATCTCCCTTTTCATTCTTTTTGCAAACTTATTCAAAGGCAAAACAGATAGTTGCAATATAAGTACAAAATAATTAATACATATAAGTACACTACTCAGTATTTGGACATGATATGAATGTGTGGTTAAAACTGTAGAGTACCTAAATATCTTAGTTTCCATTTCAATAATTCTACTCCATCTGCAATATTTTCGAAGAAACACTTGTCGATAAAATTGTTTAATACACAATCGGGAAATAAATCATGCTCAATAATATCAAATGCTAAACACAATTTATAATAAGTTCATTAACTTGAAATAAAACATACAATTTTGTAGACAGCTTTAGAGAGACACTCAGAATAAAAAAAAGAGATGAATGTGTCGATGTGAGAATTAAAGTGCAGGAATAAAAAAGTGTTAGAAAATAAGTCAAACGTATAGACTGAAGTATACGAATGGTTCTGTAATGTTATTGTATGCAAAATATAATAATTCATTCTTTAATAGTATTATTATACTTTGACTCTTTGTTATCGAAAAGCACAACACTCCCGCCTCCCTTGTTTCACCCCTATCCAATATAAGAAGAGTATAGAGCCTCTCAAGTGCTAAATAGGAAGTATATACCCACTACAACCTTCTTACATTTACATTTCCTAGCAAAGAATTGGTAATTTCCTATTTCTGCATACGAACTCATTGGGGAAAATGTCGACAGAGAATTGAACAACAACATTCTGAATTCTTTCTTTTACACTCAAATAACATGTAGGGGTATGAATATACTATATATACAGATGAGTACGAGTATGTAGTGTTTTATTCAAAATGATATAAAAAACGAATCCTGTACTTGAGAAAATGCTTGCTGTGTTCTCAGACTTATATTGCATTATTTATTTCAATTTAAATTTAATAATAATTAACAAATCCGTACATTTTTAAAAATGATAGAGACTTTTGTGTCCACAAAGAAGTTTACAAGACATACATCACAGCGCTAGAAATAAGGTTAGAATAGATTTTAATTAATACAAAATTGATATTTTTAGAGATTTTTTTGTAATGAGATACATTTCATTAAAATATACAATAAAAATAGTATAATAGATAAATACATCCCAGACACCCTCTCAATAAGCAATATGCTTATGTTGTGAAGGTGGAGTAATTTGGCAGCAGGTGGAATTGAACCCGAGTCTTTAGATTAAATTTCCAAGACTACCGACCACCTCGAAAATTACGACCATATGAAAAGAAGTTTTCGATAAAATATTGCTGTGGCCATCTAAAATATAACATTACAAATACCATTATGAAATATTGTATAACAGACTCATTACAATAACATTTAAGTAATTTACAAAAAAAAACAATCAGATAAAAATTTAATCGCATGATGTGAGAAAAGCGTCGCTTATGAATTGGTTTTGGGCTGGCTCAAAAAAAATTAATTATTCATTACTCAAAAAATAAATAAAAATATTTACTCAATATACATTTTCAAATAATTAAGATAATTATATAACTCGATATAATGTTTAAAGTTTGAAAACCACAGGGACACTTATTTCTTTAAATTTGCCTATCTCAGTCGCTTGATCTCTATTGAGTCCTGAAACGCGACTGCGAAAAATAAATAGGCAATCACATCACCATTCTTATCTCAGATCTAGAGGAATATTTAAAAGAGAGCAAATTTTCAAATCAGAGGAGGAATATGCCAATTGGATTTTTCCTTTAATTTAGTAGATACCTACCTACTCCTACATCTAAAGGTACACTATAGTTGTATATATAATACACACATACACAAACCGTTTATCCAGTCCGGCGTATAAATGTAACGTTATGGGTTATCAAATTTATTCAACTTGAGGAAATTATAATGAAAAAGAGAAAATTTGAATCAGATTATCTAAGAATATGAGAATATACTTTACCCACTGCAATTAATTGTTATGTGTTATTATCATCATCTTAAAAATGTGACCCATTACTGAGACCCTAACAGTTAAAGGTCAAGGTGATCTCAGCAGGAAAAAAAACAAGATAGAAAAAAGAAGAAAACTATAATAGAGATATTATCAGAAAAGAACAGCACAATCAAAAGACAGTCTATCCTGGCGATACAGTTATTGCATTTTTTGTTGAAAATATCAACATGAACATTCAAATCATTACATAATTTTATAGCCTTGCCAACATGAGAATATGGTATAATTTTTATTATAGGTATTATCCGGTGGGTAAAAAAAACATAATTTTGCTATTTGTATGTTTTATACATGCAGTTAGTCCGCTGGTTACCTCATTTGTGGAATATGCCGTATTGGTGTAGTACTTGTATTAATAGGTTTCATGCGCATCCGTTTTCAATTCCTCAAATGAGGCATTCCTGTATATACCTGGTTTTAGAAAACCCAATAACTCTTAGAAATATACTTGCACTGGCAATCACATTTGCCTATTCTTATATACAACTGAAATTACATAGAAGAAAGTAGGTACCTACATATCTACAAGGGTTTTACGTACATGCCTTTAAGGTAATAGTTGTGTATGGAGGGGTGACCTCTTAAAGTTGGCACACTAAAACTTTTTATATGCAAATCACACAAGTCGGTTACAGATGCCGAATCTAGAAGAGAAATCTTTATAAAGTGAAGGCGAAATCACACGATGAAATATTAAAGATTCAAAAGTATAAAAATATAACATAAAATTATTTAATTGCGAGGGATGGAAGATGCTTGGTAAAACGTTTCGTGATAGAGTGAGGAATGGGGATATTATTAGACGAATGAGCGGATGCAAGAGGAGTGTTGTGGATAGTATGCGTGTAAATAAGTTACGATGGTTTGGACACGTTTAATGAATGGATGAAACAAAGGATATACTTATATGAAAGAGAGGGTAGATCAAATTCTTAAAGACAGCTGTGTGTTGACTAAGAGAAATCAACGTGCATGCTTGATAAATTGCACGAATGTAGAAGAAGTATGTAAGGATTGATCTATATGGTGTTCCGTTCTCTCTGGCTACCCCACTTGGGATGCGGCGTGAGGATATAGTATAGCATAGTATAACCAGTTTCAGAAGCAAATTAAAAACTGAACTCTTCACTGGCGCCCTTTGAGACGGTCTAGGGACTGTTAAACGGCGTCAAGATAAAATCATCATCATAGTAACTTATTTATAGTTTTAATCTGTAAGTTCATTTTGAAAAAAAAAAACACTTTCCAATTTACACTTTTCTATTAACATAATTATCACCAATATCACTAAGTTTAGGTATTTTGTGCAAAATTTAGTAAAAATAAATTCAAATAAAAGTGTTATGAAAAAATATAGACAAAGCACTTACAGATTACAATAGTAGGTAATCAAAAGTTTTTGGAAATATGTATAATCGAAGATCATAATAGGCCAAGAAAACTTTCAACATGTGGTAACGCCTTTATGTATCCATTTTTTTTTCTCCAACGAGATAATCTTCAGTATGTAAATATATAGCGAGTTGTAAAATGAACAGGCGGATACTGGGTACTAGGTGTTACTGTAGTAGGTATATGTATTCTAGGAGAAGTACTTAGAGTGTATGTGTATGCATAATATATTGAAGACGTGTGCGAAGAATAAACCAATAAAAAGCTTCGAAATTTAATACCGTCTCAACCCCACTCGATTTCCAATTCTCGCCCTCGGGGTAATTTGAATATAGATTGCATTCATTCCACTTTAACCACTCAATACAAGGATGAAAAGTTTTGCGCTGAAAAACTCAATCACATTAAGTTACTTACTTAAGATATCTATATATCTACGTATTATTCTCTCAATGTGCATGGAAATAGTTTAGGCTCTATCAATACTCATGCAATATCAGACTTTAAACACGATTTCATTTAAAGTTTTCTATTGGAAAATGTATGAACAACAAAGGCAACTGTTAGAATAGTAACATGTATAGAGAAATGATTATAAATCAAAATTGCAATTATTTTGTACGTTTTTTTAAGTATTGTATATACAAGAGTAAATTACATATCTACAAATTTATACTTAATATTTATGCTATACTTACTTATCAAACTTACAAGAGGAGTGATTTTGTGCTAAGGAAATGCAAATTTCTATAAACATTTACGGCTATTGCCTTCAATTGCATAAATATACATATATGTACACATTAAATAAATATCTTTATTATGGATATATTAAAAAATATTAAGGATTAAAAACTGATTAAATCCCGTGGAGCACCCGGTAAAGAATTGGTCTCCCACTCTCCTGCGTAAGTTTTCGAGTGTCCTGTAAAAGGCAGGTGTTCGAAAAAAATAAGACATTTTACATCTTAAATTCAGCGATGAGGCTTGCCACCCATCCTGAATGTCTTGATTTTATATTGGCACGAAGGGGACAGTTTGCATGTTTTTTACATGCAGCTGATCTGCTGGCTACCCCACTGTGGGATATGCCGTGATGGTATAGTAGTAGTAGTAGATTAAAAACTGAACATTACAATATTAAAAACAATTATTAACTATTCACGATACATTCTTCCTATGACAACGATATTAAAACTAGGAATCACATGAGGAAAATCAGTCGTTCTAAATGCAAGAAACTTAATTAGCAAAGAAATACTTGTTAGCTGGTTACATAGCTCAGTAATACAATAAGTTGCTATTAAGATTGTTGCTAAATAAATAATACTTTTTTCAAATATATTGTAAACACGATTTATAATCTTATATCAACATCAACACAATGAAATTTACAAATGTATCATTCATTCATTGTCGACTCAAATACCTGTATGAGATCCATACAAATGTTGACTTTTACTTTATAATCTTTTCAATACACCACTTGTCAGTGTGTTTAAATGATATTTAATATTTTAAGTCTATAGAAAGTTAATATACGCTATGTATTTCTGCTTAAGCTGTATCCGGTCTAGTACTTGAAATGGGATATGGAATTTTGGCGCAGAGGGCGCTAAAGTATTTACAAATACTCTTAGCTCAGACAGATATTATGATAAAAACCTTTAATGTAACGCGTGACACCTGCGTTTTAAATTGTCACTTAAACAGAATTAAGATAAAGTATAAATATGTACATGTTTAACACGGTGCTTATGACGTATTTATTTATTGAAACCTGTCTATGATAAGCTAAAATGTCAGATGTAAAGGATATTTGATATCATTTTCTTTAGGTAACTTAAAACACCTTTGAATTTGAAAGAAAAAATAAAGCGATGTATGTACCTACAGTCACTCTCTCTTTAGTTCCTGTATATATATAATGAGTTACAATCCATTGGATTGGTCTGCAACGAGTTTGGTTTTTCTTCTCCATTCGTCCCTATTCTCCGCCAGTCTTTTCAGCTCTACGTATGAGCCACAGTTCATATCACTCTTCAGTTGGTCCATATATACGTCTCTTGGTCGGCCTCTGCCATTTGTCCCCTCGGTCTTACCCTCCGCGATGGCTATGAGTAGTCCTGGGTGCCTGATGTTGTGGCCAATCCAGTTAGCTCGTTGTTGGCTGATTCTCTTAAGGAGTTGCCTTTTTTCGCCTACCCTGGTTAGTACTTCTTCGTTTTCGACGTGCTCCGACCAATGGATCTTAAGCATGCGTCTGTAGCACCACATTTCAAAGGCCGCCAACCGTCCGCTTTCACTCTTGCTGATGGTCCATGTCTCACAACCATAAAGCAGAATGCTCCATACAAAGGCTTTAGTAAGGTTCTTCCTTACGCTTAAGTCAATATTTGGGGATTCCAATATCTTCGACTTTTTGTTAAAGGCAATCCTTGCCTGGTTTATTCTGCTTACGATTTCTGCTTTGGAGCGTCCATCCTGGTTTATTCTACTGCCCAGGTACACGAATTCACTTACTTGTTTGATGCTCACTCCATTTATGGCAATGTTCGCAGTTCCTGTAATTAATTTTAAATACGCACAATGCACATAGATTTCACAAAAGGATAAGTTTTATCGAAATCTATATGCATATATCTTTATAGATAACACAATTTCTAGGCATCATTTTTCATTTGCCTTGCATGCATGCTATAATGATTTCGTAAATATTTGGTTCACATTATCTTTCAGTAGAGTGAAGAAGAACTAGATTGTCTGGAAGAAATCGCTTTGCACTATGAAGCCGTCGTTTTGTTGAACACAGAAATTATGTGTATAAGTATTATATATTGTTGTTACAAACTTATACATATTAACAAATAGCAATATGCAGATAAGAATGAGTTTTTTCTTATTTATTATAGATCACCGAGGTGGCATTATTTCTTTTGACTTAACCCGCGTTAGTAATCATTGATGAATCAGTAACTACACATTGCAATTAGTAAAATGTGAAGTGTTACATAACAAAACATATTTGTATGTATTTTGCTGAACAACATCAAAGATTCCGTGTGCGGTATTTTATCATTTTTGTTAAGAGGAGTCTAAGGGTTAAGTGCTTCATTGCGGCAGTAATGTTTTGTGAAAAAGTCGATCCCTTTTTTAACCTTTTAAGGACTTGGGTAAAATTGGTAGGTACTCACTATTATGTTCGAGTATGTAAACAAATTCATTGAACCAGGAGGTACCGGGTAAAAAATGCTTGACTATACTTAAGTAATAATTGCATTAAAAACCCTTGACAACAAATAAGTTTATCTCCTCTTTCTACAAATTTTTAAATATCATGTAAAAGTTATGTACTCGTAAAATATAAGGAACATTTGCCCTTTGCAATTCAGGAATTAGTTATGCCATCAATCCTGAGCGTCTTTTAAGACGGAGACAACTTGTAAGATGGTAAAGATATGAAAAAATATTTAAGAATAAACATACCTTGGAGAGGATAAACTTGTCTAAAAGAAAGGGTGTGAGGAAGCGCGGACGTCCGAGAACCACGTGACTTGATCACGTGGATCAAATTCTCAAGGACGGCCGCGTGTTGAGTAAGAGACTCTGCCTACCCCACTTGGGATACGGTGTGAGGGTATAGTATAGTATAGTATACCTTGATTTTAGCGTTAGGAAGCACTTTACTAAAGCCTTTGTATGGAGCATTTTTCTTATGGTTGCGAGACGTGGACCATCAGCAAGAATGAAAGCGAACGGTTAGCAGCCTTTGAGATGTGGTGCTACAGACGAATGATGAAAATTCATTGGTCGGAAGAGGTGTTAATCAGGGTAGGCGAAAGAAGGCTAGTTCTTAAAACGATCATCCAACAACGAGCTAACTGGATTGGCCACAACATCAGGCACCTAGGCCTGCTCATCACGATCGCGGAGGGCAAGATCGAAGGCAGAAATGATAGAGACCGACCTATATGGTACAAGTGAAGAAGGATATGAAATGTGCCACATACCTATGTAGAATTAAAGAGACTAGCAGAAAATAGGGATAAATGGAGAAAAAATTCAAACTCGTGGCAGACCAATCCAACGGATTGTAACTCACTATATAATATGCTTTTAATTAACCATTATTTTTCTATTTTTTATTACTCCAGTAAACACCCTTATAATAAATTTCAAAGTATACACCACTGCTGTCTATAGATACATAACAAAATGTATCAAACCAAAATCGGAAGTAATAAGTAAGTACGTATCGGTTTTTTTTTTATACACCACTCAATAGGATTGGTTGCCGTTGTTTTTGTTACACTTTTTTGTGGGACTGCGGTGTTTTATGTAAGAGTAATGTAAGCAAGGCTAGGGCTCGGGAGTGGAGACGTAAATAATATTATGTTCACATTATTAGGGTTGTTTGGGAATAAGGCTGTCTGTGGGTGTAACTCTATCCTAGCTGTAATGATTGTTGATACAACCCCCACAAAGCTTTTAATATCCAATAAACAAATATCAAATGTACACTTACCAAGTTATAAAGGAGAGGAGTGGATTAGAAATAGACACAGTTGAAATTAAATTAAATGAAATTCTAGTTCACTATCTAAGGTTTTTTTATGGGCTTATGTAGTTTGTATTGCTGATCCTGATATGCAATTTTATATTTAATACAAGTTTAATAATCAAGTCTATCCGATTTAAGAAACATTATATACTATGTAATTCAATTCGAAATGAATTTATGTAATTGCACATAAAAAGAGAACTAAGAGATAAGAATTGCGTAATATTTGAGAATTTATTTAATGATTTAAATATGTATGTATTTATAGACAGCTCGCACAACCTCAACTTACATCTTAAATTCAGCGATGAGGTTTGCCACCCATTCTGAATGTCATACTTTTTTTTGTTGGCACGGAGAAGACAACTTGCATTACTTGCAGCAGAAGCCTGAGTCAATAACACATTTTCACGTTACGTTTTCGTTCCGTTAGCGTTCAAATGCAGACGACGCTGCGCGAAAGTGTTAATTTTCGTAACTATTGTGTATCTTAGCAACAAAATTGACACTTGCATGCAACTTCGTCTATACTCGAACGTTAACGGAGCGGGAACGTGACATGAAAGTGTGTTATTGACTCAGGCCTCTGAGGTTAACGTTCGTTAACCTCAGAGGTTAACGTTCGTTCGTTAACGTTCGAGTATAGACGAAGTTGCAAGCAAGTGTCAATTTCGTTGCTAAGATACACAATAGTTACGAAAATTAACACTTTGGCGCAACATCGTCTGCACCCGAACGCTAACGGAGCGGGAACGTGACGCGAAAGTGTGTTATTGACTCAGGCCTCTGGTCTGCTGAATATGTCGTGATGGTATAGTTGTAGTTCGTTAACTACCCCACATGTGGGACATGCCGTGATGGTATTATAATATACCTAAGTAGGTACATATACTCGTATTTGACGGCCAAAAGATATTTTACACTAATGCCTATTTACGTTTTTGACGAATTTACGAACATGGTCGTGATCAAATTATTAAACAATTTTAATAATTAAAAGAATATTCCCAATACACACCTACACGTTTGAATCCAATCTAAATAATACCTATTTAGCAAATAATTCATAATATCAAAACACAATATGGGAATTCGTAACCAAATTATACATAATATTATGTATACATACATTGAAAGGTGTAGGTACAATATTAATACTTATTAAGAATTATTTTCTCAGCCAAAATAAATAATATATTCAAGTAAATATAATATTAATTTCTATCTACCTATAATTAAATTAGGTGTCGTAGGAACATTGACAATTGAGACATTTTCTAAGAAAATTATGAATAAAGTTTTCTCACATTTCCTAGTCTTTTTCTTCTTCTTTTTCGTGTTCTAAATAATCGATATGTTCGGAAGTTGTTGATTCTTGTGATGCTGAAGACCAGCTGTCTTCTTTGAAAAAAGAAAGTATTCTCCGTTCAAAAGATGCACTATTATATATCATTTTATAACCCCACTAATCTGTTAATTATATTCTTTTTAACAATATTCGAATATGCATCAATTTCATTATATTCTATATTTAAAATCGAAACTCCAAAAAACATCCTCAATACATACATATAAGTTTAAAAAATAAGTTATTTAGCAATAAAAGAGTCCAAATGCAACATTGTTTTTGATAAGTTTTGTGCGAAACTTCGAGGATTTTTGACTAAGACACTGATTTCTTTAACTATCCTACGACATTTGAATATAGTATTATTATGTTTAGAGATCCCCTATTGTTTGTGTGGAAATTGTCTTTGTTTAACACACAATATTATTATTCTAATATGAAATCTGATATTAATAATACATTATACAGATTATACATGTTATTACTAAACATACATATAGGTATGTTAAATGTTATTATCCTTCACTTTGACAGCCAGCAAAATGTTGTTATTGTATTATTAGAAAAGTTGCATAGAATGTTATTTAATGCTGTCACTGTTATTATTTTTAAATACCATTAGTTAAAGTTGTCCCATCGTGTCAGAAAAATATACTTTGATATGTTACTTTATCCTGGATTTAATCGTAATTTAAATTTCAATATTTCATAGCATTAGTTCAATAGGTGTATGGTTAAGTATTTTTTCTGGGACAGTAAAGATATTTTTTTATAGTTTTCTGTAACAAACTATGTAATTATATATTTTAGGTTTAATGTCTTTATCACTTTCAAAAGTGATTTGAAATTCATTAAAAACTATATCTTGTATTTAACTCAGAGGCCTTTTGGGTAGACACCCATCAAAATATGATATTATTATTATTAAAAGTGAGTTTTTATTAGAAACAAATGAGTTTCTAATAAAAACTCACTAATGATGGGTGTCTACTCGACAAGGCCTCTGAGTCAAATATTATTCATAGTAAAAGTAACACAATGTTTTATTTTAAATCTTTTTTAATTCTTTTATAATGAACTTTCACAAGTTATTCCAAATACTATACAATCATTATATTATCTTTTATGTCATATCTGCTATTTTTCACGGATGCTATGCTTTTTGAAAGCACAGTTATAAAATAGTTCTGGATATCTTCAACCCATAACATCTCTAATATGAATTGGATTAGATACCTACCTATATAATGTTTCATTTCAACATTTCGTACCTATGTATAATTTTAGATTGTTATTATTTCCCAAAGCAAAGTAAATATTATCACAGCGATTAGGCTATTATATTTTCAATCACCGACAACACCCGGCTTTTTGTTTAATTTTCAGATAAGTTATAGTTTAATTTTGTAAAATAACATTGTACTATTGTTTAAACAGGAGAATTTATTTATAAACAATACATTTATATATATTTTATTATACTATATTTAATACAGGTGTAAGACAATTTTCAAATCTATATATTTAGGTGGCTATCTATACCATTACTTTATTATTTCCCGCGGAGATCGCCTTGGCCAAAAGCTGTTGTGGTTTCAGTACAGGGTGACTTTTAAAGATAATAATAATAATAATAAGCGGGGGCTACCAACACACTCACATCATAATAATGTTGAACGTACGCTTAAATCTTCGACGAAGACCGATATGGCGCAGATGTAACGCTCTTAAGAGCCTTTGAGTCACGAGGTCCCGGGTTCAATTTCCGGCCAGGTGAAAATGAGAAATGGCTTTTTTTAAATTGTCCTGGATCTAGGTGCTACATGTGTATATTTTATATGTATCTATTTGTATCGTCACGTTAACATTCATAATACAAGATTCATATCTGAGTTTGGGACTATCTCAATCTGTGTGAATTGTCCATACATATGTTATGTTTCTCCATACCATAAAGACTTTTACGATAGCGGCATACCTCATCGCTGAATTGAAGACGTTGAAGTCGTTTATGTTTAGACGAAAAAAAAATATTAAATATTTGTTTTTTTTTTGTGGGGTTTTCAAATCAATAAAATTCATTATCCTACGACATTTGGATTTATTATTTTCAATAAAATTATCTTACAGAGACCACGTAACAAATTATCGAAGATTTTTTTTTTTTTTTTTTCTAATCTAACATTTTTTTAATTAAGATGGTTTAACACCGCGGATTTCCTGGCAAGGGAAATAGGTTTCTCACAATATTTTTGTAAATTATCGAGTGTCTAGTAAACGGTAGGTTTATAATCGTAAAACATGAAACATCCACAATTCAGCGGTGAAGTATGCCACCCATACTGAATAATTAAATTTTTAGTGCTACAATGAGAAAAATGCTAACGAAATTTCACAACGAATCATTGGTACGTACTAGCAGATTAGAACCAGAGATAGTACAAATGATTCATTAGTACGAATCTATAATATTAATTTTTTGCAAACAAATTGTTGGTAAATTTACCAATGATTTGTACTAATGAATCGTTTGTACTATCTCTGGTCCTAATCTGATATACATACCAATGATTCGTTGTGAATATTTTTCTTAGTGTAGTGAGGGGACAAATCCATGATTATTAGATACATCCATGCAATTTTTCTAATGAAGGTAGAAAATTCTACATCTAAAACATATCCTAGTCTAGCGACTCTTGAAAGTAGAAAATTCCACACGTAAAACATATCCAACATATTTTTTATCATATCATAGGTACTAAACATATTTTTTACAGAAGTCGGTACATGAATCAAACACATTAAATCGATAGGAAGTACGGATCTAAGTACTTAGAAATCTACCTCACTAATTACAAAAAAAAATAAAAAAAAATCCGTTCAATATATTTTTATCTACATTATCATTCATCAGATAACCACATCCTTCCACAAACACTTCTGTAATAACATCTTTTACACGGTAGTAAATTAATTATTTTTTGGGTCTCGCTACTATACATAGTAAAGTGTATGTAGAAGAGGTGTAACAAACAACATATATAAAGCGGTCCTTTTGATTTCTTTATCCTACAACAGACCTGATATTATTCTTAACAAGTGTGGTGTAAGTATAGGAACTATCAATTATTATATTACAGGCTAATCAGGATAACATATCTCTTTGCAATAATCCAAGTTAATCTATTTCATATTTTGATTTTTAAACCACTCTAGATTAATCATTCCAATAATTTGACTCACCGATATTCAAAGTATTTGAATAGGTATTAACTAGGTAGATATGTTGAACTTGGTACATACATATGTCAACTTCCTTTAGGAGTTTTGACTATCGCTGATTTGAATCAATTGGAATGATTAATCTAGAGTGATTAAAAAATCAAAATATGATTGAGATTTACACTTCTAAGTAAGTAAATCCAGTCCCTGACATCCGATTTGTGTCAAAAATTCATAAAAATTATGATAACTATTTCAATCAGAATAAATGTTTGTGTGAATTTGAATAAAATGAAGACTAGATTAATATAGGAAAATGTGGGTGTGTATCTACCTACAATTTTCCCTGCCATAAATGATTTTTATCAGTTACCTTTTCATGTGTTTCATACGAGTTCGTCGGTAGCCTGGAGGTAGAGTCTCGGTCTCCAGAACAAGGGGTCCGTGGTTCGATCCCAGGTGCCGGCCAACTCCCCTTTCACGGCACAAGCTTTTAGCTTAGTGTGAAAGGTGTATAAGGTTGTATTTGGGTTTATAACAAACCCAGATATATCTTTCTAAAAAAAAAAAATTGTTATGAATTACAAAACTGACCGGTGAATAATTAAAATTAAACCTTGTTCCTAAAAGGGCTTAAGTGGCTCGATAGCGGGTGGATAGCCGAGAAAAAAATTTAACGTAATATTTATAATATGTATATGCACTGCTTCAGAACAGACAAAAGTCTAGTGAGACGGCAAATTCCATTTCTAATTATTGTTTTCTAGAGCACGTGTAATACGGTTAAGAAAATTTATGTTTAGTTATATTAATTTTTGTAGTAGCTTAGTTTGATATTGTTGGAAATAAAATTAAAATTTAATATAATTAATTTATTTTTCTTTTTCGTTTTATTTAAAGCTAAATAATGTATTGACTTTTTCGGGCTGTCTTGTGTCTAACTGTTATATATTTTTTCAGACTATAACGATTTTTAATATAATAAGGTTCATATACTGCAACTACAAAGCGTTTCACAAATAACCTAGAAACTTTTCGAAGAAATATACTTTTTCAACTAGCCTACTACATAATATTTTAGTAACATTCTGTGCATGATTATGTTTAAGTGTTTTTGAATTATCAACTTCCATACATGCTGTGAGTACATTATTTGTATGTACCTACTCAGATAATGATATTTGGTGTTCAGTTATGAATGAAATGTGTTTATTTGTTGATTGTTTTCATTCATAGCTCTCGTTTCTCTTAAGTATGCCGCCCTTTAAAATATAGGTACCTACATACATTGTTAATAGAGTTGTGCCTATAGAAGCTGACTTGTTTGTTCGAAATGGTAGTCATTTTACAAATTTAATATACTTAGTAGTAATAGTGAGTTCGTGTCGTTCGATATTGAAAATATTAGTCAAGGAACAGGCACTAATCCAAGAGTGAAGAGGTTTGGGCAAGCAATATATTAATTTAGCTTCATCAAGATATTTTACAAGTTTGTATTAGTATGTTTATATATTCACTAAAATTAAATTAGTTTTAGGAGTGCATTAGAATTCAACTTTTTGCCCAATTTTTTGTTTAACTTCATGAACCTTCTATAATTTAGAAGCAAAATACACATAATAGTTAACTTGTTGTAAATAATCATCATCATTTCTGTCGGTCCCTCAATCCTGAGGATCGTGACCATCATGCCTCGTTCTGTAGACCATCTGTTTCCATGTTGAGCGATCCTCTGCCATGTGTAAGGCCCCGTGAAGTGAGCTCTGTGTGGCCTCCTTAATTTGGTCGCTCCATCTTATTGGCACTCTGCCCCTTCCTCTCCTCCCTTCGTGGTAAATAATAATTATATTTAATTTAGCTGAAATACTCAAATCAATAAAATTTTACTAACAGATTATTTAATTTTTTATTTCTAACGATAGGTCAATTCTTCAAAATTCTTTAAAATTTAGACACACGAGTATGTAAACGAGACGTTAATATGTATTTTAATTCAACATTTACCATTTCAACATGGCGTGCCATTCTCTTACAGCAGCTGATTAATTTTTGATATACTAACTTAAGTACTAAACATGACAGCGACACCCTTTTGTTTCAAATCATTTATCTAATAAAAAACAAAACACATACGGTTTTGCCGCTAAATTTAAGCGCCATTCACTTAACATAATAATATTAACAACTGAATATAGTTTAGTTAATGATAATGCATAATAATGAATATCGTAAAAAATACACATCCTTCTTTTAGTGCTTTTTAAAAGCAATAATTAAAGTGTCAGTATTTCTCGCCTTTTACCCATATAATTTCATCGCCTTTGCACTTTGACTTTTTCACTACAAATGGATGTATTATACATATTTTAACCACCAAGTTAATGATGTTTTACGGGCGCATCCGTTCCATTCGTTAGATAATGTATTCTAATTTAGTTAAATAAAAAACGATATTAATTTAAATTAAAAAAATTGTATTTAAAATGTACCTACAATAAAAACTCTTATTTATCTTGTTTTGAATTCTGACAACTTTTCTTCAAATGTGCCATTAATTTTTACATTTATTTATTTATTTACACAATTAATATGTTTTTATATAAAAAATATGTTCAATCTCGGTATCTCATGATCTCAAATAAATTTTCTGAGAATCTCACATTTAATAATAATAATTAATATTGTGAAGATGAAATAGACAGCAGAGAAAGTTAGGGCACCGAACTTATGTTCGGATATTTGAGATAATTAGTACTAACCACATCAATTTTACCCTCATACGTTATCTCAAGATGGTGCTTAAAAAATAATTCTTCACACACAACTATAGTAAAATGCAGATTTACCTTTTCTACTTGCAAAAGTATCCGGAGTTTCTTGACGATTTGTGATACACATTAGCAATAACATGGAAGCCTCTATAATATATAACCTGATACATGTGCCGTTTATTTTTTACAATTTCCACATTCATAAATCACATTTCTACATTCCGTTTCACCTTTTATTTGTACTATTGTTGATGTAGTTTTCTCTATTGTTTATGTAAAATGCTTTTTTGCGCATGCTGTTTGCGAATTAGCATACAAATTGCATGCGGGACATGTAAATAGTAGAAGTGGTGGTGAAGTAGTGTAGTGTCGAGACACACACAATAATAATATTATCAAGTTCTGTATAAATGAGCGTATTATTATTATTATTAAAATAAGTTGTTCTCTATTCGTGTGAGGTCAGGAAGGCTTAGTACTTACTGCTGCTGAAAACATTAAATTAAACGATGTAAAAAGAGTTACTCTAGTAAAAAAATATTTAAACACGGTTGTGTAAATCTCGTTTATGATTGAGCTTTTAGGTATACCTTCTACCTATTCTGAATGTTTTGTTTATTTTTACACTTATTTTAGAGGCATTAACTATGTAGCAATTTCTAGACATTTTTAAATAAAATATTTAAACTTGAATTACTTGTTTATTTGTTACAATAATTTAAAATACTTTGTTTTATTTAAAAAAAATTACTTTAAAAAAAATTTCAGTGCACTTGCACCATTAACGTCAATGGTGCAAGTGCACTGAAATCGCGATAGCGTATTTTAAATTCATGTAACAAATAAACATATTAATTCAAGTTTAAATATTTTATTTAAAAATTATATGGATAAAAATTTTTTTTGTTCTAAAAACTGTACCAACATGTATAAAATTATCACAGTGTTTTTTCAAACGTCTGAAATCATTGAATATATTGAGTTAATGATCATAATTTATACAAAATTATCTCTATATGACATAGGGGAGACACGGAGAGGACAACCTCTATGTACATAACATACAACATGATAGTACAGCAACAGCAGAATGTCCATAAGGCACACATGAAATGAAATCCTTTGACATTTAATTTTGATACATATTTCAATGAACCAAATATTCAAATGAAATCAATAAATTATTATTAAACTTCAATGGTATTAAACAGAACCTAATTAATATAACAATATGATATCGGTAAGTCTGCAAGCAAGAGGTAGTTAAAAGCACGATTTGATTAATCGTTAATTACGTTTCCATTATTCATTAAACTGATTGATTTAATTTATTGATTTGCTGCAATGCAATGGAGGAAGTAAAAAGTTTAATTATTATTATTATTATTATTGCTCTCTACTTCGTATTAACGGAGGATTGTGGATTGACTCGTGATGTTTCAATGGCAAATCTCAGGTGGTCTTTTGATCTTGATTTATTTCCAATTTTCATCTCTTTCTTTGATAATATGTTTTCTCATTATTTTTGTATTATTACTATTCCAAGCGTGTCGCCATATATAGTGATGTTTTAATTAAATTAAACTGCACACCAAAATCGGCATTGATATCAATTGCAGGGAATTTAAATTGTAAGCTGTATAACGAGCTGCAATTTCTCATTGTATGAAACGACATCTGCATACATCATAGCATTGTACTTGCAGCGAACCATTATGTGTGGCACTGCACTTTTCACTTGCTGCGTCCCGTATTCTCCGCTTGCTAAAATGATGTACGGAGTCCCACATTGAAAATGGGTAATTCAGTGCACATTTGAGAAACACTACAGATAAGTTGTCATAATTAATTTGAAGCTACTTCTTTAAGATAAAGTAACAGTATTCAAAAAGACTGAAAAGAAATAGGTTCCTATATAAAAAATAAATCTATTTAAGTCATAGTATAATGTCGTAGTTAAAATAACAGTACAAAAATATTAGAGTATTTCCATATTAGATTTACATAGTTACAGTTTGACTTTTTGAAAGAAAAAATCCCGCTAAAATAATATAGACCTTAATTTGACTTCTGTTTAAATCTCTTGGTTGACCATCTGCAACCAACTTCACTCCTCTTCTCTCGGTCGCCGTTCTACGCTGCTGCTCGGTGTTTTACACCGAGCAGCGGCCGAAATAAATAATTAAAAGCTTGATAAATTGTCGTCAGAATTAACTTATAACCGTAAATGTGAAGTACAAACAGTGACAGTGAATCATCATTAATTTTAATATTAGAACCTGTTGATTAATACTAATTCTTGTGTATATGTAAAAATCTCTGTGTGTGTGTAATTGCGTTGAACCGGGCATTGTTAAAGTTTGAACCTTCAATAAATGTTTCTTTAACTTAAACTGTGTTTTTTCTAACTATGAAACCAATCTAGTAACTTTACGATATCCCTGACTGAGACTCTTGCCCTGCAGACTGAGATAGCTGGTGAATACAAGTGGAAATGGACTAGAGTCATAAAAGGAGGGAAAGGTGGTAATAGTTTTGGTAGAAGAGGATGTTACAAAAATTCTGTTTTAATCTAATACTTTTTGACTTATGAGTAGTTGTAAAATGGTAACCAAAGTATTCTATTGAAAGTATTTATAAATATTTTGTTAATGAACATGGACAATATCTATGTGTAGATGAATTTATTTTGAGATGTCCATTGATATATATATATATATATATATATATAATATATTAGTAGAGAAATATTACCTGCATTCAAATTGAAAAAAAATGTATCGTTTTTAAATTTGAAGAGAAATATAATTTGAATATTTGACACTCATTCGATATACATTTTATAAGAAAAACAGTAAACTATCAAAATACTTGACAATATTAATTTACACCTCTGATTTTTAATTGAATCGATGTAGTTAACAACATATATGTAAATTTGATTATCATTATGCGTGTCCATTACTTGCTTATGGTTTTATTCAACAATGTCAATGTCTTAAAGACCAGTACCAACGTAGTTATAATTATTATTATTATCTTTACATACTTAATCATATTATGTTTCTTATATTATAATATGTAATATGATTAATAATATCCAACTGGGCTACACAGCTGATGACTAACTAGGGGTCTCCATTATTCAATAAGATAATTATTTTATTAATAAACGGTTCACACGGTGAATAATGTTTTATGATAATTAGGTATTACAAAATATGATAATTTCAAACCATGGTGTCCTAAAATAAATTCTAACTTGCATCTCCTTTTTTACACAAAAATTTGGTTCTTCAAATAAAATTAGTGTTCGATTATCAACAACTCCTTACACAGTCATAAAAAATATTGTTTTTAGTTAATGTGCCTACGTACTTAACAGATGTAGAAAATTGAAGTACTATATCTAAAGTGCACTTAAACCAGCCTAAGCCGATTCGCAAGGGTCAGCACGTATTGACTGCTATTTCATAAAGGAAGTTTCTGGAGATCTGCTGGTTGTACAAATGGGGAGCCTGTTGAATCATTTCCTCATATACTTTTAATTACCCAGGTGTCAATTAAATATCAATGTTATGTTTAAAATATTTGCTTATAGGTACTCTATTTGTTATACAAAAAGTTATTTAGTTCTTCTATAATAATGAACTTTTACGTTCGTTCTTTTAGATTCTTTTTATAAATCCCGTATTGGCTGACCATTGTGCAATGGTAGCATCCATTGTGAGAAGAACATCACACTGAGTATCAGGAGCGCATGGGCTGAAAGAAGAAACGCTTTTGGTGGTAGCTAGTTAGGATTCCTTCCCCTTATAAGCATTGAAAGGCGCATTGCAGATTTTCTGACTGTATGCACTGCTTCAATCACTGCAAATTGGAACAAACCGAGTCATTTTATCGACAGTAAAATATTTTCTAAAATGTTTCAATCGTTTAATTTATAATCGACATTAGTTTATACCGTATTTATCGTAGCTTATTTTTTGTATGATTGCCATTTTTCTGCTGAACCCTTGCACTAAAAATAAAACTTGTGTTACTACATAAAAAAAGATGAGTAAACTACTCATATTAAAAACTCTGTCTTTTCAAGAAAACATTGTAGAACTAAAGGACAAGAACAGTGTAAATAATCATGATAGTACTGAATAAATTATATTTTGTGGCAGGTTATTAAAATAAATGTAAAAAAATAACACCAAATAGTTAACGATGTGTAGATTGTGGGTAGCTGAGGTACCACCTACCATTATTGATAATATCATAATATTTAATCTTAATGATACAATGATACACAGTGCGTCTGACAAAATAATTAATAGTTTTTATGGACTGTTAATATTTCTGCTAGAGCCGCTCCAGTGTCTGTAGAGTATTCTAATAGGCACATTAACATATAATGGTCACTGATTGGGCGCGGATACACAGAGATACTTCTTCGCCTGGACCAAGGAACGTGGGGTAGATAACCTTTTCTCAATGAAACCTCATACAATATTTTGTCAATTGATCCACTATGGAATATTAACTTAAGGAATTAATATTAGGTATCTACGAGATATGTATGTTTTAATACAAGTTTAGAAAATAAGAATCAAGGCTTTTTAATTATACTGCTTCTACATCTTAAAGTATTTTTGTCATAATCAACGATTAATATGGTATTGATTAGATTTTTAAAAAGATATTTGATAAATTGGTGTCACATTTTAGATCAGCTTTGAAATATTTTATTTATTTATTTTTTTTATTTTCCTATTTTAATTTTTGTTAACAGATATCAAATACTAACTGTGTCAGAAATGAAAGGTGGTAAATATGTATACTACGTAATATCTTTCAAGTCGAATTTTTGTTTTAAGTATGTTCACTCATTTTCTCATATAAATCTTCAAATATTGTTTCCAAAGCATTACAAAATATACCTAATTGAGATCATTTCAACTTACTTTAAGATGTAGGTTGTCATTTATAAAGTTTAGTTCATTCAAATACGAAAATATTTCAATAAATTTATTAAACACCAGCACAAAACTATAATAACGTTTAAAAAAATGAGTTATTTAATGAAACCTTTTTAAAAATTTGAATTTATAAGGCAAAAACACTGTTAGTTACCACTGCATCCAAGGTGAGTGGATCCCTCCGTCCTTCCTTTCTCCCCTCCCCCGCCGTAATGGCCGTACTAGTTGGGAGGTATTGAGACATCAGAATTAAATTAACCCGAGTTACAACAGTATATTATTATTGTTTCCTACTATTATTATTATTACTTACCTGTATCTATAATACATACCTATATACCTACTGTAGGTACAATACCTACTTA
Organism: Athripsodes cinereus; assembly: GCA_947579605.1. NCBI lineage: Eukaryota > Metazoa > Arthropoda > Insecta > Trichoptera > Leptoceridae > Athripsodes > Athripsodes cinereus. Next base: position 9,602,897 of record OX388309.1, read on the forward strand.
TATAATATCTGCCTTTACTTATATCTCAGCAACCAGATAATATGTAGGCACCTATATATCACATTACCCATACATACAGCTACTTACTTACTATTATACACTGTAAAATACACCTAATAATATATGGTAATCCTTATTAAATACATAGCTACATATCTACCTACTTCCGTACTACACACAATAAACACTTAATATTAAATACACTCCTGATTATTTCTTCTCTCTCCATAGAATAATGAATGAAAGAGATTCAATTCACAAAGAAATAGGAACATGGTGTTTAAAATATAAATCAACATAGCATATAAAGTTTAGCAAATGAATACATAGCATGCAACCTTTAATGCTGTTATTAGGAACAAAGCGTTTCTGTTCTTTTTACGTCTCATCTGGCCACTAATTTGCTAGAACAGAATATTCAGAAATTATCCTCAGGTAGATACAAACAAAATTGAAATAATTCGGAGAATATCTATGTAACTAATAAGGATTGATGGTAATTTCATTCATGTGCAATTGTAGGTAGATACATACATAAATGAATTACACATCTAAAACTCTGTAATTAAAATAATAAAATGTCAAATGAACAAATTTATACATTCAACTTTTTTAATTTCAACATTTTATAATATCTCATTACACAAATGCGCTCACATGAGTTCCATATAAAATTTGCTACTCTATGATTTTATCCTTTACACATAAGATTATTATAGGTAGGTACCCTACAGTATTCAGCATAGAACAAATCTCAAAGTGTTCCGAGAATAAATACACGAGTACCTATTATAAGATACCAGGTTAGTTACATATGTATATTTGAATAATAATCTGTGATAAGTACTAACATAGTTACAAATAAATAAACCAATATTATTATTACATGCATAGGTATTCATACCATAGTATTGATTTACTCTTGGATATGTCTCAAAGAAAGACAATAATGTAAATATCATTACTCAATATCCAAAATATTAGTAGACAATTCTAGACATTATTGCTTATGAAATGCATTCAGAAAAAAAAATAATATCGTGCAATTATTTTGTTTTTGAACTAAACCAATTGTGAGATTGGCTGATGTATTAATTCCCTATTAATCATAATACAGATTATTATTTCATTCCGGCATACCTATTCTCGGTATTTGTGTTGACATTTCCCATCAAACTCAATCAGATTTATTAACAAGGAAGTGAAGAAAATAGTAAATATTATAATGAATAATGTATATATGTTTTAAATTATTAATACTTCAAAGAACAGTGAAAACTTGTTTATGATTACCAAATGATTTGCAAATTCAAAAGTTGAATATTTGATGAGTATTTTAAGTCTAAGTTAATTAGGATATTCGTTGAGATCATAGGTCGAAAAGGTGTGCTTGACTCTCGTAAAACCTCTAGTCAAATCTGATTATCCCTTCTTAATTTCCCATTCCATCAGTAGGTATCCCCATATCACAGGATGAGTGACGTAACTCATTGCTGAATTAAAAATGTTAAAAAGTTTAATTTTCATTGATATTTTACAAACAACATAACATAATTGTTAGCTTGTATTTTTTTTTGTTTTTGTTGATTGATTTGTCGTTTGTAAGTGAAGACTGTATTATTTTTTGATCATGTTATTTGTAAAAAGGCGCAAGCCGTATATTTCATAAATAAATAAATAAAATAACATGTATAGACAATTTACACAGACCGAGCTAGTCCCAAACTAAGATATGAATCTTGTATTATGGGTACTAACACGGCGATACACATATACAATGCACTAAACACATATACATGTAACACCCAGACCCAGGACATTGAAGAAAGATCCACCACACACCCGGATACCTCAGGAGTCTTTAACTCCTGCTTATCCGCACATTCAAACCAAAATTGTCCTCACGGGCGGGCCATTAGGGAGGCCTGAAGGGCCGGCCGGCCAAAACCGCCGTCGTGGGAATCTTTTATATTACTTCTCTCTTCAATGTCCCCTCTGGGCGGTAATAATGTTTATTGAGTTATTGTACAATAGGTATATATATAAGTAAAAAAAGAAAGAAAAATAAACAAAATGATACAAAACGTGAAGCAAAATAAACAAAACATGATAATAAAATATATACACAAATTGGTAAGTACAGAAGGCCGAGGTGAGGTGTCCAGAGACATGCTGTTAGGCATCGAGCGAAAATTAGGGAATCGAACCCGGGACCTCGTGACTCAAAGGCAAGTGCGTTAGCCTCCGTGCCACACCGGTCGCCTGCCTAATGACTGCCTATTTTGAATTTAAAACAGATTTTTGTTATTTTATGCAGTTTTACACCCATTTCATTCAATAATTGATAGGTACGAATGAGTATATCAAAGTTATTAGTCGTTGTAAATCTGTCGAAATATAACACCAAAACATAAACAGAATTTTAAATAATTTTACAATATTTTAAAACTGCTTGGGTAGAAATAATCGTTAACATTTAAATTTACATTTTTATTACCTAAGCTTTCAATAATTAAACATAATAGTCAACATGGATTATACTTTGAAAATATTGTCTTTATAAATCAACCGAATGATACCATTTTTATAATTTTCCTACATTTATTGTATTCAAAATCATAACTTTAAAAATATTCGTAATAATATAATTTTACACGTTTTATCTAAAGGCGTATAAAAATAATAATTAACAGTAATTAATATCCTTGATAAATAATTAATAAATATTATGTATTATAATAAAATCAAAAGCCGAAACGAAACGAAATTAAAATTTCTTTTGATCACAAAAATAATACTGCTAATTTAATGGAAAATGTTTAGGTGTATATTTGTATGTTGGCAAATCGTATCAAACTCAATGATGCAATTTTTTTTGTGAAACAATTGATTAGCGTGCTCCTAGACGGACAACGTTTTAACAATTTTCTTAAAACAAATGGATATTTAGACGGTTAGAATGTAAAATACCAATGCTTTATTTATTTTTTATTTATTCATCTTATTCTTCACTGTACATTTTTCTCAAATTAAAACAAAACAATCAATACAATATTTACGTAATACACTGAGAAAAATACTAACGAAATTTCACAACGAATCATTGGTACGTACTATCAGATTAGGACCAGAGATAGTAAAAACGATTTATTAGTACGAATCTATAATATTCACTTATCGCAAACAAGTCGTTGGTAAATTTATCAGTTTGCGAAAAGTTAATATTATAGATTCGTACAAATGAATCGTTTGTACTCTCTCTGGTCCTGATCTGATACCTACCAATGATTCGTTGTGAGTATTTTTCTCAGTGTATGAACTATTCAAATAAATCAAATATTCGGAACATAATATTATTAATTTTTATGTTTATATATTGTTATGTATAATTAGTCAGCATACAATAAAAGCTAAACATATGTCATACAAGTAAAGATTTTTGGATGGTTTGATATTTGAGAACTAAAATATACATGTAAAAGCAATGCCTAAGTTTTATTGAGTGAATAATACTAGTCATTCAATAAATATACTTTTATCACAATTATTTCACCATCTGTCTCATAATTATTTGTAAATCATTACAAAAAATACATATTATCTTATATACCCTTCCTATCTTGAGATAAACTGTTAAACAAAATCACATAATAGATTGTTTAATTAAAAACTGTTAAAAAATGTGAATAAACGCCTTTTGGAATAGATATAAATGTATATTATTTTAATTGCCGACACTGGATCGTTTAGGAAATGTGTTTTTTCGACTCCGCCATTAACATAATGCGTTCGTTTAAAAATTAAAACCAGAAAATAAAGATATTTCAACAGTTTTTTTTAAATGACAAGGTTTTTCGTCGGCACCTTTGATAATCAAATAAAGAACCTGCGCAGGAGACGAATATTTAACCAATTCAGAATATTATTTTACCGTAGAGCCTCCGAAATCGAATAATCTAGGTTCTCCACTTTCTTCTGTAAGTTTTCGAGTATCCTGTGGAAGATAGCATTCGTAAAATATATATAAAACATTTAACATATTCAATTCAGCGGTGGGATATGCCACTCAGCCCGAATGTTTATTTTCTTTTGTCTGACAACGTCGGCTAATGATTTTACTATCTGGTACTTTCATTATTTTGTTTATAATAAATTTCTCAGGATATCTTTCGAAAGACATTTCATGATTATTTTTAGTGATGTGATAACGATATTTTAAAGACTTATTTTTATTATTATTATTTTTATCACTGTTTTCAATTTATCTTGTTTTACTTTATTGGGTTAGTTGGAAGATATCACGTTCCTGCGATAAACTCGCCCATTGTGCAAAATATTTGTATACCATGTTGTAATCTCATTATTTTTGTTTAAATATTTTGTACAATAAAGTTTATTACTATTATTAACGTACCTACTAAAAAATTAAAAAACTTCGAATGGTGAAAAAACAGGTGCGATTGTATATAGTTATTTTCTGCACAATTCGTTAAATTTATTTTTATCTTAGATTCGCTTTAGTGTTTATTAGTTATCTAAACTGCGTTACCAAAAAAATATTTTTAAAAAATTTATGACAAAAATGTGAAAGGGGTTTGAATTTCTGGAACGATTCAATTTTGACACGATAATAATATAAAATTAAAAAGAGTGACATTTTCATTGAACGACCTATTCGGATTATTATCTGAACCGGATAATTATTTTGTAGATATTTTAATTTGATGATTTGAAAACATTGCTTTTGTGACTGCTCAATTCACATCAATGAGGCAAACAACATCTCCATTCACAAACATTCTGGTAATAGAAATTCAAATCTTAATAATAATTATTATGGAAAGAAAATAATTTTAATTTCAAATAATCGTTGATCATGAAAGAGTTTATTCTTATTGATGTAAGAATAAACTCTGGTGATCCTTAGAAAATCTACTACTAATACACCGTCACGGCATATCCCACAAGTGGGATAGCCAGCAGATAAATATGCATGTCGTCCTCTCAGTGCCAACAAAAAAAATTGACATTCAGGTTGGGTGGCAAACTTCGAAACGCGAGCCGTTCCCTAAAGAAAATTATGGTGTATCAAACTCCGACACAAGTAGCGTAAACCATTTAAAAAATATTAACATATATCGTCGTTGCATATTTAAAATAGTGTGTGTAAAAATATTAATCTAGAATAAACTGCTTATTTTGACCATTTTTTAAAGTATCAAATATTAAAATTTAATATTTTAATAATAATACCACATGCCAATAAAAAGCTCAAGTATGGCCAAATAAAAATGTTCGCAAATACACCATTTTAAATATGCAACGACGTTATATTGTTCAACGCAGTGAATTCTCTGTACTTTATGAGAGAAATAAGTGACAATACATATTGCTGTAATCAATATTGGTTTGATGCAAAATATTTTCTATCGGTATACTCGAATTTAACCGAAATGCATAGTTGTAGGTAAGACGAATAATTATGTACTGTATATCATTGCAACGTGGGAGTGTAAAAATATTAATCTAAAATAAACTGCTTATTTTGACCATTTTTTTAAAGTATCAAATATTAAAATTTAATATTTTAATAATAATACCACATGCCAAGCTCAAGTATGGCCAAATAAAAATGTTCGCAAATAAACCATTTTAAATATGCAACGACGTTATATTGTTCAACGCAGTGAATTCTCTGTACTTTATGAGAGAAATAAGTGACAATACATATTGCTGTAATCAATATTGGTTTGATGCAAAATATTTTCTATCGGTATACTCGAATTTAACCGAAATGCATAGTTGTAGGTAAGACGAATAATTATGTATTGTATATCATTGCAACGTGGGAGTGTACATTTGATACTTTAATGTAGTAGGTGTGCATGTAGTTACATATTATATCGGGCAGGTAGATAATATGTATGTAGCTACTTGATGTTTGTTTGTTCCTCCAAAGCAGACAGTAGGTAAAGGAGAGACAGTCATGTTGCGAGGCAATGGAATTATTACCCTCCTTTATATTATAATGACACAGTGTACTAACAAGGAGCATGCGCGATGCGACAAACTCTAGATTATTCGCCTAATTGTCGGATTCTTTGCCTTATAATCCCCAATCTCCGACTCGAGAGGGGACAGGGATGAAGGTATGTGATTGAGAAGGAGTACGAGAGAGATAGTAGATGTACTGTTTGATGGCATGATAAAGGGAGTTTCCGATTAATTGAATCGACAACACAGAGGTGAATGTTGATAAAGGATTTTGTCGAACAAGTATGGCTGCGTACAGCAGTCCTCAAAATATGTACTTGCAACAATAATATTCATATCTTTTCTGTCTGATATTTGAAAACTAATTTAAAAAATCCACATTCTTGACATTTTTTATGCTCTGATTTCATTGACATAGGATACATCTAATGAAGATTTTCCGGAATGTTGATAGAAGAAACATTAAAGGCAGTTTCATAATTAGCCTCGTATAATCAGATACTTTGAAAATATTAACCAACTAGGGCAAGGCAGAGAGGAACATGAAAGATAATACAGAGCTTGCCCTCAAAATTCTTTCTTGCGAATTGCTTTTATGCGAATTTGTGGCTGCGAAATATGAGTATGACATAAAAACAATAAGAATAAGAAGTTAAGAGAAGTTTTTAGTATCTAATTGTATAAAATATTTGATATATTTGAGAATCGTTGATATAATTGAAATACTCGAAGCGGAAAGTTGTTGGATGTTAAATATGTTTATTAGGATAAAATGGTCACAGTTTAGTATGGAGTTCATTTTTTATACAATATGCAAATTACAAGAAGCGAAGATAATAATAATAATAAGAAAGTGGTAAGTATAGTATCGGTAGGACTGCTGTTGGCAATACATAATATGTAGTATGTAATATAATATGTTGGTAGCATGCAAAGGATTTTTAAAAGGAAATTATTAACAACATACAATGTTGTTTACTTACCATACATCAGCTGATGTTTATTTAAAAATAATGTAGGTACCTACTTGCAAATTTTATTGTGTACCTATATTGTATACAGGTATTTTTATTCAGCACATATCATGCAATTTATTAAAAATAAAATGTATGAATAAGTATTGAATTTTAATTCAATAGGATAAAAATTACATATAATAATCAGAGCAATCTTATTAAATACGTAGGATTAAAAGATTTTGATTAATGAAATGAGAATTAAGGGCATGTGCCCATGTTAATATTTCTTCAAATTCGTATTATTCTACTATCAAACGCTCGAATCATAATCATCGTGTCAAATTTAAATGAAATTTGAATTGAGGAAACATTAACTTTACATTTTAACGCTTGAAGCTTACCTACGGAGTCTACGGACACCGTTAATATTTAATAACATTTTTGAAAGCTCGTTAATAAATCAAAAATATCAAATCAAAATTGCTTCATAATAATAGTAATCTTAATCTCTATGAGTTTTCCTAATTTTTCAATTATATATAAAAAAGTGTTTTCCTTTATAGCAATTCTTGTAATTGCTATTGATTGGAAAGTTTGAACTACACGATTCAGGTTAAAGTGAAAATATTCAGCTGTTTATGTATGAAGCATTTTATATCCATAATTGGAAAATTCAACAGGAATCAATAGTACGCACATGACTACCTTCAGTACTGTAGTAATAATAGTTGTTACCGGTAAATAAAATTAATTAATGTGTTGATTATATTAGCAACTACCAGGGAGATGGTTAACTATACTAAGTTAGTTGCCTTCAGCCTTTACGGATGTAACTATGTAAGTAGGAACATATTATATAGTATGTTGTGACTACCTAATAAAAACATACTTTTTCACACCGTGGGATTCGCATTGGATAACATATAAATCATTCATACCAACATGGCGTGGACTAAATACACGTAATAAACATACGAACCGCATAATTCACGTCCATCATAAAGGCTACTAAAAAAAAATTCACGAAAATTTCTAAATCATAAAGTTTGCTTGAAACAACATTTATTTTTCTTTTAAAGCTTCAATTTTAATTGTACAGACAAATTGCTGCAGACATGTATTATTTTAAACTATAATTTAGAAAGCAAAAGACGAATAGTAATTATTTATCGATAAGTGACTATTTAAGTTTTCGGATTAATAAAAAAAATCACGCTTTTTTGTATTGAGAGAAACATCTTGATTCTTATTATCAATTTTATTTACATAATCTATTGCTGAATGTAGGTACATTAGGTGTGAAATTGTTTCTGCCTATTGTGGATTTTATGATTGAAACATTGAGACGAAAATCTTGATCACCAGTCGGATACTAAATACATAGTTGGCGATGGCGACGCTATTAGTTATTTAATATTATGAAAAGGGCACTGACGTAAGTAGTATCCCATGGTAATTAATGCTGTTTAGTACGCAGTTAATTAACACCTGCCGATTGTGTGTCGATTGTTTAGCCTTTTACTGTATCGTTTATTACTTACATCGTAGATGTTGTGTGTATTGGGCGAAGAACAACAACTCATTGATGGAGGATTAGTATGGTTGTTAAAATATAGTACAATAAACAAAATATAACTTGTCGATAGTAAAAATAAATTAATGGGCTGTGATATTATGAATATTTTTTATTGTCATTATTATGAAGGAAGTTACGGTAGCCATGTTAAGATAACGTGAAGGAACTGTGGAAACAAAAATATTCGGACGTAGACAATAATAAATAAAATACGTAATCAATTGTTATTTTGAAGATAGCTGACAGACGAATTTACAGTCTATGTAAAAAATAAGGTGCAAACTGTATCACTCAGGCTTTATGCACATTGTTACATGAAAGTAGCGAGTTCGGCGGTAGCCTGGAGGTAGAATCTCGGCCTCCGGAACAAGGGGTCCGTGGTTCGTTCCCAGGTGCCGGCAAACTACCCTTTCACGGCACAAGCTTTTAGCTTAGTGTGAAAGGTGTATAAGGTTGTATTTGGGTTTATAACAAAAACCCAGATATATCTTTGTAAAAAAAAAAAAAAGTTTCATCTAAACTCTTCCCAACAATCTGAAAAACTTTCATCCACTGTGTAATATCAAAGTTTTAGAAATCGAATCAAAATCGTTCTGTACGAAATATGTAGGCGTGACCTCCTTGTGTTCTCAAGAAAACGATAAAGGATAATGATGTTAAAACCGTTTTCATGCAATATGCTTACATCTTTCACTTGCTTGTTGGATATAATGATTGAACACAACAATAACCATACAGGGAAAATATAAACCACATATTATGACCAACGAAAAGCTAAATTTTATCAATATATTTGAACATTTCTAATTTTGTTTTTTCGTTTGTTTTACTAAATCAGGCAGGCAGAAGATACGGATACCTGTGCCCAGGGGCATATCTATAATACGATACAGAAAAAGTAGAATTAGAAGAAAAAACAAACAAAATAAACAACAAATCAGTGATGGGCGTGTGAGTGGAACTACTAAGCTATTAGTCATAATATGGGGCGATAATGAAGTGAGCGTGGTCCTGGATAAGAATAACAGACTATAATACATTTAATAATAATATAGATAATTTGTCTGTCCGACCTGTCTAGTGTCTTTTGTTAATATGATGACTTAAATTATACGCCGTGTTAACAAGAACCGAACTCAATTAGCTCCCAATAACAGGGATGTGGAAAATTAATTTTAAAATATTGGTGAATATTGAATAAACTTTCCATCATAAACCACGTATTCTTTTATGAAAATTATGTTTACAGACGTTCTATGTTGAAGGGTGAAAGAAGAAAATTTTTATGAAAATATTATTACAGTTTCATGATGTTCCTGTCGGATGAGATAATATGTATTAAGATTGTTCACATGACAATCAAAGATATTGTTACGCAGAAGAGATACTGTTCCTGCAACAACGATATACCTTATGCGAGGAATACCTTGAATATAAATAGGTAATCCAACTTATAAATTTCTCTGATTGTTAATGGTTTTTTTTTTTTTTTTTATTTATTTATTTCCAAAATTTTACATTCTTAAATAACAGTAAAAATCATATTGGAATATAATGCCCCACTAGATCGAAATCTGTTCTGGGGCAATACTAAAAAAATTTTACATTTTACAACACAATAACTATAAAATAATCAAAAGAATAATAAAATAAAATAAAATAATAAAGAATTTAAAGTATAAAAAATAAGATAATTTAATAATTAAGAATAAACAACACAAATTATAATATGACTAAATATACTCGCTCATTACATTAAGGCTTTATTTTGTAATATGGATAAGATCATTCTCACACAACTCTCTGCCCCTGTCCATCAACCACCTCGTGAGTAATTTATTTAGGTTATTGTTATTTATTTCACTTTTGTGTCCTAGTAAAAGAAAAAAATTCAAAAAAAGAAAAATCAAAGAAAAAAATAAGAAATGTGGAAATTAATATTTTTGAGGAAGAAAATATATACAGGTTTGTACTACTTACTGCTTACACGCGTTTGTTTTGTAAATTAAAATACTACTTTTGGTTAAGCTCATGCAAAACAATTATAGAAGATTAAGGGTTTATTTAATTATGTTACTCCAGGTTTATTTAATTGATTGAGTAATGATAATAATATTGAGTAATGGCAATAAATGCCCAAGTTTTATTTTAAAATAAAATTCAGATAATATTATTTTAAAATAAAACTTGGGCATTTATTGAAATATTTCTAATACAGACATACTAATCTTAGCATGCAAGTATAGTAATCTTTGCAAGCCCTAATATTTGAAAACAGTAGGAGGGCTGCACGATATTAAAATATATTTTAAAGATCCTAAACATGTTATCTATAGGGGAACAAACAATAGGAGATACATTTGTTATTATTGATCCATGAATCACAATAATATACCTCGCCTTGTGTTATTAATATCATCTTATTAAATCAAGATCAACATACATACCTATAATTATACAGGTATTCGCGAGTTACCATCAATGTATGAAATAAAGGAATAGGTACTTACAAATCACTAGGAAACACATAGATAATGAATACTCAATCATTGGTTGAAAAATAAATGTCAAACGTCATGCAATCATTGTATAAATTCACTTTTACAAAATATGAATTTGAGAGAGTTGTGTGAAGGGAAATATGCAAATAATATCATAGTCAGGAATTTTCAAAATGAAATCATAATTATTTTAAAACCTAATAAGTTAAGGGTATCAAACCTAACCACAATAAATTTTCGTATTTATTCCCAGTCAAAAAAAAAATCTTCTTTTCTTCACCAAAAATAACCCTAAGCGAATAGAAGATCGAAATATATGATTTAAAAATATTATACTTAATATTAAAAAGTATTAGTAATATGAATGCGTATTTACAATTTTTTTTTTTGAAACTGAAATGTTATATTGAGATTTTTATTAAAATTAGTCCTTTGGATGGTTCCTCTTTGCCCGTTGACACACAACTATCGATACAAAATTATAAAAATAAATATAATTTCATTTTAAATTTTTTACTAATTCCACATATTTCCAGTAACATATGATAGTTCAAATATTTTACAACCAAAATCTCTAAAGTCTTCTACGAAGTATGTCTAAAAATATTTCTAGATAATTAATATTTTAGTTTTATGGCACCATAATTATTAAGATACATTTAAATTATCTAAGTGGAAATAAATTTGTAGATATCTGAATAAAATCATATTTTTTACAACACGCAGTATATTAAATAACATTTTTTGCAAGATATAAAAATAGCACTATTTCATTCTTTATAGATGAAAATATCAGACAGCTTTAATGATGTAAATAACTATATGAGAAATTGACTATTTATTTCCTAAAAATATTCTTTACAGCATTAAAAATACAACATTATTCACAATTTAAATTAATTTACATCTATGTATACAGTTCAATCACACCTCACTGGTTTTGCACCCATATCGAGGTAATATTGAATGAAACAACAATAAAAAATGATAAATAATCGAAACAATGAAGGAAAATAAAAGTTTTTAGACCAGAATGCTACACAGCAAGTTTTCAGATTGAAACTGAAATTGAAATGAATTGCGTTAAACATTATAAGTCACAATATCAATTTGCATTTCAAACTTCAATTTGACACTCAACTCAAACTTTGTCTGAAATAATGAACTTACATTATCAATATTTTACATTTCCATCGCAATAATAATACTAAAATAAGGCTCATACTTATCTCTTGTACTCACAATATCTGTAGCAAATCTATCGCCTTGAGGGCTAAATTAGATAGGTTAAATATAGTGTTTATACTATTTATATGAAACATACGGTACGGTAAATTAAAGTAGGATGCATGTACCCAATATAATAGAGATGTTTTCATTATAATGTTTATAATACCTGTCTAATACCGATACTTAGATGTATAATAATAATATCTCTGATATTCCATACATCCGTGGACTTATTAATGTCTCTATCAAGGCATATTTCGATTCATATTTGATTACAAGGCGTGACTATCAAATTAAATGATTAGCCTCTATTTCTAGCTTGTCTTAAATATACACCGACTAACAAATTTATTATATTATTATTATTATCAAAGTGAATGGACTGACTTAAATGAATGAAGTTTCATTAAAGATTTGATACGCTTTTATATGATAATTGAAGCATATAATAAATTAACAAATATATTGATTTTTGGTTTCGGAACTCTTAGTGATTTTAATTTAGACATAGTTTAGTTGATCTTATGCAGTGCTGTGTGGGAATGTGAGAAATGTTTTAACGTTTGGATAATTTGTTTGTTATACATAAATTGATTCAGTATACTAAGCACCTAGGAATTTTATCTGACTTTAATTGACTTTATCAAAAAGCTAGTGAAATTGTAACACTTATGTTTCAGCACAAAACAACGCCTCTGCGCGGGAGTTGACGAGAATACATTAACGATCAACAATAGGGTAGTCATTTTCATCTTAGAGAAAAAAATCAAGATTCGAACGCTTAAAAATTCTTTGCTTAGCCAATTCTTTTTCGGGGATTCCATAAGATAGACTTTTAAGTTTTTGTGTCATTATACAAATATGATACTCGTACTAAATTATAGGATAACCAGAACAGTATTGATTATATTGAGATAATGCAGAATTTATTACTAAGTGGGAAACAAATGTTTTCAAGTGTGCTGTAGAAAACAGGTCTTCGAAAAACTAGACATTCAAAATATTCATTTCAGTGATGAGGTTTTCCACCCATTCTGAATGTCTTATTTTTTTGTTGGCACTTAGAGGACAGCTTGCATATTTGTTACATGTAACTAGTCTGCCGGCTACCCTACTTTTGAGATATGCCGTAATGATATAGTAGTAGTAGCAGTATCCTCACAGAAGGGGCCGACCAAGAGACACTTATATGGACCGAGTGAAGAAGGACATGAACATACATATGTAGAATTAAAGTGACCAGCAGAAAATAGGGAGTAATGGAGAAGAAAATCCAAACTCTTAACCAATAGTGGATTTTTACTCACTATATATATACCATTACATATTCATTTGGAAAGATATTCTCACATTTTATTTTATTTGTATGTACATAGAATACAAAAATACTTTTTAGATCACGCAATTTTCTTTAACTATGCAGGAAATAATTGAGTTATCAAAAATCGGGGAAAACCAAATGAACGTTAATTAAAACAGCGCTGTAGGTAAAATGTGTTCGGTTTCGATCCAAAAGAAACGGTAATGGTCTCGATTTGTACATTAAATTTAAATAATTATTGTCAATCGAAAACTATTGATAAAATCTAACGAATAGTTCACCGCCAGTTAATATACCTACGTACCTAATAATATATAACATTTGTATTCAATGTGTCGATAGAAACATCACAATATATGAAATATCGCGTATTTTAGAGATGAAATGAATGGAGTGAAGGCAAATATCCAGTGTCCGAAATATTTGGCTAAATTTACTCCTCAGTCAGATACCATATAGTAGAGAACATTAGTCTGTAGGATATCGAATAGCTTCTTTTTTTAAATTTTATTGATTAAGAAGATAAATCTCCTTCGACAACCATCAAGAGTGAGACCAAGTATTATCTAAATACAGAAGAATTAACAACCTAAGGACAAGAAAAGCAGATCCGAACAGCCTTCAGCGGCAATAAGCTGGGACATGGCCAGGAAGAAGAAGGTTTATTAAGTAAGATTGATTTTTTTAACTTATTTTGGCACATATTACTTACTGACATTACGCACCACGTGCATTGTTTTAAAATACCTACATAAATATCGTATTATTCTATGGTGCTTGGTGAGCATTATGATCGGGATGTTTCTCGCATTGTGCTCGGTGAGTGTGTAATGTTTGTGTAATATTTTTTGTTGTTGTTGTTTTTTTAATGCTTTTTATATTGTTAACATGTATCGGCGAAAGGGCTTTCTAGCTGTCATGCCGATATGTGGTTATTATAGCTATAAATAAATAAATAAATATTCTATTCACAAAAACTTAGGATCATAATAAAACTAACTCGCTTTTCCCGTGATTCTTTGACAAAGAATAAAAATATAGATCCACTCTTTTCTGAAAGTTTACGAATGACTTCTGAAAGTTTACGAATGACTTCTGAAAGTTTACAAATGACTTCTGAAAGTTTACGAATGACTTCTGAAAGTTTACGAATGACCTCTGGAAGGCGGGTCTTCAAAAAATATCCCGTGTTAAACATTTATTAAATTCAGCGACAAGGAATGCCATCTAATTATTATTGGCACGGAGAGGACGATTTGCATGCACTTAGTCCACTGGCTACCCCACTTGTGAGATATGGATTAAAAGCTCTATATTAACTGAATAAACTGAGTGTATTAACTTGTAAATTGTCTACGTAGCCGCTGACGTCGCCATGGAGTCCTGGCGAGGGATGGCACTACATAAGTCACGACAGTAGCCAAGTTTCTGTTTATGCAATTTAAAACCTCGCTAAATATCCAATATCCGGCTAAACCAGTGTACTTTTCATAACTAACTTGTATAATCAAGATCAATAGTAAGTTATAATAATATAATCAATACAATTTCAATAAATTGACATTTACGATTGTATTTTATAAATGAAACATTATTTCGTTATATTATAAAAGTAAATTAATGTTGACTCTTAATTACAATATTTTCATAAAATCAATTACTTTGTATTCGCGTTTGATTCTCGTTTATATCGATCTGTTTCAGTCTATAGAGGAATTATTTCTTTTATATTAAAATACTAGCTAAGCTTACCCGCAAGAAATATGAATTTTTTATAAAAACAAAAATGAAGCGAAATACGTAGGTACAATTTTCGTATTTTCTACTGATCGTTTTTCAGTTTTTTACTCTCAGTTTTTTTCGACGATCATCGTTTTTCTCAGTCAATTCCTGATCGGAGACCCCCTCTACCTTTTCATATATTCTACATTTCTTTGTTTTCAGCGTTTGGTTGATACGCATGTAATATTAATTAGTAATCATTTGCCCATCGCAATAGTGATTGTTCGACAATCTTTCTTCCAGGTTTACCGCGTCTCGTTGGTCTCTCTATTCTTTAGAATCGAGACTAACATGACGTGGGAAATCCGGAAGAACATCAACATTTTCATTTATTTTCTTATTTTTTTTTTGTATATTCCTTACCGCACATTTAAGTACAAGCAATAACAAACAAAAATTACACATATATCAAATATTGTGAATATACAGAGGGTGGTTTTCTCGAAAATATGCGATTTTTTCAACTAACCCAAAATATCATATAAACTCAAAAAAAAACTCCATAAAAGTCACGCACTAATTTATAAGAATCCAGTTTTCTTTTAAGACCAAACTAGATAATTTGGTTGTTTCGTTAGTCCAAACATGCAATGGTATAAACAGTGATAACTATAATGGTGTAATTATTTTGTGTGGGTTGATGATGAACAATTAACAACAATAATATAAACAGCGGGGGTTTTATTTAATATCTTAATTAAACCGATATTAATTCTGACTCAGATAATAATATACATATATCTACCTAAACACTTCTTTTATATATTGTGGAATAATAATAGACGAATTATTTAAACATTTTAACTCGTTCCTTGGGCTATGTAAGACAACATTCCTCTAATTTAGAGACTCAAGGAAGCAATTAATATAAAAGGTATAATCTTAATTTTATATATTACCCATATACCTACATACCTATTCGAAACTGAAGGGGACATCACTATTGTTGAGATTTGCTTTTTTTTTACAAGAGATTAGTGTATTCATTTTTTTCCTTTATGAAACATAATATGTAAACATGTTTGAAACAAGTTCCTTTCTATAAGGACCTATTGCGTTATCACTGTCACAAGATTGGTGTAAGGTGTAGCATGAAGGCAAGCCAGCGAGCCTGTCCGAACCAGGGATCTTTCCAATGAAAGTTCAAGACTCTAGCATCTCTTCTATCCACTTCACACCTAGTATTGTACAGTCTGCTATAACCCTGTCCATTCACTGAAGCATTGGTTTTTGCTACACTCAAATGTCCGTTAGAGATTATATTCATTACCGATTCCTATCCTCCATTATTACATCTTAAGGTAATCTTAATCATGCAATTTAACTATTTTAAAAACTACGGTTGTAAAAATAAAAACTTAATGCAATAGTTAAGTGTTCTCTCAATCAATATTCATGAAAAGTTTAATATCGTTTAATTGCTGTACTATTAGTGAAGGGGAGAGAGAGATAGTGTGTGAGAGCTGGTCGTGAGAATAGAGGAAACCGGGCATCGGGACCGGGACCTGGTAACATATTATTAAACTATTAACTTGTAATATATTTGATGTCTCAATTATTACCTATTCACTAAACACTATCAACTACAATAAATTATAGAGACTGCAACCAACACAATAATAGAACATCGAATAATCAGGATTCTTATTTATTTAAAAAAAAAATGTCCCTTACCCTGCACAGTTTTAAAGGATTTAGCATTTTAAAATGTGTTAGTCCACTGGATACCCTACTTGTGGGACAGTGGTATAGTAGATAGTAGTAGATATTTTTTTAAATGGAAACACTTGCCATTATTTACTTTCGAATGAATCACAGTAAAAATGTATGAACAGTATCATAGATATTTTAATTCGATTCCATCGCCTTACAATATGGTAGATTGATTGAAAATAAGTAATAATAATTTCTTTATAGAAATATTATTATACACAAAACATGTACATTAAAATAATTATGCACTAGGATCCGCCTACCACACTAGGCGTAAGAATGTGTTGACAGATAAAAATGAAAATAAACAAACAAACAAAAATAAAACATATGTTAAACTTTCTAATTTTGATTCACAAGATCCAGTAATCATTAATTAATTCCCAGTAGGTATTACTTTTAATAGATGAACAATTTTCATACCTTGATCCGGAGAAAAATTGCCTACTTATTTTACTTTTCGAGTTGTGCCTACATCATTTCACTCCAATAAGTGGTTACAGGCATTGCCTTGTTATTTCATATTTCATAGAGGTAGCAGTCGGTCCTGATTTACGACTTTTACGAGTACGTTCACATTGTATGTCTTCTGTAGATAGAGATGTTGATAGGATCTGGGCATTGAAGTAGACCCACCGACCACCCGGATAGCTCAGAAGTCTGTGGACTTCCAAATATCCGAACGAATTTCTACACTTACAAATTTGTCCACACAAGAGGTGCCAAGATGGGCAGCATGAAGGACTGGCCGGAAAAACCCCCACGTGAGGAATCTTTTGACCACACTCCTTCGATGCCCCTTTAGCCGAGGTACAATAAGAGAACAATTAAATCTTTTGCAGATATATATAAAAGTATTTTGCCAAAATAAAAAATTATACAAGTGAAAGTAACAGTGTTTAACTCTATCATTTTAATATTAATAAAAATGAACTTTCATAAGGTTACCACCGAAAAAATAAAATACATATATAAAAGTATTTAAATATCAACCAATATAAAGTATACAAATTCATGTAATACAAATAATTTTTATAACTCTTTGAACACATTCATATGTACCTATAGGTACACATTAGTCCAGAGCGCTGGATAAGTAGGATCCGGACAATAGAGATAAATTGAAATTTTTATTATCGATGTATGTTTGCATCTCTAGGCGGTCCACTCTAATAAAGTCATATTATTGAGGGCAGACACTAGAAGCTTTTGATATATTCGATCATGCCGCCTCTCGCTATAAAATAACCGATCCATTGATTAGTTATTTGAATGCAATTACTACGTGATTCGAACGGCAACCAATTACAGTTTAGTTAATCAAACTTTGTATAGGCAATAAAAACATACAGTTCATATAATAATTTTATCTAAAGCGATTGTGATTTTATAGCGGCATATATCACTTCAGTTTGTAACTGATAATGTGACGTTTGTGATATTTCTTTAATTAAATATCAATTTCTATTTTATTTTTAAATCAAAATTGTAACGCCCTCTACGATACAAATCATATTGGTTTTTATATTCTCATGATTAAATTGAATACGTGATGAAGTCGGCAAAGCTTTTTTAGTTGAAATGTAACGTCTTTATATAGTTTTACAATCAAATCAAAATTAATATCGTTTCATTAGATAAGTGTAGATATATTAGAATTTACATAAAAAAGCATTGATATGTTTTTGCCAATTTTAAAACACTTTGCATAGAAATATACTCTGTCTATATTTATCATAACGATAGTTTGAATAAGTGAATTAGTAAATGAAATATACTCTGTCTATATTTATCATAACGATAGTTTGAATAAGTGAATTAGTAAATGAAATATACTCTGTCTATATTTATCATAACGATAGTTTGAATAAGTGAATTAGTAAATGAAATATACTCTGTCTATATTTATCATAACGATAGTTTGAATAAGTGAATTAGTAAATGAAATATACTCTGTCTATATTTATCATAACGATAGTTTGAATAAGTGAATTAGTAAATGAAATATACTCTGTCTATATTTATCATAACGATAGTTTGAATAAGTGAATTAGTAAATGAAATATACTCTGTCTATATTTATCATAACGATAGTTTGAATAAGTGAATTAGTAAATGAAATATACTCTGTCTATATTTATCATAACGATAGTTTGAATAAGTGAATTAGTAAATGAATTAATTTGCATATTTTCTAGTTAATACGTTAAGAGTGAAAGAGTCCATAAATGAGCGAGAGTTATTAATTATTGAACCAGTGAGATGGTCAAATACTGTTCATGTGCTCAATGTACCTCAAAGGTCTACTTAAACAAAAATATTAAAAAATAAAATTAAACACGGTATAGAAAAACGGTATGACCATTTTTTATGACTCTCTTTTAAAAATCAATAAAATTTTCAGATAATGAATTACAATTCAATCAATTTCTAAGAACACCCTTATTAATTACCACATTCCTTCAATAAACTTGCACCCACAAATATAAATTTACATAAATATTTCAAAAATGTTTCGTTTATTAGATATATCATCAAAAATATTCGATTCAACCCCTGTTTTGTAAAAACATGTCTAATAAATTAATAATACGATCTTTTAGATTAATGGTTATTACAAAGAGCATGCATCGATCATCTCAATATATTAGTTAATAGTAATCGATCTCTAACCTAATATTAAAATCCAATAATCTAATTGCCATATTAGATCGAACATCTCTCTCGATATTTATGATACATTCTAATAGAACGATTACATAGAACATACATTAAGTAATGAACTTGTACTTACTTACTATTAAATTTATAAAGATCGATACCTCTTGATCCCAAATTACGTGAAAGGAGTAGGTAGCGACAGTAAAATGCCTTTTAAACTTTACAAGTACTGCGATTACGTATAAATTACAGTTTACATTAAATTTTAAAATGTTGAATTTTATGAAATACCTGTTCAATTAGGAGTCAGAAATAAATTTCCAAAAAAATGCTCACTGTTTGGAGCCGTTGTTAAATCTTACACCTTGACCTAAGAGTTTTATTGTTTTTTTTTTAAATTAGCGTTACAACCAAATTATGAAGAAAATATAAAAGAATGCATTGCATTAAAACATCAAAAAGTTTGTCATTTTTCTTCTAAACCAAGTGAGGATGCTGCAACAAAAAAGTGTTTATATTTGTGATAAATAAAGTATGACAATGATCTCATAAGTCGAAACCTGGTTACTAGTTTAATAAATAAAATATAGTAAAACTTTAAACAAATTTGTTTTCGTTATTTCAAATAAAGAAAGTACCTACGTTGTGTTTTATTTTAACATCATATTTCGCACCATATTTCATAAATATCATACCAATTAAATAAAGAACTGCTTCACAATAGGTGTTGGGGGTTGAAGAAAGTCATAACATGTCTTTTGACGATATGGCATTAGTACCTTCTGATTTATTTGTGTTAAACGTATTTTTCATATTTCACTAGATTATTTATACATGCGTATTACTCAATAGACACCTCCCTCATCAGCAAACTGTGCACACTCCCTACGAAATGGGAAAGGTGTCTCAATGCTAACGAATTGGCTTAGACTGGTTTGAGTTCACTTTAACCATGATACGGTACGGCATTACATCAAAATGCTTGTTTTACAACGGAATAAAATAATAAAAGAAAGAAGGTGTGAAGTATGGAAGAAATTCGTGAATTTTGAGATTGATTACTTTATTACATATCTGTTGATACAACTTCATACACGCTTGCCTAATGCGATTAGATATTACATACATAATATCATAAGACCGTCCAGTATCGGAGCAGCATATTTCGTAATTTATGATTTGGTATCATGATGCATAACTCAAAACTGATTGATGTTATTCTGTTGGTGGTAGTAGTAGTAGTAATGATTGATGGTTTATAAAGCAATAAATAACCTGAAACACTTTGATATGTAGATGCGAAACTAAATTAAAATTAAGACACAACTCGTTCACTTTACCAAATAAATTGATCCGTAATGATAGACTTTAAAGAATAATAATATTGTGAAATAGCGTAACACCCAGCTCCACACAGAAATTGACATAAAATATTCTAGGTATATAGCAAAATAAATTTTTTTTTTCATATTTATCTGAGAAAAAGTGATACTTATTAACTTTATTTATTATAAAAAAAACTTTATTCCATTATTCCATATATGAAAACACTTTCATATTAATAATTCAAGAGTTTTTATGTTTACACTGTGGAAATCCATTTTTAATTTTATTAAATAAAATATTAAAATATATTATTGAGCACTGTTTATTCTCCACTTTGTTAGGTTAGATACCGAACGTTTTCACCTATGCTTGTAGGCATCTTCAGGGAAACTAGATGACAGTTTCCCTGAAGATGCCTACAAGTATAGGCGAAAACGTTCGGTATCTAACCTAACAAAGTGGAGATTAAACAGTGCTCAATAATATACTTTCATTATTATATTCTATCAATTTTATCTCGATACATACCTAATATCTATTCGTGTGACTTAAGTGATCAGATAGAAGCTAGAAGCTTTATGTTATCATTTTGGATGACAGAAATTATCAAAGCTTAAATAAAAAGTATATACGTTTTAGGGATAGTGTTAAGAAAACATTGCCGCACTTTTTGGGATATTTTCAGATTATCGGTATTACATTCGATAATATAATTTAGTATACACAAAATTTTGTAACTCAAAAACACACTGAAAGAGTGCAAATTTTCATTGGTTTATCTACTGCTAACTGATGAAAACAGCTTTTAAGGATGTAACATAAACAAACACACATACATACATATTTACAAACGAATCCAAAAATTTATGCGGAATCGAAAAGTTATAATTAAAGAGCGCTCTCTTATCATAGACAATTTTATTTTATGATTATCTAATCTACATAATATCGACTAATTTCTCACAAGTTATTTATTATTTACACACATATAGGTACCTAATAAGTGGTTCGTGTGGATATCTCTATCTCATATTATTTTTTTTTTATTAATATTGAGAGTCTGTTTACCGGATATAATAAGTTACATGTATTTATTAATTATTATAAAATGTCGGGTGATAAACTTGAATGGATGATATATGTATATAAAAAGGAGGATATAGGATTCTACATAAGATGCAGACTTATGTGGTGTTCACATTTGGCGAATATCGCCATGACGCCAAAATATCGTCAGCCAATTGAACCGCAAAATGACAGCTTGTCTGAAACGATAAAAACCAGTAGAAACGATATCGTCTCAAGTTGACCACCTTTCAAAATTTTAATTTGGTGGAGCGATTCGCGCATGCGTAGATGTGCGCGACGTCCGTATCTATGGTAAAAACTTTATAACTTATAAATTTTATAATGTTTCCCGCTTCGTGACAGCTATTATCTTTGTTGTTGGTTTGTGGCGTTTGTTTCCTTAATTAAAAGGCACCTTATAACCTCTACTATAACATTTTCGACTAAAAATAAACACTTCGCGATCTCCATCTCGAGGTCCGCCATTTTGAAAATAATGTCAAAATCCAAGCGCATCTGACAGATCGTTTCTATATCTGTGGACTGTGTGAACAGGTGTGATGATTAATGGGTGTCCGACGATTTTATTTTTTTGCCTGGCGATATATTTTGAAATTTGCCTGGCGATATTCGTCAAATGTGAACACCCCATTAATAAGATTCGATTATATGTAAAGATTTGTCTTAGTAAATGACTGATCAATTTTGATAAGCAGTATTAAACTTATCCACTAAAACTATCCCATCATGGCATGTCCTATATACAGGGTAGCAAGCAGACCAGCCGCATGTAATAAACATACAAACTGTCCTCTCCATGCCAATAAAAAATAAAATATTCTGAATGGGTGGCAAACCTTGTCGCTTAATTTAAGATGAAGGTATCCAAAATGGCTCTTTTTTTGGAAACTGGTATTTTACTGGACACTCGAAAACTTACAGAAACCAGTGGGAGATAAATTCTTTGCTGGGTGCTCCACGGAATGTAAAACTTATCATGAAACTATTTATTAATACGAATTAATTACTACTACGAAGGATTAAGTTGTATAAAATATGATCCTTCCAATAAGTTGTCTCTTTCTTCTTTCGTTCGACATAATAATATCCTTGTCTTAAGCAATAGGTATATGAATACATCTACTATCCATTGTTTATATATCTGTCAATACTTTCCTATGACACAATGCGACACAAACGAATTCGCAGTGTGAAAAATGTCAAGAGAAAAAGCGACTCAATAAATGCTCCATATGAAGCTGGGTTTGTTTCTGTCCTGTATTTTAGAGAGGATCGTCAAAAGGTGAAAAAAGAAAGAGAGAGAGAAGGTTTATCATCTGAATTGCGTCTTTAGGAGAAGCACAATCGGTGCAAAGAAGGTCCATATTATGACGCTTGGGGCAAACTAATACACAGTCTATATCTTTATTTAACTTTACCACCTCTGGACTATACAAGGGCGGCTCGTAACAGATGGATAAAATTCTGATGTATAAAATTAGAAAGCAAAGAGCCATCGAGGCATAATATCCCGCAAGTGGTGTAGCCAGGGGACCAATAGCAAGTAATAATCATGCAGATTGTCTTCTCTGTGCCAATAAAAAAAATAAGACATTCAGGATGGTCATGGAAAAAGTAGTAAATAAAATATATAACATGTTTATAAATTGGAAATAGTAAGTACCTATGAAAAAATTGGACCCTTAAACAAAAAAGTCATGCTGGATATAACATTTACTAGGGACTTCAATAATAAAAATATATACTCGCCTGTAAGTAAAACACATTTATTCATTCAATCAATAGAACACTACAGCAGGGTTACTCTTGACAAAACTAAACACGATCTTAATCTAGTCTTGATCTTGATCATACGACGCACGAAGGGACTATGGTCAAAAACACCGCGCCACCGCTAACGCGCGATTGGTTTGTGTGTATTTTTGGCCAATAGTCACTTCGTGCGTCGTATGATCAAGATCAAGACTAGATTAAGATCGTGTTTAGTTTTGTCAAGAGTAGCCCTGCAGACAATACATACATATCCAATACAATCAAATATTATACAAGAAAACAAGTACTCACTGCAATGTCCCATTTATAAGTGTTAAAATATAAAGTTAAATTAATATATAAAAACATTGAATAAATGAATAAATAAACACATGGTTTATTAAAAGAAAATAAGAAGTTGCAGTTGAAGATGCTCACCTTTACTTTAAAATATAAAATGCGTGAAAAGCACAACGCCAACACACGCACAAAAATGTGTGAAGGTTTAACAATCACATTGACTATATTAGAGCATAAAAATAAGGAAATAAATATAATATAACATTTTTAAATATCTAGGTCAAAAATTGAACCTACATTTAAAAACAAAACACCTCTTTTCCACTTTTGCGGAAATATTTTCAATTACATAGCACAATATATAATTTATTTTTCAACGTACAAAAAGTACAATTAAACAATAAAAAATATATAACGCCTACCAAAAGTAAAGAGATTTGTTTGTAGGAAATAAAAATAAATGATTTATTAAGTGAAAATATGAAATTATAACACGTATTGGGAACATAAAAATATACCTTTAAAAGTATGTTACAATATTAATTAATTACACTTGGTTTGGTTCTACGTCCCTGGAGCAATAAAACATAAATAATAGCATGTTGACCAATATTATACCTGCACGCCACAATAAGCTATTACTTAAATGAAACAGAGCTCATTTGTCAGGCGATAATGGACCCCTCTGGCTACCCCTTCAAAGGTATGAAAAAACATCATAAAAATAATAACATTACCTACTTCACATGGGATCATATTATTAGTTTACAGCTAATAACGATTTATGTCCGTCCGATATAAAAATTAAATTAATTTTAAATTAAATCTTTTTATTATTGCAACAGAGTCGTGTGGGTATTAATATTTTAAGATCAAACGGGGTTTATGTCGAACCCATATTCACCCCGAATGCCCACATAATAATAATAATAATAAACTAGACAATTTATATAGCGCCGTTTTGTAATATTATGAACCACCGCAAGGACGCATTTAGAGTTTTTTTTAGTATTATCCTATTGCCAGAATTTCGAACACACTTGTAAGAAATAATTATTGTCACAAATTTGATTCTACCGATTTTGAATTTTAACTACTTTAATTTATTGGTATAATTTTAATACTATTTTGTTATGTTATGTTATAATTTAGACTTAAAAAACTTTAAAAAAAACAGTAAAATTCAAAGTACTTTCCATGAAAAACAATGAATTTTGAAGTTTTGATCACTATAAACTATAGAGTGTCAAATTTATTTAAAATTGTAGGAAAGTAAAAGAATTCAGGCAGTTACTAAAGCGCCATCTTCCCAACTCTCTCACTATAAGTAATAGCTTGTATCGTGAAAGTGGAGTAGGTTGGATAATTAAGCAGGTACTTGTAACTTCTGTCTTTAAAAAAAATTGTAGTAATGAATGATAATTATGCTTGAAACATCACTCACACACTTTATTACGTCAATCTAGGTTGAAACTGAATGAAACCATGTACACTTTAAAATAAGCAATACACAATAATTATGTAAATTATGATTGCGTGATAAGTCGGCAACGGAATTTCAACTGCAGACCTCAGAGATCAAGATTCTATCAACGGATGTTCAGCTATATTTTGGACGATTGCCTTCCTATTTTGTTTATACAAAATTCATAATTAGGTCCCATTGATGAAGAAAGATATAAATAATATTAATATAGCTATCCTCATCACTAAACAATCGAACAGAATGACATACTTACCTACATACATAAAAAAATTACATTTGTTTCACTTTTGATAACTTATTTTCAGGTTTTTTTTTTACGAAAGATAAACATATTGAAATATTAATTACATAGGAATTAAATGGCATTAAAAAAATAAGATTTCAACAAAAAATATAATTTGGTTTTTGTTGTCGTTAACACACCTCTAATCAAAAATTATCATCAACATCTTATCAATTGTAAATAATCTCATGCACAATATAAAAATATCGATAAAAAAGGTTCTAGTAAAAATATGTCCTTCACAATATACCGCTTGAACAGTGGCGGTTCTAGTTTGTACGGTGCCCCGAATGGCTCATATGATAGTCCTTGCCAGTGTGACTAGTGAATATTTCGACAGGGGGAAGAATTTGTGAAAATGAAAATTTATGCCATGAAAACGTAATGTGATCGACGAAAGAATCTGTTCAAAATTATTTTAAAGTCATATAAAAAAGCGTTCTATCCTTTGTACTTTCATATACTGAGATTGATTTAGAACTATAATTTTACAAATAGTATAAAAGTTGTTCCATCAAACACATGCCTAAAAAGTTTGTTTTATTGGGCCTATTATCATATTATGGTCGTATAAGTGTATGACAAAAGGTTAAAGTTCATAAAACTGACTCAAAAAAGTCGTATTAAAATAATAATAACGTATTGCACTACTACTATGTACTATACCATCACATAATATCGTATAAATGGGGTAGCCAGTGGACTGCATAACTTGCAAATTTAGTACACATTGTTAGCCTTTTTACCGCACTTTTAGAATATTCCATAATGGTATAGATAGATAGATAAATTAAATAATATTTATATTCACAACACTGTGTTTTCATATAAGACTTAGTCGTGTCCTTTTCAAATTGAAGGTAAGCGTGCAAAGGCTACTACATGTTTCTAGGATCATTAAAAACGCCTCTGTTCCCGATGGACATTATTGTTTTTCGGATTCCTTTGGTGTTTTTATCTGTCCTTCTTCTTATAATAAAGGAACATGTTTTACGAGTATCATCTCTATAAGTTTTTATAATACATACATAATAATATGGGTAACATGGGCGATGATTCGATGAACATTCGGTATCTTTTCATGTCTTTGTTGAATTTATTACATACGACTCTATGGGACGACATTCGGTGACATTTCTTTATAATTATTATATTCATTTATAATTAATGGTTTCATGTTTTAGTTTTTTTATTATCATTTCGTTTTATACTATTTTAATTTATCCAAATAAAAAATGTAATAATCAGATATTTAAAAGAACGACATAATCGTCAAAAGAAAACATGATAAAAATCTATTTACATATTATTAATTTATAATTCGAAAGTTACATTGATTTTGTTAGATATTATCAACGTACTAACTAAAAAAACCAACGGCATTTAAAATTTTGAACTGAAAATCTTCTAAAAATTGCGAAAACCATTAAAAGTTGATGACATGTCTAAAGCCTGATTAACTTAGTTCTTTTCCGAAGTATGAGAGGAAAACGATCCTTCTTCATTCAGAACGTTTCGCACCTATTGAGACGTTTCTTCCTAAGATATGTGCTACTATACTATCATACCATATCCCACATGTGCTGTAGCCAGTAGATCAGCTGCATGTAATAAACATAAGGGCTGTCCTCTCTATACCATCGGCGATGAGGTATGCCACCCATACCATATCGCTGAATTGTAGATGTCAATTGTCTTATACGTGACTTATTTATGTAATATAATACCTAAACTTTTTAGGACACTCGAAAACATGATGTACGGAAAAGCATGAAGCGTATCCTTCTATACATTTATGCGATTGTATTTATAAGAAAAAATAATTCATTATACATAATATTAAAACATTATCGTACCTACTGAAGCTTTATTGTAAAATAATTAAACTTATTGTGGACATGAAACTTCACTGTTTACGTCATTTTTATTTGCATACATAAATATATATTAAAGCATTAAAAATCGTGTTTTTTTATGAAATTAAATTAACGTGCAAACTGTTATTAGGTATTTATTTGTTACTTCACAAATTAGATTTTAAAAAAATCAATAGGTAGATAGAATTTCATAAAGCAAATCCGTGTATGGGGATTATTAATAAATAGAGGTACCTACCTATAATACACATCATGTATCAATATCTAAAGATCTGTGTTCTGTATATCAGAGTGAAAATATACTATGTCATGAGACGTAATTTTTCAGAATTATCGTTAAATTTTTTTTTCATCATAATAGCATTTAAGCAAAGTCATTTGTATGACTTACCACTGTATGACGATACATAGCACGTTAATTGAGAACATAAAAATATTATATGTCTTGTATAATATTTTTTTGTTAAATTTATATAATCTCATTTTATTCTCACATGTTTATTAGCAAAAAAATACTGTCAAAAATTATTGTGGAACATTGCTAATAATTAATTAATTGAGTTCGTCGGTAGCCTGGAGGTGGAGTCTCGGCCTCGTGAACAAGGGGTCCGTGGTTCAATACTCCCCTTTCACAACACAAGCTTTTAGTAGCTTACTGTGAAAGGTGTATAAGATTGTATTTGGGTTTGTAACAAAACCCAGATATATCTTTTAAATATAAAAAAAAATATATCGTAATTTTTAAAATTTAAACAACGGCAATTTAAAATGGCATTGTTTTACTTAGACAAAATAATATAAAACGTATTTTTTTGGCTTTCAAAAATAGGCTATCAAATAACCAAGGACCACGGCATTGTGTTCATATCACTTTGATTTGGCTTAAAATTTGACATACTGTAGTTTCTCCCTAACATACAAATGAATCTAATATAAATATATAATATAACAATATTATTGTGTAGCTTATTATGATCACGGTATAATAATATAATTTAATTAATATTATTATTTTATTATTTCTAGTTTTCAATTCGAATGTTTTCATTTCGTGTTTATTAATTACGTACCGCTTGATTGAGACGTAACATGAATAGTTCGTTAGGTACCTGATTCCTATACATACATATATAATAATGGTCATAATATTATTATTTCAAATGTATATTATACGTATACCATATATGTATGTGTTACCTCACGCTATTAAATAAATGTAATTAATAACAAAGGTAGATATCTACATAGATTTAACATTCAAAATGTTCAAAATAACGAAGTGAAATATCAATATATTTTATTTTATTCTCTACTGTACAAAAACATTTAGGCATGTCTGAAACTAAACCGGGTCAGTAATTTAGTGGGAGCATTGATAAATATAGCTCAACGTGGCTTTCTGAGTCAATGGAGCAATGCATAGTGCTGAGGAGAGAATAAATAAAATAAACTTTATTGTACAACTTAATATAGTACAAAAGGCTAGTTTATTACCCTCAGGCGATTTTTTGCAACCAACCAGTTGTATGTGAGATAAGTGAAAGAAATGTTATATTATATACAAATTTTGAGAAAAACTGAGAAGAGGATGGCACAGGATGATATAATTGGTAGAAGATCATTACTCTCGACAATTTATTAATCATTACACAGTATAAAAGAAAATTTGATTTTGTAAGGATACACTAAGGAGACTACAATTCGTATGCAATATTCTCTATTTTAATTCTAATTTAATTATTTTGTATAAGATTAAACATAGAAATATAAGAAAAGACATAGAAATATAAAATTAGACATAGAAGTAGGACCCAGAAGACCAGGCAGACCAGTGATCACCTGGATGTTCTCAATAGCCAGGGACCAGAGGGAGGCAGAGCTGCGTTCGGAGGATGCAGGGGATCGGATAACTTGGAGGATGATGACTAAGACAACCGACCTCAAATAAATGGGATAAAGGCAAGTAAAAGAAGTATAAGAATTAACATAAATCGCAGATTACTATAAATAACTATTAAAACTGTTATATTCTAACGGAAATATACATTATAATTCCACGTGTTTTACATATTTATATGAGGATATAATATGATAAAATAATTTAAAAATTTAACATAATTTATCTTGCACATGGAATAGATACATATTATATTAACTAATTTGTGAAAGAACACATTTTGAGAACTGACTCCCCTTATGTAGATAGATACATTATATTATGTTTTGTGTATAATATGAATGCTGTGTTTCATTTAATATTCGGAATATACTCGCAGAGGTGTTTTGGAAATTTATTAATTACCAATATACTATTATTTTTTATTAGTACTTACTTTATGTATCCTGTTGTTTTTACTTTTGAGATTATGAATGAATATTGCTCGATTATTAAATTAATAATTAACTAAATATGTACTTATATGTATTTTGAATTTCTTTAGTAAATATAATTATCTCGCAGATACCCATAAACCAATCAGTCAACGCAATTTCGCTTAGTTTTAGGTTAAGTATCGTTTGCTCCAGCTGATACTGATGGGGAAGATTGAGGGGCAGCGTGGTCCTGGTAGAAGGCAAACGTCCTGGCTGCGCAACATAAGAGACTGTAAATTTATGTAAATTAAAATTAATTAAAAAAAAAATATATATATAAATAAATAAGAGACTGGACCGAGATGAGACATGTGGGGGAGCTGTTCCGGGTCGCGCAAGATAGAGAAGCCTTTGGCAGAGTGATTGCCAACGTCGGGGGGACCTGACACGGCACGAGAAGAAAAAGAAGGTATGCTCTTATTTTTTTGACACCGAGTTATATTAGTTCACTTTAATACTTTTCATGGCAGATTACACTTTCAATTATGAACATTTTATACAGATTTATTCAAATTCAGTTTCAAAAATAAAACAGTTTCTGTCAAAATATTCATCGCTAGCCAAAGTTGTATTATGTAACTATTTTTTTTCATTTTAATTATATAAGTCACTGCGCTTTCATTGTTTGATATAGAGGCCTCTCAAATGAAATAATACTGGATTCCCTTATTTCCAGCGATTTTTCTTAAAGCATCGTGTCGTCTCATTAATTTGAGGTCTTTCCGCATTATTCCAAAAAAAGGCCTGATATAAATAAACACATTTCTTTACCTACTAATAATTTACTTTATAAGTAGGTACATATTGAAAATTAATAAATAAATTATAGGTATTTTGCCAGAAAATCTATAATTATATTTATGAATTCACTAGACAAATTAATTTCTAGACATAAATCATTATTTTTTAAAAAAAAAAGATAGTTTATAAAAATATTTTATAACTTTATGTAATCTTAAAAATTTCAAAATCACCCACATTCCAAAGGGGCCCATAAATCATTGACCCTAGGGACGCAAAAAATACTACATTTTATTATTATTGTTATTATATTTTTGTATAACAAAATATATAAATGAATATCAGAAAATGACAAATGACTCTCGTGGGAAACCATCCCCGCAGGTAGCCAATGAACAGGTTTATAAAACCTATAAAAGATGCATATTATTGTTTTTTTTGGTCATATAAAGTGTGTAATTTTTTTATGGTCCATGATGATGGTCCTGATGTTAATAAAATAAAAATAAAATAATTTGTTAAAAGCGTTAAACAGATTTTTATATTTTTGATTATACGCCTTTTGAAATATAAATTTTAATGCTACGTTGCATCTTCTTTATGCGACATTTAAATTTAACTCAATTTGTATAAAAAAATAGAATCACATTCATATCGATATGAATTGAAAGTTTCGAACAGGTGAAAGATCATCGATTTTATCAATGATTTTTTTTCGTAACGTAGTGTATATGATCGATTATGCAATTTGTTATTGATCGAAATTAGTCGAGAGTAATCGAACATTTATTGCATGTGTGAGAACTTTGCTCTATTATATAATATTTGTACTATAAACTTTCAAAGAAAAAATATTATTTATGTGGCTAGCACAAATCACTCAAATCGGGTGGATTGCCGTAATCGATTAATTAATTATGTAGCTTCCACCTCAATAAATGTTGAAGATTCAGTGGACAGTTGGTTGCCTAGTTGATAATATCTCTCAAACTTTTAGGGGTGAGTGTTCCATGATCAAAATCAATACAAGAAAGCTTCACACTATCATATTTTGGATTTATTTAAGAAAAACTCTTCAGACTCACGTAAATTTGATAACAATTACGTTTTATTCCAATATTTTTTACATATATTATCATACGAGATAAGAGTGATGAAAAAGCCATTAGAGCAGGCAATGGATTAATTAGAAAAAAAACCGTATTCGTCAGCCGAATATAAACAAAGATATTATTTATTTCAAAATTGTAATACAGTTTTGATAATGTCAAGTTTAATAATAAAACACGGGGTTTTTTGAGGTACCTACCGAATTTTCCCTTGGACTCATTTGAACAGATTTGACCGCTTTGAATAAATATTAAAAAATAAAACATAAACCTACATAAATCGGTGTGATAAATTTAAAATTATATGTAAGTACGTATATTTAAAATCACATTCATCAATATTATATCCTAAAAACATTACATTAAAATATTATACACCATAATCAACCGTATATGTTTACAAAATAGATATTATAATGTGCTTAAGTATTAACTAAAATAGGTTCTATAGTCGTGTAGTTTCTTAGCATTATCTTGTAAGACATTAGCATGCTAATACAACACGCATCCTGAGCCCCTTTTCACATTTGATAAGAGATTTGTTTTGAGTGGGGATAGGTAATGTGGTGTTCTCACTTTGGCGAATATCGCCAGGGCACCAAAATATCGCCAGCCATTTGAACCGTGTGAACAAAATGACAGCTAGTCTGAAACGATAAAAACCAGTAGAAACGACATCGTCTCGAGTTGACCACCTTCCAACTTTCTCGGCCGATTGAACGATTTGCGCATGCGCAGATATGCGCGGCGTTCGTATCTATGGTAAAAGCTTTATAACCTATAAATTTTATAATGTTTCCCGCTTCGTGACAGCTGTTATCTTTTTTGTTGGTTTGTGGCGTTTGTTTCCTTAATTAAAAGGCGCCTTATAACCTCTACTATAACATTTTGGACTAAAAATAAACACTTTGCGATCTCCATCTCGACGTCCGCCATTTTGAAAACAGTGTCAAAATCAAAGCGCATCTGACAGATCGTTTCTAAATCGGTGGACTGTGTGAACAGGTGTGACGATCAATGGGCGTACGGCGAATTTTGTTTTTTCGCCTGACGCTATATTTTGAAATTCGCCTGGCGATATTCGCCAAATGTGAACACCCCATAATATAGGTATTCGAATATCTTTGCAATATCGCCTGCACATTTTTATGCACGCTTCTCCGTAAAAAAATTAAATTTTCTCAACATTGTTGAGATATTGTCAATTTTTTTAGCTAGTTCATTTATTATTTTTTATTTATTGCAGATAATGATGACAATATCTCCATTTTAACACACAAAAACATTTCATTTCTTTGAATATGATTATTGTAAATAAATATCTAGGTCTAATCTTACAGTTTGAACTGTGATATTGTGATGCCATTTATCGACGACAAGGAGATCAACATTTAATACCTGATGAATATTTCTATAGGTATCTTGCAATTTTTAGTTTATTCAAGTTTACACAAAATAATGCGCATTTATTTTCATTTTGGTAGTTCTTCAGAAGGGACTTGAATCCGCAATCCATCCTTTTCCCGGGTGAATTGTCTAATTGAGCTATCAGGCGACATTCCGAAGGCTTCGAAATATCCTCTTTGAAACCCGATGACAGATTTACATACCTAGTTGAAATATTGTGTGCAAATTGTCAGCGATACAAATTCTGTAATGTGAAAAGCTTATACATTCTCTAGCAGTTCTTCTACGGCCTGTAGTCCAATGGTCCGAGATGAGAATTCAATGTAGAAATATGTATATGACCTAAGGAATTGTTGGTGCTTACGGAGTATAATATGATCTGCAATGTTAACATGTTACACACAAGATAGTGGTATACTAATAAAGCTATCATAACATAATAACATCGTAAACAATCATATTAATGCAGACACTTACCTATATACTCTTATACCTCATACATATCATCATAATAATGCATAACTATGGTCAGATTGTTTGCAGATAGGTGCTTGTGCATGGATAGTACCTAAGTATGCACTGTAATGGAATGTTTGGCGGAAGATGAAAATTTTCTCGAAGATGTTGTTGCGATAAAAGATGAAAATTATTGAAAAAAGGCGAAAATATTGAAACGCATTTAATAATACTAATAATATACAAGAAGAAGATACTTGTTGTGTTACCTATATGCAGTGGCGGGACTAGACTTTTGGTATTGGGCATGCGGTTTGTGTACAGTAGGTAGAATTTATTATATGTTAGAAACCAATTGTTGGCCAAAACCTTCACTATTTTTCGGACCACAATAATCCAGAAAGGTTGGATGACCCTCCTTTACAATATACCGTTTAAACGACACCGACATTTGAACAAGATAAATATCATAGGATGAAAAAGGTGACTCAATTGGCGCATAATCACGCTGAACGGAGGAGGTTTGTTTCTACCCTATACCTTCTCACAAGAGGAGCGATAAAGGGTGATAGTCCTCTAGTACCTACCTGTGTTTATTGAATATAATCAAAATATAATCAACATTGACCTGAAGTTTGTAAAAGATTTGTTATCGTTTGGCGGAAGGTTTAAATCAATTTAAACATACTTCGCAGTTCTTTTAGATACTTTGTTTCGAAAATTATATTTATTCCTTGGGCATGCGTTGCTTTTTTGCATGTAAGGAAGGCACGCCACTGCCTATATGTTGATTTGAGTAACTTTTTATTTCCCTGATCACTCATAAGCGATTGGATGGCCTTTGAAAAAAGAATAGAATAGAACTATTTAGTATTTATTATGTGTAGCTTTGAATATGCCTAAATATATTTTTTTAAGTAATATGTACCAATTTTAATAATTTTTATTCGTTTTTTGTTAATCCACATTTCCATAGAATGGAACATTTCTTATGTTCATGAAAGAGCAAGAAACTTCTATTTATTTATTCTTTATTGTTTATTAATTACAATATAAACAATTTTACATTCACAATACCTATAAACAATATTTTATGGAATGCATACAAACTAAATATGTACAATCAATAAACAGAGGGCGAACCAAAGTATAAATTAATCGTATCTGGTCAATTACATACATTGCGTTGATGACAAACATTATGCAGATAAAAGTGCATTTTTTAATTAACCTGATCTATTATCTGTTTCAGACACACATCGTCTTGATTCACAAAAAAAAATAGGTACCTACCAGACAATAGGATTAATAAACCCCTTCTCCAAGAAAGAGCAGTAAATGATATTATATGAATTGCCTCTAGCAGATTCATAACTTTTCTAGTAATTGAACTCCTTGTTCAAATCTGCGAAAAATAATATCAAGTTTTGTTTTGAAATCACATTAATTCACAACAATCATAATTCTCAATAAGCAAGAAAAGCAATTCTACAAGTAGTCCGCGAAGTCCTGCTATTATATTCCAATATTTGTACTATAATATGGTTTACATCAGGGCTGGAATAATAAAGAGGGTTTAACCATTAACCAAGACTCGCCTCTGCCATAACAGGTTTGATGCCGTATTGTGAAAATATTGATACGTCTTCTTTACAACCATCTTATTGGAATAATTCCTTTGCTACAAGAGAAAGGTAAGGTAAGTCAATTTAAAAAATTGATTATAAAAATACTACATTTATCTCAGTGATAAATAGAATCTTATGATTTTATACACGCATTTATAAAAATTCTTCGTTAATGAAAAAACTCCCAATCTTTTTTGTAAGTTTTTATATGTCTTCAGTGATGAGATTTGACACCTATACTGAATGTCTTATTTTTTATTGACATGGAGAAGACAATCTGCATGTTTATAATAGCAATATAGAAATGCGTTAATATTCCATCGTCTACTACTCAGCATTGTGAGACACTTACCATTTGACACCTCTTTTCATAATATTCTTTGATATCGTTATCATATGGAAATTATATTGGAAAAGAGGAAACGGCATTTCCCACAAGTTAACCAGCAGAATAATTGCTTGTAAAAAAACATGCACGTCATTCTCGTGGTGCTAATTAAAAAAAACATATTTAAATATCAGTAACGTATTCAAGATGAGATATTTTTAAAATTAAAATTAATCAAAATATACTACAGTTGTTCTGGTTCTAAATTTCAGATTTAAGATTTGTTACGTTGGCAACATCGTCGCTGGGCGCGCGACTGCATTGTTTTTTCATAATAATATTTCGCCATTCTGCTGTCACGTTGTTGTTGGTAGCTTATTTATTTTTATTTATTTATTTCAAAACAAAATATTTTGACTGCATAATGCACAAATCGTGCGCCCTTCCAATATACCGGCGTGATAGGGTAGTGAACGGCTAATGGACTGGGACAGCCGTAACAATATTCTAACACTACAATTGCGACGGTTTCAAAAATAATTAAAAAGTTGTATGTATAGTGCAAAATTATAGAATAGAAATAAAAGTAGATTAATATTTTAATATAAAACTTTAATTCTTACATATTCTGTAACCATCTAATGTTTCATATGAATGCAATTAATACGTGCAATTGTCCTATTTTTATTAACTAAGTTCAAACCTAAACCTTTCATAGAAATTCTAAGCTCCACAAAATTATTTTCATTTCAATAAGATTGACTGAATAGGATATTTTGCTGCAATCAAATTAAGTTTAAATTAAACCTGTCCTGAATATATTATTTTTTATATACACGAAGAGGAAAGCCTGTGTGTTCATTATATTATGCAATTAGTCCATTGGCCACCCCACTTGTGGGACGTGTTGTAATAGTACATATAGCATTAGCAGAACAAATAGGTATAGTTTACTAACAATGTGTACAATTTTTCCCTAAACTGTTCATAGGCGTATAATTATGTAGAAATCAGATTTTCACTTTTTGCAATGCAAAATAATAAACTTTTACAACATACATATTCAGGTTCGTGGGAGTGTTTTATTGAATCATTATCCCTTACCAGCAATGCGATTGGATGAATATAATATAATATTGATAAAAAGAAAAACTTTATGATGGCATTCCATGCAGCCTATAATATTCCTATGATTGTCTATATATTTCAATAATAAAGTTGTAAGTGCCAGCCGTACACATGTTTCATACTATTTAAATTACTATATATTATTATTATTTATAATGATTTTATATTCATTTAATAATAATAGGAGACACGTTGTTGTTGTTGATTTATATAAAGGTTAATAAAATATTTTAAATGTTTCATTTACTAAATATGTACAAACAACAAACATGATTTCTTAACAAGGGAACCGACCCAACAACATTGGCGCAACTATAAACAATGCACTCATTTATTTGTGAATGTGTAAGTATTGTCGATATTTAAGAGAATTAGGTAATATTGACTATATTATTTGAATTACATTCATAAAAAAAATCAGAACAGCCACATCAATAGTTCAAAGTCAGACCCATGAGTATGTCTTCAATGTCTCTCAATGTTTTAGGTTCCCTTCCATGTAGATGACAATTACAATAACAACTTTTTTACAACAACAAAATTTACAATGACAATATTGACAATATTAACATAATCACATCTAAAGGGGTTAGTTGGAAGACATCGCATTTTAGCGATAAACTCGCCCTCTGTACATTGAATTGTATAACTGATATTTATATGACACTGTTTTATTTTGTAATATTGTAAACAATGTACGGTGAAGAATAAAATAAAACAAATAATAAGCAATAAAGATGATCATTATTGCATTAGGCATATGTAATAGGCTTCTACCATGAATTTATGTAAAATAAAATAAAAATAAAATAAATAAAATTAAGGGTTTACCACCACTTTCCCCGGTATGTTTTCAGAGCTGAGCTCTTATATCATTCAGATCAACAAAACAAAAAAAAAATCAAAGGAAGGGATCAAGATTTGCCTTAAGGGCGTCCCCCGGCAAAAACCTCCCCTTTATTACAATCCTTAATGTCTCTTGGATGAGATTCTCAATACAAGGCACTACTCACTACTACAATATTTTTACAAACTATTTTCTTACAGTTACGTACTAAACTTTACGTAAAAAAGATGATCATTAGATCGCAAAGACGGAATAGTTGATGACGAATCTAAATTACGGAACCTTCTTATTTTAAAATTGAAACTATAATATTATCATCAGCTTACCTATTTTACCTACTTCAAAATTTTCAGTAGGTAATTGATCATTGATACGCCATTGCAGCATGGAATAGAGATGTATCTTCCTCTTAGAGAGTACAACTCTTACATATTAGTATTATATCGATACGGTGAGGTACAATGAGGTATATACAGGTAGATGGTAGTGGGTAGGCAGAGGTATTTATTGATTATTTGAAATGTGTTATCGATACAATACGTCATTCAGGAATGTTATTATTTATTACATCTATTAACGTTTATTATTACTCATTTAAAAATAATACTCATTCCTCCTTTCTGTAATATTATGTGAATTACCGACACATGAAATACATACAAATTTCTATACTAACCTATATCTGAGAAAGTCTAACGATAGTTTGCCCAAAAAATAATAATATAATGATTCTATCTAATTTGAATATATACTTCTATGAAACTGTTTGTAATCAAAGTACAGTAGGTAAAGAATCAATAAATAAATAAATAAATATTTAAATGTTCATAAGGTTTTTGACAGTCTGGAACATACCAATGAATTTACAAAATACACTTTCTCTATAGTAAAGATGTCAGAAAGTTTATAATGCTCTCAGGTGAATAAATACCTCAATTGCTATAAAATAGCTCTAAATAAAAGAGTTCTATATTTAGACACTAGGAGCAGCGTTAAAGGGTAAGAGAAGAATAGTGGTCAGTCGCAATATTAGTTACCCTATATTCTGTTGGACTTACTTTCACTGTAAATCATTTCTGTGGAAATGAAGGAAAAAAGCTTATTTAAACGGGTACATAGTTTTCATGAATTTATGGACCTTTACAACCAGATAACAATGTATTGTATTCTGAGAAATTAAAAACAAAAAAAAAACATATTACATTACCGGCGTATTTCACATGACAATTAAAATTTTCATGATTGTTGATTTTCGATAACCTATGTAAGAAACGATTTCATGCCTTGAAAACGTCGATGTAATGAAACTAAACATGGCAAACCCGAAAATCATCAAAAAAACATCAGAAACTTGCCATGGAAATCTACAATGCACATTCTACGATTTTTCTTAAAATGTAAATATGAACGAAAAGTCAACTGAAATAAGCATCATTAAAAATAATTTATTTATTTATTTATTTTACAACACATGGCGTGAGCCTTTTACATGTTAATCAAGCAGTATAACAAACAACAAACACAAACAGATACAATAGTCAAGAATACATTATTACATAGATTTGATGTGAAAAATTAATGAAGCAACAGTCAATAATAAAAAAAGGACAAAGCAAAACAAAAGAAGTCAATAGGAAACAAAATGTCAACGATAAAAAAAAATTGCATTAATTATATTATATAATGTTAAAAATATTAAATTAACTTTATACGTTAATGGCCTTCGTGATTGTATTGTAACAAAAATTGTTTACCAGTTAAATGGCAATACTAATTGTTGCAAAAAATAGAACTGCAAAAAATTTGCATGATGCAAAAAAATCGTATACATTATTCCATATATCCATATTGGGCACAATAATGTATCGATATATTCTGACATATATTATGTAGTACCTATATGATATTATTATTATTAATACCTATCAAATTATTATGTATGTAACTATAATATACTACACGATAAACCACATTTACAAATATTTCATTAGGATAATTTATCATTGTATTAATATATTGTTAGTATGTACCATATTATTTTAATATGGACCAAACAAGGCTGCGCGAAAATAAGTTTATCACGAATTCGAAAGGATAAATAATGTATTGACTTACTTGTTAAGGTTTGTTTGCAAAAAATATGAAAACAACAGAGCTTTTCAACATATTGTTCCTAAAGTCCTAAAATGCGATCAAAGAATAGAAAGTCTGTGCTGATTGTAAAATTGCGAAATGACTTACATGGAGTTTGATCTCCAAAATTATAAAATGTTTTATTTTTAAGGGTATACAAAATAAAGAAATTTTACATCTTTAATGCAGTAATGAGGTTATCCTTAATGTCTTTATTTTTTACATGTGAAATATGCCGTGATGGGATAGTAGTAGAAGATAATAAATTTAATTAATACTGATAATTAAAAATTGATCGGTCATCATTGACAAACCTTCACATACCGAATTTGTGATATTTCATAATATAATTTTGATTAAGGAAGGAGTAGGTTTGTTTGGCTGCTTTGAATTATTTTTCATTGTCATTACGCGTCACCCTAGACTGAAAAGTCCGTTGTATGTTAGTATGAAATTAATTGTGGATAATAATTAAAGACGTAACAAATAAAGAATAACCGCCTTTTCTACCTTTTATTAAATCAATTATCATCAAAGCCAACCCTGAATAAAATCTGCCTATGACCTCCACGAAATCATGTCCATTATACAAAATCAATGGAGATATCTTTATCCAAATATACAAGCCCCTCGCTCTGCGCTCCGCCACCCTTTCCCATGTCGTCATTCCTCCTTATTTTGTCTGAGGTCCGCGCCGAAGCTTCAGATAATGTTCCAGTGAAAGATTGCCCCAGACTACAAAGTGAAATGCTTGCAAGGGTTACTACAGAAACTAATTAAGCCTAATTTTTCATAAAATGTGTTTCCACTTGAAAATCTTGTAACTTGTAATAACTACTATTTGTTGTCGTTCGAGACAAAATAATGTTAGATTGGAACTTTGTAATGCTTTGGAAATGTATTCCATTAATTAAAATTATAAATGATAAAAATCACAAAAAAAATTGAAGAAAATTGGTTGAAGAGGGACGAAAGTAGAATAAATGCTGTGGAGATGAGATCGCTGAGGAGGATGGTTGGTAAAACATTGTGTGATAGAGTGAGGAATGGGGATATTAGAAGAATAAGCAGATGCAAGAGGAGTTTTGTGGATAGGATGCGTGTAAATAAATTGAGTTTGATCATATGGAACGAATGGAAAAGAAAGAATGACAAAGAGGATATACTTGTCTTAAAGGAGGGGTGTGAGGAAGCGTGGGCGTCCGAGAACTACGTGGCTTGACCATGTAGATCAAAATCTTGTAGAGAAATCGTATGAATGTAGAAAAGACGAAAGAAGTAGGTATGTTAAGACAGATCTACATGGCGTTCTGTTCTCTCTGCCTACCTCACTTGGGATACGGCGTGAGGGAATAGAATAGACAAAAATAATTTCAAATGGTTAATGATTTTGTAACCACAATATAATTATAGAACCATATCTTACGAACATAAAATTTCCTTACATCCAATATCATACACACACTTTACTCAGATTTAACCGTAAATATATCAGATACCAAATCATTGTTAATATTTATTTATTTAATTATTCTTGCACATCATCATTAACATAATAAAAACAACAAATCAGTTTACATAAGAAAAAATATGATGATATGTAGTGGCAAGATTATTTATCACTTTATAGCGATTTCTTCCATCTAACCACGCAGTATTCGCAAACAATAAAATTTAAATACTACACATAATCTAAATATTGGGAATAGATACTAATAAATAAAAATGTGACTGTATATGTTTCTTTTTA
The DNA here is from genome assembly GCA_947579605.1 of Athripsodes cinereus. Taxonomy (NCBI): domain Eukaryota; kingdom Metazoa; phylum Arthropoda; class Insecta; order Trichoptera; family Leptoceridae; genus Athripsodes; species Athripsodes cinereus. The sequence goes on from OX388309.1 coordinate 9,644,647, forward strand.
GTATATTTTGTAAAGTTGTAAGTATGTTATCTGGTCGGACACCCCGCCGTTGTATGGGCGCGCGGCTTCGATACAATCAATAATCTTAATATTACCTATTAGGTATCTGGAATATTATGTAGGTACGTAATAATAATATTATCTCATATTATATATCGGCTAATCAGACTCTATAATGGTTGTTAGGCAGATTGCTAGACAATTCATTATACCATTGTCTAATACTAAATATTCTAATGATAAACATTTCAATATAATGACTGTCATCTAATTTGAATGTCTGTCCGAAAAAGTACACTTTTATTTTTGTAAGCTCATCCCTAACCATTTAGATATTTTCTCGCGAGAACATAATATTTATATCCTTTTATTGCAACACAAATATTGAAATAAATAAAACAAGTGTTTTATTCTACTATTGATTTATTCGATGAGAGAGACGTCTTTCGTCTTATGAGGACATTGTCAATCTTGATTGACAATGTCCTCATAAGACGAAAGACGTCTCTCTCATCGAATAAATCAATAGTAGAATAAAACACTTGTTTTATTTATTTCGATATGGAATTCTACTACCTAAACACCGACACAGTGAATAACACAAATATTATACCTTTTAGATGGACAAGTAGGAGGCTATAAGTATTTATTACCAATATTTTCAGTTTCGAGAAAATTTCAGTAATTTTTAGACAGAAGTTCAACTAAAGATTTTGCTTGTTTCATTGTCATATTTCATATGCCCTTAAATTTCTGACTTCGAGAACAGCACAATAATTCTATTTACAATATTTAACTACAATTATGTTGGAAAATGTGCATGTTAAAAAAAATACAGACTTAGGCAAACGTAGTAAAAACCAATGATATAGTAAAAGGTCCTTGGTAGGATTGAACAGTCGCTATCTAGGTATATGTAATCAGAAGAATTAATGTTTTAGTGGTTCTTAGTGGAGGTCCATATTAAAAAAATATTGATTAAACAAGATATATAGTTATTCCACTGTTGACTCTAACCATTTGCGAGCCGGCTTTCAAGAGCCTCCGCTCGCATCGTCAGGCAAAAGTTAAGTTAGAGCTCGCAAATTAATAAAGTCAACAGTAAATAACAATATACCTTGTTTTATTAACAAATTATGTTTTGGGTTTGGGTTTGCTCTCTTTCTCTTTATTTGTTTATAGGTACCATCAGTACATACCTCTGGTTTTGTTTCACTGGGTCATATTTAAAAATTGCAAGCTATTTGTTAATTGGAAACGATTGTGCTTTATCGTTATGTTGCCTTACAGATACTAAAAAATATACACATTTTTAAGTACTGCTTAATATAAGTCATGATTTTCAACGGGTCTATTATGTAGGTATCTACACTTGTTTCATCAATAGAAATGATATACTCATACAAAACACAACATGCACATAAGAAATAGTAGATATAGGTAGATACTTAGCATTATATTAAGTATTTGATTAATTCTGATTTGATTGTTTCAATATGATTAATATGATTGTTTAATAACGTGCCATTAACTAGTTATCAAAATATATCTACAACAGCTGTAGCCTACATAGACCTACGTATAACACATGCCTAATAACATTTTATCTTATACGATAGTAAATATATATTTACAGTATAGTCTTTACGTAGCATACATATCTAGCAGTAACGTGTCTTCCATACAAGCAAAAAAAAACAGATTTATCCGAGGTTTTCAAGCTTAAAAATAATTTTAAAAAAATGATGAAACTACGTGCAATTTGATCATATTAAACTGCGCGCACAGTCGTTCATTATGTGCTTTTGATAAACATTCGACGCGATGCCGTCCGAAAGTTAAAAGAACCTGAATATCTCTAACATAATTATTGTTTTAAATAATTTATTTCATAGCACTCGTTGCATCATACGAAGGAAAATAATAAACCCATATACTTATAGCAATGATCATAGTGTGCTGAATAAACTGGCTCTCATTCGATTGTCAGTTCTTGAATGAGTGAGCATTATCAATGAGTCATTTTTTTTGTTTTTTATTATTACAGCATATCTCAAAAGTGAAACGGAACTATTGTTCTCATATTACACCTATACGCAATATTTATTAAATAACTTTTTTATATCTAATAATTATTGAAGATGGGCCTACCCAGCATAAAAACTTTAGATACACCACTGGTATGCAGATAGAATGAGGATAAGATCATAGCAGAAATATCAATTCATAAAGATTGCGATCAATAACAATGATAAACAGAAATGAAAAAAAATATTCGTACCTACATGTTTTGAATTAGGTACACATGAAGCTAATACTATGTGCAGTTGAAATTGTAGTGCATTATTTATCCTATCAAAATGCTGTCAATAAATCAAATTAATAATCTGATAAATATGTAACGATTAAAATTTTAAACATATAATAATAACACACTGGTCAAAAAAACTTTTTGAATAGAAACTAATACCTAAATGAAACGCGGATTATAGGATATGTGAGAGGACTCAGGAAGCCATGGATACATCTCGTAAACTTTAGTTTAAAAAAAACAGTAGTTTCATGCTTCTCAATTCCTCTTCCTGTTGATTGATCAGAATATGGATTTAGAAGAAAGGCTAATATTAGTCGTAATATCTTCCATTTTTCGAAGACGAAGTGAAAGTCTGGAGTGGAACAAGTACGTATTTCTATACCTAGTGTAGTAGGTGAAGTTACATTACATATACGGTGGCACATGTTGGTGATTATTGGATGCAGAAAGCATAGGAATTAACAACATGGATAGAAGATGGAATGGTCCTTCGTCCAGTAGCAAACGGGAGTAAGCAGAGAAAAAAATAAGGTTTTTACATTCGTAAGTGAGGAAAACGAAACAATCATAATCATACCTTATAACCATAGGTGCATCAACAAGTATTGGATTGGAAACCTGTGTGGGTAGGTATATTAATTCATTTATTCATTCACGGCAAATCCACAGTTGGAATAACCAGCGGAAAAACTATAAGTAATAAACATACAAGTCCTACCAATAAAAGCTTACATATTCTATATGCATTCAGGATGGGTGGCATAACTCATCACTAAGAAACTTTTGCTCTAAATTGACTGGATAACATGAGAACTGATGTTCTAGAAACATCCAGGGGTAAGTGGTGGGAATCCCTCCCTTATTAATTTCAATCTTATCACTAAATCCTACACCAATGTTTTACGAATATCTGCCTTTTACCTGACCCTCGAAAACGTACAGTAAAGAGTGAGGGACGTAGGTATTCCTTGCCAGGGGCTCAACGAAACAAAATAGGTAGGTAGCTATATCAAGATTATTGCTATGTACTATTTACATAAATATCTATACATATCTAGACAAAAAAAGTTCAAACATTCTCCAAGATACAAAATATTTTGATTTCATAAAAAAAGTATTTATTAAACAGTTTTTTACATTCTTCTGTCTGTTGGTGAGTTATTCGACATTCTGCTGCAGATCATTTATCATGTTGTCACAATGAATTTTGATTTGATTTATATTTAAAGTTTATTTATTATAATTACATATCCATATCATTATTATGTATTTACTGTACGATACAGCATCCCCTGTCATATTACAATTCTTATTAATTTAATTAATTATTTTTAAATAGGGGTACAATGCTGGTCCCTACAATTATTATCTATAAATAAGAATATCAAATCATTGCATATATTGATATTAAGGAGTTATGCCTAGTACCTATCTTATTATTGTATACTCGTGACCTCGAGAAGATAAAAGGAGTAGAGGAAGACCTCCAAAGCTCAGGACAGAGATGCCTGGAGACATATGGGAAGACTTATGTTCAGAAGTGGACAGAAATAGCTGCATAAGTAAGTAAGAAAATAAATATTATAATTAGGTACATATATCTTTTTCTGAACATCAAAGTACCTAATTGTAATTTTTAGAAGGATTTGATTATTTGATTCAACCTCTAAGATTTCAAAGTTGTAATTGAAAGTTTCAAGCCCTTTTTCCGTTCAAACCTTTCTTAGTCTAAGCATTTATTTATTTGAGACCATAAACATATTATTTTATTTTTACGCTATGTAAATGTAAGGCAACATAAAAAAAATAATTCATTATATTATAGTCTATCACGATGTTTAATAATGTATCAAAATGTTTACTGTAGTGATGTATTGGGGTGATTTTTAGTTTTTTATTTACCCACCCTGATTCTTCTTCGAAAAATACGTAAACTTTGGAGTGCATGCAACCTTAGCCTACACATATTATTAGGTATTTGTGGATCTTTGATACCTATGTCTTGAATAAGTAGTAGGTAGGTATGTTCTATCTATCTATTTGGTGGCTTTATGAACCCACATCAACACCAATGGTGATGATGATGGGTTTTGTTATACGTGATAGGTATCTACTAAATATTATTTGATTGTTGATTATTATAAATTGTTTTACTACTGACAATTGTACTATAACTCCCTAATCCATGGTAAGTATTGAGTATATATACTATATAGGTATATATTCATAATGATGATTATGACGGATGATTTCTTCGCTGCCGTTAAAAAGACTATCCATCTCCAAGGAGCGAGAAGCTTGGATGGAAGAGATGTCTTTAGGTTGTTCCTGAATGTAATTATACATTAATTTTTCCGAAGGTCTTCGGGAAGTCGATTGCAGCTGACGAATTCTGCAACACCAAAAGTCCTCTCGTATAAGCAGTATTTATTGGTTCTGTTGATTTCGTCCAGAATTTTGGTGCATGTTTTGAGAATACTGACCTTATGAATTAGTTTATATAAATCTGAAGATGTATATACCATAAGTGTCGGGAAGTAAGTACTCCATAGCCTATATTATGTATGTTTGTCTCATATTGGATAGTTTTTGAGTAATTTGGATAAGCCTGAATATTTAATTACCTACCTACCTATTTTGTGAGTAAATGGTAATAAATTTTTGCTTCATAAAGTTGTTCCGCTGGCTACCCAAATTGTGAGATATGCGTTGCTGGTACGTATAGAGTTTTAATAGGAAATATGTTAGATATTTATTAATTTTTTTCTTCAAAATAAAGGTAGAAAATAACTTAATATGTTAAAAAATACGAAAAACTTTCAATGATCCGAAGGCAAATCGCTCAAAAAATTTACCAAATACATTTTTATAACAAAATTCTACATTTTATTAATGATCTTGTTGTGCAATAATTTTTTTTTTAGACTTTAAATAACATTACAGAGTAAAGTAACGAATGGTAGTGATTGGTGTAGTAGAATTTTGAACTCTACTAAAAGAAACTCTGTTCTTTGCATCCCGTTATTACCTACTCGTCTAGCACAAAGGTGCTTGAAAGCATATTTGGAATTATATCAAAATCTAAAAACTTTGCTGAAGAAGATATTCGACAGTATCAAAAGGCTTTGAATCAGAATCTATTTAAATAAGTATTCAACTCGCATATTTATTTTTAGCACATGCATCTCGCTGAATCGAACCACTAATTAAGAGGTTGTATTAAGCACCTCGTATTAATATATTGTAAAGATTTTATATCTCAGAAATAATTATGGAGACGGGATTCCTCATCATGTTGTTTTGATCCATATATCGACAGTCATTAATAGACAATCATATTTCATTTCCCATTATTATTTAATAACAGACAAAATTATAATTATGTGAAGACTCTATGTTAAATATTGAAATCTATTGAATTTATTGTAAAAAATCTATTGAAATTATGACTATTTTTTTTTTGTTATTGCAGTTCACCCGTCTCTATTAATTATCCAATCACATTTTTCTTTTATTGTGCGCCGATCATCATTTAGCAGGGACGTCATTTTAATAATCAATAAATAATTTATTATTTTAACTTTCAACAGTTGAATGATTAGTTATTGATCACACTGAAACTATTTGAATCAACCTATTGGAAGATTTAAAAATCTAAATAATAATTTTGTAGTTAGGTATCTTTTTCGTCATAAAATGTATGCGTGCTTGATATCTTGTCATAATCGGGAGATCAGGTGGAAATATTAATACACATATAAGAATTAATCAACCTATTGGAAGATTTAAAAATCTAAATAATAATTTTGTAGTTAGGTATCTTTTTCGTCATAAGATGTATGCGTGCTTGATATCTTGTCATAATCGGGAGATCAGGTGGAAATATTAATTTATCACCAATATAAAATTGGATTGGTATATGAAAGCAGAAAGTGTAAAGTTAATCCATGAAGTTTCTGTCAATTTATAAGATCTCCCACTTTTTCTGGAAGTTTTCGACTATACTGTAAAAGACGAGTTTTCTAGAAACATCACCCATAAGATTTTTAAAATTTATTTTCCAGAAATACAACAACCAAAAATATTAACTAGGTACTACAAAAATCTACTAACTAAACATTAATTATACCTAAATACACATATTCTTATAACAATTATTTATTTTTTAAAACTACATTTTATTTCATATAAAAAATAAAACCAAATTTAGTTTTTATGCTGTAAAACTGAAAACAAATTTGTTTTTTTTTTACATGAAATGAAATGATATAACAATTATAATAAATGGAATTTACTACCACGCTAGGCTTCAGTCTGTTCTGAGGCAGTATTTGACGTATCCAATTCAGAAATGAGGCATAGGTACCAATCACCCTAAATGTTTTGATTTTTATTGTCACGGAGAGGACTGCTTAAATGTTTATGACACGCATTTACTCTACTTGCTACCTCACTTGTGGGATATACCTACCATGAAGGCATAGATAGACGAATGTGGATACTTTTGTGAAATGAAAAATATAATTATAAGCTTATCTGCAATAGGATGTATTGATCATTATAAAAAATGTAAGTTTACATAACTACACTAACTATAGGTAGGTACCTAATATTGGGGGCATATAAAGATACGTATCTAATTACTCTCATCTCAATGTAATCTCTCGAAGGAATATACATTCGGAATAACAAAATAAATAATCATAGGTACGATTCCAATATGGCTTCTCTCCACTACTATCAACTGCTTATGTTTGTTTGATTTATTAGATTAAAGTGTCTTAAGAGTGATAACAAGAATATCATTGACACTGAGGATTGGCACAAGGATTTATCAAATTCTGAAAAATAAAGGCTTTGATAACAAAGAACAGATACAGCTGTAACAGTAAAATACTCAATATACTCTGTTGTATTTCATATTCATGTAAAATATGTAGGTATGTAGGTACGTAGTGTGATGGATTTATTTCATAAACAAATTTGATTGAAAGTTGCCACATGTTTCGTGTTACGCCCATGGTTCTGTAATGATTTCTGACATTGTAAACCGCCCAGAAGAAGCGACCTAATCAAACAAGCGATTTTAATTTGAGATCTTGAGTACAAAGATACCGACGATAAGGTATAAATTTGTCTGACAGAGTGACTGGCAAATTCCTCTCTTGGTAAATCACAACATAATAAGAACGAATAACATAGATTACAGTACAGAGTAGGTAGGTATATAGCGACGGACGGCCTGACTGGGAATGCTGATTGTTAATATACCTAATGTTATTATTGTAAGTATTATAATTTTATATAAATTGATAATAATTACACAATAGGAATAGGATTATCTACCTTCTTCAGTCAAGTCGAGTGCCTCAAAGGAATGAAGCTACATAACTCAGTACAATATCCTTTATAATACATAATATTATACCTACCTTTATTATTTGCCTTTTGATGGGTCAAGGACTTTATTGGTTAGAGGAATCCCATCTATTGAATTGATGATAGTCTGATGACGTGTAAATATTACTGCGTTTAATTAATTAAAAAAATAAATCTTTACTTTCCTATCATAGGTATATACCGACATACATTCATGGACCCTGATATCTCGATAGACGTTTCCATACAAGTAAAGAAGCTGGAATTTACCTGAGGTGCTCAGGCTTAAAAATAATTTATAATTCATAAAATTACACACAGTCAACAATCTGATATATTGCGCGCAATCGCTCACTACGTACCGATAAAAGTGAATTCCATAGTCACTTAATGCGACGCCGTTGAAACCATCAAACGACACTCGCTATCTATGCAAACGAACGCTGCTAGATTATTATTTTTCTTATGATGCTTGTGATCTTGTCTCGCTCATGTCCCTTATTGCTACATAAAATATATTTTTTTAGGTATACTACCTATACCTAAAAAAAATCGAGTGAGACGTAAGGTACCCAATTAATGAATTGAATTAATGTACTAAAAATGATAATGTAAAACTTGCAGTATTTCAAAAATATTAATTAAAGCTTGTTGCATTTTTCCACTGGAATTAAATATTTTTTTGTGTGTTGAGTGCCATCTATAGAAAAATCTTACAAGATTTATAAAATATGACAAGTGCTATCTGTTGAATTCAATTAAAAACTTTATTTAACAAAATTAACTTAAAGTCATCTATTGAAATAAATACAAAACATTTTAATGCTTGTCTCACATTATGTTTTCCATAAAAATACACAGATGTCTAAATTATTAGTCTGACTAATAGACACCTTATTTCAAATCAAGCGATAAAAGATCCGCACTGCGGCGCTTTAATAGAATTGAAAATAAAGAGTAGTGAAGAAGAAAGTCCAAGCTTGTTTCATTATTTTAGGTAAAATAATATTATAATATTAATTTGCGATGATGAAGAGTCATCTGTTGAATATAACTAAAAACTTTACTGCTTGAAAAAACATCTGTTGAAATTTGTGTAAAGTAATTTATAAAATATCTTAGAACTGTTATAAAATAATTTGAAGTAAATTTCATAGATGTCTCTTTACAAAATATTTGTTCTTTTGATTGATAGATGGCATTTTCCTTTTATAGATTATTCTACTAAATAAAAGATGGCACTTTACATTTTTGTTTTTATTCTGTGAAACTAACAAATTTTATCCAAACAAAATTAATAGACATAATTATGTTATTAAATTTTGTGGAACCCCGTTAAAGAAAGGTCTCGAGTGTCCTTTAAAAGGCAGGTATAATCATTAAACATTTTGTATAAGAATGTAGCATTTTAAATTCAGCGATTACGTTTATCAACCATTCTGAATATTTTACTTTCATTAGCACGGAAAGGGTGACTTATATATTTAAAACATATGATTGATTCGATAGCTTAGCCAATTATGGGGCATACCCTGATGGCGTAGATAGATAGCAGACATTATAATAGGTATGTATTATAAATTGTACCTACCTACCTTTATTTGAGATTAGATTTTATTGATATATTTGTATAAACGAATAGAAAATAATTATGCAGGTATCTATAAAAGTATAAATATACATTGGTAAACTTTTATACATACATACATAATTATTAAGGTAATATTATGGTAGGCATATTAATAGGTACCGATCACAAGCAGTCCCGGAGCTATAAACGGGCAGACTGGGCATTTGCCCATCGCGCAGAATTTCAAAAAAAAATTGTAGAAGAATTTTAGAAAACCTATGTTATGTATATAGACATACGTTATGCAACCAATCGTCTTTTGGTAAATCTGTAAAATATCCCTTTCCTTAAAATATACCAATTCAAAAAACTGGCGACGGGGGGTACTCATTCTGCCCAAGGCGTCTTTCACTCTATTCCGGGCCCTGGTACCTACTGATGTTACATCAAGTGGTGTATGATTTATTAATTTATTTATTGAATATTACAAAATAATAAAAACTAGAGTACATTATTTAGATACGGATGGAATATAAAGCTGGAATATTAGGGTACATACATACATACATACTGACTACACAATTCATGACTGGATAAGTATAATTTATTTTCCTTTTTTTAATTCATGCTAAATGATTAGATAAATTGACGATTAAAACATCACATGTTGATGCATTTGGACCGTGATACAGAATGTAAAAATATTATTGAATAAGCTTATTTCGCTGTGCTAACAAACAATGTATTTGTATCTACATGATATGTAGGTACCTATATGTTTATTATTTTTTTACAATTATTATTATTTTTTCTTTCAAATGGTTGGCTGGAAGATGTTGCTCTGCAACAAGTCCGCCATTTGACAGAACATTGTTTTTATTTATTATGTGTGTTTGTACAGTTATGTTATTATGTTCTGTCAATAAAGTTTTATTATTATGTATAGATTTTTTTTTTTTTAAAAAGATATATCTGGGTTTTTGTTATAAACCCTAATACAACCTCATACACCTTTCACAGTAAGATACTAAAAGCTTGTGTCGTGAAAGGGGAGTTTGCCGGCACCTGGTATCGAACCACGGACCCCTTGTTCACGAGGCCGAGACTCTACCTCCAGGCTACCGACGAATGTTTATACAAAGCTGTGGAGCACCCGGCAGAGAATTTGAATCCTTCTCTTTCCAGTAAGTTTTCGAGTGTCCTGTAATTGGCGGGTGTTCGAAAAATAAAGACATTTTACATCTCAAATTCTGCGATGAGATTAATACTCATTCTAAATGTATTGATGTTTTGTTAGCATGGAGAGGACAGCTTACATTTTTATTACATGCAGCTAATCCTCTAGCTACCCCACCTGGTGGATGCGCCGTGATGTCATAGTACCTACTAGAAGTTAAACCAAAGAGCAACTATATTATTACTTACTATATATGATTTATACAGAATTACGCATAATATGTAGGTACACTGAGAAAAATACTAACGAAATTTCACAACGAATCATTGGTACGTACCATCAGATTAGGACCAGAGATCGTACAAACGATTCATTAGTACGAATCTATAATATTAACTCTTTGCAAACAAGTTGTTGGTAAATTTACCAATGATTTGTTTGCGAAGAGTTAATATTATAGATTTATACCAATAAATCGTTTGTACGATCTCTGGTCCTAATCTGATAGTACTGTACCAATGATTCGTTTTGAGTATTTTTCTCAGTGTACCTACATCTCTATATTGACTTATTATTATACTATTAACCTATGACTTGAATCGCACTACAGTAAATTTTCAGCAACATAATTAAGTAGGTACTTATATTTTAATTTAATATTTGTCTTGTATTTATTTTTTAAATTAAATTTCATCGACATGACAACCTTGCGGGCTTTTAAAATATTACAATTTGTGAAATTATGTATATACTTTGCATTATTGATATTTTGTCTCTTAGGTATATATTATTGTTTTTTCGCATATGGCTTAAGGGAAATAAATAAATAAAAGTAGGTAGGTACCGCAGAAAACAATAACAATTATATCCCGTGGAGCACCCGGTAAAGAATTGGTCTCCCACTCTTCTGCGTAAGTTTTCGAGTGTCCTGTAAAAGGCAGTTGTTCGAAACAATTAAGACATTTTACACCTTAATTTCAGCGATGAGGTTTGCCACCCATCCTGAATGTCTTAATTTTATATTGGCACGAAGAGGACAGTTTGCGTGTTTCTTACATGCAGCTGATCTGCTGGCTACCCCACTTGTGGGATATGCCGTGATGGTATAGTAGTAGTATAGTTTATCAAATTATAGCCATAAACCTATAAAATACTTCTATGGTTTTTCCAAAAGTTTTTCGTTTCATATTTTCCTTACAAATGCCTTTTTTTGTTAATAACATTATTATTTTTTTTTAATTCCAAATACATTATTTCTATACGGAACATATATAATAGGTGGTAGGTATATCTTTTTATAAATTTATAAACATTTATAAAAACCCATAACATCCTAAAATGATATACCAATTTCATGGGAATTTCTTTAGAAGGTAGGTATTAAAATGTAGGAATGTTATTAAATTCCGGCGTATCCGTCATGTATTCTTACTTATCTTAATAATAAATTATATAAATCACTTAATATTATGTAATGGAATGAAATATTTTATAATATATTTAATATAAACAGTAGCTATCTGTAATAAACATGAACCACCCACACTCATAGCACATACTGAATATGGATAGATTAAGTTAGTATACTTGTCTGAAAGGAGGGGTGTGAGGAAGCGCGGGCGTCCGAGAACTACATGGCTTGAACATGTAGATCAAATTCTCAAGGACGGCCGTGTTTTGAGTAAAAGAAACCGACGTGCGTGCATGACTGTAGAGGAAGCGAAAGAAGTATGTAAGGACAGATCTAATTGGCGTTCCGTTCTCTCTGCCTACCCCACTTGGGATACGGCGTGAGGGAATAGATAGATATAGATAGATAGTATTGTTGGTAGGTATGTGATCGTTATTCAATACAAAAAAACAACCAAAAATTTTACTATACTATACTATACCCTCACGCCATGTCCCAGGGGGGGTAGGCAGAGAGAACGGAACGCCATATAGATCTATCCATTCACACTTCTTTCGCTTCCTCTACATTCATCCAGTTTCTCATACATGCACGCCGATTTCTCTTAATCAACACGCGTCCGTCCTTAAGAATTGATGAATGGTCCACGTGATCAAGCCACGTGGTTCTTGGACGTCCGCGTTTCCTCACACCCCTTCTTTCAGATTTCAGGCCAAAAATTTTCTTCGGTCAAGTATCTAATCTACCTATTGTTTTTTGGTGGGTTAAACAAATATCCATTTATCAATCTGTGTATTGTAAGATATCTAATAAATCACCTGGAATGGAAAATAAAAAATCACCCATTGAAGCGTGTGAAGACCGCCATTTAGTAGGATAAGACTTGGTTGAATATTTATGACCTTTAATTAATAAATTTTTGATTTTCGAAGAGGAAACAATAATAATATAAACAAAAAAAACACTGTTTACTTTCACTTGATTGATATATTAAAATTAGTAGCTTTCCGGGCATACGTCCATCTTCAGTTAATTAGCTTTAATCAGGTCAATGGTTGAATATGTAAATTGGAACAAATTGAATAACTTCGGATCGGAAAACGTGGAAAAAATAGAGGAGACCTTCGTACAGGAGTGGATAGAAGTAGACTGTGAAGAAGAAGAAGATTTAGTTATTATTATTTGATATTATTAATATAGATTAATCAATCCACGCCATGTTCTTCATATAAACAAATCAAAAAATGCTTATTTACAGAGGTACACCACGTGACACTTTAGTTTAATTAAAATTAACTGTGAAATGACATTCTGAAGTAGACAGCTTTTTAAATAATATGTACCTAAGCTACTTATGTATTTAAACTCCATAAATTAACAGGTAATAATTTATATAAATTATTGATTTCCCCAATTTACTTCTAACTTTTAAGAAATAGGGCCCGTCTCACATACTAAGATTAGCATGGGGATAAGGAAGCAAAGATATAAGAAAGATGCTTACATTCAAATCTTACATTTACACATTCACATTTGTATAGATGTGGTGTGACCATGTGAATAATAATAATAATAAGAACACTTTATTGATCAGAAAAAAAAAATCATGAGCAATTGGCGAGCTTATTGCCTGGAGGCAATATCTTCCAGCCAACCAAAATAATGTGTGATACTATGTTGACAATGTGTAATTAATACTAAATGTGATAATTTAATACTAAATTTAATTATAACTAATTACATTCTTAGTCCTAAGTAGAACATTATATATGTCATGTTTCCTCTGATAAATACAATAAAATGAAGGATAAAGGCACGTGGAGGAACTTTTTAGGATAAGTCTATGGATTTTAGGTTATTCTTAAAAACGTGTAGCGTAGAGGAATTTCTAATATTGCAAGGTAGATTATTCCACATTCTAATTGCATGGGTCGTAAATGATGAACTGAAGAAGGTTGTGGTGTGGGCAGGGACGGCAAGTAACTGGTTATTCTGAGATCTCAGAGGACGTCCATGTGAAGACAGGTATTCAAAACGCTTAAAAAGATATTGAGGGGAATTGTGCTTTAGGATGTTGTACAGAAAGTAGAGTATATGTAGATCGCGGGATTGTTTGTATGTTGGCCATTTAAGTTCTGCTCGAAATTTAGAAATATGGTCATATTTTTTTTAAACCATACACAAATCGTATACATGCATTCTGCAACCTATCCAATTTACCATTGAGTTCCTCAGAGGTATCGGAAAGGGTTCAGTCTGCGTAGTATAGGATTGGAAGGAGAAATGTTTGAGCTATCATGCGTTTTGTATTTTGAGGAAGAAATGATTGGAGTCTTTTGAATGAGTGCAGTCTCGCGAAAATTTTACTGCTCACGTTTTTCACGTGGGGTAACCAAGAAAGGTGTTGATCAAATGTGACTCCGAGATTCTTTACGGTTTTAGTTAGTGGCACAACTGAATTGCCTAGAGAAAGGGGAGGCACATCATCATGTGAAAGTTTATCTATTTTACGCTTACTACCTATAATAATAGCCTGAGTTTTTGAGGGATTGAGGAGTAGACCATTAGCAGTGGACCAATTGAAAATAGATGTTAAGTCATTATTCAATTGGTTGATCCCTGAGGCACAGTTGTTCGCGGGGAAGTGAAAATGAAGAATGACCTTTTTCAGATTGTCCTAGGTCTGGGTGTTACATGTATATGTGTGTAGTGCATTGTATATGTGTGTATCGTCGTGTTAGTACTCATAATACAAGATTCATATCTTAGTTTGGGACTAGCTCGGTCTGTGTGAATTGTCTATAGGTACATGTTATGTTATTATGTTATTATAGTTACGCGATACTAATGTTCATTTACATACATGATATCTTATGACGGACTACTTTACTACTACTTACTACAGTGTACTGTGTTCCCTTCTCCATTTCTCTCTGTAATTTTATTTTATTAGGTAGTATTTATTTATTTACAAATATTTACGGCCAAAGCCTTTAACATGTTAAACCTCTGTATACATACAAAACATGTAAACAAAGGAAAGATCTGTTACAAAAAAGACACAAAACAATTAGACTAAAGAAACGAGTCTTATTTGTGCTGTTACAATATTTATATTTTAGTTACTATAATTGGCAAGAAATTGTATTATTCCTATACTATACTATCTATACTATACCCTCACGCCGTATCCCAAGTGGGGTAGGCAGAGAGAACGGAACGCCACACAGATCTATCTTTACACACTTCCTTCGCTTCCTCCACATTCATACAGTTTCTCATACACGCACGTCGATTCCTCTTACTCAACACGCGGCCGTCCTTAAGAATTTGATCCACATGATCAAGCCACGTGGTTCTCGGACGTCCGCGCTTCCTCACACCTTTTCTTTCAGACAAGTATATCCTCTTTGTCATTCTTACTTCGTTCATTCGTTCAACGTGTCCAAACCACCGTAGTTTATTCACGCGCATTCTGTCCACAACACTCTTCTTGCATCCGCTCATTCTTCTAATATCCTCATTCTTCACTCTATCACGCAGCGTTTTACCAACCATTCTTCTCAACGATCGCATCTCCACTGCATTTATTCCACTTTCGTCCTTCTTCAGCCACGTCCATGTCTCGCTTGCATACGTAAGTGACGGTACCAGAATGGTATTATGCACCAGCATTTTAGCCATGTTCGACACATTGTCATTGCTGACAATGGGTCGAAGTGCACCGTTCACTCTAGCACCGGCCACTTTCCTTCTTTCAATGTCCCTATCGCATCTTCCATCCCTCGCAAACATACTTCCCAAATATACATACTCACTTACTTGCTCCAAACATTCGTCACCAACTTTGATCTCGCAAATCGTTTTTTCATCCTCTCTTTCAAACACTAGAACTTTCGTCTTCATTACATTCATTTTCAAACCATTCAAATTGCAACTATCATACACACACGTAACAATCTCTTGTAAGTCCCTTTCACTCTCAGCCATTAACACCAAATCATCTGCGTACATCAATGCATTCACCCGAAACCCATTCAGCTCGACACCAACATCCATCTCTTTCACAGGTCGCATACAGTAGTCGAAGAATAGGTTGAACAGCCACGGAGACATGACACAACCTTGCTTCACTCCCTTGGTGAGGACAAACCACTCCGAGAGAGTGTTATTTACCCTCACGCAAGCGGAGCTTCCCACGTAAAGTGAAGATATTGCGCGGATCAACCGGCTGCTCACCCCACACTCCGACAACACGCGCCACAACCTTTCCCGGTCCACTCGATCATATGCTTTCTCCAGATCCACGAACGCACAAAAAAGCCTCTGGTGTTTACCCAGAAACTTCTCTATAACCATTCGCAGGGAGAAGATCTGATCGGTGCACCCTCTGCCATTCAAAAACGCTCCTTGTGCATCCCATATCTTACACTCAGTTATCTTTCGTACTCTCTCAATCAAAATTCTACCATACAATTTCCCTATTGAGCTCAGCAAGCTAATAGCCCGATAACTCCCGCATTCAAGTCTAGAGCCTTTCCCTTTGTACAGGGGGCAGATGATAGCCCTCCTCCAATCCTCTGGTGTGACGCCTTCTCTCCAACAATCGTTGAAAAGCTCCAAGCACCACGCGAGAGCCCCCGGTCCACCAGACTTGATGAGCTCAACGGCAACACAATCATACCCTACAGCTTTACCGCACTTCGCTTTTTTTAATGCATTCATAATCTCATTCATGTCTATCATATCGTTTTCATTCACACTGCTTTCAATGTCGTCATTCTCATTCTCATTTGTACCATCACATTCAAACAGATCTTCGAAATACTCCTTCCATCTCCGTAACACACATTCATCATTCACTAACACACATCCATCCTTGTCTTTTATCCCTTTCATGGATATTTTTCCATGTATTATTCCATGTTTGTATTATTCCATGACAGGATATCCCACAAGTGAGGTAGCCTGCAGACCAGCTGCATGCAATAAACATGCAAGGCCGTCCTCTCTTTGCCAATAAAAAAATTGTACATTCAGGATAAGTGGCAAATATCAAAGCTGGATTTAAGATGAAAAATGATTTTTTTAACACCTGCCTTTTACAAGACACTCGAAAACTTAAGGAAAAGAGTGAGAGATGATTCCTTTGTTGGGTGATCCACGGAATAATGAACGGAATATTTTCTTTTAAATAATGTTATGGTAACGTTAACAGCCGTTCTTACCTAAGGTACAAATTAGATTTAGCTCTAGTGGTTTCAGGCAACAATTTTTAGTAGGCGCAGAGAAAATTATTCAAATAATTAATGAAATAGCTTTATTAATAAATATAAACCAAAACTTTATATACAAAAATATTCATGGGTATAAAAAAATAGTATGTTATCACATATAAATAAAATGTAAGTTGTATTTATTCTATAAATTGAATTTATTTATTTCCTAATTCAAAAATAGAGCGAGTACGATCTCACATCCGGCTACTAAGCACGCCGTGGGCCTTCTGAATCTTAAAATTTGTGAAACTCGCTATATTCTTGATTATTGCACATAATAACGTTATATATGTAGTATGCACAGTAAACAACATACCATATTATTATATAAATAAAACAAATGGTTGAATTATAAACATTTTCTATGATTTTTTTGATAATGAAATTTATTTTTGATGTGTATGCAGTTTGTCATAATAATTAAGAAAATCCAAGGGTTGTAAATAAATAACTCAAGGTGTATTATAAAATTCATGATATTTTAAGATTAATCTTGGTTTTAAAATTTTATTAACACTCTTGTATTATTAAGGATAATTTATTTAAAATAGCACCACTCAAAGTATCATCATTGCGACGGTAATCTTCAAAAATTATTTTCACTATATTCCTCGAAGCAAAATAAAACTAAAATGATAAAATCACATTTATAAATGTTCAAAATATTATATTAATATAAAAAATAACATACATGTGATCCAGAATTAAAAATAAGTATTTAAAAAATAAAATTGTTGTAATTTTGCTAATTCGTTTGCATGAAATCACAAAGAAGGGGTGTAGAGCCCTCTATTTGCATTTCGTCTATTAGGTATATTTTATTTACTCACATCTAGTGTTGTGGAATTCTCAAGAAATTATTTTTGGAGAAATTTACCGAGAAATTTCTCGGTAAATTTCTCGAAGTAGAGAATTTACGGAGATTTATTTTTTATTTTTTATGTAACAGTATAATAATAATAAATACTTTATTCAATCAATCAATAACAATGTACAAATGTTGAGACAATTTATCACCAATATGGCTACAAATGAAACAAAAAATGTTAGGTACCTACATAGAAAAAAGTACTAATAACTGATGAAAAATCTTGATGTTTGACACCCCACATGCCCATATTTAAGTTTAAAAATAATTGCAGGTACATACAAGGAAAAAAGTGTTAAAAACCTCTGATTTGGACCTTAATCAGACCCACAATTTTTTGGATCAATCAGGTTGGCTGCGAAGTGTACTGGGCGAAAGGTTATAATACCGCTAAGAAAAATTATGGAGAGAAATTTCTCTTCCATCAGAGGAGAAATTCTCGGAGAAATTTCTCGTTCTCGAGAAATTTCTTTGGAGAATTTTCTCTTCTCACATCACTACTCACATCAAATCGTTCATTGTAGAGAAAGGAATGACAGTCAAGTCACCTTTTCCGCAAATTCCAAATCATTCATGAAAACTTAGTTCTGCGTGCTTATGCAATGTCCTTACGCTGTTTCTTTCACAGCAACACATACATATTTAAATGTTGGTATGTATATACGTGTTGCTTCGTCAATCTATTTGAATTTGTCGAGTAAACGATAGATACATAATTCAAACTACTCGTAGGTACATCTAAAAACGTATAATTAGTCGCGTGCGTGTCAATAGAAAACTTTTTATCGTCTGACTAGTCTGCGATTCAAATTATACACTGTGAAAAGTGGCCAGAAATATTCACGTATTGTTTATTGTGTGATGAATAACATAGGCGCCTCTGTCCATGGATTTATGAGTCTACACAACCCTCGTGAAATTCTATACCGATATTTTTTCAGCTAGGATCTAGGTACAGAGGGTAGATACCTATACATATTACTCTATTTAATTCAGTATCAAGGAATGATATTAGACTCCTATTACTGTATAAAGGAGATCTATGTGTGCTTTTATTAATACATAATATAATGTAGGTAGATATTATAGACTTCCAAGGAGGAAATGAACCGTTGTATTGAGATGTCATAACACGAATTAGCCATGGTAACTTATTTTTATTTATGGGGTGCATGAGCTGGGATATCTTATATTTTAATGATCCTTTGACAATATCAGAGATATTCAATTTTAAATGAATTGGAATACATGGACACATAGCACAAACAAGTCTTCGCAGGATGGACACAGAGGATCGAGCGTCACCTACACATGTTTTGATGCACATAAATCCGTGTACATGCTCCACTATACGAGATGTGTTATGCACATTATCATTGCTTAGGATAAGGCTTCATCTTCTAGCAAATATTTAGGTAAATCTTGGCTCACAATTTGTTAAGGTACATAAGAAAATATCCCACTTTTCAAATATCTACCCCTCCCTTCCCTCCCCACCCTGTCTCTAAGTTTACATTTTGGTATAGAAATATTAGAGATGTTTCACGATATCTTCGCTTTTGTACAACCTACCCAGCTTTTACTTTTTAGGCATGCGGTCAGTGATATGTAAATGCGGTGCTTTCTTGCATAAAATATGTACTTAAAGCAAACTGGCCTTTCATTATTTTCACATACACAAATCTCTATAGCTTTAGATTAAAGCACCTTCATATTTATATCGACCTATTGGTGTCATATCTTACGATTATTTTAAGATAAAGTTCATAGGTCCTTATACCAACTCGGAAACTCTTCAGACTTTCTAGATTTGAGTGTGTGCAATGGTTCCACTTACGTACTTTAGGTAAATACCAATACAAATGTATTGAACGTCGCTCGTAACGTCGCTCCGAATACCTCTTCCACTCAATCCCAAGAGAGTGTATGTCCTGGAGTGTTGTCCTTAGAATGCGTGTGTGGCACATTCATTTATCAGATGGTCGATAGTTTGTAAGTATCATTATTTCCACGTGAGCACGCTGGTGGGTCCGTCCATCCTCATTAACTGTGTATATTAAAAGTCTTAACCTGTGTAAAAAATGTAATGACTTTGTCTTTAGAACTACAAGACGCGTTGCATAGGTACCTACAATAGATTGATGGGTAACTGTTATAGGTACATAATGAATCTTCGCTAGTTACCCCAATTGAAATAATATGTTACGTATTCCTACTACAGTATAATTATGATAATATTGTATTTCTGTTTGACCACGACCCCATGCTGTTAATTCCATTCAATATGTTATTTCATTTTAAATACACGGACCACTGTGCACTGGTGGCTGTCAGTTGGTCAACGCCAACACATAAATTACAGTGCGATGTTTGACAGCTTTATCACTAACACATTGTCTCATAATGTTGTATTGTGCAATAGGTACCTACCTACTAGTCTTCGAGATATTTTTTTTAATTTCGATCTAATTTTGTCAATAGAAAAATATAATATTTTCTAGGTAGGTACCTACATACAAATACAATAGAGTAATGCGATCTAAAATCTATCACACAAGCATATCCCATATTAGAGGTAACCAACCAATCAATACTATGAATGTAATGTAGGTACATACCAATTCTATACATAGGTAGGTATTGTGTAATTTATTCATCGCTATAAATGCAGCTTCTGTGTAGGTAGGTACCTACATATATTTTGGAACATGAATTATTTGCAGTTGAAAAATTTTACAAAAAAACATAATACGGATTAAAATTTGAATAATTGAGATGGGAAAGAATAAATGAGGACAGAATGACCAAGAAGATATATTTGGCTGAGAGGAATGGTGCTCGGAGACGTGGACGTCCGAGGATCAAATGACAAGATCATTTAAATCAAATCCTTCAGGACGGTCACGTGTTGAGCACATTGAACAGGAGAGCATGCATGATGCATTTTATGACGATAGAAGGAAGTGGTGCTCGATCCTTTCTGCCTACCTCGCGAGAGTATGTATATATAATATAGATAGATTTATTATACCTATCTTCCTATTTCATCACGGCATCTCCCACAAGTGCAAATGGTGTAGTAGCTATGAGAAAACTAGCCGCATGCAATGCAATGAAATAGTTAATTCCTTCCAGTACAAATCACTAATTCCTTCCATGTCTTTAAAAATAAGACATTCATGATGAGCCGCATACGTCTTTGTTGAATTGAATAGATACTCGAAAACTTAAAATTAAGAGTTGGAAACCTGTTTTTTACCGGGGACTCCACGGAACAAGGTAGGTACCTCATACCTGTAACCGAAACACATCATGCACATTAAACATCTTCAATTCAGTGATAAGATATGATTGTCACCCATACTGATTGTCTTATTTTTTATTGTCACGGAGAGTAGGTACAACTTGCGTGCTCTTCTACATGTAGTGGGTTCAGTGGCAACCCCATTTTTAAAATGAATTGGTGGTATAAACAGATATATCGCTTGTCGTGTGAAGGCGATATTATCCAATTAACTCAAAATAGGTATATGCACCATCAAGCAGAGATATGTCAAGTAAATGTACCTACCTACCTACCTGCTTACTTTTTTATGATCATTCCGTGGAGCAGACGGCAAAGAATTTATCGTCCATTCTTTTCCGTAAGTTTTCGAGTGTCCCGTAAAAGGGAGACATTTGATGAGGTTTGCCATCCATTCTGAATATCTTAATTGTTTGTTGGCATAGAGATGACAACTTACAGGTGTGTTTATAACATTCAGCTTGCTGGCTACGGTATAGTATTTTTTTTTAATTTATGTAGGTATATAGGTAGGTACTTACCTACTCATCACCGATACACAATATTATGATAATATTATCTAAGTTTATGGTAGGTACCCATAGAATCATAGAATCATAGATACCTACCTACCTATTACAGTTGTTTTACAAATAAAGCTATTTATTAATTTGATATTTTAATAACAGTGATATAAATATTAATATCTTCTAACTATAACTACTGTGGCCGATCTCTTTCTCCATCAACTGGTAAACTCCATTACACGGCACCGTATATGAGAGTGGAGGGCATCTGGTTTGTGTCCCGCTCAGGACCAGACGGCGCCAACACGCACACACGCACCCCACTCACAATATAACCAATATATATTATGTAGTATATTAAATATTATATTCAAATCAAATTGTGATAATATGCCGATGTTATGGGGCAATTTACATTGCATTTCATTACAGTTCATAGTATTCTACACCATGGAAAGACGTTCTCTAGCCCTAGATCCCAATATCTTAGATTTCATTACAATAAGTGGGTGGATAGGGTAGGTATCAAACATACATAGGGTTGTTTTCTGTAGGTAGGTATGTATGTGTCATATGACAACGATATCAGAGCGCAAGGAATGTCGTGGAAAGAGGTGACGCAATTGGCACAGAGACACTCTGAATGGAGGAGGCTGGTTTCTGCCCCGTGCTCCCGAGAGGAGCGTTGAGGGCGATGATGATGATGTATGTGTCAAAATTTTACATTACTTAAAAATAAGTGAAAGTGACGTCACCGTGCCAAATAACTGAATTTATCATACTTAGACTCACTCCAGTCTTAGTAGGCGATATTGAGATTGTTAGGTAGGTAGGTATAGAGTAATTTTATAAATACATAGGTAAAAAAAATTATATTCGTTAACTCAACCCTTCCAAATCATGACATAGAACAATGGAGGTAAATACATACTCACAATGCTGATAAGTGTGTATGACAATTCAAAGACGCGGCCATTTTATAGAATGGGTTACAATACGAACAATAGACATTCCATAAATTGGCAAAAAACACAACACAATGCATTCCATAATAAAGAGTTGTCTTGATGTTTTAGTGTGTATTGTATTGTTATTTGTTTACCTACCTGTCCCTATCAAACAATATTATAAAACATCACCTGTCCCTTATTAGCCACTCATTCACCTATGAGATTGTAGCTTCCCCCTCATTGGGTATCACGCGACCAATGAGAGCGCGACTTTAGTTAAACAAATGTGTTTGATAAGATTATTAATCATGTGGGAGACGCCTTTTCGTAGAAATAATAAATGTAATAAAATTATTTCAACATGTTTTTGTTCTTCATGTTATCTTGTCTTCATATTATCATATTATGTATATCTACGTATTTATATAATTTAACAATGTTTCTATAAAAGTAGGTATCAGTGACGGGACTAGACTTTTTATATTGGTCCAGTTCTTTTTTCACAATTTGGTAAAGGAATCAAAGAAAACATTCGACCTTTCATTCGAAAACATTCAAACATTCCAATCCCCTTTCAGCAAGTTTTGATTTTGGTATAGGAATTTGAGCTATTTCACGATCTCATGGTTTTTGTATAGGTACCTACCTACTTAATTATTTCAGAAAATACCTACATAGTTTTTCTTTTGTAGCCATGTGGAGTTTTTTGCAAATATGAAAATCACGCCATTGATAGGAAGGGACCTACACAGTTTTTAATAGGCCTACACCTACATAATCTTTCCCATTAGGTACTTCAATTCCCTTGTGGGGTAGATAGAAAGCAGAAGTAACAAATAATTGATAGAGTGCGATGAAAAAAAAATACGCAAAGAGTACAGTAAGGTAAAAAAAAATATAAACAATGCTCCAACCCATGATTAAAAATAGAGTCAAAAGGCGGATTTCTTATAAAACAACATCTTTGAGTCATGAAAAAAACTGGATATTGTCTCAAATTGTTGAGGGAGATGTTGGGATAGAAAATTGAAAGTTGTATGTTGTCTTAAATTCCTATAGAAAGTAAAATTTTCATTATGAAAGCATGCCCGATATAAAAAGTCTTGTCCCGCCACTGGCAGAAAGCATCGAGCACCACATATTTCTATAATAATAAAAACTTTAGAGATTGTTTTCGGCACAAATTATCCTTTTAGGATGCTAATGATGCTATGCCATAAGTGAAAAAATAATAAACACTTTTTAACACAACTCCTATCAAAATAAATTTGTACAAAAGGCATACATATTGCCTTAAGGCAATGTCTTCCAGTAAACCTAATACAGTACAACTCTATCCATACACAACACGTTTCTTGCTTCAATTACCTTCATGAAATTCCTCAAGTTTGCTCTTCTCATTTAAAGCCCCCCGCATATACCTAGCAGAAATCCACAAAGGAAGCGCCATTGTGGGCAGCCTCAACCTGTGTGCAGAATCTTTGGACTTCACATATTCAATGTCCTTTTAGATTCTAGGCGATAGGACCAAACACAAAGGTATGCAAACCTTTTCTTTCAGAAATGCGTATCTTCTGAATTTGATCATTTTTTCAACATGAAGAAATCACCGTGTTTTATTGTTCATAATGTTTTTACGACTTTATTTAATTTTATGTAGATACTATAGATACAGAATCAGTGAAATTTCTTTGATGTGTATCGATTCACTCTAATGAGTTTATTTCACACTGTAAGGTACCTATCTACATATAAGTAGACATGGAATAATTTTTATATAGCTGATTGAATCCCTTTTATTCTTTGTATGCTTAGGAACATTGATATGTTTGTATAATGTAATATTACACTTGAAAAACCTACCCACACATTCACTAACTACCAAAAACAGCTACAAACATACTGCGCAGTGATCAGTGCAGTGGATAGAATTAAAATGTACCTACCTACATACATTGCCATGCATATAATAAAATCTCATTGTATTGATATAAAGTTTTTTTCGATGCTGCTATATAGGAATTATAATATATGTTGTCTGAAAGAGGGAAAAGGCGGTGAGAAAAAAATAAATGACATACCTATGACATAAAATCAACTATTTTGACTATTGGATACTAGGCTTGAGGCAATGAACTTTATGTCAAGTAAAACAAATGAATCTAGTAAAGAATAAGAATATCAGGAGAATGAGTGGATGCGAGAAGAGTCTTGAGGATAGAATGCGTGTTAATAAGTTGCGATGGTTTGGACATGTGGAGCGAATGCAAGACGTAAGGATGACGAAGAAGGTGTATTTATCTGAAATAAGAGGTGTTAGAAGACGCGGACGTCCAAGAACTACGTGGCTTGATCATGTGGATAAAATTTTCAAGGACGGTTGCGTGTTGAGTAAGGGAAATCGCGTGCATTACGAGAAACTGTTTGAATGTAGTGGAAGCGACAGAAGTATGTAAGGATATATCTATATGGCGTTCTGTTTTCTCTGCCTACTCCACCTGGTACATGGCGTGAGGATATAGATAGATAGTTTGATCAAACACTTTTATTTATAATTTATTGATTTGGTTTGAATATAAATTCGTTAGAAACAGCGGCAATTTCTCTGTGTAATTTATATTCTTCCATCAGATCAGACAATCCCTTATTGGTTGATGAATGAGAAGGCCAGATGTTATAGTTCAACAATGAGATAAAGCGAGACAGAGAGCAATAGGTCATCATTCACATGTTGAGGGGTAACGTAATAGTTTAAAACTCTATAAGAACAAAGTTCGTTTGTTTCTGTGGATAAAAAAATGGACAAAGGTGGAAAAGGATCAATAATAAAGTTCATTATATATAATAGATGAACTTCATAGTCTGGAGGGGATGGAATCTTATAGAATAAAATATGTGTTGGTTTTTTTTAATAATTAGATAATAACACATTTGTAGATATATGATAAAAATGGTCAAATGAGATCGTTGTATAAGGATAATATTTTAAGATTTATTTTCTGTAATTTTGGTTACTTTTTGAATCTCATCTCTTAAAAATCGATTGAATTTTTATTTTGGAAATCCATTTTGATATTGTTGTAGTTAAAAGTATCGAAACAGATGTGAATTGAGGTAGTTAAATGTCATAAAAAAAAATGTATTTGAACTTATTGAGGTATCCTCTCATATTTGCAACTGTGTGAGGAGGATAGACAATATCTGTATTATATTCCTATCAATAATAGAGCGAGACAGTGTTATATGAAAATAATATCTGAGTTCAATATAATGTTTAACATGAGAGTCATGGCATTAGACCTTTTAATCCCCAATTAGTCCTCACCTACCACCAGACAGCAATAGAACAGCCATCTAACAAGATAACCTCACATGTAAAACCATTCACCAGGTGGTTTGGAAATCATTAGCATAATAAACAAAAAAATGTAAAGAAAAACAATGTGAATTTCAAAACTCATTCAGTGTAATTGAGAAAATGAACAGATTTTTTTTAAAATAGTGTGTTAATTAATTAGTGCTTTTGGTGATGAAGTGATTTAATTATTTTGTTTTCATAATGATCCAACCTCCAACATATTACGGAAATAGACATATTATTTGCGCGTCAAACAAATTTCCTGAAAGATCTCAACTGCAATATACTAACAGTGCCAAAAAGTTAATTATTGATGATCAAAGTTATAAAGATAACAACAGCACCTGCGGGTATTATCAAAGTGTTGAGAGGTGTGTTACTGATAGCTATAAAGAAGATATCAGAAATAATATCGGAGTGAATTCATCATTAATTTGTAGTAATAATAGTGGCAAAGATAAAGACATTTACAGTGTTATGCTTGATTCCAGTGATTCAATTAAGTCATACGCGGAATCATCAGATTTAATTAACCAAAATAATCCTAATAATTTGACTACACCTTTCTCGGTAAAAGACATTTTGAATCTTGTCGATCAACAACAAGGAAGTGAAAGTTTTATTAAAATGAACGACTTTAACGAAAGTTTCCAAACAAACGATAGCGATATTAAAGGAATCGATGATAGTGTTGTAGAAAACTCACCAGAAAAATATTATATAGACTCGCAGCAAAATTATCCTCAGTATTATGGTGGATATGAACATTCTGATTGGCATACGCATATGAACTATCATGGTAATTATTCCGTCTATGGAAATCCTGATCATGGAAATATGTACTTTAACAGCCAGTGTGAAAGTAATGGATACCATCCTCCGATTCTTCCGGATTATTACCCACCATATTCTTCAACACCCAACTTATCTCCGTGTCACTTCAAATCCACCATATGCTACAATAATACCTTTAACACCAACTACAATTATCCAACTGAAGTTTACAACTCGATATCATGTCCAAATACTGCTACCTCCAAGCAGACATCAGTGGGTTCTTCCACGGTATCTGCTGATATGAGTTTTCTACCCGAAGAAGTGGAAGGAAGGAACAATATGGATTTCTGTGCAGATTTCAGAGAAAACCTGGATAAATCTGGCTTTAAAGGAGAAGAAGACAGCGTAGAAGGGTTGACGTCACCTCATGTAAGGCAGCTGAACTCTCTCTGTACTCCATACGAAGGGAGAAAATTAAAGCAAAACAAGTCTAAGAACGTGGAACCTTGTGAATCAATGCAAAGTAAGCTAATTTCAATAATCATAATAGAAATATTTTCAAATATACAGTTATATTGTATTTTTTGCTAAAAAATAGTATATGTATATTTCAATAAATTACAATAACACGTATTGAGTTCAGTAGACATTTTCATAAGTGTTTCAATTGCCTTATTTAGTACATAATAGCTATTAAATGATTACCTACATTGATTAAAATTTCAATAATTCTAGAAGAGAAAGCATTTATGTTAAAAAAAAGTAAAAATACGCTAATCTTGCCTAATTTTAATCTAATAATATTATATTTTTTTTTCAGAAAATCATGTGACTAGTTCCAAGGCCGAATTGAGAAAAAATGGGAAACAGCGTTGCAAGAGAAAACCACGAATTCTTTTTTCTCAAGTTCAAGTTTATGAGTTGGAGAAGAGATTCAAGCAACAGAAATATTTGTCAGCACCAGAAAGAGAGCAAATGGCGCAAACTCTAAAACTGTCTTCAACACAAGTCAAGATATGGTTTCAAAACAGAAGGTACAAAAATAAAAGATTGAAAAATCCAGATATCACCTCCTCTTCTGATGTTCCCAAAGATCCCAATTATAAAGTAAGTTATGGGAGATATAGCATGGAATCAGAAAATAATAAAAGCTTCAGTGGAAAAACATTCGAAATGACCACAAACCGAACCAGCGATACTCAAACTTTAACTCGAAGGGATGACACGATATTACGTCCTAATATGAAATTCGAACCAAAGTATGAAGATTTGAATTTAAAAAAGGAATCTTATGTGAAAAAAGATTCTAGTTTACGTTATTATGTCATATCATCCTCTTCTCTGCTTTCAGATAAAAATATCAACGTTTAAGTCATCAATTTAAATTGCAAATTATATATTTTTTACGCATATCAAAATCAACATTTTTTTAAATTTCTTGTTATTGTTAATGGTTTCCTATTCAGGTTTTCAATATTTATAAACAAAACAGAGTTTAGATAGATATGTACTGTGTAATTATATATTATTAATGAAAATTGATAATTTTTTGCAACCCAAAATCGATAAAATATTTGATAGTTGAAATAAATATTATTCTAAAATTGTTAAAATCTATTAATTAAGCGTACTTATTAGGTTATTTACTTTATTTCACTTATTTTTACTGTTATACTGTAATAAGCATACCTATTAATGTTAATAATTGATATTAAATGTTAATATTATTACGTTTTTCTAAAAATATTATATCTATAATTAAAATATTTCTATTTTACCTAAGAAATGACTGATAGGTATAAATTCCATTTACATAAAAGTTACATATGTAGGTAGTCCAAAGTTCCTTAACATGCTTTTGATGAAGATATTTCAAGTACGACATTATGTTATGTACCTACCAATTAAACCTATTTTTTTCTAATTACAAATATTGAAGAACACAGATTTTTGTTTATCAAAATCACTATATATAATTATACCCACTGTTTTGTAATTTAGTTTTTAATTTTTTTTATTATTTTTAAATATTTTTTATTATACAGTTATATTCTTTCAATTGCCAGCTGCCGACAAACTCCCCTTTCACGACACAAGCTTGCTGTAAAAGGTGTATAAGGTTTAAAACAAAAACCCAGATATATCTTAAAAAAAATATACGTAGGTTAATTTCCTTCCTATAATAAAGTTATTCGATTATTTTGTAATTAATTCTTTTATCATTGTTGGTTTGTAATATTATTCTGTACTTCCTAAGTACTTATTGTTATTAATTTCAATTCATGTGCAATCAATAAAATACATGTTGTTTTGTTAAAAAAATCGTATTTATTTTTCACAAATATAATTATTATCCTTCAGGTACCTAAGGCCTTTTCAAATATCAAGCATACTTATACTAAAAAGAACCAGGTTTCGATAGTATATCATTGAAATGTTCAATGTAGGTATCTCCCAAGTAGTGTATCCAGTAGACTAGCTGCATGTAATAAACATGTAAGTTGTCCTCTTGGTGGTTTGGCATGGCTCATCGCTAAATGATATCTGTATTTGACTTAAAAGATATTCATTGTATACTATGCAAGTAAAGATAGTAGAACCATTTAACATTTAACACACGCGGTCTAACAGGAGCCCTCTGTGGGTTATTAAGATAACATTACTTTTTAATATCCACAATCAATCACAAAACATCTAATAAATATTATTTCTATCTATAATGTACCTATATGTGTTGTTCGCTAGTATAATAGCTTCCCTGTATTTATAATTCACCTACAGTCGATGCACTATTTATATTGTTTATTTATTTTCTCTTGTATCTATCTATTAATTCCTATCCCATCACAACTCCCGACACGTGAGATAGCATGGTGACTCGCTTTGTGATCAATAACGTACAGGGGGCCTAAAATGGTAACATTGAGCAATTCATCTGCAGATGATTCATTTCCCGAATTGCCAGCAGATCCATAGCAATTGCTCTAATTTTCGTAAAATGGTCACGATTGTGCGGTATTCACCCGCAATTCATTTCATCAAATGATTCATATTTGGTGAAATGTTGCCGTTAAATCGTTTTACAATTCCTAATATGATCCTATTATGATTCATATAAAGTGGCCTTTTTAGCCCCCCAGGTCCTCGGTCCTTCTCTTTTTGACTTTTTCTTGATTATGTACGTAATAACAATTGCGCTGCATAAAATCTCTTAAACATTTAATAGACTGAAAAATATCTAATTCTAATCTTAATATATGAGAAATATGAACACACATCTTAAAATAACTCCAAAATATGTGTACTTATTTATCTACATTTGAGCGCCCTTGAGGTGGATTTTTTTTCACAAAACGGCGCTTTACAAATCATCCAAATAATAATAATAATACATACGAAGTTTCTCATGAAAATAATTATTCTTAATTTGTCTCAGATTATTTCTGTTTATTTTTAAGTGTTTTGTACCTAATAGGCAAATTACTGCTTCTCCTACGCCAACACGGCGTATCCCACAAGAGTGGTAGCCAGCAGACCAGCTGCATGTAATAAATATGAATGCCGTCCTTTTCGAGCCAACAAAAAATTAAGACATTTAGAGTTGGTGGAAAACCTCATCGCTGAATTTAACAAGAAGGTAAATTTTCTCTTTATTTCGAACACTTGTCTTTTTTCACGATTTTCGAAAACATACGGAAAAGTGAGGAAGACCAATTCTTGAATAAGCAAATTGAATTATCGCAAAACATTATAAGTTTTTGGTCCAATTTCCAAAAAATTGTATAGAAATATATTTCTTGGCACATTGATAAGTTTACCTACAAATGGAAGGATCGTTTAGAGTAGTTTTAAGTGATTTGACGTAAAGCGGATAGACGTAATCTGAAATATGAATGTATTTTACTGAGAAAAGTATCAAAGAGAATAGTGGATCAATTGTATTTATGTAGGTGGATTGTAAAAGTACCTACTCCATATTGTAAGATGAACATTCGATTTTTAAATCAAATGTTACTTTGACTAATATTTTAAAAATAGAACAAACCTATCCAATATTAATCATAACGAATCGAACATCGTTCTAAACTGAATTGTACAATTTTACAATTGCTTTCTAACATATATTTTTCTATCTTTAGATTCATAGACGAGTCACTTCGTTCCTATCGAACTACTAACTATTATTTTTCCTAATATTTTCTAGGGTACACTCGAGAAATGTTTGATATGGATGACGGATTATGTTTTGTGCCAGTTTATGTAAACGAAGAGCGAAATTTAAAAACTTTTGCATCTTAAATTGGCGATTGATTGGTTTCTCTCGTAAGTTATTTTGATGATGATGTTACAGTTTAAATTTTAGATTCTACATATCTAGAAAAATCATGTCAATTACTTAACTACATATTTGGTAGATACCTATACCTACGCATGTAAACTTCTAAAATTCAATAATCGCGTTGTTTTTGAAAGAACTTTATGAAATTAAATTTTATTTAACAAAATGAAAATAAAAACAATTTATGTTTCATTACCACATTAATATATCAGAAAATATTATTAAAATTAAGCGTGAGAAAGCGCGGGAGTCCGAGAATCACGTGATGATGATGATGATTCTGGATGATTTTGTTTTGACGCCGTTTACCATTCCCTAGACCATCTCAAGGGCGCCCGTGATGAGTGCAGTTTTCAATTTGCTTTGTGGCTTGATATAGTGGGCCACAGAATCTAGTGTAATTCATTGTGAAAGTATATTCAATTTTTTTTATTTCTATTTGATTATAATTTTACACAAAATTAACTTTATTTCCATAGTATACATGTTATCTATAATAAATTATGCTTACAACATCAATATTACTTTTCATTAAATAAGAGTCAAACAAAACTTCATAACTACGTCACCTGTGTACTACATAAAATCAAGGCTAACAATAAAATCATTAATTAAAAAAAAAATTCCACATTGATTCGGTATCGGTAGTAGATTTGTTTCTCCGTTTAATGTTTGAAACATATTAAGCTAACCTCCCAGTTTGATATGGTGAGTAATACACTGTTGCAGTCATAGTTCAGAGGCTATAGGCTTTTAAGGTTATCTTATGTTTATGTTATACATAACTACACCTACCCATTAATTATATAATTGTCTAAATAGGTACTCTCTAACTTCATTTCTTGTACCTTCCATTTGTGACGGGAGCGTCTTTATGAACATGACGCCAATCGGAACAGGGATGAATTTATAATAATCATTAGCCCATTAAACACAAAAGTTACTTTTGTGTTGAATGGGCTAATGATTATTATAAAAAGTTATTTGAACGATATTGCCGACGATGAAAGTTGACAATTGCTTTCAAAAGGTGCACTTCTAATATATGGGCCATCAATATATTTTTTATCAACAGTAACATACTTTTATAAAAGCATCTAATATAAGGGATGTTAAAAAAATTCTAAACCAACGGCTGTTTAAGACTAACCGATTTGATCGGTCGCATTACCAATTTTTCCTTTGAATTTCCAGCAAGTAAGTCTTTGTGTTACAGTACTATTGTTAATTTAAGCACGTAAGTCAAAATCTTATAATTATGTGAAAGTATAATAAAAGTATTTGTTAAGCACCATAGACTAGCATAAGCTTTTTTTTAAATAATTTGTACTTAACTACATATCTAACAACTAAATTAAGAATTGACATACATAATCCCTATAAATTGTAATTGTTTCAGGTACTTTTGAATCTCGAAACCTTTCATAGGCTATACTGTAATATACTCTACAGTATCCTTGTAAAGTTGTCATCGTTAAAGAGTTTTCAATAAATTGTATTTATGTCGGTAAATTAAGAGTTAAAGATTCAAGGCTTAGGAAAAAAACGAATTATTTATGTATTTGTTTGTTAGAAAAAGCATTTTGTAGACAAATCGCTGTTAGCGTGCAGATGTGCATCATATGCAAATATAGGTATCGATGTTGAATGCAATTTATAAAATGCAAGCGGTCCGCACCGGCTTCGCATGTGTAGATAAGTATAATATAATGAGTTACAATCCATTGGATTGGTCTGCAACGAGTTTGATTCACGTGGTATATTTAATTTTGTTGTCTTACTAATAAGTATACATAATATAATAACGCGCGGCTAGAGTCCGCGAACTTTAAAAATCTTGATGATACATACTATAATTTTCTGACAAATTATGATGTGTTTCTATTACGCATCAAGTTGGCGATATTTTCCGTTATATCTACTTTTCTATCCCGGTTACCATTCACTTAACGGTGCTACAAATTTGACGTATTTATTTGTTTCAGATTTAATAGAACAAGTTTATTATTTGAAGTATATATTTATTTAAATGAATATTAGGTATAATGATATTATATGTATGTATATCTTGATAATATTATTCGTATGTACAAAACATGTAACATTTAATGCATTCTCTACGTAGCGGTAAAGAAAACATGGGAACATTTTCAAGTTCAACTTGAAGATTCTGAAACATTCAACATTGGGGTCGCAAAGTTGATTTCAACTTTATTTATTTATTTTATTTTATTTTATTTCATAGAGACACTCACAGAAAACTGACAACACAATACATAAATTACAAACATACAATAAGATCTGGCCATTCAATTAATACAAACCAGTAACAATTATCAGATTAAGGTTACAACAATTTTGATTTGCAAGAAATCAAATGTGATCATTTTGTTTTACTATATTAAAGTGAAGCGAGGGTTATTAAAGTGACTCGAATTTCGACATGTAATGTCTTTTTGTCGAAACTTGAGTCACTTTAATGATTAAAGTAGGTATGTGTAAAACCAAATAACCACTTTATTTATTTATTTCTTGATTAATATGGAGTTTTAAATTCTTTTTACTTTTGGAAATATTATATTATTCACAAGCTATTTTTTTTTATTTCATTTAAAAGTGTGTAGATAATGTATGTACTTTCTGTAAAATTGTTTTAAAAATTACTATCGATTTCGGCAAACGGCCGAACTATAAAAATGTCGTTCAACTGTCACATAAATAATCCTTTCGTAATAAGAATTCTAAAGTCTGTACGTTCACAGAGTGAAAATTCATACTGATGATATTTTATTTTAATAACACATCACAATTCATTTTCATTTAAATTTATCATACATCATACATAGATACCATCACGCCGCTTCCCTCGCGGGGTAGGCAGAAAGGATCGAGCGCCACTTCCTTCTATCCTTGCATACATCTTTCGCCTCCGTCACTGTCATACAAAATTTATTTAAGTGAAAATCTAACTGTGTTGTGTAATTAAAATTAAATAAATATCATCTTTCGTAATAACTTATTTTTTCTAATTCAGCGACGAATTTCTAATGTAGTGATTCGTTTGTGTGTGTTATATATTATATTACGTTTATATTTTCCAATGCTACCTAGAATCAGATTATTCACCTTAATTCTCATGGCATCTTTCTTATTTTCCTCAAAATATAAGCAAGTAAGTAATACATAGATATATGGGTATCCAGTGGGTATCCAAACCATTATCAATCTGAAATTAGGATAACTAAATACGTCACTACGCAGCCCTGTATTTGATGAGCCCTGTTTCTGACCTGTGACACCCTACAGGGGTGAAGGTGTAGGTTCCTACTGGCGCCATATTATGATATGTTCCTATTACTAAAAAACGTGTTGACAATAAATTAATTCTTACAAAAATACATAATAACTAAATATTGTTCTTGTTTAAAAAGAGATGTAGATATAGGTGACTAAAAGTCAAATAAATCAGATGTTTTTGTATTCAATACTACACTCTCACTATCCTACAACAACACAAATGTTCAATTTGTTTTATTTTTTTATAACTCTTTATAAATTGTGGACCTATTTCAAATAATTTATAAATATAATAAACTTCCACCAAGAACCATCGGTCTAGTAGATAATTATGTGCAATTGGCTAAAATAATAAAGTTTGACGTATCTTCGGCTAATTTCAATCATTGTAGAAATTAATTTGAAAATATGATAGTTACACACATAAGTACCTACTTACAACTAATTTATGAATTTAGGTAGGTAATGAAAAATAATAATAATAAGAACACTTTATTGATCAGTAAAAAAAAATCATGAGCAATTGGCGAGCTTATTGCCTGGAGGCATCAATATCTTCCAGCTAACCAAAATAATGTGTGATACTATTATTATTATATTGGATGATTTATTCGGCGCCGTTTAATGGAGTATCCATCTCAAGGGCGCGGGAAACTATGTTGGAAGAGCGAAGTCTTCAGCTTGCTCCTGAACGTTGTAATCGTCTGGTTTTTACGGATGTCCTCGGGGAGTCGGTTCCAAATGACGGGTCCTGCGACGCCGAAAGCCCTATCATAGAAGCAGGACTTATTTGCTCTGTTGTTTTCGTCCAGCATGTTGGTGGATGTCTTAGCTGAGCGTAGAGGTCTACTTGCAGGTGTTTTGAGAACACAGAGTTCAGAAAGTGACTGAGGTGCCATTTTGTTCAAAGCTTTGTAGACTATAAGGCACAGTTTGTATTGAACCCTTTCACCTGCTCTTAACCAGTGTAACTTTTCCAGCAAAGGTGTGATATGACAACCCTTATCTTCGCGGAAAATAAGCCTTGCAGCGCTATTGAATGCCATTTGTAGACGATTCAGTTGAATTTGCTACTATGTTGACAATGTGTAATTAATACTAAAAATATTTATCGATAAATATATAAATATAATGAAAATATTTATCGTAGATAAATATAATGGAAAATATTTATCTATGTGGTAGTTTTGAAATGTTATATAAAAATTTGTAATATAATAAACTTTTTATAAATTACTATTCCTACATAACAATGCTTGCATTGGGATGAAAATAAGAAAGTATTCAATTTTTCATGACAATGCATCGTACTATTTTTTAATACTTTACTCTGGTAAACACAAATGTAAAATAATTTGTGTAGCGTTGGAGAAAATTAATATTTATTTTCCTGTAGGTATAAGTTTGAGAATCTTATGCGCGAGAGAACAGTGCACATTAGTCGTTATCGAAAACGTTGTGCAGATGTGTCTCTCTAATCTCTGATGCAAAATCCTTATCCGCTAAAACATCGTGTTAACATAATATCATATATGTTTACTGTGCATTTAGGTACTGGGGAGCTTAAAAAAGTGAAAAATATACAAAAGTTTATTTATTTACAATAACATAGATCTATAGGTTTCACTACTTAATTTATATAATATTGTCTTGATTGTTATTTACCTTAAAAGGTGACTTGTGCATGCATGACTTGGAGAACTGATAGTCTGCAGTCTACCTCACAAGTGAGCGATGCCGTGATGGTATAATAAGGATTTCATAATGATGGGAAAATTGAAGTAACAAACTGTTGCTATGAATTTTCAGGCGATGTTTACAATTGATTTACACTCGTAAAAATATATACCTAATTTTATTACTAGAAATTGCCTCAAGGCAATATGTATGCTTTTGGTACAAATTTATTTTGACAATAAAGTGCTTATTATTTTTGTTATTAATAATAGTTCATTTATATCAGGGAAATTCTACCCGGGTTCAATATGAAACAATAAGAGTGAAGAAGTTTTGCAAATAATAAAATTGTTTGATAAAATAATATTATAAAGTTCTCATGTTAATTATTTTCTTCTATTGGATCATAGTTTCAAATAAGGAAACTAAGGAAATTAATAATGAAATCTTCACATGAAATATGAATCTTCTTTAGTGTCAATTTGGTACAAAATTTATTTACATATCGACACATTAATTTTTTTATTGTCGCTTTAAAAACAGAGTTTGGTTTATATAAAAAATATGAATTATTGCTACACATCACGCGGCATAATCGTTAAGTTTTTAGGATGATTTGTAAAGGCACTTTTAAAAGCATTTAAATTACTACAAAAAACACAAAAGCTCGTAAAATTATCCCCAATATCATGATTGGTTTACTCTTTTATCCTAGCGACAGTTTTTTCATATTGAAAGACTTTTTTATGAAACTTTTGAAAGATGCGACGTTCGATGGATATAATATTTTACCTACATAGTACCTACAGATACATTAAATATTATCCTTCTCTTTTCCCCGATACTGTTGGAATATTGTTTGAGGCAATAATACCTCATTTTTGAGTGGATTACCTTATTTATTTTTTAGTATTATTATTCATAAATTTGTCTGTATTGCATAAGGTACAATGATAAGGATTTTTTATTATTGTTAGGCATTCCACCTAATACTGAGCGATTTTGCAATGATCAGGAAAATCCAATAATAATTAAGATTTTGAAGACAATAATAATTATCAAGGAAAGAGGATTGCCCTCGAGAGAAAAGCTAATTGCAAATGGAGACAAATAAGAAATTGCGATAGAATATTTTATTTTGATAAAAAATATCAACAGAAATCATCGATTTCAAATACACGTAGAATTATCGCTGACAGATATAATATATACCTAGCTACCATATTTGTTTATTCTGTAAATTACGAAATTTTAAAGACAATTAAGGAAAACATAAGGAAGACATTTTGATGATGAAGTAAAAAAAAACATTTGTTTTCTTTAAGCCGTGGAGCAACCGGCAAAGAATTAGTCACTCACTCTTGTCCCCAAGTTTTGGAGTGTCCTGTAAAAGGCAGGTGTTCGAAAAAATAAAGACATTTTACATCACAAATTCAGCGATGAAGTTTGCCACCCATCCTGAATATCTTAATTTTTTGTTGTTGTCACAGAGAAGACGGTTTGCATGTTTATTACATGCAGCTGGTCTGCTGGCTACCCCAGTTGTGGGATATGTCGTGATGATGTGGTAGGTAGTAGTGGTGTGTGGCGGTAGTTTAAATTCATGTGCAGTTCTATAAAATATTCAAGAATTAATCAAATAGAGTGAATAAATATTATTGCGATTCACATATTTTCATGAAGCAACCTATAGTTGGAATGACATGAGAAGGTATCTATATGTATTGATTTTATATACGATTATTTATATAATGTATTATATTTATGAGTACGTATATTTATTATGTGGATGTTGATTAATCGCTTGTTTATTTTATGGCATGAAATCAATCCTCATGCGATGTTTACCCCGTCATTTATAGTGACAGTAATCAGTGTTATAATATCATACTTATAAACCTACACCAGTATAATAATAAAAATAATAACCTCGTCATCTATTCTTTATTTAGATGCTTTGACAGCTTAGTTGAAAGATATTATAGAACCACCTACCAAGTCATAATATCAATTACATATTCTTACTCCTGCAGATTGTGTATTATCAAATGGAACATAGAAGGGTGAATGATAAATATTAGTTTCTATCAAAGATCAATTACTTGCTCTATGGTTTCTATGTACGAATATTTTATTCCTGACTGGATCTATAAGAGTTTTTTATTATTATTTATGAACATTACCTACATATACAACATTCGAAGCATCCCTCGCGACGTAAGCAGAATGGATCGATCTCTTTTCACTCAATTGACATAACAGTTCTCACAGAGTTATACAATTATTTTTAAAAATTTCCGATGGTTTGGATATGTTGAGCGAATGCATGAGGAAAGGATGACGAAGAGGATGTATTTAACTGAAATAGGGGGTGTGAGAAAGGGTGGACATCAAGAATCACGTAAGAAATCGGCGTGCATGTATGAGAAACTGGAAGAATGAAGAGGAAGCGAAAAAAGCAAGTAAGGATAGATTCATATGGCGTTCCGTTCTCTCTGTCTACCCCACCTGGGATACGGTGTAGGGTATACATATACATAGATATAGATAGAGAGGCAGTGATTTGTAATAGGAAGATTTGTAATAGGGAATTCCTATAACATATCTCTGTAGAGAGGTATATTGTGGCACATTGCTATTACTAAAAATATTATTTTACATAGGACCACCTATATGATAGTAGCAAAATCATTAACAGTATTGAACTTCGCCATTAGACAAGCTCTCCACCAATTAATATTTATTTCAGTACTCTTATGTTATTTTATGAATTTATTTCAAAAGTACAATAAATTAAATTCTGTCAAATAATAAAATGTGTTTAAATCATGAAATTGAGCTAGAAAAGTATAATGATTATACTATTATTAATAACAAAACAAACGTATTGTAAAGAGGCATCTGTGGTAAAGTAGTTAAAACAAAATCATGTTTTCAGTCGTTTAGTGAGATACAACCGGCAGAAAATGCTATGACATAGATAGGGTAGATGTCAGTAAATTGTGATTAATGGGTGGGTTTTCTGGATGGGTGAAAATATATTATTTTATGAAATTAAATTATTATTGTAACAATAGAAATCCATTTCACACCCGGATTATCAGAAATCGTAGACTTCTATTGATCGGTAAATTCAAACCAATATTGTCCACACAGCTAGCCTGAAAGTTCGGGCAGTCGATCGGTGTACCTAAGAGTAAAAAAATAAATCTTAATCAAAGATATGCTCTTATAATTTTCGTGGATATATTTCACCGGAGATTAATATTCCACCTATTACGAATGTCTAACGTCTCTATGGAACAGAGAGAATGTAATTTTTACCTTAATTAAATTAAATAAAAATAATAAATTAAATAATTTTGCTGGCTACCCCACGTGTGAGATAATTATGCCGTGATGGTGTAGTAGCAGTAGTAAAAATCCCTGGAATATAATAGGTATGTCATCCACTTTTTTGTAAGTTCTCAAGTATCCTGTTAAAGCAAGTACCTATTCGTAAAATAATTATCATCGTCGCCCTCAACGCGCCTCTCAGGAGCACAGGGCAGAAACCAGCCTCCTCCATTCAGAGCAACTCTGCACCAATTGCGTCACCTTTTCCCACGACATTCCCAGTGCTCTGATAACGTTGTTATAGGGACGGTATATTGTGAAAGAGGGACGCCCGGGCGACGGCAGAACAGAGGCCTGAGTCAATAACACACTTTCGCGTCACGTTCCCGCTCCGTTAGCGTTCGGGTGCAGACGATGTTGCGCCAAAGTGTTAATTTTCGTAACTATTGTGTATCTTAGCAACGAAATTGACACTTACTTACAACTTCCTCTATAATCGAACGTTAACAGAGCGGGGACGTGACGTGAAAGTGTGTTATTGACTCAGGCCTCAGTGCTCTTTTAGATCAACACTATCATTGGACATTTTCAGAACATGACCCGGTCAAGACCATCGTCTCTCTTGTATCATGGAGATTACAGATCTCTGCTGGGTGCGCCGGCGCACAACATCATTCGTGACATGTTCATTTGTAAACTATCACGGATAAACATTAAAAATATTATTCCATTCATCAGTGAGGTAGGTATATCACGCTGAATATCATATTTTTTATGACATAGAGAGTAAAATTTAAACGTTTATTACATGCAGTTAGTCCACTGCCTACCACACTAATTGTGGACTATGTCGTGATGGTATAGACCAGGGCTTCTTAAACTGTGGCTCGCGACCCCCAGGGGGTCGCGAGACCCCCCTGGGAGTCTATTTATTGTGTTTTATTACGACCGATATCCCGTCAACGTTTCCAATTATATATATGTGAAATGAATGGGTACGTATTCTTTAATCCTTATTTTATTTACATTGTAAAATAGTGCGATATTACATCTACATCTACGGTTAATATATATTTCATTATATGGAGGAGGGGGTCGTTTAAAATTTCCTAAGCTTGAAGGGGGTCGCTATATAAAAAAGTTTAAGAAGCCCTGGTATAGACAAAAAGGTAATACCTAATAGGTAAGTATATTGATACTTACTTAATAAATTTAATATACTTTTAGTATTAAGTACCTACTCAGTTCGGACCCCTAACCGTGTCGAATGTCACCCCCGAATCTCAGAACGACTGACTGAATAAAGTGTATAGCTACATACCAATGTAGACACGTGACGTACTGAGATGTGGCTAGTACGACACGTGATGAGTTTTAGTTTAATTTATTTAACCAACACCTTCACTTCCATTATTTCAATATTGTCTATTGTCTGCACATACACACACTGCGTAGTGCACACTTCCTGATGGATTTACTATCATTACACAAAAAGTGGGTAAGAATTAAGTAGGTACCCTACTGATACACTAAGTAGGTACACATGGAAACCTGATTAATTCTCATTCTCAATAAACTGTTCCATATTTTTTTTTCTTCTTTGTTTTACATCAATATGAATTGTGTCTTTGTCTTTAAACCTAGGGTGCTTCCTCGGATTAGTATTTTCAATCATCATCAGTGGCGCTACAAACCGGTGTGGGTCTTGGCCTCCTCAAGAAGTCGCCTCTACTCCCTCCTATCCATCACCTCTCGTCGCCAATTGGTCACGCCCAAAGCTTATAGGTCCTTTTCCACCTCTTCCATTCATCTCAACTTTGGCCTCCCGACGCTTCTTCTGCCACGGGGCTTTGTGGAGTATATTCTTATGATCGTTGATGTGTCGTTTATCCTTTCTACATGTCCCAGCCATCGGAGTCGGGAGATTTTGATGTACTTGGTGATATGCACATCTTAATACAATGTATAGAGTTCGTAGTTGTATCTACTTCGCCAAACTACTTTTTCGCATATGGGCCCATAGATGTATTTTCAAATGCTTGATTAATCCTATTTGCGCATGTGTGTATGTTATAAACCATTTATTATCTTCAAATCAGCGATGAGATAGATAGGTATCTACTGCCACCCATCGTGGATATCTTATTTCTTATTGGCATAGAGAAGACGATTTCATTTCACGTATTCAACGTAGGTATAGAAGATGCTGTGATGATACATATATTTTCTATGTAGGTAATCATGTAGGTACTCAACATTTTAATTCAACGACGGTCTCATAACAGCGTAGTATAAATTCTTATTTTCAGCAAGTACATTCATTCATGTTTACATTTTGTTTTTATTAAAAAGCATTTACGTCGGTAGGTACTTTTTTAAATCAACTTGCTCTTACATTTTCCATCCGTTACTTAAAAACCATTCCCCGCTCGCTATAAATCAGTAATTTAAACAAACGATATAATATATTTAATGATTCGGATCACCTCTGTTTTTCAACCACCCACTATTTACATCGCGTGGCACGGATTTTCAATTCACTTTTCACTGTTCATAAAAAGGAATTAAACTTAATTTTTTTACTGTAGGTGACACAACAATATAAAAGTTTATAGACACAATAATAATGAGTAATTATTTTTTTTACACAAAATTATTTTCAGAG
The DNA here is from genome assembly GCA_947579605.1 of Athripsodes cinereus. Classification (NCBI taxonomy): domain Eukaryota; kingdom Metazoa; phylum Arthropoda; class Insecta; order Trichoptera; family Leptoceridae; genus Athripsodes; species Athripsodes cinereus. Next base: position 9,686,854 of record OX388309.1, read on the forward strand.
GATATTTCAAAAACTATTTTACATTAAGAAGCTAAATTAATGCCTACATCGTCTTACCTTTTCTTACACAAATCTATTAATTTAAGCTACGATCATGGTGTTTTCCATAAGTGCGATAGATTTTTACGTTATTGCATATTACACTATCATTATAATTAGGGAAAATTTACACAGTAACCATTGTAATATTAATAAACAGATTTAGGTAAGTCAAAATTTTATCCCAAAAATAATAGAGAGAAATGTGTATTATTTTATCAGAGTATTCAATGAATTTGTTTTTCTGTTTGACATTAATTTAATATTTATATCATTTCAATTTTAAAATTATTTTTTTGAATTTAATTTCATGACCAAATTTTTTTTTTTTTTTTTTTTAAATTGAGTCAACGTTGTTCTATTATTTAATTGTACTCTTGTTTTGTGTCTAATTAATTGTTTTGTGTCTTTTTTAAAAGAAAAATATTTTTTGTATGCATGTATTGTATGTATACTAGTTTTTTACATGTAAAAGGCTTCGGCCGTGAATATCTGAATTAAAAAAAAAAAATGGGAGGAGATTCCATTCCATGGGGAGGGGCTATATTGGAAATGGGAGGAGTTTTGATAATAATAGGATGGGCTATATTGTCAATGGGAGGATCTTTCAGACTAGTGGGAGGGGCTACACTTAAAATGAGATAACTTTAAATTCACACGGGAGGAGCTATATTGTAATAGGAGGAATTTCCAGACTAGTGGAAGGGGTATACTTAAACTGGGAGGAGTTTCTTTGTCAACGAGAATGGCTTAATTGGAAATGGGAGGAGCTACCATGATAGTAGGGACTTTATTATAAATGGGAGGAGTTTACATTCCATGGGGTGGGGCTATATTGGAAATGGGAGGAGTTTCAATAATAATAGGATGGGCTATATTGTCAGTGGGAGGATCTTTCAGACTAGTGGGAGGGGCTATACCCCTGCATGGGAGGAGTTTCGATAATAATAGGATGGGCTATATTGTCAGTGGGAGGATCTTTCAGACTAGTGGGAGGGGCTACACTTAAAATGAGATAATTTTACATTAACGTGGGAGGAGCTATATTGTAAATGGGAGAGTTTTCAAGACTTATGGGAGGGGCTATACTTAAACTGGGAGGAGTTTCTTTGTCAACGCGACGGGCTTAATTGGAAATGGGAGGAGCTACCATGATTGTAGGAGGGACTATAGTCTGCTGCAACCCTATTTATTCACCGAAACGTTTGATTTCCCCACTCCCCTTCGTCCGTCGGGGTTTATTTTGAAAACTTTTTCCAAAAGAGCGCGTCCAATTGGTATGGAAACTCCTCCCATTTATAATAAAGTTCCTACTATCATGGTAGTTCTTCCCGTTTCCAACTAAGCCATTTTCGTTGATATAGAAACTCCTCCCAGTTTAATTATAGCCCTCCCACTAGTCTGGAAATTCCTCCCATTTACAATTTAGCTCATTCCACGTGAATGGAAAGTTCTCTCATTTATAGAATAAGCCCTCCTACTAGTCTGGCATATATTTCCTCTCGTTCCACTCTGTGGGCATTATCTGTATTCTTCATATCTCCTTTTACAATTGTGCATACATGGATGAAATACATCCTGAAGAAGTGATCTGCAGATCAGATTCGTTGCATTTGTACAGACACTTATATTTTTTTATTTTATTTTATTTCACAAACAAACAGTTATAACACAAATGACAATACACAGGCAAATCAATTATAATTAATAAACCAGCAAAGTTTGTAAAATTATTTGGTATAGTATAATGCAACATTAACATTTTGTAGTAAACACGAGAAAAAAAACAGATATTTCAAGAAAAAAAAAGGAAGCTTCAAGCACGTGCAATAAATTATCTCCAATCAAGAAGTGAATAAAGGAATGGGACAGGAAATTGGAGCAGAAAGGAAAGCATCAAATGATTATATGGAATAATGCTCGTCATTTTTTGGCACGAAGAGGGCAGTTTGCATGTTTATTGCATTCGGTTGGTCTGCTGGCTACCCCACTTATGGAATATGCCGTGATGGATAGCAGTATCATCATTGAAGAAAGATCCTCCACACACCCAGATACCTCAGGAGTCGTTAACTCCTACTTATCCGCACATAAGCACATTCAAACCAAAATTGTCCTCACGGGCGGGCCATTGGGGAGGCCTGAAGTATCATCAATAAAATTACTTCATAGTATGTACTGCATCGATTTTCCTTACAAATTAGAGGGGAGGGGGAAAAATGGACCATAAAATTGACCGGCAAGATCCATATTATTATTCTCTGAGCTTTTCTCAAGTAAACTGCATTCATGGAACTCGGTCTTCACATTTTTCGCACTCACTTCCCTCTAGAGCCCGGTCTATATATTAAAATGTCTGCGATTGTATAATACATTCTAGAAATGTTAAAGTTAATGAAATGGATTTACATTTTCATTGAATATCTGTATTCTGTGAGTAAACTATCGTATGTCTCAAAACACGTGGTTACTTCTCTCCCCATGGAGCTGTCTATTTGAATATAAATATTTACTCAACAATCATTCTCTGCTTGCTCAAATATACTGACTCCAATATATCCACATACAATAATACTCCTATACTTACATATACTAGGTAATAATGTCTATTAAATCACTAACTATCTAGATAAGTAGTTAATGTATAACCTAATACTAAACATACAACCATTGCAATGAGCATAATCATAATAGGTACATATGCTTATATTTATTTCTGTCCTATACTACTCTATACACTCACGCAGTATCCCCAGTGGGGAGGGCAAAGAGGATGGAACGTCTTACAGATCTATTCCTACACACTTCCTTCTCATTCTCCACATTCATACAATTCCTAGCCGTTTTTGAGAGTTTGATTGTCTTTCAGAAAAGTAGTTACAGTCTTTTCGTTATTCTTTCATAATTCGTTCGCTCCACATGTCCATGTCATCGCAACTTATTTATACGTATCCACAACAATCATCTCATAACCATAAATTATTATTTGTTGAAATTTTGTATATGCATAGGTGCTTATATTGGGAACACAAGTAGGTACGTTTATCTTCTTAATCCTTAAAAATTCATAGAGTTTTTTAGAGAAAAATTCAATCATTGTCTTTTAATGCAGAATACTTCATAATAATAATGCGTATTGATTGGTAATGACTAGCATTACACTGTGCCAAATTTTGCATAATTGTTTCATTTGTATTTTGTTTGTGGGTTTCCTTATTTTATTAATATGTATTTTATTTAAATTTAATGTCAAGGTGGATTTTTTTAACACATACATACTTGACTTATTATTAGTATATGATAGATTTTAAATTTTACGTCTAGATTATAGAGTATTTGTACTGCATACCTGTATTATTATATAATAATTATTTTGAATGTTGTTCCTCGCTAATGCTAAGCGCACTAGTGCCTAATGAATACAAGTTCAGCATGTATCGATTGTAGTATATATTTTGATGTTTTTTTATAATATTATTGTCACAAGGTGGGTAGAAATTGTTTTTTTTTTCTTTTTTCGATTTCGGTGAATTTGCTATAGTAGCAATGATACCTATAGATGCATAATGTTGTTGTATGTATACCTGTATGTATGATGCACTTGATTATGTTATACAGTTGAATTTAAGATGTATATCTTTTTATAATTTGAAATTTTTATAACAGATGTGAAATGTGATATTTTATTTTGTCTTGTAATATAATTTTTTGTAAAAGGCAATTGCCGTATATTGAATAAATAAATAAATAAATAAAAAAAAAATAGAGTATAAGGTAAAAATGTGGCTCCTTACAAATTCAGCAATTCATCTGTTTCTCTATCTCGAAGAAATCTATATCAATCTATATCTAGCAGTGGAAAGATTAATGCTAGCAGTAAGTAGGTATATCATCAAATTCACTAAAAAATCTATTTGTGATTATAAACCCACAACAAACACTAAAAAAATTATGTTGTAATTGTGATTATAAACCCACAACAAACACTAAAAAAATTATGTTGTAATTGTGTTTTTATGTCTATAAATTAGTGATTGTTGCATTCTTAACCATTTCCTATTAAGTAGGTACCTATAAGAAAATATGTTAACATATTGCAATTGTATGCAGCTCCCTTTATATAGATATCTCTTGACTGCATCTACAAAGATTTGAAGTAGCTGGTCTGGTGCTCGTAAGTAGGTTCTGGTGTTTGCATAACAATACCGCCTAATAGAGTCACTTGCCGCCCCGCCGGGAAAAATCGACGACTCAACCGGAAAAATCCCTATAGTGGGTACTCGAATTGACTCAAGCAAATAGTAGACAGGTTACTTGCACTGACAGTATGTAAGAGAAAACATAATATAGAGTATTCACTATTTACGACTGTATTATATTTTACTGAAGGGACAAGTACATAAGTATGTGTTCGTGTTCGTTTTTATCAAATGAAAGATAGTTTATTCAGAAAAAATGTAACTTTGGGATAAACTTACTTACTAAAATGTGAGAGTAAAAATGTCATTATTCCGTACATGTATTAAGTATTTTTTATTTATTTATTTTATTATTCACTGCACATCGGTTACTATATTTCAAATCAATACAAAGTATCATAAAATATCAATTATACAATTCAATGCGAGAATGCGAGTTTATCGCTAGAAGGCGATGTCTTCCAACCGACTCAGTTATATAAAATAAAACTAAAGAAACATACATATTATATATCAACAGATTTGTTTTAATGGCTTTTACATTCAGAAGCTCCGTTAGCTCCGTACCTTCTTGTTGAAAAAGACTCCCTCTTGGACTTCCGCAATTCTCTGTAGTCTGTTGGATACAAATTTCTTCTAGTGTAGGCCCACCATTTTCAATGTCCTCAGCTCATCTTGTGTGGGTCCTACCTAAGCTTCTATATATTGTTCTAAACTACATTCTTTTCCATCTACGAAGCTATCCCATAAGTTCATTCATCATAGTGATTTTTAGATTTGAAATCTTGTAGAAAATCGCAATTCTTGCAGGAATGAGTAGGTATCTACTCCGTTTTCCTTTTGGGCACTTTTTGTTTTAAAATAACTACAAACAATTAACTGAACAGTTAATGGTATGATCGTTTTGCACTCTTGTACTTCATCATGTGAAGTACCAACTCTCAGAAGCTTAATGGTATTTTGAGTAATAATATAATACTTAAATTACTTACATACTCATGCTTATGTACCTGTTTTAACTATTTTATAATATGTATCTAGGTATACCCATAAGAGTGATATTAATAGTAGATTGATGTTTTAAGATGATTGCTGTCATTAATATGAGAGTCACATTAGAGTGGATTTGAAAGAACTGTAAAAAGTAGCAGATTCAATAGAAACAATAATAAATTTGTATTTACGTAGGAACATAAATTATTTTTTCTCGGCTCTCAATCTATAGAAAACAATTTTTAGTTTAACATACCTACTATCGATATAATTTTATGTCATAAATATGTTGTCAGATTATCACATCTTACAGTTTGTCACTATATATAGTGAGTTACAATCCATTGAATTGGTCTGTAATGAGTTTGGATTTTCTTCTCCATTCCTCCTTATTTTATTTGTCATTATGCAGGTGAAATTAATATAACATTGGAAAATCGTGTCAAATTTCTACCTAGAATTTATTTCACGAACATTCCATTCTTCTTATCACTTCGTAGATATTAAAACCTAAAAAGATTCCTATTTTCTTATTTAATTTATTTATTTATTCATTCTTTACTGTACACTGACTTCTAACTATTACCTAGTTCATTAGCAAATGATTTGCTTAAGAAAAAATCCATTCTCATCTGTTTTTAGGTAGGTATTTTATTTTAAAAGCAATTTTTCCATTTTCAAAATTGTGTAAAAACAACTGACTGTATATAAGATTAAGGAGGAACAATTCAATAGTTTTTTTTTAATCTAATTTTCATATGTGATCGTTTTTTTTGTAAAAATGGTTCACTTGTGCCTATTGTAAAGTAGAGGCGGTGACTCAACCCTTTAATCGAAGATGTTCAGCTCTTAGTATCGATCAATAATACTTAGATGTTATAACATGTGCCATGGCACTTCACTCTTATAGTCTTATAAATATAATATGAAATAAGAAGATATTCTATAAAAGATTAATATGTATGTATTACTGGGATATGTTATTAAGTGGAGGAAATTGTCTGAAGGACTTACATCATATAACTCTTCATATTAGGAAGTAGGTACTTATTCTGTGTATAAGCGATAAGTTAATTAATAATAGATATACATACATACATATAAGTATTTATTATATATCAATATGAACAGCTGATTTTTGTTAGTAATTTAATTGGGTTTGGACACACTACGCGATTAATTATCAAGACAATTTTTACCTGTATAATTTAATTATTTTGATGCAAACTCTTCACTTGAAGATATAAGACGTTTCAATACTCCCAATATAATCTATACAAATACGACTAGCTTACATCCTTCTCCTTTTTTTGTGACATCTAGTCGCACTCTTCTTGTTACTGTACAGTGGTTACGTTTAGTGTCATAAGTTACTCAAAGCTAAATAACTCGCAAACGAGTGGGCGCCCTTAATAAGAATAAAATAGAATACAAGTTGATCAAAGTACCTATACTTAGATTCAAAATGGATGTTAATGGGCGCACATAAATCTCGCCGTTAAAATTAAATAATAACTTATGAACAAAAAGGTAGAGTTTACCTACTTATTTATTGCACTTGAAATTTCTCTCAGAAACACAGGATACAGATTGACCTCCTACGATCTTATTTGTACCTATCGATTGCGTCAACTTTTCCTGCCGTATAATAATAATTATTATTAATTAAATTATTAAATTATTTATCACTCCATATTGTCATTGTCATATTATAGTATTTTCTATAAATTCTTCCGTACATTATTCTGTGCTGTATGGATAATATTATGGTTCTTATAAATAAGTGATTTAATTCCCCCTCGGGGTTCTCTCATTAAAGAATTACCGCCGGCCGGACGCTAACCATCCGAGTGTAAAATGATCACTTGTAGATGTAGTACCTAAGGGGTAACAACCCTCCGCAATAATAATAATATGTATGTATATAGGTATATTTAATCGCAATAATATGAGTACAATGTATAATATATTGATATACCGCATAACATACCTAAGTGTTATTGTTAAAGCTCTGCTATACTGTATTCAGGGGGATCCCGTCGTATAAAAGTAAACCTCTAGCTCTAGAGTTTTTGTGCTATAAGTCATATTATTTATATATTAGCATAATATGCACATAATACAGCAAGGTTACTTTTGATACGATATTAATTTTATCTTGATCTCAATCCTACTGTGCGCTAAGGGACTATAGTCAAAAATACGCGCATGCCAATCCCGTGGTAGCTGAGGATAGGCGATTTCAACATATCCAGGTATATTTGATAAGTGTAGGATTAAGATAATAATAATAATATTGGACCATTTTTATGTCGCGCCGTTTAATGGTCCGTGACCATCTCAAGGGCGCCATGACTTCTCCCGAAAAGCACTATCTTTAACTTGGTTCTAAGCGTGGTGGTGGACTGATTCTCTCTCAATTCAGTCTGTGGTCAATCTGTTCCGGCAGTTGGCGCGGCGGGTCTGAAGCTCCTTTCTTTGATATGTTTTCCCAGTGCTCCCTGAACTCTGCTTGAGTGAGATTCTACCCTTCTAATGTTCTGTTGCTTTGGCAGTTGCTGTTGGTTAAATACTTTTTTGTGTTTTCTTTGATATAATTATGAATTTAAAATAATAGTAGAATGTAGTAGCCTTATCATGGTGGCTCTTGTTACTTCAAGACAAGATTAAGATCGTATTTAGATTGTGTCAAGAGTAACCCTGCTGATGACAATATTATTATATAAATAAGCGTAGTAGGTATAAGATGGTTGATTTTTTCGCAGTTCTTAGTAGGAGTTGTATATGGTTCAAATCCCTTTACATATTCTTTCCACCTCCAAGAATTAATTTGGTGTTATGACAAATTTAGATTCGTATGAAAAATAAAAACAAATAAGGCCTGTCTTTTCGCACGAGTAAATATAATTACGTAAAAAAAACTAAAAATGTGGAAAACGGTACTTAGGTAATTGGGAATAGAATTCAGCTCTGTAATAATATAATTTTCAATACAATTAGGCATGAACCAGATATTTTTACGCCATACATAACTAAGTAGGTACCTTCGCGTAATAAATTACATACCTACAATTTCTTATCTCTATCAATTAAATAACAAGTAAAAAACAAGGTAATAAGTGTGTTCGCGTTTATAAATTTAGTTAGTTTATTTAGAGTAAAAGAGACGAATATATTTCTTACATTTCATCCAGAAGTACAATCCCTCTTTAACAGAGTACTCTGTTGATAAAACTGGTTTTTAAAAATCATTCACTAAGTAACTCACGTCAAAAATAAATATATGAACTTTACATTTCAAGCAACATTAGACCTTATATACAATAGTTTAAATCACATTTACCCATATCAATTTAAAGATACATATTACATTTTCTTCAACGCGATGTATAAAGTGGCCAAGAAAATTATTTGATAGATCGATTAGCGATTTTTTGACTTAAATGTGTTGTGAATAAGAACAGTTTTCTAATGTATTGACTTGTGTTAAGTCTTTTTGATTCTGTACTTCTTATCCCCTCGTTATGTTGTCCCACGCAGGAAGGTAAGACAAGGAAGGGAATTGTGATTGTATAGTAAATATAGGGCGAAGGAAAAGGAAAACAATCTCATGGACCTCTCAATATGATTAATTGAAGAAAGTATTAAAAACACAGTGAAGAGGTGTAATGGCCTAAATGCATTCTGTAAGAGATATTTTAAAAATAATTTTATATCGAAAAATCCACTCGCAAGTTCATAAAAAGTTGTAAGAAAATACAGAACCTGTAGTCTAGGTAAAGCAAAAAAATATTTTTTATTGCACTGAGAAGATGACCAATGTGATTCCACGATAGTTTGTCACAAAACAAAACAAAAAAATGAAATTATAAAATTTTGATTGAAAATAATGAAATATGTACCTAATCCGAATACCTATTGGATTATAATATATTTATTTACAGAGCAATCTAGTGGGACGGTGTAATTTCCCTGTCTTGCGAGAATCAATTAGGGACGTACACGGTCAGGCGGGCCAGGGGTGGCCTGATATGGGACCCCATTTTTTTACAAAGACCAACATACCTAATTTATCCATTTTTTGATCCCTGTGAGGGCTGCCCCTGGCTCGCTCATCTGAGATCCCTATAGGGAGCCCATGATGAGTTTGATAAGAAGAAAGAGTGATATGTGATGTCCATAATAATTTAAAATATATTGTGAAAATTGTCAAATGTACCTTTTGTAAGAAGGGAAATAAAAGAATTTCATTTCATTTCATTTCATTCATTTACACCACAGACAATTTAATAAATATACATAAATTTTGTAATTTTATTTACAATATATTATGTAATTAAATTTTGTTCCTGAAATCTGTTATTTTTTTAGTTGTAACGAAATCTCGCCTTCCTATTTCTATCAAATATTTAAAAAGATAAAATTGCGTCTGTATGCTATTCCAACAACACAAAAGTTCACATATCATTTCTCCTTCTAAAGTTCATGAGTTAATATTGCCATCTTTGTTTGTCTTTAGAACATTATATCGAGGGGTTATATACTTGTCCCCTTCGAAACGCCTTAAATATGTTCTACGAACATGTGCTTTCGATAAAGACAGTCCATAAAATCATTCAGTATAAATGTACCGAGCAAAAAGGGGGTGATCATAGTGGGCTTTTTGATTATATATACACAGCGGTGTAAAAAAATATTGCAGAGCGGTTTCATTTTATATGCTAAATGGTTAAGGATTTTATACTTTGGAACTTAGTGCATTGATGAAAACATAAATTTGTACAATATTTATTCTGAGATCACGAGGGTAATTCCCTGTCGATGTTGAAGTAGTCAAATCAATTACAATTTGACCATTAAACAATGTACATCGCTCTTTGGCACAAAAATCGTAATTTTTCAGAAACGTTTGAAGAAACTGCGAGTCAAAAAAATAATTGTGAAAATAATTTTTGAAGTGTATATAAGTGAATTTGTGTTTAAATTCAGTGATTAAATTTAGTGATTTTGCTTTTAATTGTAGTGAAATATGCAAACTGATTTTGGTTCAAATAAATCATCTTCACATCGCAAAATGACAACAAGAAATTATTCAATTAACACGACACCTTTTTCAATCAAAGACATTTTGACAATAAACAAAAGAAATTCGGAAAACTTGTCAAATTCTTCAGATCTGGAAATGGAAGATACTTACCAAGATATTAAATCGAAACATTCAATCTTCAGTGGCAGTGATAAAAAATGTGATGATAAAAATGTGAAAATGATGAACACCTGTGCCAGAAACTGTCGTGGAAGAAGTGAGGATTTGGTAAATGATACTGGATGCCAGAATGATCATTGTGGTGATTATTTTGAAAGAAATGAAGATTTTGGTGCAGAAGACGAGTGCAGAAGGAAGGAATATAGAGGCCACAACGATCAGGCTTTGGACATGTCAAGGAAGAATGATGGAGGAAGCGATTCGGGTAATTATAAAAGTGCTTTATTATTCCATTGAAGATTGTACACTCGTAACAAGATATGTATAATACCTTTATAAAACAGCATACGAGAGGTTATCACTGAATGATACAAAATAAGAACTTGTACTGGCTTTCTCTTTTTTCATATATGGTATGATTAATATTAAAGACTATGAAAGTAACAAAAAATATTGATTAATGTGGCTTCCTTCTGCATCTTTTTAAATAAGATCGGATCTTCATTTTGGAGAACGCTATGAATGCCATGATTATATGTTATTATCAGGTTTCTCCGCTTTCTGTCATACGCTGTTCGAAAACCTCAAACAACGTATTTCTGAAGCTTTCTCTAAATAACCCAACCTAGTTAATAAAATTCGACTATTGATTTTTCACCCTTCAACTACGTTTCAGAATTACTTACTGTTTTTTTTTTTATCACAAAGAAAAACAATAAAAGCTATCAATTACCTATTACTAAAAACATTACATTTGTATAACTGTAGATTGGTATAATTGATGAGTAAGTTATATTTACCTAAGCTAAGGAAAAAACATTCGATTAACTTAAATATGTGTTACACAAAAAAGTAGTACCTACGTAAAAATGGGTATAAATTACTCATATTCATTTGAAATAAGCGAGTAATAAAAATCAATCAAATGACGTAAAAACTTCCTTGGAAAGCTTTTAAAAATAGCTTAACTTGTATAAAGAAGAATGATTGTTAGTAATTGTATGGTGTGTGGTGTATGTATGTGGAAAGTTCCAACACGTCAATAGATAATATGTAATATTCACCACACAAAGAATGCATTAAATAAATTAAGTAATGGCGAGACAAGCTTTTTTGAACTTAACTTTACAATCAAAACGACAGGGGTCTTACATCATTGATAATATATTTCTTATTTATATATTTTTTTCTTTTTGGAACACGACTTGTAATCATGGTGTTTAGTACCTAAGTAAATAATTGAATCTATATATAGTATCGTAATCAGTATAAATAAACGATGATTTTTTGTAGCAGTAAAATCATAAGCAACTGGATTTTTCAAGTAGGTAGATTTTTGTTTCTTTTACACTTAAAGTCGTCTATTTTATACTACAGGGAATGTCTGGGAAAGATGTGACGCAATTGACGCAGATACGCTCTGAATGGAGGAGGCTAGTTTCTGCCGTGTGCTTCCGAGAAGAACGTTGAGGGCGATGAATGAATGAATGAATTTTGTACTACTACTATACCATCACGGCATATCCCACAAGTGGGGTCGCCAGCAGACCATCTGCATGTGATAGACATGCAGCTGATCTGCTGTGTTCTCTCCATGCCAGCAACAAAATAAGGCATTCAGGATGGGTGGCAAACCTCATCGCCGAATTTAAGATGTTAATTGTCTTTATTTTTTCGAATACCTACCTTTTACAGGACACTCGAAAACTTGCGGAAAAGAGTGAGAGGCCAATTCTTTGCCGAGGGCTCGACGGAATATTTTATATTTTATTTAATTTATTTATTCATTCTTTACTGTACATTGATTAAAAACAATTACATAAAAGGTATACATTCAAATTATATACAATCAATATACAGAGGGCGAGTTTATCGCAAAGGCGCGATCTACTTGATTTATGTGAAATATTTCATATTAACTTAAAACATTTTTTAAAAATATTTTTTTTATTTGATTAAACATTTAAAATATGTAGGTACCTAAGCTAAATAAAATTAAACAAATTATTATATCGAGAATGATTCAATTTGCTAATTTATTGTTTATGGTGTATACAAAGCTCGTTGTTTATTCAAATCCATACTAATGAATGAACGACTCAGTGATATAGACTTTATAAATAAAAAATAATGTTGTTCATTCATCAATAAAAAATTGTTGATAGGGTTGGTTACTCCTGATGTTAATGATAGATGATAAACTTAATACTCTATAGCAATGTTAAGTAACCCGCGTCTTTTAAACTTACAATACCACCCTGCTGAAGCTTTATACTCAACTTGTTTATAGGCAAAATACGATCCTCAAACAATGTCTTGATTTCAAAGTTCTATACATATTCGATATGAAATATTTTATTTTTATTTTTATTTTATTTTTATTTTCACAATATTTAGAATCAAACAGTCGTTACACAATATGTTGACAATTAATACATTTAACATGTAGACCAGCGAAGATTCCACTCTTACCAGAAATGTCTCAGTCTTGAGGAAAAAAAAGTAAAAATTAAAATTCTCTAAAAAGTCAAGTTAATTTAAAAACAACGATAATACAATACTTAAAACAATACAAAAACATAAATATAAATATATATTATTTGTTTATTTATTATTTTTCTATTTGTGATAAAATTAAGATTGATGTATGTCAATTTTGTAGAAAATCCTGTAGGTACTCTGATATACAAACATATTACTTCCAATTGAGACTGGCATAGAGAACCAAAGTGGTAATTTTATTTAATATGTAATCTAAAAAAAAATCTTTTTGGCCTTTTAACATTTGAGCTTTAAGCTTTCTTATATACTACTACTACTAGAAGAGGAAGAAGAAACATGCAAACTGTCCTCTTCGTGCCAATATAAAATCAAGACATTCAGGATGGGTGGCAAGCCTCATCGCTGAATTTAAGATGTAAAATGTCTTATTTTTTTCGAACACCTGCCTTTTACAGGACACTCGAAAACTTACGCAGAAGAGTGGGAGACCAATTCTTTACCGGGTGCTCCACAGCTTTCTTATATTTTTGTAAATAAATAAGTTAAGATAATAAAAAAGATTTAATCGATTTTAGTTTTTAAAACATATGTAGGTACTTTGGAAGTGTCCACGTTCACACACTTTTTATGGGAAAATGCTTCTATGATATTGATAAATTAATAGACGAATAAATAATGACTGTATTGAATGTATGACATTAATATTTAAGCGTGCCCCCAAGGTATAATTTTCAGCATGGTTTAAGAATCACTGAACCCATTACGGGACCGGCAATAATGATAAGAGCCAAAAATTTGTATAACCATGTTGTGACTGGTGACTGGCACCCATTGTACGGTGGTGCTCAATCAGTGAGTTTCACCCCACCTCTCTTAAGTAATATCACCCTCATTACTCTACTATTCACCGCTATTGTTAGGTATTATTTATATTGCTATTACACCTATATGATACATTATTATTTAGTATTACATTCAAGGTGCTCTGATTGATATTGTCCTGAACAGGTTAAATCTATTCTTCTATCGTTAGTTATTTAATGTAGGTCGTAAGGGTATTATTTATACTAAGTATATTATAAAATACATACTAGGTAATATCGAATTAAACTTTGTGTTACTCACATAATTATGTAAAATTCGGTTTCCATTGTTATTTGTATATATTGCATTTGACGATTTTGATACACAAAATCGGGTTGTAAAAAAATATCTCTGATGATTATTTTTTTTCATTTATTTCAGATGAATACGATTCTCGGTCCTCCAATGGAATGTCCTCACCTTTATTTATGCAGAGAGATATCGGAGGATTCCCTGAACAACACGGTTATGGATCATCGAAGTCTCTAGGTGTTTCAATGCCTCAGTCACTTCATCATTACGTGAATCAACAAAAACCGTCTACCAGTGTTTTGCATATATCACCTACAGGAGGGTCTCAGCTTTCATCGGCAACAACAGCTTTGATGGAACAATTCTCTCCAACTCATGGACAAAATAGAAAAAAGCGTTCTAGAGCTGCCTTCTCTCATGCTCAAGTTTATGAGTTAGAAAGAAGATTTAATCAACAAAGGTATCTTTCAGGACCAGAAAGAGCTGATTTGGCCGTAAGTTTAAAATTGACAGAGACCCAAGTAAAGATATGGTTTCAGAATCGTCGATATAAAACAAAACGTAAACAGATTCAAATGCAAGAGAATGGACTTCTTGCCGCAGCAGCGGCGGCTGCAGCTAACCATCATGCGAGAAAAGTGGCTGTGAAAGTCTTAGTCAGAGATAATCAGCATTTGGGATTGGATCATTTCGCAGCTGGTGCTCAACAATTTTCAAATCCATCTAACCTTTCAAAAGCATCTGCTCTTTCCTTGAATTCGTCTATATTCCCAGCGTCTCAGACTCCGATAATGAAGCATTTCGCAGGAATTTACAATAATAATAACAACGAATTTCCAAAAAGTCAATACAAAAATTTGCTGCAAGATTCTTATAATCAACTTTCCCATCAAGCTATGCTACAATCTTTGTATGGACAACATTTGAATAGTAACTATCCAACATTACCTCTTCCATATTTCTATTATCCAACACATCCACTGTTTGGAGTGAACCCCTTAGCAGCTGCAAACGATACCTCGAGAATGGACGAAGATGTGGAGATGTCAAAACCGGATCGGGAAACTCTGAAGAAAAATAAACACTACCAAGAACAGGAACATAAAAACAATGTCGTCACAGAATATACAAAGAAGAAAAGACGGAGTATGACTGAAGAGGAATCTGAAAATATAAGAAGTAAATTCTCCGACAGTTTATCAATTCAGAAAGTTGGAGAAATGGATGATAATAAGAGTAGATCCAGTAGGGCGAGTAGTTGCAATGATGTAGAAATAGAGAATTAAATTTATACACATACACAGTGTTATGTACCTGTTGTTTAAAATAGTTGAGTAGAATGTCCAAAGAGTAGAAATAAAAATATGAGAATACTAAGTAAGTACGTTCACGATTAAACATTTAAGTAGGTTCTTTGAAAAGAGATTATTTGTATTATAATTTGTTTCTTGGTCATATTTTTTTTAGAAAATAAATATGTAAAAATTACCGGATTTTAAATTATAAGTAACATTTTAAGATGCATTAGATGAAGGTAAATTATTGTAAATAATACATTATTATAGGTAGGTATTAAGTAAGTATTTAGTAAAATTTCATAATATGATAAAATATTATACCCACTTAAAACAAATAATAAATTTGTGTGATAGCAATTCCAAAGAATACCAATAAATATATAAGACACTATGTAATTTTGATTTTTTTTAATCCTATTTAAACCTGTCAAACTCACCTTTTGATATTTTTTAATAGATATTAATATTGTTATTAAGATAGTAGGTATCCCACAAGAAGGAGAGCCAGGAGGCTAACTGCAAAAAGAGAACAACGTACATGTTTTCCTCTTTTCGACACAGAAATAAGATAATTATTCAGGATGGATGACATATCTCATCACTGAATTGTAGATGCATTATGTATTGTATGTATGTATGTTGGATGATTTATTCGGCGCCATTTAATGGAGCATCCATCTCAAGGGCACGGAAAACTATCTTGGAAGAGCGATGTCTTCAACTAGCTCCTGATACTAACAGAATAAAAGAAGAGATTGAGAGAGTTATTCCTTGTGTAATCACTATGATTTGCGAGCGTGCCTGCGTCAATTGAGTCACCTCTTTCAACAAAATTTCTAGCGCTTTGATGTCTTTGTCATAGGAACGGTGAGTAGTGAAAGAAGAACGTTTGGAACCCTTGGGGATGAGACTCAGTGCTCTTTTTGACCCACTATCATTTGGCATTTTCAAAACATGACCCAACCAGATCCATCGTTTCTCCTGTAATACAGACTACACATCTTTGCTGATTGCGATAGCGCACTGTGCCATTTGTGACACGCTTATATCACTTTACATTCAAAATCCATCTAAAGACACTTACATATTTTCAAAACTTAGTATCTTTCAATCTTGTGCCATAGTTAGGTGCCAAGACTCACAGTCATACAAAAATATCGATATAGCACAGCCATTACTTATACAGAACTTTATAAAATATACCTGTCTTTAAAATTAGTAAAAGTATGGAAAGTAAATCCATTCCAATGAAGAGCGAGAGGGCGTACTGGAAGTGCCCTCCAAATTTATCGAATAAAACAATTTTAAAGATTTATTCAGATTCATATTATAAACTTTCAAGACCTTTAATTGAATGATTGATTTCATGAATGGAAAGAGTCAAATTTAAAGAAATCATAAATGAAAACTTCTGGTTGTAAGAGGTTGATTTTTTTTCTAAGAAAAATCCATAGGTACTATAGACTGATAGAACATCGTAAATGATCGGAAAGAAGTGGATTCATGTTGCTCAAGATAGAAAGTTTTTTTATGAAGCCTATATCCAGCAGTGGAGAGATGAAGGCTTTCAGTAAGTAGTGCGTATTAAGGGTGTATCGAGAATTCATTTAGGAGATTAGATCGTTGAATTTAATCGAAAATTGGGTTTGAAATCTTAGCAGTGTAGGCCAACTACTCACTACTTTTTATAGTTGTGCTATTTTTGTTAACTTCTATACTTTATAATATTTTTGATTCTCTTGCAACCCTCTTAGATACGTCATACGTCTCCATCAAACATGCTAAAACAAGCAATCTCCCTGCGAATTGGTAAATAATTTTATAAAAAAAAATTTAGATACGGCTTCGCAAATACTGAAATATCTTGTTTAATTCCTAATCGTTTCCCTACATATTTTTTTTCTACATAAATTTTAAGGCATTCTAGACCAAGTACGTTCTCAAATGCGTTGCTTGAAATATTCTCCGAAAAGTTTCCAGCACTCGTCTCATTCAAATGCAGATTTACAGGATTCCTCCTTCTCCTCTCAGCGTAGTAGGTTAGATACCTACCACAGTCCCGCACATCTCTTTTGACTGACTCTCTACTCCATCTTACCTCTCTCTTTACTTTATCCTCTCACACTTCTGCGAGCATTTTATCACTTGGAAGTTTGGTGTGAAATTACTATTTGAATAATCATATACTAGGTGCTACTGGGTGAAGATGAAATAATGGGAGTTTTCATACAAAATTTTACGTACAAAAGAAGATAATAACATTTATTCAAAGTGACATTTAGAAATTACGTTAATAGGTATGTATTCTAAGTTTGTTCGAGTTCGTCGGTAGCCTGGAGGTAGAGTCTCGGTCTCATGCACAAGAGGTGAACGGTTCGATCCTAGGTGCCGGCAAACTCCCCTTTCACGAGACAAGATTTTAGGTTACTGTGAAAGGTGTATAAGGTTGTATTTGGGCTTAAAACGAAAACTAAGATACATTTTTTATTAAAAAAAAAATTGCTAAAAGTAGTAAACATTGTGAAAAAAACTACAAAAAAACGAGGGGAGTGCTTATACTGTGACAGACATTTAATTAAGATGTTAATGTAGCTAGGTAAGTGTTGAAGGTTACAGTATTTAATTGTTAATGAAAGCTGTTAATACATAAGTTGGTATATTTTAAGTCAGTTTTTACGTTGATACCCATGTTGTTTTCGATGGGCATTTTTGTAATGAATACCGAAATCTAGAAGGAAGAAAAAATCTCCCTTATGGAAACGTCCCATCATTATTCTCCACTCCGCTGGAGTAGGACTGTAGAATTGAAAGTAATTTATTTGGAATGACTCTGTAAAGACTCGGAAAACTGTATGATTGTGTGCAAGAAAGTAGGCATCTTTCATCTTCAACTGTACATAGACACCTGACGTGAACTGTCAGATACAAATAATAATTTGAAAATTAATTTATTATAGTCACATAGAAAAAGTAGGGGAAACACAAATTTTAATAATAATTGATCGAATTCCAATGTCTTAAACTAGATACTAATTTTTAAGACTAGTATACTTTATTATATTAATTGATTGATAATGACCTAATAAGTCGAAAGACGTCTCTCTTGTGATCAATAATTTAAAGTAGAAAGAAACACTTGTTACAATTTACTTAATAATGAAATTCTACAATCAACATTTAAGTCATTTGCACAGCAAACAATGTTTTCATCGGCAATAAATAAAAAATAAGCGCAACACTTGTTTTACAAACAAACTTGGTTATATCGGCAAATTAACAAATTTTAACAGCGTAAAAAATACTCGCACAAAAAATAATTAATTGACCAGCAGAATTGTTATTTCAGCAGCAGAATTATTATTTGAGCAGCAGAATTATTATTTGACCGGCAGAAAATATTAGATAGACAATATTTTTCACACACTGATTTACCTTCGGATCCACATGAAGTTTTTGTGATTGCTTACCAAATTAATGATGACTACGAAAATAATGCCAGTTTCCGCTTTGCTGTATTAACGAAATATCTAACTGAAATGTCGAAAATCGCTAGTGTCGTTCATTCAGATGCTACATATAAAATCACATAAAAAGATGCTACATACAAAGATTTATTATTTGAACAAGATTAAAAATTTAGCTTTCACAATTTTATTAAAAATTAGCTCACGGTTTGCTGCTCATTTATTTATTTTGCTGGACAAATAATCATTATGCCGGTCAAATAATAATTTTGCCGGTCGATTAAATTTAGAGTTTTACAATATCATATTACTTGCAATAGAAATATAATATTCTCGCTGGGCATAAGTAGCATATCAACATGATATATTTGTCGGCAGAATACATTTTTCTGCTGAACATAACATCAATATTATGCTGATCGTTTAAATGATAGCCTTATATTTTATCTCCGATTATGAAATTATGTAAGAACATTTAGTAGGTAATTTAATTTTTTTTATCGTATTATTTAACCATACATCGAAAATGTTCTACATAAGTTAGTCATGACAACAATTTAAATACTCTTTATTTGGTAATAACATCAGAACTTATGAAATAAATTGGAAAATAGTTATTGACACGAACAATATTTAAGCTCTGAACGGATTAAACTGATTATGTTGAGCCTAAAAAAATAAGATAAAGAATTCATCTAGTGATTAGTTTATAGGTCATTATTTTTACTATGATTTTATGTTCCAGATAAAATGTATGTATAAATGATTACTTAGATACACTTGAAATTAATTAAAGTTTATAATATTTTACGATTACCGCCTCACTCAAGAAAAATTACATTAAGTAATAATAAGTTGTGTAGTTTGTATGTGTGTTTGTTGTTATTATGAAACAAGAGATCCGTGTGTTTCAGATAATTGATATTTTCAAGAGCAAATTCTCTAAAGTATTTAGTATCTACCACTACACTATCACTATTGGATTATAGCTGTCTAATTATTATTAGAGATGAATACAAATATTAATCAATTGATATTGTGATTTCATAGAAACCAAAATTTTGCTTTGATAGAAGGGAAAATAATCATACACTGGCATTATTAAAAACTAGGGTAATGAGTGCTATGATTCTACTTCATTCTTTCATTTTACTCTGCTTTTACAGAAATATTTTTCTTGATAGTTATACATATTTAGGATTTTATCGTGTATCTTCCCACTTTTTTTTGTATTTGTAAGAAATTGTTATCTAGTTCTCAGTTTGTGTAATTTCTTGATTCTGCTTCAGTGTGTAAAATCACATTTTCAATTCATCGTGCGTATTGCTTATTAAGTTTATCCATCTAAAAAATAAATGTAGATTAACTTAGACAACCGATCGAGCACTGATCAGATAAAAAAGTTTATGAGATTTTCCCCTGATTGGTGGTTGTTCGTTTGCTCCATGTGTGTTTCTTTGTCGATTTCAAATAACAGTGGACATCACTGTGAATAAAAGCTGTTTGATATATGCATTGAAAGCACAGCTAAATTTAACTTTTAATACCATCTCTACCTACCTATGTCAATATGAAGGTTCTTAATGTTAGTTAATTAATTTTACTAGTATAATAAAATGATTGTTATATATTTCGTAATTAAATATATTGTTGATTGCTCTCATTGAATTCATATGGATTTCACACAAGTATCAACTTCAGTCATTACCTAATCATGGAAGGAAAATGTTTTTCATATTGGGCTAGTCTCATTAGAATTTTGAAAGCTATAATTTAATATTTAATTGTTTTTTCTTATTCTTGCATACTATTTTCTATATCTATCTTTACCTTCACGACATATCTTACAAGTGGGGTAGCCAGAAGACAAACTGCATGTAATAAACAAACAAGTTGTCCTTTCCGTACCAACAAAAAATCAAGATATCAATGAGAGGTTATGTACTTCATCGTTTAATTTAAGATGCAAAATGTCTTATTTTATATAATTATATTGTACATAAGTAGATATAAATGGATGACTGATAAGTAGATTCCTATATAAGAACGATATCAGAAGAAATTCTGGTGACTGCTTGCAGAAAGCCTAAGACAGACATGTGGGGGAATCTTATACTCAGCAATGGACAGGAATAGATGTATGAGTAATCATATTAAAATTATTGCTAAAAATCATACTTTTTGCCCTTTTCCATGTTATCTGTCACTAACTTTTAATTGTGCACTTTATACTTATCGCAAGATGATAATTTACCAACGTTAGTTAATTTTATTTGACACAATAATAGTTAGCTGATTTCCGTTTCATCTTTATTTGTGAATAGTTGTAAATCGTATGATAGCTTTTGTCTACAGACATACCTAATTTCTAAAAGCTAGTAGTGTTTTTGTTGTTTATATTGTAAAATGTAATATAATCCTTAATGTTTCATCATAATATAACACAACATAAATAAACAATGTTTGTGTTTGTAGGCATCTACAAGAAGGTACTATACATACATACCACATCTTAAATTATACTTACATTGAATAGAGCTTACATATTATATATATGTACATACTACTATAAACTTATACTAAACTTTGTATTAAAATCAACACTATGTACATAATATCCTGATTCCTGAAGGTGGTCTGTTTGCCGGTAGCTTGAAACAAAACATTTAGATGTTTAAGAAATGTCTAGTATGTTGTAAATAAAGGTAGATATATTATATTTTGAAAGAATAAAAATATTATTGGATATGTAGATGATTGTTAAATAAAATTATTTAGGCTATAAGTAAAATAAGCGTACCTACTTATAGAGAAAGAAATACAATACGTGAAATCTTCCTTGTATTTTTTTTTTTATTTAAATTGTATCGGTAATTCACCAAGTTTCTTCTGTAGTTTTTGTATATTATGCTCTTTTCCAGATGATACTTAATGTTTTTTTTTCAAGTATATTATTACAGTTATTGGACTGTGAAGGTTTTTACGCCATATATTTTGTTAATAAATAAACAAATAATTTAAAATATTGGTCGTGATTTGCTATCAATTTAGTAATTTGTTTGAAATAAATAAGGAAAAAAACCGATATCTCTGTATGAAAAGTATGGTTAGTGTGACATTCGACTAAGTCAATATTTTCCTCGAAATATTTCTTATACGCCATAATATTATGTAAGAAATCAAGAAAAACCATCATGCACATTTTTAATGTTTCTTTATTGTATTTAAGTGCATTAAATTATTGGACTATAAAATTATTTCGTGCAAGTGATAAATGAAATAATAATTAGTTAATCAATTATTATTATTGTTGTGTTTGGATGTTATTAACACTGTAATGATCGACAAACTAAATATTTACATTAAACCAATTCCATTTCGGATCAGTTATTCCATAGTGAATAAAGTACCAACTTATTCTACATAGATAAAACTACCTAATATAATTATGTTCCTTTGGTAGGGTAGGTAGGTACACACGAACGACTTGAGAAAATTTTGCACATTTTTTGTCAATTTCTACAATGTTGTTGATACATACAATGAAGCAGTGGCGAAACTAGACTTTTCACATCGGGCATGCTTTTACAAACATAGGTACCATTTCGCTTCCGAAACGAGTGGATGTCCTTGACAACAAACGAATATATAAATTTACTTAATTATGTGTGTAAGTGTTTTTTCAATATACTCAACAATAACCAAGATTTTCAATCTGGAAATCGGAAGTTATCAGAAATTTTTGTGCCGATAGATTAGAACACTACAAAAATTCAAACGGATAAGTTAACCAATCAATGTTTAAGATATTAAATTTGTATGTTAAGACTTAACTGAAGTTCCTGCAAAATGTGTCCTGCAGGGTTACTCTTGACAAAACTAAACACGATCTTAATCTAGTCTTGATCTTGATCATACGACGCACGAAGGGACTATGGTCAAAAACACCGCACTACCGCTAACGCACGATCGGTTTGCGTGTATTTTTGGCCAATAGTCACTTCGTGCGTCGTATGATCAAGATCAAGACTAGATTAAGATCGTGTTTAGTTTTGTCAAGAGTAACCCTGCTGGCCATGGCAAAAGATTCTGAAGAAGGTGACGTTAATAATATTATTTTATAAATATATTTTTTGTAGTTTAAGGCATGCGTTGCATATTTGCATGTATGAAAGGCACGCTACTGCAATGAAGGTATTTTCTATGCCTTACGTCATGAACAGTGTTTTTTAAACAGCTGGAAGTAGCCAGCAGACTAACTTCATGTACTTAATAGTTTTTTTTATATTCTTCACTGATGTACATTGTTTACAATAATACAAATTAAAACAGTTATCATTGAAAATATCAGTTATACAATTCAATGTAGTGTAGGGCGAGTATATCGCTAAAATGCGATGTCTTCCAACGAACCTTTCCAACTATTACTAATACTCAACTAATAGTATAGGTATTAGTAATAGCAAGTAGATAATAATTTATACTTTACTCATTAAAACATGCTTAAAATGATGTCAGTATTACTTTGATTTGTATTGATTAAATTTAATATTTTAGGTACAATTTACATATAATAATTATAGGTATTTCACACTTTTATTCTTGAGTAAACATATTTTTTCCGTTGATGAAATAGTCATGTAACACTCAATATGTAGTATAATTTCGTAATTACATTGCTATTTGTTTGTGCCTCAAAAAGTATATACTGTATAAGTTTATAAACCTATAATATTTTTTTGTCGATCGCTTAAACTTTCGTCGCATCTGGTTCATGCCTTCGCAGTAGTGAGCCAGCGTACACTTCATAAAGATTATTAAACGTGTTTGTATGTATTTTTATAGCTATATTCTCTACAAGTATAACTAATATAATAATACATATACACAGTACTAATAGTAATAATCACTATTGAGTAAACTTGAGTTCATATTATCGACTAAACACTATATGTTTACAAGACATCCTTAATTGTGTTTACATTTAGAAAAAGGATGCATTAACAGGCAGCAATGTTATTATTGTATGACAATTACCTGATGATGTTCCTGTATATCTCAGAAGATTAATAATATTTAAATACAGGGATGCAAACATGTTTTAATACAATTAAATAATTTTATTATTTTTTGTTTACTCTATAAGACATCCAACATTTTGAATTCTATTATGTGGTGTGCCACCCATCCTGAATGTCTGATTTTTTATTGGCACGGAGAGAATGATTTGCATGTAATTTGCTGCCTAAATAAAAAAATAAATTTCATTCTTGACTTAATTACACCGAATTATTCACCTTTGTACTCTCAAAATATACGTGCCTTTTTAAATTAATATATTACTTACGGGAGAACGATTTTCAGTTGTGCCATCTTAGGATATTTTTTAAAAATACTGAATTGAATATAAAAAGTAAAATGGGTCTGTCAAATTTTTTAATAGATACTGTGGAGGTGTGATGCCTCCGTAATAGATCTTGTGACTCCTACATGTAGCAACTTATGGAAAGTTCCATAGTATTGTTGCATGTAGGAAGAATGAGTGAGGAGAGATTGGTTTTGCCAACCAGCGAGCCATTCTCGTTTGGTCGCTCACTCGCGGTGGTTTACTATTTTCGTTGTGTTCTTGTACTCACGCGTTCTAATATTTTATTCAACCAATTAATATACTCATTGAATTTGTAATAGTATAGAACTAAAATTAGAGCATTAAATCGTATTGTGAAACATCAAACTGGTGGAAAAGCTTTTAATTGTAGCCTACTCATTTTCAGGTGAGAGAAATCTAGTAATTAACTTCCTTCTTAGAACTTGTCTTACACAAGTTCACCATATCCTCGCAGTAGGATATAGGTAACACATAAAATCGTTTCAGTGGTGACCCCTTTTCGTGTTAAATAAAAAGAAAAAACGCGCAATACAAAAAAAATAACTAAAGATTCAGGCTACAGAACGATCGACGACATTTTTTTGAGGTTAACAATACCTTTCCTTTTTTCATATCGAAATAAAAACCTTTTCATCGGTTCTATTTTTCATACCAGTAATAACAATTTTCTACCAGCTTATTGTTCCTAACAGATCATATAACAAAAATTGTGTTCAGAACGTCGCGCGATTATCATACCTAAAGTAAAGTCGCGATTTTCGAATTTCTTCACAGATCGAACAAAATAAATCAACTAAGTCGGAATTATCGTTAAGGACGCAGTATCATAAAACATCTGGCGATACAACGTAAAAGTTCTTATTGTTGAGTGAATTGTGGTATACATTGCCGACGGAAAGATAGTAGCCAAGATTATTACCACAGAATATAAAATTCTATCTCACATACAGCGCCTCCGGCGAATGAAAAAAAAAGGTCGCGAAATAAAAAGTAGAAGGCAGTTTTTTCCCACACCTAGTACATATTATTATCACTTATCAACCAGAGCGCAGCGACCATTCGAGAATCGAGACTTGGGGATGGTATTCAGTTCATTAAAATATAGAGTCAATAGTTTTTTTATTAGAAAGAATTCCATTTTTTTTGTTTCATTTTTGTTTTTATTTTTGAAAGAATCCCGAACTGAACTCACCATTGCCGAGGTAAGGTGCCGACGTTTTTACAACTAGTGTCAAAACATATTATATTGTAAGGTTATTGTATCGAAGTGTCACATTCGACTCGCTCTGTAAACAGTGAAAACAAGGTACGTGATCCTATTTAACGTTTTATATTATTTGTTGTTCATAAAATACTACTGAAATATAAACTTTTGATTAATATCGATATACCACGTATCTTGTGACATACAGACGCGAACCGGAAGCGTACCTTCCTTGTAAATTATAATTGAAACATTGTTATTGCATATACTGTAAAATTACTACAAAATGCCTAAAGAAGATAACTTGTACATGGAAGACACTTCTGCAGAAGGTTCTATACCAGAAGAAACACAACCAGAGACGGAGTTATACAAGGTATCTGTCAAACCAACACCGTTCTGGAGAGATAGGTGCAAGCTTTGGATATTTCACTTAGAATCGCAGTTTAAATTAGCTCGTATTAAGGACGACGAAACAAAATACTACATAGTAGTAAGCCAGCTTGACAGAGAAGCCTTAGATGCAGTATCTGACATCGTTACAGACCCTCCGAGCAAAGATAAATATAGTGTGCTAAAAGAAACATTAATCAAACGTTTCACTGAATCGGAACATGCCAGATTAACTAAACTATTGTCTAATTTACAGCTTGGTGACAGAAGTCCTACAACACTGCTGAGACAAATGACAGAGCTAGCTGGTCATAAGCTAGCTGATTCAGACATATTAAAAACTTTGTGGTTACAGCAACTTCCAGGCAATGTGCAGGCAGTATTAGCGGGTTGCGACAACACCTCAGTGCAAAAAATGGCAGAGACGGCGGACAAGATAATGGAAGTCTACCAACCGCAAACAGTGATGGCAGTCGACACACGCCAATCAAGACACCAACATGAATCGAAAGACAGCTTGGAAAACATGATCACGAAGCTAGTGGAGAAAGTCGAAAAATTAGAGACAGAGGTAAGACATTTCCGTTCACGTTCTCGTTCCAGATCAAACAACAGACCTTTCAGAGGTAGAAACAACAGCCAAAGACGACAAAACACTGAAGTAAATGCAGACGGACTGTGCTATTGGCATCAGAGGTTCGGCGACAAGGCATATAAATGCAGGGAGACATGCGTGAAATACAACAAAACCCAGGAAAACTAAATGCCCTCCATTGTGACGCAGCGGCGATGGAGAGATCTACAGGTACAAGGCTGCATGTCTACGACAAGGTAAATCACTTAAATTATTTGATTGACTCCGGAGCAGAAGTATCAGTTATACCAGTTAATAGAAAGTTTGTAAATACAAAAAGCAAAGATCCAACAACATGTTTATATGGCGCTAATGGCTCAATTATCAATACATTTGGTACCAAAACAATAAATGTCTCATTAAACTTAAGAAGGAATTTTCCTTGGACATTCATTATAGCGGAAGTAGAGAAACCAATCTTGGGTGCCGACTTCCTAAAACGATATGCTCTTGTTGTAGATTTACACAATAAACAATTAATAGATACTATTACAGGCTTAAGTAGCACAGGCAGAACTTATAAAATTGGATCAATGTCCATTAGCACAATCGATACAAATAATGAATATCTGTCGTTATTAGAGAAGTATAAAGAAATCACCCAACCCATGAAAAGTACCGACCCAATTAAACATAATGTCACTCATCACATTGTCACCTATGGTCCACCTATTAAGAGCAAACCTAGGAGATTAAGTCCAGAACAGTATGAGGCAGCGCGAAAAGAATTTCAACTCATGTGTGAGCAGGGCATTTGCAGGCCATCAAAAAGTCCTTGGGCTTCCCCGCTTCATATGGTACGGAAAGCCGATGGCTCATGGCGTCCCTGTGGAGACTACAGACGTCTCAATGCTGTCACTAAACAAGACGCATACCCTATACCACAATTATCGGATTTCAGTCATCACTTAGCCAACTCACGAGTCTTTTCCACAATAGATTTAGTTCGGGCTTACAACCAAATACCAGTAGAGCCCGGCGACGTTGAAAAAACGGCGATCATTTGCCCTCTGGGACTCTTTGAGTTCACAAAGCTTAGTTTTGGCTTATGTGGAGCCGCACAGAGCTTTCAAAGGATCATTAATGAGATCCTAGGAGACCTCCCGTTCACCTTTGCTTACATTGACGACATATTAGTAGCGTCAAGAGACGTTGAGGAACATAAAAATCATCTTATAATACTTTTTGAAAAATTACAGGAGTATGGTCTGAAACTCAACATGAAGAAGTGTGTCTTTGGGAAACCAGAAGTCAAGTTCCTGGGTTACATGGTGAACAAGGATGGCATCAGACCAATACCGGAGAAGGTAGAAACCATAAGAGATTTTCCACTCCCTAGGACAGTCAAAGAGTTACGACGTTACCTAGGTATGTTAAACTTTTATCGAAAATTTTTACCTAGAGCAGCTGAGATTCAAAAACCATTATTTGAAATCACTGCTTGTCCAAAGAAGGATGACAAAAAACTTATACAATGGACAGAAGCTTCCACAGCTGCATTTGAAGCAAGCAAAGAACAATTGGCTAAGACTACATTACTCACCCACCACCATAAGAACGGGAAACTTATCCTTAGAGTGGATGCGAGTGATACCGCCATAGGGGGAGTTTTACAACAGATAGTCGAAGAGGATTCCCCAGACGAGTTACCCCTAGCTTTTTTCTCAAGAAAATTATCAAAAACCCAACTTAACTATAGTACATATGATAGAGAACTTACTGCTATTCATGACAGTTTAAAATATTTCAGGGAGTATATAGAAGGAAGGCCCTTAACTATCTATACTGATCATAAGCCTATTACATTCGCTTTCACCAAGAAGGCAGACACTGCTTCACCTAGACAGAGACGTCAATTAGATTTTATTTCTCAATTCACTACGAATATAATACATACGAAGGGAGAGGATAATGTCGTAGCTGATACACTATCAAGAATCGAGGTAATATACGATAGAGTGAATATAGATTTTAAAGATATAGCAGAAACACAGAAAACAGATGAAGAACTTCAGTCATTCAAAAAGAATTCCGGATTAAAACTTTTACAAGCGCCTCATGGCGATGAAGGTGTGTTAATATGGTGCGACCATTCCACAGGCGTTTGGCGTCCATACATACCGAGTACATGGAGAGAGAAAGTTATACGATCTATCCATGAAATTAGTCATCCAGGAAGCAAAGCTAGCTACAGAATGTTGAAACAACGCTATGTGTGGCCAGGGATGGAGAAGGATGTCAAGAAGTACGTCCAAAACTGTATATTGTGTCAAAAGACCAAAGTCCACAAGCATACTAAGTGCCCAGTACAATCCATTCCTATTCCATCAGGCAGGTTTGAACATGTCCACTTGGATATAGTCGGACCCATGGCAGAGAGCCAAGGATATAGATATATACTAACCATGATTGACCGTTTCTCACGTTGGACCGAATATGCTCCAATGAGAGACATAACAGCTGAAACAGTCATAAGGGCATTCATGAGACACTGGATAGCCAGGTTCGGCACACCAGTTCAAGTAACGACTGACAGAGGAAGACAATTTGTCTCACAATTATTCAGCAAATTTACAAGGAACATGGGCATCCATCACATCAAGACTTCCAGTTACCATCCTCAAGGAAACGGGTTAATAGAAAGGCATCACAGAATAATGAAAGCAGCTCTGAAAGCAGTCGATACTATTAACTGGAGTGACGCTTTACCCTACGTAAGTTTAGGATTAAGAGCAAGTTACAGAGAAGAATTGAAGGCATCACCTGCAGAATTAGTTTACGGAACTACGCTGCGGTTACCAGGAGGATTCTTCCAAGACAACAAATTAGAAGACCCAGAAGAGCTATTACGACAAATGCACACTGCCATGAAAAAGTTGAGACCTGTACCCACAAAGGTAAAAACAGACCAGAATGTATTTATACATAAAGATCTAAATGACTGCACACATGTTTTCATAAGGACGGATAAACACAAGAAACCTTTAGATACTCCTTATGAAGGTCCGTTCAAGGTCATAAAAAGAGGCACACACGGTTTCACAATTAGTATTAAAGGAGAAGAACAAGTAATCCATTTAAGTAGGTTGAAACCTGCATATGTAAGTGTTACAGATACGCAGTCAGCATGCACACCCAGAAGTCAGCAGAGTGAAGCTACTACTTCAGGGACTAGGAGTGTCAAGACCAACGATGACAGGATGCTGACTAATGACACCAAAAAAGACGACGAGCAGCCAACCGGCATGACCACCAGATCAGGACGGAGAGTCACGTTCAGGGAGAGATGACACCAGAGAAAGAAACATCCTATAGAGGATATTCTTAAGTTATGTATATATGTTATTATTTTTATAATTTTTTTATTTATGCAATCAACCCTTGAATCAGGTATATATGTTCATTATGTTCATATTATCTGGTTAGTTTACAATTTATTATTATTTGCTTAGTTTATAATTTTCAAAATATGTAGAAAAAATGTAAGATCACATAATGCAATTGAATATTTAATTTTTTTTATATGCTTAGAAAGATTTAATTTGAAAAATCTCATTTTTTTATTATTAAAAAGTTTACTGTACAAACCTAATTTGGAAAGTCAGTATCACTTAATTATTAAATTATTACACTAAAACTTAAATTGTTATTTTGTAAGTATATCTAGGCAATGCTGTTAATGCCTGGAAGATAGTTATATATGTTATTTGAATATTTTTCTTTATTTATTGTTTTATTTTGGTTATGTGAACACCATTAAGCAAAACACAATTGAGTATAGATATAGCATGTTTTTAATTATTATACCTTATTATATTATTTGTGATAGAATATGACTTATGTAAATAAACATACTATCAACAGAAGGAATAGTCTTATAATAAACATTGTTTGTTTTAAGCTTTGGTAAAGCAATTAAAAAGAAGAAAGTAACTTTCTCAGTAAATTTCAAATGCATCCAATATGGAAAATTGCACAGAAAATAAACTGTTTTAATTTAATGTGTGAATATGTTTTGGATAAATATAAATGAAAATGAAATTTTTATATAAATGTGAATATGTGAATATATTGTGTATTTAGAGATGTAATATATGGACGTCATTGGAATGCACATTATAATCATTAGGATGTATTGGCTGATAAAGATGAGCATAGTGCTAACTTTGATTTTGCTTTCAGGGTTGGAGCAGACAGGTAACAAGGCGTTGGCACCTCAATTCTCAAACCATTCTCAATCGAATACATCCAGTCATTGATTCAAGATGTACATTTTTATATTATTTTAAAAAATTATTTTATCAAATTAGCTCTAGTACCCAGTACTGTATTAGTCTTAGTGAAACGAGAGTACAGGACATCACAACACCACATTCAAATTAATTAAAAAGAAAAATGTGAACATTTTTCTGAAAGGGGGAGATCTATGTGGAGGTGTGATGCCTCCGTAATAGATCTTGTGACTCCTACATGTAGCAACTTATGGAAAGTTCCATAGTATTGTTGCATGTAGGAAGAATGAGTGAGGAGAGATTGGTTTTGCCAACCAGCGAGCCATTCTCGTTTGGTCGCTCACTCGCGGTGGTTTACTATTTTCGTTGTGTTCTTGTACTCACGCGTTCTAATATTTTATTCAACCAATTAATATACTCATTGAATTTGTAATAGTATAGAACTAAAATTAGAGCATTAAATCGTATTGTGAAACATCAAACTGGTGGAAAAGCTTTTAATTGTAGCCTACTCATTTTCAGGTGAGAGAAATCTAGTAATTAACTTCCTTCTTAGAACTTGTCTTACACAAGTTCACCATATCCTCGCAGTAGGATATAGGTAACACATAAAATCGTTTCAATACTATTGTTTAAATTTTGTGCGTTCATCCATCTAACACTTATTGATAATAAATTGCATGAAAGGTGCACAACCACTGAAACGATTATAATGTAGGTATACTAATTGTTCACTATTAGGCTATTGATGTAACCCGAGAATCCCTAACACAGCGCTACAATGTTCGTATAGGTGTAGATATGTATGTAGCTGAGCTGAATGTATTAAAATGTCGGAAATCACAACGCATCATCGTTCATATTATTATAATATATACTAACTTTAAACCCTATGTCGCTCAGGAATAATTAATGAACTGGCAATTTAGATAATATTCACTTACACACACGCTAGTCATCTTCCTCACCACTGTTGGATATTGGCCTCATCCATACGTCACATAATTGTGCCCTCTGTATGTTATTTCATCCCGCGATTGGGGAAATGTTGATATCGCATTTTTTCGTGCTCTGTCGATTCTTATAAATTAATTAAATAATGTGAAACAAAAATATTATTATGACTATATTTGAATACAAGTTTTACGTAAGTTTGTACTGTCGATCAATAAAGAATCGTTGAACTATTTATCTCGAAACATATTCAATTGTCATACAGAAATCATTAGGTTTTTTCATTACTAGTCAGTCTGATAAATAAATAACCAATTGATGCATTTTTATTATCACTAGACTCTGGAATACTTTATCTATAAAGAAGAAATTCTACAAACACAAATACACATGAACACATTATTATATTTGAAAGGCAATAAGTAAATATGCAGATATTATGTACTAATAGGTTACATAGTTAATAGGTACCTACATAATACTAGTTTCACCTAATACTAATAGTCATCATCATCATCATCTGAAGATATCATTATGAAAATAAACTTCAGATAATCTCAACAGGATGTTTGTAGCGAAGTTGTCAACTTGTCAATGTTAATTTACTTTGAGTAATACAACCAATATATCGGTAACTGTCTATTGAGTTATATAAATATATAGAACATTTCTTTTTCCTTCGATATTCAATGCGCTTAATGTTTGTGTGAATCACACGCATTTTTAACAACGTTACTAACACCTTGATGTAAATCTCATATGAATGTTGTTCTGTGAGTGAAACTCGTTGTTTTAATTTCTTTCAGATAACTAGTGCTACCAATTTTTATGTTTTTCGAGGACACAGTTAAACTAGTAGATAAAAAAACTAATTCCACAGATTATGTATCAGAGCTTTAATGTGCATACTCGTATTTTCTAGATAATAAGGTTTTCTTCAACTTCAAAGAATTAAATATTTTTTTATTGGTTTGCGAGGTAAGTGCAAAGGATAAGTATTAAAAGGATGCTGTGAGTGGATCATGCGAATATACCAATAAATCATCCACTAAGTACACTCTGTCTATCAAAACATTATGACAACTAGGAAAAAAACTTAAACGGTCGGGCGCCACAAAAGTCAACGTTTTCAAAACAATTTGATATGTTGTGTAAAAACATTCAAATGTCATACGCTGTGGCCACCCATACAAATTTTGCGGGAACTTTGAAAGGCTATCCAATTTCCAAAAATATACCGACAGGTCAATCAATTTATTATATACTGTATTGCTTTTGATGGGGATAAGAACTCCAAAGGAGAAAAATCTAAGGATATGAGAGAGTAGTTTCAATGTTTTTTCTCTCCATACAATAATATAAGTGATATCAATTGAAATACCACTTCCACAGAATTAAAATATTAACTAGACATTTAAACGCACAATTCGAATCTCACAGAATATTTTTTAGCTCTAAAATTCTCCAGAAAATTAATTCAAAATAAATGGGGGGTTAATTATTATTTGTCTATACACACTTAACTATTTGTGTA
This sequence comes from Athripsodes cinereus, assembly GCA_947579605.1. Lineage (NCBI taxonomy): Eukaryota > Metazoa > Arthropoda > Insecta > Trichoptera > Leptoceridae > Athripsodes > Athripsodes cinereus. Next base: position 9,720,011 of record OX388309.1, read on the forward strand.
ATGTCTTTTTCAAACTGCAAACAGTGAAAAGACATTACATGTCGAAATTGGAGCCACTCTGATTAATTACTTGTTTCTAAAAATAACCATATTTTATTTACGTATAATAAAATAATTTTTTATTTGAAACACTGTATTCTTTCCAAATTAAATTTATTCACCTCAAACATTTTCCTCAAAAGTCCTCCTGATGATGCCAAGTAGAAGCCTTGGCGAAAACGTTTGAGGTGAATAAAATTAATTTGGAAAGAAAACAGTGTTTTAAATAAAAAAATATTTTATTATACGTTAATAATGAATTTCCAAAGTGTTAACACAAAAACATTAGATTTATCATATTTTATTTCTTGATTTAATATGGAGTTTTACAAAATAAATACCAATAAAGTACAAAATTCATTTCTTCTTTTCTTATAAAGAAAATTATACCGTTTACTGTATATAACTATAGTGTTTGTCGAAACAGAGTCAAACATTCATAAATAATTATTCAAATCAATGTGGATAATAATTCGTCTTGAATATTTTAAATACAAAGGATTATTTATATCCACACTTTTCATACATTTCAGTTGAGTTCTCATTACATTGCCATGTGTAGAGATTGAAAAAAAAATTCACGTGACTCCACCGAAACAGCCCCGATTCATATTTTTGTAATTAAAGTGTCTACTGATTGTGTCTTTAAAAACAACTAATAGACTTTGGAGCTATTAAGGTGCACATCATGTATAAGGGTTGATTCAAATCACAGTAGCTAACATAAGTGTAAGCGTGTTCATTTAAGTGGGTACAGTCCAAATGTTAAGTTTGTCTCGGTTATCACAAATTTCTCACGACTTTTAGAAGTTTTGAGACATGCTTTCAATCACCCATATTATAAGTAGCAGTCTCTTTAAAAAGATAAGGACTCCTAGTTTACCAAACATTTTTTCAGGATTAGTATTAACAAGTGAAGCGTTTAAAAAGCTATTTAAGGAATACACTTCAAATCTATCTAATAATGATTTTGATTGGGTACTAAGATGTTATTGTAGGTATCTATATTAGTACTGTTCAAATCTTTATTGTTGCATTTATATAGGTTCTTACTGAAAATATCAAACAAAATATTATGTATAAATATGAATTAAAAATAATTATGAAATTCATTATACCTGCTTCTAATTGCAAGGCATTATCGCTAAATTACAATATTCCATTCATGGTATCAATTTCATTCTAAATAAGTTTGTAGGTTTTTTATCAATTTCTTTAACCATTATTATGGATGGATAGTTTTTGGTCCACAAAAATTTAATGCCGAGACCGAGAAAACTGGTAGGTAGCAGAATCGAAATCCTGAAAAATTCTCTGCAATACAGGACCAAAAGGATAGATGCTTTCGTATATGTAATGTTTTGTATGAAAAACTTTGAAACACTAATTGTGTCGGAGCGTACACATTTTTTTAGATACCTATATGTAGTTAACTGACTATGTGTGATAACTTCTTATTCATGTTTCATTGTTTACTTTTGCAGTGAGGATCGACATTTTACTAGATTTTAATGATCCCAAGTGCGTACCAATTAGGTAGGTACATCCATTTCTTTCAAATTTATGTAAATATTATGACGATAAACAGAAAACAACTTATCTCTGTGAAAAAAACTTTTCAGGTCTCAGAACAATTAGGGTGACAGATAAATTGTTAAAAAAAAACAAAAACGTTGATTTTCTTTCGATAAGCTTTGCCACCAATACTTAATGTCTTTTTATTGGCATGGATAGGACAATTTCTATAATTATTACATGCGGTAAATTACTGGCTAGCACACTTGCATGAAATGCCGTGAGGGTATCAATAGATAAATAATTGATTCATTAATAGTTATTATCCAACTATGTCTACATGGAAGACGTTGCAGAGGAATTAAAATTATTGTGTAAGTAAAGTATGCAGACACTTCTAGAACAAGCAAACCACTATTAGCCAATTATCTAATAATCTTACCTATACTATGTAGTTTATAGTGTATAATATTATTGAGAGCTCTGCAAAATATTTATTGGTATTTATATACTTAGGTACTAATATAATATCAGTATATTCTTGGCATAGATCGAACTTCCTAAAAGCTCTTGTGGTGGTGGCAGATAACCAATAATAACCGATATTAGAATGTACTATTATTAATATTCATATTAAAAAGAGCACTTGTTGGCTTATTACATCATATTGTTCAAAACGTATAAGTAATCTTACATGATAAATTGTTGTGGCTTTCTTGCGCCAGCTTTATAAGTAACAGCGAGTTCGTAATATTATACTGTAATGTGGGTATTCATTTTGCAGTTACAAATTGAGATTACACTTGTTACCCTTTTTAAAGCTGTTAAAAGAATATAACGCTTTTAACGCCGATAACGTTTTATGCAATTTTATTATTAGTATAATATTATCTTTTTATTGGCATGGAGAGGTCAATTTAATTATTTATTAATTTGACGGCCGTGGAGGGGTAGGAGGAAAGCGGCTTTCCTGGCTTTGAACATTCGGGAGTGGACCGGGATGAGAAGTGTAGAGGAGCTGTTTCGTGCTGCCCGAGATTTTTCCGGAGGCCCGACAAGACACGTAAAGAAGAAGATTAGTATATTATTACAAGGCAAGTATAACTTCACCAAAAAACCTGGTAGTTATTTAAGCAAAGTATTAGATTAAGCAAAGCTTTAAATATTTATTTTGGATAACGAAAGATATGTTTTATTCATTATCTTGATCAGAAACAAATCAATTTTTATTTTAGAAAATACTTAAAATAAATTTTGTTATAGCTATATTGTGCACTGCCTAAATGTATCGCACGAGCAAAAATTTATGAACTTATTGATTTTAATTTTTTATATAAAAAAAATAATCTTGGTATGTTGTGCCGCATTTCTGAGCTCAAATTATGTCCCGCTACATTATATTCAATAGTTATATCGTAACAATATAAATCTTCTTAACATTGTTGCAGAATATTATTTGTTCTTAAGTGTCTGGTACATACTAATGATGTAACGAATGTGTGATTTTGGATATTCGCGAATGCGAATGCGAATAGCGAATACCTATTGACTTGCTTAGATTTCTACAATATTTATTTATTTATTTATTAACAATTCACGGCGCTAGCCTTTTACATGTTATATATTTACATACATAGTTCATATGATGTATACACAAGTATAAAATATTAAAACACAACTATCAGTATCACAGCATAAGTTATGAATGGAAAAAAAACAAATACAATATTGCTCAATCATTAAAATTTCTATCCCCCAGTCGCCGAATTTTCAAAATGGTATAGGAATTTAAAATATTTCAAAACTCCTCGGATTTCTTAAAGAATATTTTCTTGCAGTACCTTTTTATACAATGTACCGGGTAAGTATCCGGTACTTTTACCGAATATCCGATACTTTAATACCGAAATAATATTCGCAAAACATTCGCATATTTTTTTGCGAATACGAATGCGAATACTTTGAAATATGCGAATATTCGCGAATGCGAATACGAATATTCGTTACATCACTAGTACATACATACATAGAGAGGTTAATTAAGAAAGACACAAGTAGGCCAGCACCAAGGCCAAAGATTAACGGATTATTTGTAACTAAATAATTATGAGTAATTTGATATGTAACTAAATCTAAAGGTACTTGATTATTTTCGATTATTGTAGATGTTTATTAAAATTTCAGGTAAGAGGATCTGACGATGAAACTATAAAAAATCATAAGAACGTTGTTTCGAACGAATCATAAGAAGATTGTTGATGCATTATGCCCACATAAGCAAAAAGTCACAGGACTTACAGGAGAGGTCTTTGTCTAAAAAGTGGCTGAAAAGAATAACAAGATGGAAAAATTAAATCTGTTGTACCTACTGGCGAAAGTAATACGGATTCATAATTTGAAGCTAATGAGAAAAATTACAGTCATTAAACATAATGATAATGTTCCTTTTTCTTCTGCATATATTTGTCATAGAATTTCTATGTGTCTGTATTTTTCTGTACATTTTGTTATTTTCTTGATTGTTTGATGTGTACCTACGTACAATGACAGCGAAAATGTTTCTACTGTAATGCTGTTCATTGTTTCATTTATAAATAAATAAAATATAAAAATAAAAATGAAACAATACCTAATAAAAACTTTGCATTTCATAACTATGAATAAGTATTGTATAATAGGTAGTTTGCATACATCGTCCAACTTACTAATGTTTAATCTACGAGTGGGTATGATTGCTTAGAGCACTTCAATTTTGATTTGAATTCATTCAAAGTAGATCTATAAATTCACAGTAGCTTAGATACCCACATTAAATTCAAACGATACTTCGAGTGTTGCTAAATTGAATATACCTACTAGAAGAGTTATAAACATACAAGTATATAATAGAAAGTAATTATTGGCATATCTATGATGCTGTTTAAAAGCTATTAACCTTTGTAATTATTTTCAATTTGACTTTATCGATAGATCAATTTTTTCTCTCTCTAGTATTTACGTGCTTAAATTCTCAGATCCTGATATAAAACTACCCAATAGAATTAAATATGTCTGACATTTACGTAAATTACTCGTAAACGAGTGGATGGTTTTGAGAAGACTAGAATAGAAAACGTTGCGAGAAAGAGTGAAGAATGAGGATATCAAGAGACTGAGCGGATGTGAGAGGAGTGTTGTGGACAGAATGCGTGTAAACAAGTTAAGATGGTTTGGACATGTTGTGCGATTGCACGATGAAAGGATGACGAAGAGGATGTATTTATCTGAAAGAGGGAATGTGAGGAAGCGCGAACGTCAAAGAACCACGTGGCTTGATGACGTGGATCAAATTATTTAAGGACGGACGCGTGTTGAGTAAGAGAAATCGGCGTGCATGTATAAAATAAATAAATAAATAGATCTATATGGCGTTCCGTTCTCTTTGCCTACCCCACCTGGGACATGGCTTGAGGGTATAGTATAGTATAGAATAGATTACGTCTATCATTTCTATAATCCTTTTCTGTTTTTGACCAAACAATTAAACTCATTAATAGGTACAGTAGGTAACCTACAAATATACCTACAGGAAAAAGTTAGGTATTTTTACGAAATTAAGAATGCTTTAATATCTTTTTCAACGGTGTTTATGAAGTAGACACTTCCAATTGAAGAATTTGGCCCAAGCTGCCGAGATTCCAGCCACTGTTTTGGCTAATATTTTTGTGTAACCTGACCTAGTAAGTACTGTTGTCGTTTCCATACGTACATATGTCTTTACCCACTCTCCCTCCTCATCACGCCCTTTGTAAGGAATAAATAAATATTACTTTTTAAATCAAGACTCCCCTCCCCTCCTGTCGTCCTCTTCATCCTCTTCTATAATAATAACTGTCCCTCCCCCACACAGAGGGGGCGCTACTGAACCGGAAAACTACTTTTCAATTATTCCATCTCCCGTTCACCACACTCGTTCATTTTCATCTCTTGAGTTCGACTCCAGAAAAGTGGAAGCGATTGGAAATGATTACATTAAAATTTAACGAAATAAAATTTATAAGTTACTCGGGTTCCGATTAGTGTCAAAATATTTTTATTAATAGATTTACTTATATCCAGTCTAATGTAGAGAGAAAAATATACATAATAATAATAATAACTAGACAATTTATAGTGCGCCGTTTTGTGGAATAAATTCACTTCAAGGGCGCATGCATATTGTATATAAGGATTTGATATCATAAGTACCTACCTATACCTAATTAATTAATTTTATACACAACTAATATTTTTTATCTTATTTTTAGTGATAGGTTAGGTATTTTGTCACACATCATGAATACTTTTGAAATACAAAATAAAAGGCAATTATTATGTTTTTAGAAGATATTTTTGAAATCTAAGATCTACTAGGTATTTGAATTCCTTTATTCATATGATAATGGTGTACATTTATAACACAAAAAAATAAAACAGCAATGAAAATATTTTTAAATTAAAAGTATTGATGATTGAAACCGTGCACTATCTGTTGAATATAGAATAATGGCAGGAGGAAAGACATAATAATTACATGACTAGCGATTCATTAGCAGGCGATTGTTCCATCAGGTGACTGAGAAAAGTTCGTTATTAGTTCAGTTCAATGCTATTAGAGGAACCTTATAGGTTCGTAACCAAGATATAAAAAAACAACAACCAAGTGCAGCTAGTATACTGAATATTGTTAATTGAAAGAAGTAATATAAAAAAATGTATGTCTTCTGTAGACTATATTTTCTATATCCCAGTAGATAATTTATTGCAGGAAATATTTTCTTAATCGACAACTATTGCAAGACATTATTTTTCTTTGGAAGTACCTTTATACGAACTTGTTGTTCACCAAAATAATACTTTTTGTTCGTGCCAAGCGCTTCCTGAAGTTGATGCATTTAATCCCTAAGTCTGAAGTTTTTATGACAGAATGTCAATAAGTTCGCAACAGTGACTAAGGATCAATGATTCATTCATTAACGTTGATCAACTTAGGTAAGTGATAAAATTTTCATACATTTTTTTATCCGATTGTTAGTTGATCACTTGTTTCAGTTGATCCACGTTTATTAATTAGATAATGAGTATTGTTTTTTTATTTATATTTTCAATGAGTGAATTGAGTTTAATAAATGAATAGATAGAAGAATTATTTTTGGCGAAGACAAAAAATAATTTTGAATATACCTATACTGATGCGGCCATGTAGGCAATGTGATAAGTGATATCGTATACATAATGTGTTTTTTACTTAACAGAAATAATGACGGTTGACAGCACCGCCGCCGTTAGAAAAATTGTAAACTATTATATTAGAAAACCAAAAATTTAAGTTTTTGTGACACTACTTTTATGTACTATACTATAATAGGTACGTGGTTTTTTTAAAGCTAACTTGATTTGAAAAAAAAACGTTTAGGTGTGATTGCAAAAATGTCATTGATAGTTTTAATAATTGGGTTAAGACACTCTCAGTATAGGTAAATAAGTATTTCACTTCGTAATCTATCGAAATTTGGTTGATTTCACGAGCTCAAATAAATGTGTTGTTGCTTTTAATAACATCAGACCTAACCTAACTTAATTTACAAACAGTCAAGCGTAAAAATTATTGTCAATAAATTTAACATGGTGTAACATAAAATAAGGCCAGATCTTACCTATTCTAACCAATTAGTCGAACATAACGTTTTGTCTCGGTAATGATACAATAATTCCTTCATATTATTGGTAGGTTATTGATTTTCTGAATCCGCCTCTGTGAGGATATGTTAAATATTTTAATGCTCTGAGGACATTTATTTGATTGATCATTTTATATGAAAAGCGATATGGTATCGTCTATAGAGGGGAGTCTGCGAAGATCTCTCAGTTTAACTTGAATAAACAAATAATACTATTTGGAACAAGTACCATCCTCCCTCGGTAGGGACCTTTGCCATCTCCCGCCTTCTAATAGCGGAGACACTCAGCAATGGAACAATCAACCACTTCAAATTTTTCTATAGAACTCGCACATTTCATTTGAACAAAAATTCTTAATGAAAAAATATTACAAAATTAAAACATATTTTTAAAACACAACGTCTTTGCATGCAAAATTTGACTCTTATGCACAGTGCCATGTTTTGAGAAAATGACAAAAAACTATTTTATTCCGAATCTTGTCATACAATGTTGTTTTGTATGAAGGTGCTTGGGAGCGTACGATATTAGAATTCACATATTTCAACCGATAGCTATAACTTTTTACCGACTTTTTATAAATAAGCCACTATGATTTTCAAATTTCAAATTTTTCTATGACCTGGAAATGATTTAACATAGAATAAGCGAGCACGCTTTATGTATTATCAAACTTTCAAAAATTTTCGTCGGAAATAAAATTTTCTTGACATGATGGGAAAGATCGTTGTTGGTACTTACACAAAATGTTAAACCAACATCGTAAAAAAAATGCGAAAACAATTTCAATCAATCATCATTAAAGGAGAAATATTATTATTAAATTGGCAGAAGAGGAAAAAAATGAAGGCAATACAAAGCTATTAAGGCTTGTTAGTGGCGGTGCTCAAATTACCCCCACCCACTCGGGAGAGCTCGCCCACCCTTTTCCCCCATCATCCGTAGCCGCAAGTATAAAAAGAAAACGTCCTTTTTACCCTCTTTCACCCGATTATCCACTGACAAGGAGGAGGTGTATTCCCTTAAACGATTGAATGATTGAAGAATCGGTAATTTCTCTTCTATTGAATTATATTATGTTGATTGATTCAGAACATTTATATAATTTTTTTATTTAACCTTTAGGTACTAATACGAAAATACTTCAGAAAACAGTAGTAATAAAATATTTTCATAAATTTCTGTATCTTTCATTGCTCAAGTATTTTCAGATAATAAATGTTAAAATTCAGACACGTTCACTTGTTAAGTTTTAATTAACTTTTTGGACTTTTTTTTTCATATTTGTAAATACTGGTTTATTTTATGACATTGACAGTTTGCATATCGCTAAAAAATATTATTTGAATAATTTTTATAATTAACTGAAAAAATATCTTTCGCTATACATAGCGTAAACTCATTCTATAACATTTTGAAATCAATCATAATCTATGGTACAAACGCGAAGATTAATTAGTTTATTCATTCATCCATACCATCATGGGACATCACACAAGCGGGGTAGTGAATGGATCAACTACATGTAACAAAAGTACCTACATATCGTCCTTTCTGTGCCCATAAAAGTTATGACATTCAGAATGGGAGACAGACCATAACGCTGAATTGAAGATGAAACATGTCTAAATACGTGATGTTGAACGAATACCTGCCGTTTACAGGACACTGGAAAACTTACAGAAAAGAAAGAAACACTGTATAACTTTCACTAATTATTATATTGCTTAGAAGCTTTTCGGACCTACGTCCATCCTCAGTAATAATCTTATAACTAATGACATTATAGTTATAAGATTATTACTGAAGATGGACGTAGGTCTGAAAAGCTTCTAAGCAATATAATAATTAATGAAAGTTAAAGTGTTTATTTTTTTATTTTTTTATTACTACTACTACTACTACTATACCATCACGGCATATCCCACAAGTGGGGTAGCCAGCAGACCAGCTGCATATAATAAACATGCAAGCTGTCTTCTCCGTGCCAATATAAAATTAAGACATTCAGGATGGGTGGCAAACCTCATCGCCGAATTTAAGATGTAAAATGTCTTATTTTTTCGAACACCTGCCTTTTACAGGACACTCGAAAACTTATGGAGAAGAGTGGGAGACCAATTCTTTACCGGGTGCTCCACGGGATTTTTTTATTACCTCCCTAAATTTAAAAATGAACTTTCATAGTGTTTCCTATTCAAAAATAGAAAAGTTATTACAGAAAAGAGAAGGGGGTCTATTTTTTCTGAGGATTCCATATGGAAATTTAAAAAAATTATAGAGTAAGAAAAAACAGAACAAATGGAACATTCTTATAAGATTAGAGAATACTCAATAATAATTAAAAAGAATCTGATTTGTTTGACTTTTGTATTTTTGACGCATACGTTTCTTTTGCAACCTGTAAAAGTCTTAATAAAGTTTGAAAGAAGATATCAGTCGTTTATTATCAAACACCGCTCAGAGCGTGCTGAGGTTTTTTTGGGAAATAGAAAAAAACATTTTTTTTGCCAAAAATATTGCATTCAATTATTGAAACTCACTTTTTTTTATTATAAATGTATCCCAAATTAATTAAGCTTGAAAATAATTATTTTATTAATTATAATAAATCTAAAATTTTGATTTATAAATATGTCTAAGCGGTGTTTGATACCAACGCGCTTCACAGAGCGGTTTTTGAAAGTGACAGTACTTCTCTAAGCGGAGTTTGATCCCAACAAATTCTGCATGACGTCATCGTATTTCTCAGTGCCGGCATAGGACAAATTTGGGTAAAGATGAATATTTATTTATTAAAAATGTTATTTATTTGCATAATTATAATAATGTTTAAGTTTATATGTATTGTAAAAGGCAAATGTCGTGTATTGGTTTAATAAATAAATATTGTTAAAACATGGTTTAGACTAACAGCTCAGGGATTTCCTCTAGATGTTCACAAATTTCTAAAGTACACTCGTTTGTTTGATCAAGAACCACAATTTCTTCGGTGTCAAGACCTGATGTTCTACGACTGTACTCATCAAAAACTTTTTCATAATATTGCAATTCATTCAGTTTTGACCATTCGTCTCCGTAATGTTTGCAAAGGAGTTTTTTGATATCTTGAATTTTTTTATAATTTATTAAAACTCCTTTTTGAATTTCGGAAGGTTCTATCATTTTAATAATCTTTCCGGGCTTACACACGTTTCTCCCTTGGCCATGATCCGATTTGTAGAGTTGTTCACCGCGAATCAAAACGTTTCCTTCCCTTTTAGATCTTTTCAAAAGAAATCTTCGGCTTTTAAGGAATTGAAAATGCCATGATCCTGGCGGCTTCATAATTTCTCCAACTTTTTGCCTCCAATCGGACACACGGCAAAATTTGTCCACCTCGACAACTGTGGCAAAGTTTGAAATGATGTCGATATATTCTTTGGGGTCGACTATTAACTCTCTTTTTTTTATTTCCTTCTCTATCATGCCAAACACTCTATCTGAAGGCATGTACGAGTGGCCAGTAATGGGGAAAATAAGTTCAACAGTTTTTACACTCGGATGCTCTAGTAACCATTTGGCACACATTGAAACAACCATCGAATTCTTGTTTTGCCCTCCACAGCCGTCTGATATTAGCCTTATTGTATGAATGTTATGCAAGTCAACTTTATTCAAGTGATAAAAAATAACGGAAGCCACTAGATTAGAGTCTTTTGTATATAGATTTTCTTGCCATACATATGAAAATACGTTATTTTTGTTTAGTGGATCTTTAGACGATCCTTCCACAACAGTTAAATTATAAAAATTAAGCTGCCTACTATAATAAAATGACTGGTCTGGTAATTTGGGCAGCGGTAAATTTTTTTGGCAGTCGTAGGAAATTATTTTTACTCCCGTTTTCTTTTCTTTTAAGAATGAAAAAAAAGCTTTGGCACGAAGTGTATGCACTCTTTTCTCAATAAGCAGCGAATTTTTCTTTACTTTATCGTTCTCCTTTTTAATTTGCTCCTCGAACTGAATGCATTTTGAGCATTTATCTGTAGCAGGAGAACCAAAACCTAAATTAAACGAAGTATTGAAGTGCTTTCTAAAATATGATGCCTTTGTTATTGATTGCGGGTGTTTATCAATAAACATTTTGTAAAGCTTATTGACGCTCAGTTCCGAAGGTAAGTATTTTCTGACACTTGTTTTTGAGCGACAGTAATGAGGCTCAGAACAAATCAAAGAACTTATAAAATTATTCATAAGTAATCTTTCTGCCGCTAGAATATGAAGTTTTCGATCTCCGCCTCGAGTTTCTTGAGGAATAGTACCACTCAAGAAAAATTTTGATACGAGATTTTGCACTCTATCTTTTTTGATGCCCAACGTCGACAAAAAAACTTTCTGACACACGTTGACTTTCACTTTTTTAAACAAAAAGGTATACTTGGTGTAGAATTGTTTATGTTTTCTACTTATAGTGTCTATTTTTCGTTTCTTTATTGGCACTGGCGTACAGTATTTCATAATCATGGAGTCCTGATACGATTTAGTCTTAATTTTGTAAAACGCTTCATGAATATCTTGCAACATTTTCATTGATAATTTGGCACATTGATATCGTTTATTATTATGAGAGCAATTAAGTCTGTCAGGCATTGATTTCGGTGCGTATCTGAAAACAAAAACAGAAGAGTGTAGAAATACATTTTATAAAAAAAATACAAAAATCCTATTCAAATGCACAAAGAAAAATGTGGACTTAGCTTTTGATAGGTATATTAATTTGTTTTAAAATTTAAAAAAATCTCTTGCTTCTAAAATTAGTGAATGGTGCAATACAAATTGTCCGATATTTATTTTTATTATTATGACTTGCGAAAGTTTCACATTTTTTATATTCATATTATTATGATGGCTTCGCTTTTAAAACGAAAGCAGTGAACTTTAAAATTTATTCAAGAAAAAAAAACAAAACAAATATTACATTGGTTAAATATTATTTTTAGGTCAAATTCCAATTTTGAAACATCTTGCCTGTATAAAATATTTAAAAAAAAATCTTCTAATTTGAGATAACTATATTTACATGAATTTATCAATTTTTAATAGTAAAAAAAAACATTATTATAATTTTTAATAAATTAATGATCACAATTTGATTAGCAACCTACTATTTTGGTGGTCGTTAGGCGTGATAAAAAATAGTAGTAGTGCCTATATATTTTTGCCGAAAAATAACCGATATGTTTTCATACTGGCAATAAGTTCTTACGTTAAAAAGTATCGAAATTGGAGTAAAACCTTAAGACAATATTATTTTAACCCTCACTTTTTTAAGTTAATAATAATATTATGTAAACACATGGACAAGAAAATATTTCAAAGCTATTACTTATTATACTATTAACCTAAGCCGTGATATTACGGCCCCGGCCCTGCAATATTTCACACATACCTCTGTTTTTGCATGATTTTTGATTTCCATTCTCCTGGATTTCTTGATGTTTTGCGAGCCTTCTTTGATGGTACAACGGTTGGGTGGCAGTCCATGATGTATATTTTTATTTAAAAATTATCAATTTTATTTAAAAATAACAACTATTCAACCCGTAAAAACTAACACAACACACACTTGACAAGCAGTTGCGGCCATGAAATAGTATGCAGTTTCCTGTGTTGCTATTGGTTGAAATTCTCTAAGCGTATTTTGATTCTAACTATTTGTCTCTGAGCGTTTCTTGATACCAACACACATTTTAATGTTTAATTTTTTTAATGTTTGACCGGGTTTTGAAACGAAATAATATTGTTGATAAGATCTAATGAGTTTGGTGTTGCAAAAATAAAAAAAATCTTTGATTGCAAAAAAATGTCTCTGAGCGGTTTTTGATACTATACGACTGATATACATAAGTACTTATGATTTTTATTTAAAAAAAATTATGTAGGAAGATTACCTTTAGGTTATATGGAAAATGTTTCAATTTAAGATTTTTCTTGGTACAACTTGTTGAAAAGAATCACGTATCTCGGTATTGCCTCATCAAAAAGAAAGTTTTGTCGTTAGGAGCGATTGAAAGAACGTAAAAGGACATGAAAGGAGTTTGAGTGAGATTGTCCTTTCACGGGGTGGAAGCTTTTCTAAGCTTTTTGCAAGTACGAAGAAATGAAAGATCAAGTAAAAATTATCCAGTAGCGGCCGCACAAAAAATATTTTTTTATATATTTTATTTAAAATAATATTCTAAAAAATCCTTCATTAGTACAAAATAAAATATTAGTTTTGCCAAGTTACTTAAACTTTATACGAGCCAACTGTATAATTGTTCAGAGACATTCAAAGATTTTTCTTGATAATAGTGTTAGAACCTTAAAACAAATAATATTAGTGGACCTATATGGACTAACTGAAGAAGGACATGAACTGTGGCACATACGTAGAACTAAAGAGACTAGCTGAAAATAGGGAGGAATGGAGAAGAAAATCCAAACTCGTTGCAGAGAAATCCAATGGATTGTAACTCACTATATATCTTTCATTGAATGTGATTAAAAAAATATTTGAAAATCTAACTATAAGATTCATATCTTATAATTTGATATTATAATGGTCTTAAAATAACTGACACTTTCTGGTCATAAAGAGATGATTCAATGTTCTAGTTGTTAATTAATTGTTTATTGAAGATAATACGAGAATAATAATTAATGTGTTCTTATTATTATAATATATAACTACATACATTATGTACTGAGTTATAAGATAGTATTGAGTTCACTAAATGAATCCTCAAAGAAACTACATTTAATGCAAAGTTGACGGCTGATGAACAATTCGAAGCAACACAATAATAGTTCAGTGAAATACAAAACAAATAATAAGACGTCCATCAAACATCCACAAAGTTGAAAGCATTAAACACAGGAACTATCAATTATTATTATTATCCATCTCAAAAGTCTAATTATTGTTCTCATGAAAGAGTGCTTTACTGACGCATTATGTTACTAACTCCATACCGCTAGCGAACTAACGAGCTCACGGTACGTAAAAACTGTCAAAGGGTATTCTCGGTTCTTCTTTTATAATACCCTTACGACAAAAATAAAAACATGTGACTTTTCTTACCCCAATTCAAAACCATAACAACAACTAACTTTTAATTCTCTCTTATACCGCAAAATATTTATTATTAAATAGATAGTGAGATAGATAATAAGCCTATACTCTTGGCCTACTGGATACACCAATATTGCAATAGTTATTTGTACAATCACGTTATAAATATCTTTTCTCTCTATTAATTAGCATACATGTCTTTGTTTTAGAATTTATTGAGTCTCAAGGACAGATGATAGAAATTGACACGGATTGTAATTTTTATTATAATTATATTGCTAGTTGAAACTTTCATGAATACAAAATGTATTGGTACAAATTCAATGATAATAGATATTTGAAATTTTATTTTTGTCATTTGTAATGGAAGCTAAGAATATTTCTAAAATATGATATGGTACCCGGAAGCCTATTTTATGTTATACTTTGATTATTTGATAAAAATATTATTCTTTTGATTTTCACCCTACACCCTTGACGTCTTGAGTTGATAATGTCTTAGAATGAATCCAGTATGTACCTACCCAGCACCCAATAGTCTCGTGTATTGGAAGCAATTTGTCCGATACGTGTTCTGCAGAGTTTCTTGCATCAGCCAATGGAGTGTAATTAGCAAACAGTCTTCACTTACCTACATTATTTTTCAACGTGTAGGTACCTATGAAGATTATGTGTGTTCTTATCATGAAGAATCCTAAAGTTATAATGACACTAAATTAAATTACCTAGTATTATTAAAGATTTTTATAAAATTAGTGAGCTATCATCGTCATATCGAATAATTATTTAATGACTTATACAAAAAACAGTTTCGAGATCAGGTAATTCAATTAGGTGATTTCAAATTCCGCTGTCTTGAACTAATACTCTTTCTGAGCGCTTTTGGCCATGTTGTGGATATTCTTCCGACGTTTCGGTTAATACACTGAGAAAAATACTCGCAACGAATCATTGCATTGGTACGTACTATCAAATTAGGGCCAGAGATAGTACGAACGATTCGATAGTACGAATCTATAATATTAACTTTTCGCAAACAAATCATTGGTAAATTTACCAACAATTTGTTTGCGAAAAGTTAATATTATAGATTCGTACAAATGAATCGTTTGTATTATCTCTGGTCCTAATCTGATAGTACGTCCCTATCAATGATTCGTTGTGAAATTTCGTTAGAATTTTTCTCAGTGTAGGCAATGGCCAACTTCAGGGGTAAGATATAGTTGAATCAAATTTCATCGTCAACGATTTTCAGATGATTTTTCACAACGCGCAAGTGATAAAATATAACTCAATTCATCTGATAAATATATCGGAATATGTAAAAAAACCTATAGCTCAAGCGAAAGATTCGATAAGTTAAACATAATCTTACTTCAGATCGGTGAACCAACGTATTAAAATTGTTTAAATATAATAATTGCTTCTGTTTTTCTATTTACCACAAGCTAGGCGTAATAATAACATGATATTAAAAATTATATCCTATTAGTTAGTTACCCAAGTCTAAAATACAATAAAAATATGTAATATCGTAAAAGAAATAAAACAAAATATATAATAGCTCGATGTTTATAAATATTATTTAATGTGTGGCATTCCAACAGGGAGCACCGATATTATTATTTTATGATCATCCTGTTTTTATTAAGTATATTATTTTATAAACAATATTATAAATTTTATATAAATTTCATTCTAAATTTATCAACGGTTCCGAGTGCTCTATTTTTTTTCTCTTGATAGTTTGTAAACCAGTACGTGAAACATTGTGTGTTGAAAATAATTATTAGCTTTTTCATGCATTTAGAGACGCACGTGTGTTTCAAAAATGTTTTATACTTTAATACACCATTTTTCTGAGAAATTACATTTTCATAAAAAAAAGGGTTCAAGTCGATATCTATGCTTTCTTCTAGCGAGCCTATCGAATACACGTGGTCTCTGGAGTTTCAAAAGGGACCAGCTATCGAAACAAAACGACATATTATCAGTGATCTTACATAAAAAAAATATAGTTTATATCAATTAATTTTATAAATGAATTGATTAAAGAATTAATTAAAAAGTTAACATATACATTGTAAGTAATTGTAAACAAATACACATTATAATTTCAACAATAAAAACTTTGTAATCCCCAAATGGCAACAGTATTGCTGGTATAAGGGGACACAAGACAAACAGCAAACAATTAACAAAAGTCACAATTAATATATAGTCCAAATTAAATCAAAATGTCAACCACAATCACAGTTACTCCCTCCCTTCTTCAATCAGTTGCTTCCTCAGTTTTTTTACTAAAAAGGCCAAGGTTATTTTTATTTTAATGTTTCCTTTCACAAAAACTCGTCCTCAAAGGACTAAAATCACTTCCTTTATAGTGTATTATAAAGACAAAGTATAATGTGATGTAGTATGTTCATTGGATTGCTCCGTGGAGTGCCTGACAAATAATATTATATATTTCGCACTTTTGTATGTTTTTCATTATTCTGTTAAAGTCAGGTATTCATTCATTCGTTCACAAACTTGACTTCCAAATTCCGCAATCACCGAATCGCGTCGTCCGTAATGTGGTGTTCTCACTTTGGCGAATATCGCCAGGGCAGCCAAATATCGCCAGCCATTTGAACCGTGTGAACAAAATGACAGCTAGTCTGAAACGATAAAAACCAGTAACGATATCGTCTCGAGTTGACCACCTTCCAACTTTCTCGGCCGATTGAACGATTTACGCATGCGCAGATATGCGCGGCGTTCGTATCTATGGTAAAAGCTTTATAACCTATAAATTTTATAATTTTTCCCGCTTCGTGACAGCTGTTATCTTTTTTGTTGGTTTGTGGCGTTTGTTTCCTTAATTAAAAGGCGCCTTATAACCTCTACTCGACTAAAAATAAACACTTCGCGATCTCCATCTCGACGTCCGCCATTTTGAAAACAGTGTCAAAATCAAAGCGCATCTGACAGATCGTTTCTAAATCGGTGGACTGTGTGAACAGGTGTGACGATCAATGGGCGTACGGCGAATTTTGTTTTTTCGCCTGACGTTATATTTTGAAATTCGCCTGGCGATATTCGCCAAATGTGAACACCCGATTATAGTGATCTCAGGCAGTTCTTCTGATGGATCTGGTACTAGGTTTTGGTTTCTCTTACTCACGATAATGTCCAAAGTTTTCTTCAACTATCTTCAGTACTGCAGTCCGAGTTTCGAGCAACAGCTTTTCAGTAAGGACTTCGTGATATTAGGAATTCATAAAATATTACATATAAAACATTTAACTCCTCAAGGTATGTATGTACAGGCACGCAGAGAGGTCAACTTGCATGTATATTACATGGATCTGATCTGTTAACTTCATCTTTTGTGGGAGATGCTGGTTAGGAGATGAAACTGTGATTGTTGTAATATTAAATTTACATAAAATAGTCATGGGCTCAATTACATTAAATGACGTAAATACATACATAGCTACAATATTTTTTAATCGCTTATTGAAGAACAATCTTGTATACATAATAATATAATAATACATTAAGTAAAAACTTCTAATAGTACAATTTATCTTAGGTATATTGGTTAATTAGTGAATATAAACAAAACTAAGACGTGGGAATGGATCATATTTGTGTTGAGTTGTAAGAAATAACATTATTTCCACGTAATATTAGTATTATTATTATTTCAAGTCAGAAGTCAATCAGAATCAATTTGAGTCATAACTTCACAGAAGACGTCTCAACAGAAAATTGTACGACTGAAAAAACCTTTTAACTCAATGTAAATATTATACTATGTCGAATTAATAAGCTCGCACGAGAGGTGGAAGGACAAAGTGGCACAAGTAATAATAAAAAAAGATGAGCATGGATATTTAAAAATTATTCGATTGTCTGGGTTTCACAAGTATTACGAATCTCTGCCTTCAGGATAAATAAGTAAATGTAACTATTGGATTAATCATTACCAATATAATAAAAAAAACATTAATCGTCGTATGTGTATGAGAAATTGTATAAGTGTGTAGGAATATGATAGGTATGGCGTCACATCCTCTCTGCCTACCCCACTTGGGATACGGCGTGAGGGTATAGATAGTTAAAAATGAGACGTTTTAAAGGGGTACACTACTCGCCTGATTTTTGAATTTTAGATCATAGTGCATAAGAATATCGCAATTCAAAACAAATTAGTTGAATGAAATAAGCATGAGAAATTGTATGTATATTTTGGTTAGCTGGAAGATATTGCCTCCAGGCAATAAGCTCGCCAATTGCTCATGATTTTTTTCTGATCAATAAAGTGTTCTTATTATTATTATTATGTAGAAGAAGCGAAAGAGGTATGTAAGGATAGATCTATATGGCGTTCCGTTCTCTCTGCCTACTGCAATTGGGATACGGCGTGATGGAATAGAAGATGAAATACATGAGTATTTTGAAAATAATTTCCAAATTGACAGACACCACTTTTGTCTCAAACCGCGAAGATATTAGTGGTACATAATTAGCTCATCCATGTGTTGTGAACTGATTTTAAAAATCAATTAACAATGTTATTGGATGATGGTAATAGTCAGTGGGTGTAAATCGATAAATAACTTATTGATATTTCCTCAACACAAACACCTCTTGCTGATGAGTTGATAACAAAGGAATATTAATTAATAATTGTTTAGTGTGTTTACATGGATCATATTTACAATAGTTTAATAATCAAATTGGTTAAGTACAAAGGTAGATACTTTTCCTTTATGATGTTAAATGATTGTACTTATATAATCCAACTATACCGCAGTTTATTTCAGTTTGTGAGTGTAACAAAAGGAACGATATTCATTTCGTTATTAGAAAATGTATTGTGTTATTAAATTATTAGTGCTTCAATTCACCCAACATTTTTGTACAATTTCTTCCATTATTTTTTAAATGGAGAATGAGATCTTAAATAAGAAAAATCGACGTGGGTGAATGAAAAAAATATGAATGTAGAAGAAGCGAAAGAAGTATGTAATTATAAATCTGTATGGCGTTCCGTTCTCTCCGCCTTCTCCACCTGGGACACAGCGTGAGGATATATGTAGATAGTATATTAAACACTCCTATTTAAAATTCACCAATTTCAGAACCTTCAGCTTTTCCTAATCATCAAATCTTCGTCAGTAGGTATACTTTTCGAAGAAAATTTGATATATTTTTTATGATTGCTATTTTTTTACATCGAAAATATTACATAGAAACCTCATAATATTGAGATGATAAAACAAGAAACTTTCAGAGCGAATATGAAAATTGTGTAGCATCTTTGATATTCATTAATCATTACCTAGGTCCTTAATTGTTATTATAAATTTATTTGTCTGAATGGCTCTTTCTGGAGTACCTGCCTACTGTGAGGAATTGATGAGCCTCCTCTATCTTCCTCCGAAAATATGACCTCGACTGAATTCTTTATTCCTACACGAGTTTTAGAGTCATTTATGTAGGTAAAAATATCTAAAAAAATAAAAGATATACTTTATTTATTGAATATAGAATTATATTAGTATATAAATAGTAAATGTATCTAGTATTTACCTAACTGCATTTAAAATATGACTTATTTTATATATCTTCATGAAACCGGGACATATGATGTTTGAAATAAATAGAAGGTATTGATAAGGTAACATATACTAATTATAACATAATACAGATGGTCGTATTAATTCATATGTACACAGGTAATAATGTAAGTAAATACGAGTACCTTATACTCGCAGCACGAGAAGTGTACTGCTCAGTGCGAGTAATCAGTTTTGATGGAACTCGTGTAAACAACACTGTTTAATATTATTATTATGTATAAGTCTATGGTTTCTTAGCTATACGTACATACATAACTACTACTAAACGTATTGTAGGTGAGCACACATGATTGTATTTTAGTATACCTAAATAATTGTATAATTTTGTATATATAGTTACTGGTAGTATATTATTCAGTCCATCAACGCTGAAAGATAATCAAATCAATCTTTATCTAAACACACTGTATAGTCTAGCATTGGTTGGTATATCAAGTATAGGGTGATTTAAATACATATTATTGATACCTATAAAAAAATAGTCTGTTTTTTCCGTTATGTAATGTAGAAACTTTGAATGGTAAAATGAATGATAAGTATGATGAACAATTATACAAGTAGAAAATTCCATATATTATATTATATGTTTGTTCAATATATGTAGTTTTAGGTCAATCTGCATGACTGGACTCCCGAACATTCCAGAAAATTAAAGGCACTTATTACCATTTGTATTGTTTTTTTCATGAACACCGTATCTTAATAAAAATAGCTCTAGCATAAAATGACGCATTATGTATGAAGACTTATACAATTTTCCTGAGATTCTTTCAGACAGAATTGCTTACTTAGATATTTTTTTACATAAATGCATTTTAATGAGAAGAAACATTAAACACCCTTTGAATAAATCAGTGTGAGGTTTACCCTTGTGGGACAGGGATAATCAATGAGCGTTCCTAATCATAATAAGTAACACGAAAATAGAAATACAAATATTAAGTAGAAATAATACATCAATGGGTTTCCAGATCGAGGAAGAGTCATAATTGTGAATAGGTATGAAGGAACTGACTATTATGGGTAAACCTGTAATCAATATCGATGATATCTAGAGACAAGGATATTTGTAGCAAATTATTTAGTTTTGGTTTTTAAGGCAGAAAACTTCTGCCCCCTAAACATAAAATTTCTGGATTTCAGAGCCAACCACCACAGACAGAGTCTGGTTTTTTAAGGGCAGAAAATTTTTGCCCATAAAACTAAGGAGTTCTGGATTTCAGATCCAACCACCACAGACAGAATCATTTTAGCAACACATGGAGTCGTAGGTAAAAATATACCCCCCACTCTTTTCTGTAAATTTTCGATTGTTCTGTAAAAGGTAGGTATTCGCAAAATATTCCTCGTAAGACATTTTTAACATCTTCAATTCAACGATGTGTGATGTCACCCATCCACGAATGTCCAAAACTTAAACTGGTACGTAGAGGATGATTTGTTTGCTTTTAACATACAGTTCGTCCGCTGGCTGAAATATTTTTTATGAGGATTAACTCATAATAGTAAAACAAAAAATAGTATATAAATATTACAACAACGAAGAATCATCTTTCATTGACAAGATCTGCATTGTGATATTATGTTAGTGCGCCAGTATAGGAACGTTATTGGAGATCTTTCAAATTTTTAATTACAAGAAAACACACACTAAATGTTGTTTTATGGCTATTTACCTTATCAATCCGTGCATTAATGCTTCTCAAACAATTTCAGCTTGAAACGACATGTGATGTGAAGTGCATAATGTCGACTTGAGAAACATATTGAATAAGAACATTAATATAATTATTGTGTTCAATTGAAATTATAGGTATCCTGAACGTACGAAGAATTGCATTTAGTCACAAAGAAGGGTTGCAAATAATTGTATGACACTCGATCTTTTTCACCTCTCTCTCTATCTGGTTTCAATGCTGTAGATTGATTCGCAGCAAAGTCTTGCATATTTCTATCCATTGCGCTCTATCCATAGCGCGTTTTTCTTAAATGGTCTTGAGAAGGAGAGTTGAAGAGCTTTTTTCCTTCGATTTTATTAAGAGAGTCATCATTTCAGATGTGGTTAATCCACAATTTTCCCAGGATTCTTCTATAGAACCTCATCTCGAACGCCTCTAATCTCTTTTTTATCGCTATCTGATAGACACCATATCTCTTAGCCGTATAGTAATACTCTCCACGCATATATCTTTACAAGGAGCTTATGTGCTTTAAAGTCTACATTTTTGGATACAAAATTTGCTAGAAGAGGTTGTTCTTTTCGATTTTGGATCGTAAGAAATTTTATCTGTTTTTTTTTTAAATCACAATATTCAGTAATCAAAATGGGTAATCTTTATCCTTTTTCTTATTTGAATACATCAGCAATACCCATATAGAAATGAACTGAAAAAAGCTACACCCAAATCTATAATAATACACTTGTACGTAGAGTACCCAAAATAGAACATGTCTTCCACTCTTTCCTGTAATTTTTCCAGTACGTAGTCAGACAGGTATTTGAAAAGCATCATGAATTTCATTTATGTAGTTGGCGATTCAAGATTTTCTACTTAAATGTTACTAAGAATCGTTGTCTCTCTGTATTTATCAATCTAATGATTATATTTGTATTCAGAAATTTGTATATTTTAGATTATTTTGGTTATGATAACAATATATCAATCATCTGGTAGCTACTACAAATTACCAAGATGTGATGGAATTGAGTACCAACATAATATTTCAGTTCTATTAGGTGCCTATACCTACACATCTACCGACAATATTATCAACAAGATAGAGACTTAGAAACACGGTCTACATAAATTATTTACTACTGTTTACAAAATATGGCCAAATATTAAAATTATAACGCGCTTATCATTTTTATTACTCCGCAGATGATGTTGTGTGTTACTATATACGACGGTGTGTTTAAACAAAGTCTTTAAACAATTTATAAGTAAACCTCATCACCGTGTCCGGAGAAGTGATCAAACTTAAATTAATATAGTAGTAGGTATTTGGTATTAAAAATGCGTTATTAACATTCGGAAGATTCGGTCAGTGTTTAAATATTTGTTTAGCGTAAATGATTAATGTTTAATTATTGCTGATTTCAATTCTTGAAATATAACATTCAATGGCTTGATGTTTATTTCCTGAATGAGTTTTAAGTTTCATATCAAATCACAGGCTAAATTCATGGTGGGTTGAATTTTTTTGGAAATTGCTGTTTATTTCTACGCAATTGTGACAAAGAGAGACAGATGCTGGTATTTAGCTTTAGGGACAAAGTATAAAATAGAATCAAACAAATGACAAAAATGTCGTCGGCATTGTTGATAAAGTAGACAAAATGATAGACTGGTCATAATATGGCAAGATAATTGAATTGTTGGGCGATCTCCTAGAATTCACTGGAAGGGAGACCATGGGTAAAAATAAGAAACATGTATCGCGAAAACTATGAGTCGATAATACTGACCGGTTGATGAGAAAGGAGTGGGTTACTGTTGTTCGAGATAGAAAAGTGAGAATAAAATGACGAAAATGCCTACATCCAGCAGTGAAGAGATGAGGGCTGCCAGTAAACAAATCTACATAAATACCTACCCCTATTCTCATAAACGATTTACATCATGAGAATTTATAATACCTACATACAATATGTGAAGCATTGCTTAAACACAAAGATTCATATAAAAAATAGGCTCCCTTGAGGTCATCTTATGAGTAAACGGCACTTTGCAAAATGTTCATAGGTATTAAAAATTGTTGACATAATAATATAAACGAAGTCTATATACCATCACGGGCATCACTGTATTTTCCACGGCAAGTGGGGTAGCCAGTAGAATAGTTGCATGTATTAAATATGCACTTATAGATTGTAGTCTTCGTGCCCTATAAAGATGTGACATTCAGCATGGGTGGCTTACCTACCTTAACGTTGAATTGAAGAAGTGTTTGGTAAACTGTCTTTTACAGGGCACTAGAAATTTACAGAAAAAGCATGAAACATTATTATTCAGTGCTAGATAAATCATAAATTTAATGTAATAATTGATATTTGTATGTAAACCGGCACAATAGATAGTAGGTACCTAATGCGTGATTTGTGTGAATACCTTATAAGAGTATCTGTAGGTGTAGAGATGTATAAAGTAGGTATAGTATCGGTACCTATAGACGGTTGGCATTCAAATCCTAATTATAATTTTCACACTCGCTAAACCAGATGACCTATTAATGTTTTGTTTAGGAAAATAAAACATTTTATGACCGGCAGCTATCATTTGGAAATCATTTGCTTATTATCACAAGTCTTCTTAGTAGCTACACGAGAAACTTTACATTTTATAATAATTATGTTTGCTTTTTTAGACATAGATGATTTTGTTATATCCTTTAATTTATTTCTGAAATATCTATCATTAAGTTCTTGATAATAAATGTTGTTTTAATTTTTTTCCATATCGGATTACTCTTTTCACGGTTTGGGCGGTCTCAGTGAATATTAATATATTAATCATATTTGGTTTTGAAAGACCAGGCTAATACATCTAACTTTTACATTATTATTTATTTATTCACTTTACGGCAAAGCCTTTTGAACAAAGCCAAAACATGTTGGACAAAAGTAACAATTTAACAGACGAAGATAGTAAAATACCTACAGCTGTTTTAGTTGCATGCAAAAAAAATATGACAAAGAATATTTAAGTAAGTAGGTACCTACTTTAAAATAAAACTTGCAAGTACAAAAAATGATTTGAATAAATGATTACATATGTAGGTACACAAACAAAAGAAAAATAATAAATAAGTCTGTTATAGGTATGAATAATAGGTACCTACCTACCTAATTAAAAATGGAAAGTCAAAAAAAAATAGTCAATTATGATTCTCAAGTCAAGAAATAAAATATGTATTTTGTTCATCACATGTTTTCGTTTATGTTCGAGTTTGGAAAATTGGACATTGGTAGGTATATTTTATCCGCATATAACAAACAGCATTTCCCACAAGTGGGGTAGCCAGCGAGCTCACTGCTCTTTGTGCCTGAAGGTGTTAAATGTCTTATACCTACAAGTTGTTTTAGACTTTTATGTGATATTCTAGAAATGACAAAGAAAGAGTGGGAGATTGATTATATTCATTATGTCTATATGGCTAGATGGAATAACGTCTTATAAAAGAAGTTACGAACCAATTATATTCTTAAAGTTACAATCATAAGAACATAAAATTATGTCCACTGTTTTTCTACACTTACAGATTTTTTTTATCTTTAAAGGCCATCCACTCGTTTGCAAGTGATCAATTTATATATCTTAACTAATTATTTTAATAATTCGAGGAGGTTGTAAAGACATCTATTGAAATTACTAGGAAATAAAATAATATAAATTTTGCTGTTGCATGTTTACTGTCTCTAGATGTTGTGTTGTAACTGGTTTGTATCTCTACTACAATAAGCTATTTCTAGTTAAATTCTATAGATGCCTGTATAATAAACTTTGAATTATAATATTTAATTCAAAAATTGTATGCTGTTTAACGATTTATTATAAACTAATTTTATTTTTAAAATTATAACTTATACTTTGCTTAATGAATATGTAATAATAATAAAACTGTCGATGACTTACTCGCCCCTGTGAATAAATTTTATTATATATTTTATGTACTACCATTCATCTACTGAGTTTTTACGATAATATTTTTACATTGTGACAAGGAGTAACCATAATTAGCTTTTAAGTATTTTCTACAGATGTCATTAACTTGCAAAAATAAGACGAAAATGTGAAAATTGATAGAAGATAAGATTACAATCAACAGTTCAAAAAGCAAAACTACATCGTAAGTGTTTCAAAAAATATAAAAATTTCTATTCCATTCATTCTTCAAATTTTCCGTCTGTAAAACATGGTAAAGACAACCCTCATTCATTCAGAACGATTTTGCATTAACTGGGTTACCTCTTCAGGACATTTTGAAAGCTATAATATGGTTGTCAACGAAACGGTGTACCGTAAAAAAAAACTTCTTGCCAATTCAGAACCTTTTTGGCTAATCATTATAGAACAAGAAACCGGACTACGATCTGTATTTTTGTGGGTATCAAAGAGACTGAGTGTGAATATCAATGAGGTCTTTAAATAGAGTTGTGACTTATGTAAAACTCTCCTCAAATACCTCTAAAGAAGATAATAAAGTGAAATGAATGAATATCGTTCATATTCTTTACATCCGGATCCGATATCTTCTTGGGAACTGACGAAACTTGAATATTTAATGATAAAATTCATAAACTGTCAATCCAATGACAACCTTTTCTTTTTACCTGCATCTTTTTGTGCTATTTCTATATATCGATCTTTCTATAGATACCATCGCGTAATATACCTACATGCAAGTTGTCTTCTCCGTTCAACAAAATTCAGTATGAGTGGCATACTCCATCGCTAAATTGTGGATGTTTAATCTTTTTTATATGACGCTTTACGAAAAACTGCATTATACAGAATACTTGAAAACCTACAGAAAAATGTGGGAATCCTTTTCTTTGCTGAGGACTTCCATGTTTGATTGAATGATAAGAAGTTATTTTTATATTTTATTTTCCAAAGGGAAAATCTATACTTTACAACAGGTTCTTTTTTAGTTTGTTTGATTTTATTGGCACTACCAATGTGGTAATCAGGCAACATTATTAAAATATTTAGTTATAATAGTCGACCAGTGTGCCGCAGAGCTAACGTTCTTGCCTTTGGATCACGGGTTCGATTCCCGGCCAGGGCAAAATGAAGAATGACCTTTTTCAAATTGTCCTGGGTCTGGGTGTTACATGTACCCATATGTGTTTAGTGCATATTATGTGTATCGTCGTTTTTAGTACCCATAATACAAGATTCAATCTTAATTTGGGACTAGTTTGATCTGTGTCAATTGTCTATCGATGTTATGTTATGTTAAAGTAATTTAAAGTTTTAGTTTGACACTCGTCAATGACGCATCTTAGCGTTGAAACCTGTAATGTTTTATAAAAAATTATGTGGTGTAGGTAGTACATAGTTACTATAACTAAATATTTTCAAATATTTTTTAGTTAGCTAATGTGAAGATATCAACTTAATTTTCCAGTGGTCCATGATCACGTTTGGGTGATCTTTTACAAAATCAAACATGATGACATTTTGATTTTTCCATGCAGTCTAGTAGCAGTAAAAAAACCTATATAATATTTTACATCAGGCGTCGGCAACCTATGGCACGCGTGCCAGGCTTGGCACGCGATGGGGTTCTGAATGGCACTCTACAAAGTAATCAGGGAAATCGCGAAAATAGAATTTTATGTTATTTTTTTAATAAATATGTTTAAAAGATAAATTTGGTATAAAATTCTTCTCCTCTAGAACCCCATTATATAATTTAGAATTAAGGCGGCACCCTGAATCATATTGGTAGAGTGGCTTGGCACACCACAGCTAAAAGGTTGCCGACCCCTGTTTTACATTGTATTAGTATGTAAGTACAATATTCTAACATCTATAGTATGAGTAGGACGGTACTAAGTATTTCATCCCATCACGAGGTAATGACTTCATATTGATACAATTTGTAGCGATAATAATGTTTGTTGGTACTTGTACTTACATACATACCTCTTTGCCTGCCCTTTCCTATGATATTATATTATTATAATCATTATTATTATTACATTGTACCTACTCGCTCTTTAGTACAGATAGTTATACTGTAGGTAAGTAGGTACTACATGAATATAGATTATAATACGTACATATAGAGATATTATGAAATTCTTCCGGACCTCACAAGAACACCATGGAGACCAATAGCGTTAGTGTAATAATTTTGTATCCATTATAAACTATCATCGGCATAGTGTAGCAACTACGTAACTTTAGTTTTAGACAAAATCTTCGTAAAAGTCCTATTTTCATTCCATGCGCTTGCACTTAAAAGTTTGTCTGCTGGTTTGTTGCTAACTTGTAGAACAGTTCCTTTTTCAGTTTTCCTGAATGTGTCTTATTCCAGACAAAATGAACTAATCACCCGTTTGTGGATATTTCATTTCACTTTCAAAGTTTTAATAAATTTATAAATCTTAAAGTACCTATTAAAACTTTGTTTTTGGTTTTAGGCTAGATTTTTAAACGAACTATTATAAGCATAAGACATTTATAATGTGTATATTTTATTATACATTGATTACAGTTAAGTAAATATTTAACTTCATTAAATGGCCTTAAATATTATTATTTTTTATAATAGACGTACCTACAAATAGGTAGGTACATATCTAAATAATATTAGACACACATATTTTAGGATCTACTTATAAAGTTACCATAGTTTTCACGTTGTATTTTAATAAAGTACTTAAACGTAATAAATAAATTTAAATAATCATTTTGGTTAACTCCGCCTCAGTTTGAGTAGACCAAGCCTCTTCCATCACCTGTGCGGCCCATGGAAGGCCAGCTCAGCTCATATAGCTATCTTTCCAACCACAATATTATTACTACCTATGTACTATCTAGACACTATTATTCATTAAAGCAAGATAACTTATTTAAACACCTACGTCAAAGAAATTGATGCATTGCCTCACTACATGACTTCATATAAATGCATTAGAATATTGGTAGATATATAAGATAGCCCTTACATAACCATTGCTTTACCTTACAGAACCGAAACTTATATGGAAAGAAGGTTACGATATCCACCCCTAGTTACCCTATACGAGGCAAAAGTATAAAATTTTATGCAGCTTACACCTTCAATAGAATGCTTCTGCAAATTATTTCCGATTGGATTAACCATCTTCACAAGACATCTTAATGACCATACCTACTAAATATAATAAAATTACAGGCAATTTTATTCATAAATAGGTATATGAATTAATTAATTGTTTATTGCTTACTATAGGTACTAAAATCTCAATTTATACTTATGTATTTTTTGAAAAACATGCTTGAAATGATAATCTAGTCACTACCCATATGTTTTTAATCAAAATTTTCCGTATTATTGTTAGGTACTTACTTACTTACTTACTTATGGAGTCCTTGCTGCATAAGGTCGTTCACGTGGACGAAGCCTATATGCGGCAGTGGGTGCCCCCCGCGGGTCCTGAACCAGTTCCGACCAGCTCCTCCTGTCAGCCGCAATGCTCTTCGCATCCTCGGGCTTCAATCGTCTGTGGAGAAGGTCGGACTCGATGTGTTTCAGCCATGTTTTTCTCGGAGCTCTTCTATTTGTTTTCCACTTCGGTGGTCTCTGTTTCCAGAGGGCCTGGTATGGCAGGGTTAACATGGGTCTTACTAAAAACTGACATTGACAAACTCGAAGTGTTCCAAATGAGATGCCTACGAGAAATTCTGAAAGTGTCCCTACGAAACCGTATACGGAACGAAGTAATTAGAGTGCGCTGCGATAACCAAGCACCACTGGAAGAGGAGATCCGCAGACGCAGACTCAGATGGTTTGGACACGTGTGCCGAATGGCCCCTACAAGACTGCCATTATTGTTAGGTACTTCTCTAGTCACTAATATAAAGATAAAGCGAAAAAGTGATGGAATATTTTGTTTCGCAAATAAAATTATTATAAAGCGTATAACTTACACAGTTTACGTATGCATAAAAACATGCATTATTTTCTCTTTATCCTAGTTGAGTCTGGGGTCCATTCCTATTACCCTGTCCACTGCTGCTTTCAAGCCCTCTGACCACTCCAAATTAAGTAACAACAAACATATTTGACTCAGTTTAGGCGGATAATTCCACTATTAGTTAAATTTGTTATAACATTCTCAGGTTAAACCTCTTCCATTGGTTACTTATTAAATTGAGCAATCATTTCCAATCGGATTATCAAATATTCTATGCTTTATCTCTATCAACTATCTAAATTCTATCTCATATTATCATCCCAATAATCTTTATCCAAAATAAGGTATTATCTTGATAAAGTATGTATGCAGTACTTACCCACTACGTGTTTATGCGTGAGTAATGCCGGATTAGAATAGGCAGAACAAATTGTTGATTGTAACGATGTTTTAATTTGGTAAGAGTCTGTCTGATGTATATAATGACTAGTTGGGGATTACTCAAAGAAAACAATAATTCATATAAAATTTGATTAGATAGTTATCTATGTACATTAATTCATGTTAGGTAATGGACCTCTATATGGTAATTTCAAAGCTAATTAAAGATGAGAAATGATTCGAACTAACTATATGATACAAATACATGAATAAGTATATTTATGTAATTTCCACGGTATTTTTCCATCATTGATTTTCAAATAGATACCAAAAATAGAAGGTTATAATAATTATACTTTCTACCTATTTATTACACTAAATTTGGGTAATGTGTCTTACTGTACGATGTCTAAAAAATGTGGAATGAAAACTTTTCCCTAATCAAGAATACCTGCCTAGTTCATTTCTGATCAACTAAATATCTGATATTTAGGCAAATATTTATATCTCCGATTGCACGTAAATAGTGTTGTGAGTAGAGAAAATTCTCCAAAGAAATTTCTCGAGAAAGAGAAATCTCTCCGATAATTTCTCCTCTGATGGAAGAGAAATTTCTCTCCATAATTTTTCCTAGTGGTATTTTTTATTGATCATTGTAAAAATGATCAATAAAAAAAATATCTGCCTCAAAATACACCATAATTCTCCAAAAAATTTCCATTTTTCTCGAAAAATAATTTCTTGAGAATTCCACAACACTATACCTAAACGAGTGGACGGCCTTTGAATGTAGAATAGAAATATTAATCGACTAGTATTTTTTTTATTGTTTCATATTTTTGCAAAATTAAACGTGTTATAGAACAACAACAAAAAATACTTGTAGGTACTACATAAAAAAATATTAGTCTGAAATTGTTTTTTAATACATGCGATGATTCCCATAATTGAAATATGTTTTCACCCACGATTTTTCGCATGCATTGACACATATTTTTAGGAAATAATAAATTGAAAAAATGCCATAGATATTATAGACAGTAATCACTCAATTACAATATAATGCTTGTTGGGACAGTACTCTGTGAAAAGTTGATACCTAAACAATAGAAACAATATATGCATTTAATCAAATGTCATACCTATGACTTATTAAGCATAATTTGTGTTTATATATTACTATAGATAATAGTCTTCTTATGTATTGATTTATTCAAAACAGGAATTTTCAATGATGGCATTCTTATTTTTAATCTATAACATCAACATCAATATTATCTACTTATATTATTTATTAGATACATACCTAAATATTAAAAATAATAAATTTCTGTCTTCACAGATAGACATATGTATGCCCATATATGTAGGTAGACAATAAGAAAATATATTAAATTATAATTAATTTGAAATTATGACAAAACCACATTCATCATGTATGTATCACATCATTGGCGGGATTGACATTTTTATAGTCATTGATTCTCGTTATATCAAAATAAATGTAAGTTGGAGAAATTTCACGAGGTTCGAGATGTCGTTTTATTCAGGATTAGTAGGAACCGGGATATTTAGTTGTAAAATTAGTACCTAATATATCTGTAACTCTCGGTTCTTATAAAACTGTGTATGTCACAATTATATTATATAGGTTTGTTGTAAGAGATTAGCTCTAAGCAATAAGCACACCTATTGTATGTTTGTATAACAACAATGAAGAATTTTAAATTTATCATTATTTTGCGATGTGACTTTAGAAATTTTGCTGGTCCGCTGGCAACCACATTGATGACGTGATGGTATAAAAGTAGTAGGCTGCAGAAATTTGAAATGTTGATTTATTTAGTGTACCTACGTTGGTATTTTTTTATGCGTGAATAAGGTCAATAATTTTTTGTTATTGTGAGGGCATGCGATGTTTTTTTGCAAGTTTAGAAAGCTCGTCACTGTATGACATATTTACATACCTATATTTTTACAGAATAACACATAGGTGCATTAATATATAATATGTGAAGAGTTTTAGGAGTTATTAATATATAATGTATTGTGTCTATGTATGAATTAAATAAATCAATCTCTGTTAATTAAATTTATTGGCGTGTCTTTAAATATGTATATCTTTTACTTTATACTGTATATTGTATACAATCATTTTACTTCTGAGATGGGCACTATATTCATTATGTTATATGGAAGTATCACCTTTTTTTTATACAACCAGCAAGTTATGTAAATTTCATTTAGTGAAAAACAAGAAAAGTCTCCCGATGCTTAGGATTCAGCTAAGGCTGGTTTAAAGTGAGTTTGTTCAATCTGTTGGTTATACAAATGAAGGATCTGTTAGGGAATTTTCTTAAAATCTTCATTAACGAAGGATAATTTATGAAAACGTAAAAACTATGTTTAAAAACGATAGCTAATGTTATCAACTTGTAGGTAATTTAATGTTGGTTATACAGAAAATTGTGCAACATTTTGTAGTGATTTTTGCACTGTGTTTGAGAATGAATGTGTTCCATTACAAAAATTTTGTTCAAATACTCAAAATATATTGTATTAGGCATATGTTAAATTTTTCGCGAGAATGTGGGAATGAAAAATCAAATTTAAGAAAGTAAACCACTCTTATATCGGATAACCATCAAAACTTTTATAATAAATCATCTTTGAATGAACCTCAAATATCTATCAATAAAGGTTATTTTTTGATGGGTTGTGAAAGGCGATCAGTAATTAATGTTCTAGTAATTTACTTACATAATTTATTTTTTTTATTTATTTATTTATTTATTCAGATATTCACGGCCGAAGCCTTTTACATGTAAAAAACTAGTATACATACAATACATGCATACAAAAAATATTTTTCTTTTAAAAAAAAAGACACAAAACAATTAATTAGACACAAAACAAGAGTACAATTAAATAATAGAACAATGTTGACTCAATTTAAAAAAAAAAAAAAAAATTAAAAATAAAATTTGGTCAAGAAATAAAATTCAAAAAAATAATTTTGAAATTGAAATGATATAAATATTAAATGTCAAACAGAAAAACAAATGGTCAGTTAGTTAAAAAAATCACAAATTAAGGTCAAATAATTTTATATATATACAGCAAGTTATAAATAATATTTTATAAATAAGATTTCAAATTATACACATGGACTCATCCCACCAAAAATGATAAATATTACAGAAAAAAACAAGTAAACTCTGAACCTCGACTACCCGTTGTCAGTTTATGCACATAAAAATTTGATGATGTCAGATCTGTATTTGAGGAAACTGTCGGCAAAAATATCTGTGTTCTCACCAACCAGATTACCAAGTCTATGAAGTCTGTTTATTGGAGTATGGTACGTATAGTTGTTTCTAGTATAAGACTCGTGAAAAGTCACAGATTGTCTGGTATTTCTAAAAGGGACATTAAATTGGATCAGTTCAATCAGTTCAAGAGAATCGATTGCACCATTTAGAATCTTGTGTAGGAAACAAAGGTCAAACATCTTCCTACGGTTCTCGAGACTGAGGAGACCAAGCTCACTCATTAAGACTGGATATTCAATATTCACAATAGGTATTCCCAGTCTGTAATTTATCAATCTCAAGAACTTTCTCTGTACCCTTTCCAAACTTTTACAGTGGATGGCATAGTTCGGGGACCATACTGTGGTATTGTACTCTAGTAAGGGTCTCACAAGAGAGACGAAAAGTAGTCTACAAGACTGAATAAGTTGAAAGTCTTTAACCAGTCTAAACACAAAACCCAGAGTCCTCATAGACCTACCAACAATTTCCTCTATGTGTAAGTTGTAAGTCAGATCCTCAGAGAAGGTGATGCCTAGATCCTTCAAATTTGTGACAGAGTCAAGTACAACGTTATCAATTGAGTAATTGAAAACAATTTTAGATTTGGTTTTATGGAATCTAATGACCTGACATTTTGTGATATTTAGGCAAAGCTTATTTTTCTTGCACCAGTCATTTAGAGAATCTAAATTAGTTTGTAGTATCGTACAGTCTTCCATATTACCGATAAACTTATATAACTTTAGATCATCAGCAAATAACAACACCTCTATGTCCCTGAAGATCTGAACTATGTCATTGATAAACACATTAAATAGTATTGGTCCCAAGTGCGAACCCTGAGGCACACCACTGTAAGCAAATACCATTTTAGAGACACAATCACCAACCCTGACTCTAAGTGTTCTCTCTTTGAGGTAACTTTCAATCCAGCGATAGAAAACTCCGCCGACCCCGTACCCACGTAACTTACAAAGTAGCATGTCGTGTGACACCTTGTCAAAAGCTTTTGAAAAGTCAGTGTACACGGAGTCGACTTGACCTCTTTTAGCGAGTGAATTGACAATATAATTTTGATATATAAGTAGGTTAGTAAGAGTGGATTTCTTAGGCATAAAGCCGTGTTGCTTTGTGGTGATTATATTGTTTATTGATCCTTTTATTTTACCAACAACTATGGATTCGAAAAGCTTTGGTATAGCAGATAGTATACAAATAGGTCTGTAGTTTGTTACTTGGCTATTGTCTCCCTTCTTAAAAATAGGGTTAATGTATCCCGTTTTCCAAATATTAGGAAAAATACCCTCAGAAAGAGACATGTTGAAAAGGAGAGCTAGATGTTTTGCCAAGACCACGACACAGTTTTTTATAAAAACATTAGGTAAACCATCTGGACCCGCTGCTTTAGAAATATCCAAGGCAAGGATCGCACTTCTGACCTCGTCAACTGATATTGTTATGCTGGGCATGTCGATAGTTTTGTCGGAGAAAAAATCACAGTCAACATTCATAGATGGAGCATCGTAGACTTCTTGAAAAAAAGAAGCAAATAAGTTTGCAGCACTCTGAGATGAGTCAGAATGCTGATTACCATAATTTAATTTGGATGGTATATCGACTAGATCCTCCCTCATTCCATTTACACATTTCCATAGGTTCCGAGAATCCCGAGGCAAATCTTTCTCAATTGACTCCATATGTTGTTTATAACAGATTTTTGACAATGAAGAACATTGAGAACGCAAATTAGAAAAATAATCATAGTCCTTCTTGTCCAATGTGTCTTTATATTTTTTATGAGCCAATTTTTTCTTTATTACTAATTGTTTCAGTTCAGCACTAAACCATTTAGGATAGTGAGAATATTTAAAAGATTTCTCTGGAATATAAGAATCTACACATTCTTGTAGTTTAGAATAATACAGTTCAGTTAAGTTATTTATGTTGCTCCCAGTGTGAAAAGACAAATCTATGCCCTCCAAAAATGCGTTTACCGCGGAATAATCGGCCCCATGAAAATTACGCCTGACCGTCGATCTTCTCTCCGATTCATACATTTGGGATGAAATGACAATGTCGAGAGGAGGGTGGTGAACATCGACCGGCAACAAGATCGAAGAGGAGATACTAACAGATGTTATATCAGAATGCGATGTGAAGACAAGATCAAGGATTCTACCATGACTATTTTTTACATTATTTAACTGTAAAAGACCGAAGAAATTAGCCATATCAACAAGTTCTGCGGCTTTTTCACTATTCAAGTTGTCAGAAATTTGTAGTCTAGCAGGTCCAATATCCTCATCAATCACATCAAGCGTCCTCCAGTTACAATCAGGCAGATTAAAATCACCAGTCAATATTAACTTGTGTGTTGTGTATTTTGATTTGATGCATTCGATCACCTCGTTATAATCCTTATAAATTTCAACATCAGAACAAGGTGGAATGTAAGTGCAACCAAAAATTATTGATTCGTGTAGCAATTTAACTAAAACGAATACCTGTTCTATCTTTTTGCTTTTAATTGACAATTTTCTACTAGTTAAGGATTTCTTAACAGCGATCAATACCCCCCCACCTCTCGACTTGCTGCTGGTATGTGGATTACGATCCAACCTATATACATTATAATTTAAAAAACCCAATTCGGAAGTTCCAATACAAGAATCCAGCCAAGTCTCTGTTAAAAGGATGATATCATGATCAATAGATGGAACTGACTGGCGGAGATCACTTAATTTCGTTTTAACGCCCCTGACGTTTTGATAGAGGCAAAATAGTTTTTTGAATTATTAGAATTTACTATTTTGGGGCTACCTTTAATGAATTTGATCATAAGATTTTTCTCTCCGTTTTGGATTCTCGTATTCAAACTTTCCTTCAATCTAATATAGTTATTTCTTTGTATTACTGTCTGATCCCTATATATCCTTACACCACCTTTCAGTTTTGTGCTGTTTTTCATAATATCTCTGACCTGATTTTCGTGTTTTAATATAACTTTTATAGGACGGGGTTTTCCGTCATTTCTTTTCCCCAACCTAAAACACTTCACATCACTAATTGAAACTGTCTGATCAACCTCAGTTAATAAAGTATAAACACTGTCTCTATCATTCTTTTGAATATCCTCTTGTCTTGTTTTCAAACTTTCATCCACGTTACATAGAATAATAATATAATAATGTATAGTAAACAAAAATTAAATACAAAATACACTACGTGTAATAATGATAGAATTATACTAATTTAAATAAATCTGTAATGCAAATACAAATGTATCTAATTTCGATACATAATGATTTGCAAATATTGTCACCCACGCATATAATTTCCTAATAATATTATATAAAATACGTGCATAGAATTGATTAGGCATCGCTACTTCGCTAGTATTCAGCGCCCATCTGATATTTATATCGTCACTGTAAATTTAAACTCTCTGATGTGTCGCTATTGTCTTTTAGTTTAAATTGGAATGAAACATTTAAATTAGATACTTGCAGTCTTTTCGATAAGTTTATTTTCCCCGTGCAGAAAACAAACTCATGGAACATGGATGATTGGAAGGAATGGTAGGATAGAAGGATGATGAAAAAAGACTTACCCGACAGAATATTTATTCTTCCCCGATGACATTTTGGACCAATCCACAAGTTGTTCTCTGCTGGTTTAACAATGTTTGAACTTAACCACTCACACACTAAAACACAATTCTTGATATGATTACTGTTACCACCGACGCAATGTTTTTGTGTTTGTTTATAATATACGATTTGTATTGAAAAAATGTCCGACCGCGGAATTGACGTTTTTTTTTTCATGGAAGGCGGAAAGAGAAGGAGTGTGGGTGGAGAGAGGAGAAACGGGAGGAGTAATGGCTGAAAAGTGTTGCCATAACGGTATTTTTTTCGAATTTGTTCGAATGTAACAGGCCGTATACCGCAACAACTCTTTTCTTATTTTGCATTTTGTTATAAATATATCAAATACCGTCTGTTGTGTGTTTCGAGTTGAGATGTACAGAAAATGACAAAACAGCACATATAAGATTTTAATCGTGCAATGAAGATATGAAATAAGTGTCAGTAATTACTCTCCATATTTGGTAATACAAAGGATGCCGCCTTGTTCTAAGAATAAATCACATCTCAATAATGTGGGATGCAATACTGACCCTTATAAAAAATAAACCCAAATATGATTTTCACTTGCGATATGTACTGTGTGTTATGTATGATATTATGATTCCTGATGAGATTTACAACAAGAAGTCACGCCGGGATTTGTCTGTAAGCGTCAAAAGGGGTTATTATAAACGCTAAACACTACAGGGACGAAATGGAACACAATACAATATCAAAATGAATATCTATACTGAACAAATCTTACATAATATATTATAATCGTAATCAAAAAATATATAATAATATCTAGGTAGCTTCTCCATAATGTTTTTCTTCATACAGTAATTTAAATTTTGGAATGTCATGCTACAGATTGCCAATGTTATATCTTTATCTATATCTATCTATACCATAACGTACGGCATATCCCATAAGTGGGGTAGCCAACATATCGAAAGGACCATTCACACATCCGGACGTCTCAGGAGTCGTAGACCCCTATTTATCCGCAGATTCAAACCAAAATTTTCATCATGGGCGTCAATTTATTGTCAATTGGGAAGGCCTTAAGGGCCAAAACCGCCGTTGTGGGAATCTTTTGTACTACTTCTCTCTTCAATACTTCAATAGGTATACCTTTTGGGTGGTAATAATGTTTATTGATAGTAAAATATATGTACAAGAAATAAAATAAAGTAATAAGGAGAAAAACAAAGTAAGACAAAGATAACATAAAAAGTTAAAAAAAAACACGATAGCAAAAAGTATACACAAATTGGGGTAGCCAACAAACTAACTGCATGTAATAAACTCGTAAATTGCCCTCTCTGTGCCAATAAAAAATAGGGCATTCACCTCATCGCTGAATTGAAAATGTTGAATGTCTTGTACGTAATGTTTTAAGAACACCTGTTTTTTATAGTAAACTCGAAAACTTACAGTAAAAGTTGGAAAATGATTATTTGTCGAGAACTCCACCGAGCATACAAGAGCCAATGTTATAATGATATGTTTGATTTAGGTACTATGGAGTCCTTTTAAAATTATTCAATATTGGGTATTGGGTAAAACACGTGAAAAACATGTTCTATTAACAATCTGTTTATTTATTTATTTATTTATTTATTTATTTATTTATCACTTGTATACGGCGTGAGCCTTTTACATGTTAAACATATAACAAAGCAGAAATAAACAATTTGACAGACAACAATAAAAACTGATAAAAAATGAATTGGTACAAATTTATAAAAATAAACATTAAGATATAACAAAAATGGTAGTAATTTGAACAAAAACAGCAATAGTAATAGAATAAAACAATTTAATTAAACCATACAGAGACTGGACAAAATTTGATGAATGCAAACATTAAAAGACAGAATGTAATATACAAATCAAAACAAGTATCCAATTAAAAATAGTTCAAGATGATAATTGTCAAATTCGTTAGATTAGATGTCAAAAAAATAGAATCATTAAAAAACAACATAAATATTAAACATATAAATAGATTAAGAAATAATGTATAAAATTCGAAATAATAATAATAATAATTAATTGATAATAATATTAATAAGCAATGGACAGATGATTAAGTAAAAATCAAAATCGTGAAATGATATTCAATTGATTAATTGTCAAGTAAGTCAAAAAAAAAGAACACAAAAAACAGCAATACAAGTACAAATTGATGCAGTCATTGGAAACATACCTAGTATTAGGTGAAGCGACCCTCGATTGCCCGTTGTTAGTTTACATATGGAAATAATAGTTTATGACGTCAGATTTATATTTTTGGAAACTGTCGGCAGCAATGTCAGTGCAGTCTCCCACCAGGTTACCCAGTCTATGAACCCGAACCATGGGTGAATGATACATGTAATTGTTTCTAGCGTTGTACTCATGAAACAATAACGATTGTCTAGTGGACCTAGTAGGAACGTGGAACTGGATGAGTTCTAAGAGTTCTGGGGAATTTATTGCACCGCTTAGTAGTTTATGTAGGAAGCAAACATCAAACATGTTTCTTCGGTTCTGCAAACTCAAAAATTTAAGTTCTGTCATAAAAGAGGCGTAGTCAATATCTTCTATCGGAATTCCCATTTTATAGTTAATAAGTCTCAGAAACTTTTTCTGAACTCTCTCGATATTATTGATATGAATGGCATAGTTTGGGGACCATATGACAGAATTATATTCCACTAGTGGTCTTACTAACGATACAAATAATAACCTATAAGATTGTATCGATCGCAAATCAACCGCCATTCTGAAAACAAAACCTAAAACTCTCATCGCCTTACCGACAATCTCCTCAATATGTAAATTAAAAGTTAGATTTTCAGAGAATGTGATTCCAAGGTCGCGTAAGTTTGATACACTTTCAAGTGAAACATCGCCAATGGAATAGTCAAAAGTGATGTGAGATCTAGTCTTGTGAAATCGGACGACCTGGCATTTAGACACATTAAGATCAAGACCATTCGCTTTGCACCAGTTATTCAAAGTTACTAAGTTGTCTTGTAATATATTGCAGTCTACAGTGTTGTTAATTGTTTTGAATAGTTTCAGGTCATCCGCAAACAACAAGACCTCTACATCTCTGAAAACCTTAACTATGTCATTTATAAATACATTGAATAATAATGGTCCCAAGTGCGACCCCTGAGGTACTCCACTATAAGCATATATCGGATCTGAAACGCAATTCCCAATCTTTACCAAAAGAGTTCTTTCTTTAAGATAACTCTCCAACCATTGGTAGAAGACTCCGCCGACTCCATATCCACCTAACTTGCGTAGTAGCATGTCATGTGACACCTTGTCGAAAGCTTTTGAAAAGTCAGTGTATATGGAGTCGACCTGACATTTCTTAGAAAGAGCGTCCACAACATAATTTTGATATATTAATAAATTAGTCAAGGTAGATTTATTTGGGACGAAACCATGTTGCAAATTGGAGATAACTTTGTTAATACTATTACTTATTTTCTTCACTATTATTGATTCAAAAAGCTTGGGAATCGCCGACAATATACATATAGGTCTATAATTTGTAACTTGACATTTTTCACCTTTCTTATATATTGGGTTT
The DNA here is from genome assembly GCA_947579605.1 of Athripsodes cinereus. Classification (NCBI taxonomy): domain Eukaryota; kingdom Metazoa; phylum Arthropoda; class Insecta; order Trichoptera; family Leptoceridae; genus Athripsodes; species Athripsodes cinereus. The sequence continues at coordinate 9,760,550 of OX388309.1, forward strand.
ATAAAACCAGTCTTCCAAAAATTTGGAAAAAGTCCCAATTTTAATGACTTGTTAAAAAGTATTTGTAAGTGTTCTGCCAATATCTCGATACAGTTTTTTACAAATACATTTGGAATACCATCTGGACCAGCTGTTTTAGAACTATCCAAAGCAAGAATAAAATAAAAATAAAATAAAAATAAAATAAAATAAACTTTATTGTGACAATAGACAAGTACATTGTACAAAAGGCGGGTTTATTGCCAAATGGCAATTTCTGCCAACCAACCTGATGTTTGAAAAAAAAAAAAAAAAAGAAAAATAATAAAGTATGCCAGAACCATAAAAAAAATAAAAAATAATAAATAAATATACCCATACAAAAATAAAAATAAAAATAAATAAATAAAAAATATAATATATAATACATGCATAAAGTGGAATGGGGAAAGGGGGACAAGGAAGGGGATGGAATTATGATGGGTTATTGAGAGCAAGATAGTGATGTTTCAGTCTACTTTTGAAAATGGAAATTGAAGGAGCAAGTCTGATCAGTAAAGGCAAATCATTCCATAACCGAGCTGCATGTATAGTGAAGGAAGATGTGACAAAAGATGTTCGATGAGTGGGAATAGTTAACGTACCAAGTGCACCAGAATGAAGAGGCAAGCCATGAGATGCCAAAGGCGTAAAACAAGATTTTAGGTAGCTCGGAGTAGAGGGGTTGCGGAGAACATTAAAGAGCAGGCAGAGAATATGCAGATTGCGACGCTGTGACATTTTCAACCATTTGAGCTCGTTTCTATATTGAGAGATATGATCAAATTTTCGAAGTCCAAAAATGAAACGAATGCAGATGTTTTGCAAACGCTCCAGTTTCATCAATTGTTCGTTGTTGATGTCCAGATAGGCCACATCCGCATACTCCAGCAAAGGTAGAAGTAAGGTTAGTGATAGGAGTATTTTAGTCTCTCGGGGAAGAAAATTTTGGTGTCGCCTAAGAGAGTGGAGACTAAAGAAAAATTTGCGACTTACCTCTCCAACCTGAGACTGCTAGGATAAATGTTGATTGAAAAACATACCAAGATTCTTAACCTTTTTAGAGAGAGAAATTTCAGAGTTATTGAGGTAGAGTTTGGGTAAAGTGTCAATTGGAATTTTAGGTAAGAGGCGAGAACTGCCTATTAGGATTGCTTGAGATTTTGAATCGCACTTTTGTGTGAAAGTGAAGAATCGCACTTTTGACCTCGTCAGTGGTAATTTTAATGCTGGGCAAGTCGATAATCGCTTCAGAAGAAAAATCGGAGCCAGTAATCGTATATGGGGAATCATAAACGCTTTGGAAAAATGAAGCGAATAGGTTGACCGCGCCTTGGAGTGATTTCGAGAATCGGTTATTGTAATGAAGATTTATAGGTATCTCAACCCGATCCCTCCTCATACCATTAATAAATTTCCAAAGACCTCTCGAATCCTTAGGCAAACTCTCCTCCAACAAAGCCATATGCTGTCTATAACACTTTTTAGATAAATAAGTACATTCGATACGTAAACAAGAAAAATAATTATAATCAGCTATGTCCAAAGTTTCTTTATATTTCTTATGTGCCAATTTCTTTCTCAACACCAAATTTTTCAATTCTACACTGAACCATTTGGGATAGGACGTGGGCTTGAACTCATTCTTTGGGACATATGAGTCAATACATGTATTTAAAATAATGTAATATTTTTCGAGTATATCATTTAAATTATTATCAGACTATAAAAAAGAAAAATCGATATCTTTTAAGAAATTATTAATTGAAGGATAATCAGCCTTGTGGAAGTTTTGCTTGACAGTAGGATCCGTCTTCAGATTACATATTTCAGATTTTATTGTTATATCAAGAGGAGGATGGAACACATCAATCGGAAGAAGTTCAGAGGAGGACCTGCTCACAATCGTATTATTGGGATCCGACGAGAATACAAGATCCAGAGTTCTATTTAAGTTATTAGAAGTATTATTTACTTGGAGAAGACCAGAGAAGTTTGCCATATCTACTAGTTCAGCAGCCTTTTCATTATTCAAATTGTTAGCTATTTGCAGATTTATGTGGCATTGATCTCCGTCTTCTCCATCTAGTGTTTCCCATTTGCAGTCAGGCAAATTAAAATCTCCTACTAAAATAAGTTTTTTATCTTTATACTTAGATTTTATTAGTTCCACCTCCTGATGATAACTTTTATACAGAGCTATATCTGAGTTTGGGGGAATATATACACATCCAAAAATAATTGATTCCCGTGGAAGCTTTACAGATACAAAAATTTGCTCTACGTTATTATGTTTTACGGGTATTTTTCTACTTGGTAGAGATTTATCTACAGCTATTAATACTCCACCGCCCCTCGACTTATTACTAGTATTAAGGTTACGATCTAGTCTATATATGACAAAGTTATTCAAGCCAAGCTCTGAGGAACCAATAGACGAATTTCAGTAAGGAGAATTACTTCGTGCCCGAAGGAAGGCAAGGACTGACGAAGCTCGCTGAGCTTTGTCTTGATGCCGCGGATGTTTTGGTAGTAAGATAAGAGTTTTTTGAAGAATCTGATTTTACAATTTTAGGAAATCCTTTAATATATTTTATAATAAGATTGTTTTCTCCATTCTGAGTTCTGGTATTTAATTCCTCTTCTAACTTCATGTATTGGTTCCTCTGAATTAAGGTTTGGTCACGAAATATTTTTATGTTATTTGACAACTTAAATCTGTTCTTAAATATATCGCCAACCTGATTAGGGTGCTTCAGAATAACTTTTATTGGACGGGGCCTGTTATTTAATTTCTTTCCTAGCCTAAAGCACTTCAAATCAGTACACACTATTGTTTGATCAGCTTGTTTGAGTATATTGTAGACTTTTGATCTATCTTCATTCAGCACGTCTTCATATTTTTCCTGTGAGCTTTCCTGTATATTGCAGACTATAATATTACTTTTTCTTCTATTCCTTTCCTCTATCTCGTTGGTGATGGAATCCATCTCTGTGATACCTCTGTCAGAGTTTTTTGATTCCAATCTGTTTACTCTGTCTTCAAGATGGCATATTCTCTCTTTCAGTATTTGAGCTGGAAAAAGTTGAAATAGGATATACATATATATAATGTTTCGTGAATAAGTACCTACAATGCACATTCAATTCAGCAATGAGGCTCACTACTCTTTATCGTTTTCATTATTGAATGGCGAAGAAATGACTGTTATAGGTAGGTGACTGTAATATTCACTTTTTTATTTTTTTATATAGAGATAAAGAAAAATAAATTCGGTAGCAAGAATCGAATCCAATAATTTTTGATAACTCGCTACAGTAGACTTAAAAGCATTTTTGTACGTCGATATTTTTAAAAAGTTCGAACATGTTAACAAAATGTTCTTCGAACTTTCAACACATTTTCTTATTACATTTTCTAAATGACCCACTATTTTAGTTACATTATGTCCCGAAAGTCTAGATGTGTCGGGAAAAGTATTTGAATACGAAATGGAGTCAGTCGTGATTTCAATTTCACATTCGCATCGCGAGATGAGACAAAATCTCCACTGAAGGGGTGATGCGAATATAAAGCGTATTCTGTAGCCATAAAGCGTGGAAAATTGAAATAGGTCACCGCAACCATTGGGGAACGAAACAAAAAATGTATTCAAGAGTTTATAAATACAACTTATCCGTGGATGATTTTTTACGTGCTTTATTTGAATGCCGTTAATACATATTTTTTCCATTGATTTTGCATTTATTTTACTGTTGTAATTCTTGTATTCCTGGAAATCTTCGTACAACGTTGAAAAATAATAATTTGAAAAGCAAAAAGCATATGAGTACCTACGTAATTATAAAATAAAAAACATTTAATTGCGCAATAAAAATATGTAAATTTATTTATTTATTTATTTATAATAATACATACGGCTTACGCCTTTAATACATAGTTATAAACAACAATTGTACAACACCACCATCGTATCAAATTAAAATCAAAACAAAAACAAAATATACTGCATCACTTCAAATTATAAAAATAAAAATTAAACACATTGTGTCACATAAACCACATAATAAAATTACAACATATCAACAGCATCATGTCAAATCATAAAAAAAACTGTATCATATCTAACCATAAAATAAAGTTACAATACACTGCATCACATCGAATTTCAAAATAAAAATAAAACACACTGTCATGTCAAATTATAGAATAAAATTACAGCACATTCATCATGTCAAATCATAAAATAAAAATAAAACATATTGAATCATATCAAACCATAAAATAAATTTACAGCACACCACATAAAATTATAAAATAAAAAAAATAAAAATACACCGTATCATATCAAATTATAAAATAAAATAAAATTATAACATACTACATCATATCAAATCATAAAATAAAAACAAAACACATTGCATCATATAAAATTACAAATTAAAACCAAAACATATCGTATCATGTCAAATTACAACACAAAGACAAGATTAACCAAATGGGAAGGGTAGGTAAAAAAGGACAAAGTATTTATATTACGGCTTTAAAATTCTCCGCCATTCTCTGCCTGAACTCAAACAGGGAATCCGCGAAAACATCCGACAAGTGTCCGTAAATGTTTCCCAATCTATGAATTCTATTCAAAGGCGAATTATATGCATAGTTGGTATCCACCACGTCACTATGAAAAGTTATTGCTTGGCGAGTGACCCTTGTCGGAACATGGTATGAGATCATTCCGCTCAACTCAAAGCAATTGAACAGTCCTCTCACAATCTTAAATAACAAAATCAAATCAGAAATCACACGCCAAATAACAATTAATATTCACTACGTATTTGTTTGTACCTATAATTCAATTTCTAGTTTTTGTATTTGTGATAGTCAAGAATCCCGTGGAGCACCCGGTAAAGAATTGGTCTCTCACTCTTCTGCGTAAGTTTTCGAGTGTCCTGTAAAAAGCAGGTGTTCGAAAAAAATAAGACATTTTACATCTTAAATTCAGCGATGAGGCTTGCCACCCATCCTGAATGTCTTGATTTTATATTGGCACGAAGAGGACAGTTTGCATGTTTCTTACGTGCAGCTGATCTGCTGGCTACCCCACTTGTGGGATATGCCGTGATGGTATAGTAGTAGTAGTCAAGAAATTTTATCATGTTTTTTTCTAATTGCGCCATAAATCATTCTCATTTATGTGTAGGAATTTACATTTTATTCAATACTTTTTGTTTTTAATTTTAGAATTTTGGTAATGCGAGTAGTTTAGTAGTTACAGCATTTCATTTATTAGATTTTCATATTTGTTATTGTCAAAAGTTTCTCTTGACTAAAAATAAAGTTTTTCGTTAAAAAACACAGGTTATGTTCTACAAATTTTTAAATTGTTAGTGTGTGATTATGTAAAGTTGTGATAGTTCTCGCACCTCTTTGGTGTACACCTGATATTCTTGTGGTGTCGGCTTTGCTTTGGTGTTGCCAGTACAAAGACCAGCCGCCTTTTATATTAGTATTAAATGCTAAACCACTTATCATACAGGAATGTATTGGGAATAACATAACATACACCACACAACAACACTACACTCAATACAAAATCATTATTGTTATTACAATTACATACACAATAAGTGCACTATTACAATTAAAATATTAACTATACGTACATACATATCCCTCGTAGGTTAAATATACCTACTAGTAAATGTTATAATTTATGTGTATTATTGTTTCATTCATTGAATTACCTCCGTATGTAACTAATATTATGCTGTCCCTAAGTAGATTGTACTTGAAATCTATTAACGTCATTCATCGCTCAATGTCATCCGGAATCAATGGTTGGTTAATCCTGTAATAAAAATGTAACATACAAGTTTTTTTTATTAAAAGGGTTCTAGATGACCCTATTTCATAAAGCATCCTTGATGTGACAACGGTATTAGAGTGTTAGAAATATCCTGGAAGAATAAAGCACTAGCTACACTACTACTTTATTATCACGGCATATCCCACGAGTGGAGTAGCCAGCAGACCAGTAACATGTAATAAATATTCAAGCTGTCCTATCCGTGTCACCAAAAAATTAAGACATTCAAGGCGGGTAGCAGAACCTCATTGTTGAATTCAAAATGTGAAAATGTCTATATTTTTACGAACGTCTGTCTTTTATCAAACACTCGGAAACTTATGGAAAAATAGTGAGAAGTCAATTATTTGCCTGGTGCTTCACAGACAGGTCGTCCACGGAAATAAACCACGAGTTACCCAATTTTGAAGGAATAATTGAATAATAGTACCTACCTATATTATGGTGTTAAAAAAACTATGTGAATTGTATAAAAAAGTGCAAACTATTTTAAATTTGTATGGTATAAGTTGTTTTACTGTAATAAGGCGAATAATAAGGACAAAATATAATAAAATCATCCAGAATCATCATCATCATCATCAAAAGAAAAAAATCTTCGTATCTCTATGCAAAATAAAAGGTTTAAAAAAATCATTAAGCACAATTGTAATAAGCCACTCGTATGTGACTTATGTGAAAGTATATGGAAGGTATATAAAGAATGCAAGTCCACTTTGAACAAATGAGGTTTATATTCAACGTGTAATTCTTACTTTAAGCTTCCCAATAAGAACTTGGAACCTAAATCACTCGCAAACGAATGGATGATCTTGAGAAGAATAGAATAAAAGATTTTTGAAGAGAATAGAAACACATCTCGGTACTATGAAAAAAAACACAAAAAAATTTTGTTATAAATCTATTTATTACTTACCAATCAGGTTCACTTACCTACTACATCATAATAATATTCAACAGTGATATGGTTTTACATCTAAAATGTGTTGTGCTGTTAATAGCTTTAATCACAATAGTAAAATAATAATATGATTGTTAAGATTAATTTCATTTACTAGTTACTCATCCGTGAAATACCAGCAAAGATATTGTGAAGAATACAGCAAACTCTCATAATATCTATCTATAGATTATTATTATATTTAACATCATACCTATTACATATTTGTATGTGCTGTATTCATTTGATTAACTTTATGATATTAATATTATGATCTTGTATGAATTTATTCTTAAGTATCAAGGCTCTGATAGTAAATAGTAAGTGCATATTAAGGTGTTTACTACTATGTAGTTGCAAGTACCTTCAACAAGGATGTCAATATAATTACCTCTGTAAGATATTCTCCTTATAATGTTTGATAATGTAATAATTTTATAATGTAATACTAAGTGTAAGTAACGCTTGCTGTTTTTTAAGCCATTGTGTCAACTTCATTGTAATTTCAAGTGAGATAATCTGAACAATGTGAAAAATGTGTGTTTTTTATGTATAAAGTTTTAATCCCTTGGACTGGTCTATAACGAGTTTGGATTTTCTTCTTCATTCCTCCCTATTTTCTATTAGTCTCTTTAATTCTACGTATATGTCACATTCATGTCCTTTTTCATTTGGTCCATATAGGTGTCTCTTGGTCGACCTCTACCATGCACGACTTTCTAAGACCGCTACGCAATGTATGATGTATGTATAGGGAGGGATATATACCAAGGTAATAGAAAAAAATACTGAACTGGAATGGTAAATAGATCGAGAATGTCCTAAGAATTGCGATTAACAATGTCCTGGGAAGATCAAAGTATACATCTCTCGATTGAATCAACGTCATGGTAGGCACTTTAATTGCTAGTGACAGAATTCATGTACTAACTTGTCATTTCTAAAAAAGGCGTAATTAAATGAATCGTTACTACACTTCGAAATATATTATATTAGTGTGCACCCTACTACTTACCTACAGTAATGGATTGTTATCCGTTTCATAGATGTCTGGTTTACATATTATACTGTACGGTAATGAGACAAATTATTATGAATTCTTCACACTCCGTAACAAGGTGCTGTACCTGTTTCATATAAAATTATTTCCATTTTTCATCGTAAGTATGTAATAAATAAAATTCCAATTTTATTAAAGATTGTTGTCATTTTCTAGAAAAAATAATAATAATATTATGTCCCTATGTATTACTGTTTTTTTCTTGCTTTACTCTCAGTGATTTATTGAAAATTATTTTATTTCAAAAACAATTTTATCTTTGTCCTTCATTCATCAATAGAACCGATAGGCAACAAACTTTCAATTCATTTACTAGTCAATTACATACATAATTGAAATATTAGCAAGTGTTATTAAATTTCCGACAAAGCACTTAATTATCTATTTGAGAATCACGAATATCCTTGTTGTTTATATTTAATATTATAAATAACACATCATATTTGAATAATATGTACATATGTGCAATAACAAAAAAAAAAACAATAGAGTATTGCACAAATTAAATCTATTATAAAATTGACTTCCGCCAATACATACTTCGTACCATTGTCTCAGTCGCGTAGATCCAAGTAGGTATAAGTAAGAAATAATATAATTATCATATCGATGGTTTAAAGCACAGAAGACACATGTCCACATTTGACAGTTTAGAGAAAACAGGGTTTGAAAGTTTGAGATTCAAAATTAATTAACTAATTTTAAACAATTTATAAATAATTAAGAACACTGTTATATTTTCACTATATATATATATATATTTAAACTCTAACGTTTTCGCCCACTTCAATGGGCATTCTCAAGAGTACTGAATCAGTATAATGTGCTTTACAAAAGAGAGTTAGAGTTTAAATAAATATAGTGAAAATATAACAGTGTTTTTAATTATTTATAAATTGTTTAATATGAATTTTCACAGTGTAAACACAAACACCCTACAACAATTAACAAATTTTAAATTAATTCAGAAGATTTCCTTGGTGGACATGTGCTTTTTAAGAATCAATTATGTCGATATTAATTCATCCTCAAATATCTTATGTGACATGTTACACCTGTGCACAAATAATGATAATTTAAAAACGTTTGGCATCTGGTTTTTGTTAAATATTTCGATAATGATATAAGAATGATATAATGATATAAGAATGCTCAATGTCGCCAGCTCTCTTTAACTGCTATATACAGCGAGCCATTGATGAACTGAGAGAAGAAATGAAGAACTGGACAGGAGTAAAAATAAATGGGAAAAAGGTCGACATGATAAGATATGCTGACGACATAGCACTGCTCGCAGACTCCGGGATGGAGCTGAACGAAGCCTTAGGAAAAATGGAAAGTATACTGTTGTCAAAGTACAACACGAAAATAAATAAAGAAAAAACTAAATGTATGGTCGTTGGAAAAGCGAGGAAGCGACTGCGAACATTGCCATAAATGGAGTGAGCATCAAACAAGTAAGTGAATTCGTGTACCTGGGCAGCAGAATAAACCAGGATGGACGCTCCAAAGCAGAAATTGTAAGCAGAATAAACCAGGCAAGGATTGCCTTCAATAAAAAATCGAAGATATTGGAATCCCCAAATATTGACTTAAGCGTAAGGAAGAACCTTACTAAAGCCTTTGTATGGATCATTCTGCTTTATGGTTGTGAGACATGGACCATCAGCAAGAGTGAAAGCGGACGGTTGGCGGCCTTTGAAATGTGGTGCTACAGACGCATGCTTAAGATCCATTGGTCGGAGCACGTCGAAAACGAAGAAGTATTAACCAGGGTAGGCGAAAAAAGGCAACTCCTTAAGAGAATCAGCCAACAACGAGCTAACTGGATTGGCCACAACATCAGGCACCCAGGACTACTCATCGCCATCGCGGAGGGTAAGACCGAGGGGACAAATGCCAGAGGCCGACCAAGAGACACATATATGGACCAACTGAAGAGGGATTTGAATTGTGGCTCATACGTAGAGCTGAAAAGACTGGCTGAGAATAGAGACGAATGGAGAAGAAAAACCAAACTCGTTGCAGACCAATCCAATGGATTGTAACTCATTATATTATATATACTATACTATACTATACCCTCACGCCATGTTCCAGGAGGGGTAGGCAGAGAGAACGGAACGCCATATAGATCTATCCTTACCAGAGATGTGACGTATTTAAAATACAAATACAAAATACAAAATACGTATTTGTATTTTGTATTTCAAATACCTTTTTGTAAAAAGTATTTTGTATTTTATTTGAAATACTCTTTTTGAGTATTTTGTATTTTACACAAAATACTTTTACAAAATACCTTTTTATTGTTTGAAACAAAATTCTGCCATTAATTGATATAAGAATTATTGGTAATTATGTAATCAGGACATAGACGACGTTGCAACTGATCTTGTACATATATTAACTCATTTTACCTAAATAGTGGATATGTGTCTTTTGTGGTTTAAACCATCGATATTATCTTTTGATTTTTTTAAGTGTTAGATTTAAAAAAAGTGCCTACTTACCTAGGTAGTCATAGATAATAATTTTTATTATGAGAGCATAATATAATAATGATAATAAAATGTTGTAAAAAATATCCAAAATATTTATTAGATGGTAATCTCACGGGCCATACTACATTTTTCATATTGTAAGTCTATAGTTGTGTCTAGAGTTGTGCACAGTCAATAAAAAAACTAACGTTATTCGTTAATCTGTTAACGAAATTTTTTATTTCGTTTCTTGTTAGTTCCCTATTTTTTTTTTATATAATGGAACAATAGTTTCAAATAATTCTCAAATATTGTGCGATGGGAGAGTAGAATTATGAAATCCCGTTTTGGATTTCTAAGCTGGATACGAGATTTTTTTTTTACCAAAGGGTATGTAAGATAGAAATTTTAGAAAGTATAAGTATTTCCAAGAGTTCGTCGGTAGCCTGGAGGAAGAGTCTCGACCTCGTGAAGAAGGGATCCGTGGTTCGATACCTGGTGCCGGCAAACTCCCCTTTCACGTCACAAAGCTTTTAGTAGCTTACTGTAAAAAGTGTATAAGATTGTATTTGGGCTTATAACAAAACCCAGATACCTATATCTTTTCAAAAAAAAGTATTTCTATGGTTGAACATATTTTTTTTTATATAGGAGCATTTTTTATTTTATGGTTGTTAGGTTAAAGTGTAGCGGAAGTTCATAAGTTCGTAAACGATCGATGAGGTTAGCTTTTAAACTTAAATAGTTTAATAGTTTTTTTTTTAAGTTTCGTTTATCAACGATCAGTTGATTAACAGAACTTACAACCAAAGCTCAGTCTAAAGCTTTGCACGAGTATATGTATCATGTTGATTGTAACTATTTTGTGTAGATAGATGGACAGATAATAATTTTATAGTACTCATTATGATACCATAAAGAACATGTTTTTTTACGTTAATTTATTAATCGATAAGACGCACACATTAAGTAAGAGACTAAATAGATCAGAGGTGAGCGACCAACGGTAGTATAATATTTCTTTTAATAATACGATCTTAAGAAGTACTAGATTCATGGCTAGGTACTGAATTATCGAGGTATCCTTTTGTTGAAGCGTAATGTTGGCAATACAAAAACAAAGAATGGTAATAAAATAGGTAAATGGCACTATGTACTTTGACCCACAATCGAGTTATTTGAGATAAAAAAATGTGACAGTATTTCCAATAAAACCATGATACTGGCTGGTGGTTCTGACTGGGTTATGTTCTGAGAATGCCCAATGATAGTTGACCAAAAAGAGCACTGTTCTTCCGTCCCCAAGCATTCTGACGGACCAGGAGTCCTTCTTTAACAGTGCATCGTTCCTATAACTATGACATCAGAGCGCTGGGAATGTCGTGGGAAGAGGTGATGTAATTGGCGCAGAGTTTGTCTGAATGGAGGAGGCTGATTTCTGCCCTGTTCTCCCGAGAGGCGACGATGATGATGATGACATTATATTATTTAATTCCTTTATCCAATAGACGGCTTATGCATATTTATCTATTGAAATAATACATTTCATAAATTATTGGCAATGTTTTTATACTTATTTTTGAACATCCGAATACTTTTCGCACTATAAGTGCGTTTAGTAATACGTAACTGTAAGTTAGAATGTAAGAATGTATCGTTTTAGTTTTAAGAAACATTGTAAAACCTCTAGCAAATTGGAATGTAATAATGTATCCTTTAAGTTTTAAGACATATTGTGAAAACCCTAGGGACATTAACGGTTGTAATTAACTGTGGGGAGGTTTTTGTCGGGGGGAGCACTTCACGCAATCTCTGAGGCCTGTCATATAAATAAAGATTTTGCACGATGAGTGTGGACGACATAGGAACTACCATTCCTGAAACATCCACGGGTAAGGGAGGGTACAACCCTTAATATAAGTGCGTTTCTGAAACGCAACAACAAAATTCACAATGAAAGCTCTCTTTAAAATAATCCAGTAAAAATTTAAAGTTATTTCTATTTTTCTCAGAATTAAATCCAATCTAATTTAAATAAATTCAAAATCAATCCTCATACTTATTATATTATAATGTACGCACAAAATGCAGGTATAAACAATAATTATCTAGAGATAAAAAACACTGAGTGTAAAATTTAATTGGTGACATAAAATCTTGTGTCAAATATTCCTCATGGATGCTTAGAATTCCTATGCGATGTACGAATTAATTATTTAATTACCATTGAGGTGGGTGCACGACCTGCCGTAGTAGGTATCGGTTTCCATTCAATCTGGTATCTTATAGATATCTGTTATCTAAACCTCGTGCCTATAAGAGGCAGTGGAGTGCTGTACACCATATACTATACGTACTACATACCTATTATGCTATCGCGACATGTCTCTAATGTGGGACAACCAGCAGAGTAACTGCATGTTATGAACATACATATGTATCATCCTCTTTGTAATAAAAGAAAAATAGAAATTCAGGAATTGATGTTTAAGTGTATAATATGTGGGATGTTTTACCTGCCTTTTACAGGACAGTTGAATACTTACAGAAAAGAGGGGAAGCCTCCTATTTTGATTCCACGTTTCGTTTCCATATATGTAAAAGCACTGCATGTCAACAATGGCGTGCTTTCTATACATGCAAAATGTCAATAGGTACATGCTTTGGACCAAATTTCTAGAATCCAACATAAACTGGATAAAATTGTATATCGGACCAGCAAACCCTTTATATAACTGCTTCTCCATTTTCTAACCGCGCCGGCCACAATTTTTTTTATTTATTTGGATCTTTATTACAATGAATAAAACAGCATCTCAAATTTTTCCCGAATGTCTTGAATAGTATGAGATATTGATACACTTATCGATTTTAACTAAATAACAGATTTGTCTACGGGCTCTGAGCCCGTAGACAAATCGTACTTAGCGATCGTCTACTGGCGAATTTTTTGACAATCTACCTACATGTTCCATATAATTATGCGTTATTGTTGCAGCTATAGGCGAAAATTCGTTCGCCAAGTGCGTGTTTGTCTAGGGGCTCAGGGCACATTTTTGGTGTATAATATAATTCTCGATGTATGAATAAAAAATCATATATATAATTATTTTTGGTAAACCTCACTGATTTTTTCATCTACATAATATTGTTTATAAAACTTAAGTCTTTTTCCAAAATATTATAAAAAAATGATAATATGCCAGAGCCTGACCAATATAAAAAGTTACGTGCCACCACTGATAAGCGGACATGATTGTCGGCGAGCATCACAATAATAGTAATAATAATAATACGTACCTATATCATAATATCACATAGCTAAATACCCATCTAATTAAAATGAAATAAAAAATATCTTCACACAGAAACCTGTCCGGACATTATCAACACTACAGTACCATCCCATACTTATTCATTTGTCGTTTAATAACATCTAGGGTCACCATTCATAATACGTAAATATATATTTATCTAATTATCTTTTATCTTGAATTTCAATTATTGCTTTGTACTACTCGATTTTTTAAATAACATCATGCATTTTTTCACTTAAGTTGTAATTTTGTTAAATTATTTTTTTGTTATTTTGTAATATTAGCTGTAACTTTATGTTCGATATAAATGAAAAATAAAATGTTTTAGATTACAATTTTATCATACAAATAATTTAATTAAATTACCTACATGTCTAGGTTTGTGTCTGTCATATGCTATGGAAAAGGAATAGGAAAACCAAAGCCTTCTATGAAAAACTTGCATGTTCTAAACATGACCATGATGCTTTTTTATGATTTATTTTATTTAAAAAAAATACTTAGGTATTCATGATAAATTGGCCATCGTAAAAAGCCATCTTTAAAAAATTGTGTAGTGTTAAATTAAAAATACTTGTCTCTATAAAAAAGTCAATCAAATGAAATGTAATTTTTATGGCTTTATACTCATAATTTTTCCATCGTTTTTGTAGAATCGATCGTTTATATCGAACTGTCTAATAAAGGTGTTCCTTTATTATTACGAAAGAGCAGCTTAATTTTTGTTCAATTTTTATTCTCATATTCCATGCAATATATTTATAAAACATCTGTGAGTGAAATTATGATCGAGTTCACAAAATATAAAATGAAAAAGGTAAGTATCATGGTCACCGTATAAATTTAAAACATTTAAATAGAATCCATTTGATCTGAAGTGACTGAGTTAACATTGGTCATGTTTTGTTTAATACAACCACTCATGAGGTTCGGCTACTTTTATATTATTAATAAATTTTAATATTAATTTTACAGCATAACATCTACCACACTACTGCAGTTACATCACAACTTTGTTTTACAGCAACTCGCAAAACATTGAAAAGAAATTATTTTTGATAACTATGGAAGTAGGTATACCTCCATTAATCTCCTTTTTTTGGAAAAAAATATCTAAATAGAAATTACAGTCCATTTTATCTCATTCTGAAAGGCACGACAGACAGGCTTATGGTAAAGTCATGATGTAGAGATGTTACGTCATTCTTTTGTTTGTTCGATTCGAAGAGAACAATTTGTTGCTTATAAATTTGCATTATCCATCGATGACCATTAACTTCTGCTTTAACCTTTTTGCCTTTGTTCAGTAGGTTATATGAGATGCAATCAAGATTTTTTTCAATCAGTGAATTTGTGGCAATTGAATTACATCATGACGTAATATTTACACTGAAATAATTTTGTTTTAAGAACGGTGTATGATTTTTTCTATGAAACATTGGAAATCATATATTATAATTTATTTTTTTAAATCGTTTTATGTTTAAACCTTCTTAGATGATTCACAGCTCCGAAAAGTAACAGAAATATTTTGCACGCACTGTAGGCCTAGTTAAAACACATTTAAGCGTTACGTTTTCGTTCAAACAAGACGAGGTTGCGAGAACGCATCAATTTTCGTATCTAAAATACACAAGTAGCTACGAAAATTGTCACGTTCTCGCAACGTCGTTAACGTTTGAACGAAAAGGAAACGAAAATGTAACGCTTAAATGTGTTTTGACTAGGCCTACAGGTAATTAAACGCCATATTGAATCTCCAGTTCCTTAGGCCGACAACTTGAAATCTATATTTTTTATTTATTACACAAAGAAAGTAATATTTATTCAACTCCACAAGCAAAAACTTAAAAATTTGAATAATTTCTATTACCGTGACATATTTTACAATGTAAAAAATTCGAGTTGTTAGGTTATGGAACGAGAGAGTTGTTACGTTTTCTGAATCTTTGATTCTAGGCTGTCGAGACTGCGATAAGATTATTTTTAAAAAGATATTTTTTTTGCATCATTAATTTTATTAAAAATGCAATATGTTTTGTAACTTCCGTTAATCTGGATGAATCTGTATGAATATGTACAACATGATAAGCCGCGGCATTGATTCAAACACTAATATGACAGATCGCTATTATTGTATGGAACAACACAACACCATACATTTACATACACTACAACACAATACAGTCACACAACTATGCTTACAATACATATACATACCTATTCACTTTAGTCGCATTCAATTAATTAATATTACGTAGTAGCTTCATATCATTCTAGCTTTATTTCGAACTCTTTCCAATAAAAGCCAATACTTTGTAGAGTCAAATCTCGAAAATGATCAAAGCTCGAAAAATATACAAACCTACTTTTGGAACTTCAATCAGAATGTTGCATTATAACGAGTTTTTTTACAAGTAACCTTTCTACTCACAAGCCTGAAAAAATATCAGGCGGCAAAATCCCTTATTTCTGAGTAGGTAATCTTTGAAAGACATTTTTATGTTTTTTGCAATCGACAGGTTCTTTTATAGATGTTAGAATAAGTAAGAAGGTATTAAAGTAATGAAAAAATATTCAAATAGATACTGTAACATTCTAACTGTAACATTTCTCCCATAGTCGGCAGATTTCTGTGACTCTCTCAGGGTTTATCGTTGGGTAAATTTATTGTGGTGGTTGTGCTAAGGAAACACTAGCATGATGTTGTATGATCAGTTTATTGACGAAGAATATGGTTACACAGATTATTATTACACCAAACAAAACAATTCACAGTTTTTAATACTGAATTACATTATTATAGCGACACTCACAGTATTTTGTAGAAGAGAAGAGACATTTTTATTTGGAGCGAGCCCCTGCTATGTCTATTGTAAGACGAATAGTAGGAGACTGGCCAAAATGGCTGACTCCCGGAAAAGGATCAAGAAGAAGGAATCTGTTTTTATGATAATAGCAAAAGGTATTTACGATTTCTCTAGATAGGGGCCAGGGCTTTCACAGGATTTCGATAGATGGCAACACAAGTACCATTTTTTGGATATTAAATTATAAGGGTCCCATGACACCATCTCAAGTTGTCTTTTAAAGAAAAAAAATGAATAAAAAAAAAAAAGAAAAGTTTCAAAGTCAGTAACAAGAAGGATTCTACAGAACTAAGAGTGTCAAAGATAAGAAAGATTTTACAATACTGTGAGTGTCAAAACAAGATAGATTTTACAACACTGTGAGTGTCAAAACAAGGATACAAATTATCATAACAGACATTAGAAACAAATTCTTAACTAATCCTTACAAATAGACATGTCTCAAGCAAGCAAGGGACCAGGGAGATGCACCGACAGAACAGGTCGCGGATACGGAATCGTAGACAATGTTCTCGCCATACTTCTAGGTAAACCTTTACATGCTTAAGACAAACAAAATTACTAATTTCCTTTACATAATACAATAAAAACCTTCAACAATTTTCCAAACACTTTTCCTTACTCCAAGAGGAGGTATCCATTACAATTATATCTGATCTACCTCTATTATAAGGGCGGTAATCCTTTACCCTATAGCATTTTTCTTTTGTGGAAACTTCCCACCAATTTCATACAGGCTAATGGTTAATATCAGGTACCAAACCTATCGCGCAGAGCTTCTCTAAGCGACCTGTATGAACTTTCTTTGTTTGAGCGTCCTCAAACCTCACTTGGACAATAAGCTTGTCGGGCATTAAAAAATTGAAATTAACTATATAATTTGAGTTAGAACTGATTGTATTAGGGTAGGACGGTTAGTCATATCTCTATATCAGTCTAACCCAGGAGATGTACATGGAAGATGGCGAATCATCCAATGACTCCTTAACATTCATACTAGGCAAATAGAAATTACTGTAAGGGTACGCATTCCATACAGTAAAATTGCCGCAAAATGGCCAGCAGGTTCACACCATGTGAGTAACCTTGCCATATAATTTAATTACAAAACCATGCACACTAAAGATTAAAAAACAATAAACTTATTTTTTAATTTGACTGATGCGACCTTGATCCTCAATTTAAGATTTTACATTAATGATTTGATAAACTAAGAGAATTAGTGGTAACTTTTCACGCACCTTCATACTTCATCTTTTATCGGCCGTTCTTTCATGTATACTTCATTCTTTCGTACCTTGCATTCATCATCTGTCATAAGTCATTCATCAGTTACCACATAACTCAGTGATTCATGAGTTCACACAAAATTTAAGGAAAATTAGCAAAGGAATTCGTATACTTTCGTATACTGGAGGGTCAAAATTACATCAGTTATACAGTACAAAATTCTTTAAGACTAACATGTTGTATGACTTTTGTCTGCGACAGTGGATGGGTTCAGATTATTGTGAACACGTTGCTAATGAAAACGGCTAGCATATGAGATGATAAAGGCAACTTCATGCATCCACGGGCGCAAACAAAAAGATGATCAAAACATACAAAAAAAAATTATTTAAGGGCGCCACAAGGTTCGAACAATTCAAAATTCTCACAGAAGCGGAACCTTGAAGAGCCTCTATGAGATTTCTTAACTAAAAGTTTACAATAACATGGGCTGCAAAAGTTACAAGTACTTGAAGAGTAGAAAAACCAAATTTTTGACTATTAACAGTATTTTAATTTATTTAGATTTAAAGGAAGAAAGGATAATTCCTTTGACACTACTATGACTGTAAATATAATTTCTTATGAGGGTCCTATATTTTTATTACATACAAAATTCACTATTAACATTGACCTGTGATGTATAGACATAGTTCTTTTTATTCATTAAAATTGCAGCCCAAGAAAACATTACATTTTTACATAAATTCTTTACATTATCAAAATTACAAGTTTACATTGATGGATTTACATTCAGAATGAAATATAACAACAAAATTTTTGAGAAACACATACCTAGGACTCAGAACTTAATGATATCCTTAGCATGATAGTTTCCCATTGCTCCAGTATCTACATCGCATAGCTCGTATACGTTAGGGGATATGATTCGGTGAACCTGAGACTTGATGAAACGAGGTGCCAATTTCTTTGAAAAATAATTCGCAGCGTTGCTATGAACGAATGACCTTCTCCAGACAATTTGACCTATGTCCAGACGAAGAGTTTTGCGACGAAGGTTATATCTATCGGCATTACGATGGAAAGCCTTGGTCAATGAGGAGGAAATTTCGTCGTAAAGCGCGTTCATTTCTGATAAACGACGTTGACGTTGTTCGGCAAATGCTTCTAAGGTACCACTATCAGAGGCATTGACAGTTCTATGGAAGGAGGCATGAGGAACATATTCTGTACCATGTACAAGGAAATAGGGAGAGTAACCTGTGGTTACATTTACAGTACTATTAATACAAGAACAGATTTTTGGAAGCTTGGAACACCAAGAACGTTGATCATTTTCTACCAATATAGAAAGAGCAGTAAGAAGAGTAGAATTGTATCTTTCAACGGGGTTATTCTGTGGGTGATAATATGCATTATAAAACAAGTCATTGATCCCATAGGAATGTAAAAATGATTTAAATTCTTTAGCAACGAACTGTCGGCCGTTGTCCAAGACAACACACCGCGGAATACAATAGGGAAGAAAAATTCGTTCCTCGAGTAATTTGATTATTTCTTTAGCTGTAGGGTTTCGTAGTGGAAAAGCCCAAAGATATTTGGTAAAGATATCTACAACAGTAAGGATATGCACGTTGCGCTTATATGACATGGGTAATGGTCCTACCAGGTCAATACTCAATGATTCCATAGGTTTAGTAACGGGTTTTGGGTTTTTCATTAATCCATGAGGCGCTTGGTTATTATGTTTATATGCCTTACATGTTTGGCACTGCTTTACATAATCCTTAATGGTGGACAATAAACCACGGCAATAGAAAGTTTGAGAAAGATAGGCATGAGTTTTTAAAACTCCAGGATGGCAATTGTTATCATGAAATTCTGAAATTAAAGGTTCAAGTTGATCAGAAGGCACAACAAGTCTCCAAAATGAAGAATCTGGGGAGGATTTATTAGGTTTCTTATTTTTACAGTATCTATAGAGGTGACCATCCTCTAACATGAAATTATGGCAGTCTTGAGGTCTTTCTTCACAAGATTTGTAGACTTTACGATACCATGGATCGGAGACATTGGTATAAACAGAAGGAAAAGTGAAAGCAGAAACAGGAATTCGACTGAGTCCATCAGCAAGTTTGTTTTCACAACCTTTCTTATAAACAAAATCAAAGCTGTATTGTGATAGACGCATAGCCCATCTGGCTAAACGTCCGCTGGGAGAAGAAATGGTTTTTAGATATTTCAAACATCCATGATCGCTCATAAGGGTAAAATGAGTACCTTCTAAGTAGCTACGAAAGTGATGTACAGAATCTACGACAGCAAGTAATTCACGGTCAGTAGTGGAATAATGTTGTTCAGTATCAGAAAGTTTACGGGAGAAATAAGCTATGGCATGCTCAGTTCCATCAGGAGATTTTTGTGAAAGGAAACTACCTATGCTTATTGCACTAGCATCGCAAGTAAGTATATAAGGTAGCGAATAGTCAGGGGGTTTCAATACAGGGGCCGTTATCATGGCAGATTTTAAAGCAATGAAAGATTGTTCGGCTTCATTATTCCAAGAAAATTGTTTATTAAATTTCTTACTTGTCAATTTACAAAGAGGAGAGGCAATAGCAGAAAATGATTTGATAAAACGTCTATAGTAAGAACACATTCCAAGGAAACCTCTTAGTTCCTTAGTTGAAGTGGGACGTGGATAATTTAACATTACATTTATTTTTTCGGGGTCGGTAGTAATACCGTCTTGGTTGATGACGTGACCAAGATATTTTAATGAATCTTTACAAAAGACAGACTTTTTTAACTTTATAGTAAGATTGGCTTCATTTAAGCGTTGAAATACGGTCTTCAAGGAGGCAATGTGAGATTCAAATGTAGGACTACAAATTAAGATATCATCCAGATAGCAGAAAACATGATCACCAAGATCAGAAAAGAGTTTGTCCATGAGTCTTTGCATTTCAGCAGGTATATTCTTCAGTCCAAATGGGGTGACTTTAAAGTGGTATTGTCCTCTACCTTCCACAAAAAAGGCAGTTTTTGGACGGCTTTCGAGTGATAGGGGCAATTGCCAAAAACCGTGACTTAAATCAAGACTTGTAAGAAATTTGGTATCACGAAGGTTATCTAATATGCGATTGATATTGGGAAGTCTATAGCAGTCGGTCTTAGTGACGTCATTTAATCTACGAGGGTCTAATACAAATCGACCAGTACCATCTTTTTTGGGTACAATAAAAACATTATTTAGCCATGGGCTACGGGCAGGTTCGATTACATCCATTTTTAACATGGCATCAATTTCAGTACAAAGTTGTTCTCTTCTGACATGTGATTGGGGGTAAGTTTTCTGTTTTACAGGCAGATTATCGCCCGTGTCGATAACATGACTTATAAGATGGGTACGACCTAAGCCTTTGGTTTCATAAGAAATCGTTGAGAATAGTTCTTTGACTTCATTCAGTTCAGAACATTGTGCTGGAGTAAGATTATTGGCAGAAACTAGGCAAGAAGGGGACGAAGATGTAACAAATATGTGTTTACTAGCTATTGGATTTGTCAAAGAATTATTATTATTCGGAAAGAGTCGTGGTGCTAAGCCGGAGTTTTCAAGAAATGGGACACCCAAAATTATTCCATGAGAAACAGAAGGGGCCACAATAAAAGTAACATGAACAGTCTTGTTATCAAAGCAAAGAGGAAGAATGATCTTTCCAATAGACTGGAAAGAGGAACTGTTAACACCAAACAATGTTTGAACATGGGGTTGCAGGGTATAGCCTAAGGTTGTAAAAGTTTTATAAGTATCTCTACCCAATATATTCACTGCAGCTCCAGTATCTAAGAGTGCTCTAAAGGGTACATGGCGAATTTTAAAATTGATGTGAGGACGATTGTCCGAACCACTGGTAATGGCAACTTCGTTTAAATGACAGGTAAGATGGAATAGTTCAACAGAGGCTAACCAGTCTGACCACTCGGCATCTCTCTTCCCAGGAGAAGGACGAGCAGAAGACCGGTAGTTTACAAGTTTTTTGGACGTCGAGACAGGTTAGGAGGAGGCATACTTAAATTAGGCATTGAAATTCGTGAGGTGTTAGAAGCATTGACATTAGAATTTGTAGAGAAATGACGGGGTCGATAAAAGGTACGAGGAGTTGGCATTTTAAATTTACAATCTCTGGCCAGGTGTCCTGGTTTACCGCAAGTGTAACAATTATTGTTCCTACGTGTATCATGGGTAAATGCGACCTTTGGGCGAGTAGGAGGAGGTGCATTATTTGAGGTTGCAGGCATAGAAGAAGAAGTGACAAGAGTGAGACGTTCGAATCCAGTACATATTTGCTCCAAATCAACTATGTTGGAAGGATTTGCACCAATTATGGCAGCCGCAAAAGTTGTTTTTAGACCTTTCTTAACGATTTTTAGAATTTCCGAATCTCTAATAGGAGATTTCAGACTTCTGTTCATCATAGTGACACGCGAAATGTAATCGGATGCGGTTTCAGAAGGTGATTGTCTGGAACACCATATATTCATGCGTCGTTCAGAAGTTATATTTTCGTTATCAAAGCGGTCGAGGAAGGTGGTTTTCAGATCTTCCCAACACAAAGTGTTGAGTCGAGCAGCTCGATAAAAGGTAAGAGCTTTTTCGGTTAGAAATTCTGGAAGAACAGTAGGCAGTAGAGCTATGTCAAATCTTCGAGACAGACATATTTCCTCTAATCGAGTAAAAAATTCGATGAGATCACCCTCACCGTTGAAGATAGGAATGGGCCAAGAAGAAAAATTGATATTCAAGGGCACACAAGTAGTTTGACGTCGAGGAGTATCCAATGACAGAGTACGTGCAGGAGAAGTGGGATGGCTGAGGTTAACAGTTTCCGTAGTAATGGCACAATTGGAACCGGCGTCACTGGACAAATCAGAACTCTCAATTGATGGAGGCATTTCAGAGATCTTATTGTTGAAACTTACGCACTGAGCTCTAAGATCAGCGAGAGAATGGCTGGGCGTTATACCTCTCTGGGTTAATGCGTGTTTAAGAGTCCGAGAATTGGATACATTGACTCGCGAAATAGGCATAAAAGATGATCCAGACATTTTGAGATTCTAACTTGCAATGACTGTAGAATAATAAACGGTTCTTCTATATAAGTTGATCCTTACACAGGAGAAATAGAAAAATTGCACATGCAAAACGTTTTGAATTGACGATCTGAAAGAAAATTGGCAAATAATACTCAACAAGACAAAAGATTATACGTACCAATATTCAGCGCTGGATAGATTGCGATGGACTTGCAGGAATTAAAAAAAATTCTTTAAAAGAGGAAAAAAAAATTTTCCAAAACAAAAAAAAGTTGAGAAACAGTGGACACCTTGGTTTGAAAATTGCTCTAGGAAATATGGACTCCTACCAAGAATCCAAAAAAAAATTCCTCAAAGCAAAACAAATGTTAACAAAAAAAAGTTTGGCAACCTTTGTAACATCAAATCTCAACAGTTGGGAACCATTGGATACAAAAAAAATTGTTTGGAAGTCTTGTCCTTTGATAAGACTCGAAAAAAAATCAATAACAATTATTTCTTTAAATTGTTAAAGTTTGGAAATCGCTGGAAAGTTTGACATTCCCTGGAAATATCGTAGACATAACATTACATACATTACATATCATAAAATTAACAATTCCAGCATATGAGTAAAGAATTATTGGTAATTATTCAAATTTGTTTTGTTAAGCCTCTTCCAGCAATATTGAGGTCTATGATCATTTCACTTCAAACCATACATAAATACATCTCCAGCCCGCGTGACACGCACGCTAGGTAGGTACAAGTACAATGAATTTAAATTTGATTTCTTTACTCTTGAGTATATTCAACCAGATATAGAAAAAACTTTACTTGGACTATTTCACAAACTGGACATTTATAAATTTACAACTCTTACTTTGTAGATCCTTCAGTGTAGAATCTTACATCAACAAGCAAATAATTCCGCAAATAATTGTAAAATGATCTTAGCTAGTATCACTTGAATTTATGCAAAATTGAAACTGGAATTTTTACAATCTCTTTGGCACAAAAGGCAAAGCATGGAACAACATGTAAAAAAAACTGTATCTATAGTAGGTATACAAAATATTTCAGTACAAAATGAACACAACAACACCATATTTTTCCATAAAAACCTGTGTAGTAGTCAGACGAATAAGGTTGTCTATTACTAGTGAAGGAAGCATTTATTTCCTCATCCTCAAAACCATCAAGCATCAAGGGTTCTCTGTGTAGATAAAGAAGGCCTCGAAGAAACGTCAGATCTAGATGACAAAACATGGGACATCCTTCTATTGGAGGTCAGGAACCGTCAAGGAAGGAAATTCCGCCATGGACATCCTTCGTAGTGGTGGTAGCAGGCTTCTTAAGAGATTGCAATGTTGGAGATCTTCATCTCGTCAGAAGGAAATTATCTGGACGTCTTAGGAAAGTTTGGAGTATCTGTTCACAATCTTGTCAATTTCTTGTTGTATATATTTCTTAAATTCTCCATTCATTAACAATATCTGTTCGTACTTGATTATTTATTAATTAAAATGTGTTTATTATTACACTATTTATCAATTCAGATGTTCATTGCAGCACTAACATAACTTTATTGGTTATGTGATGAAATTTACGAAGTACACTTGTTGTAGTGAGGCGAAAATTCAATACTCACTTATTTAATTATTAAAATGTTTTTTCTTTATTATTTATAGCACTGTTTATTTAATTCAATCATTCACTGAAGCACCATCATAGTCCTTATTGGTCACGCGGTGAAATTTCTTGAAGAGCAAAGTTGTACAGTCTTGTTGTGATGGTAATGGAATTTTTAACCGTTTTTTGATCGAACATTCTAGAGAAGTGTGTGTGTGTTGGTGATGCATGGAAACATGGGTGGGTCACGTGATACGTAACGAACTTATCTACGCACTATTTAATGTTATCATTTATGCATTGTTAAATTCACTTCAAACACAACAAAAACCACAATAATTAGGCATCACGTTGGAGCGCCAAACTGTAACATTCTAACTGTAACATTTCTCCCATAGTCGGCAGATTTCTGTGACTCTCTCAGGGTTTATCGTTGGGTAAATTTATTGTGGTGGTTGTGCTAAGGAAACACTAGCATGATGTTGTATGATCAGTTTATTGACGAAGAATATGGTTACACAGATTATTATTACACCAAACAAAACAATTCACAGTTTTTAATACTGAATTACATTATTATAGCGACACTCACAGTATTTTGTAGAAGAGAAGAGACATTTTTATTTGGAGCGAGCCCCTGCTATGTCTATTGTAAGACGAATAGTAGGAGACTGGCCAAAATGGCTGACTCCCGGAAAAGGATCAAGAAGAAGGAATCTGTTTTTATGATAATAGCAAAAGGTATTTACGATTTCTCTAGATAGGGGCCAGGGCTTTCACAGGATTTCGATAGATGGCAACACAAGTACCATTTTTTGGATATTAAATTATAAGGGTCCCATGACAATACCTATATTTAATCATATTTTTAGAAAAAATCAGAACACATTTTCAAACTCATGGTATTAAAGCATCATAAAACGACGCATTTAATGTATCTCAATTTTTTTTTTATTAATCTTATAGCAAGTGCTAACCTATTGATAATTTCTACCTCTAGCTATTATAGGATGACTGTTGGTCGATGTCTTTGTACGATCTCAACATATCAAAGCACAATTAATAACATCTTAGGATTTATATCAATTTAGAATCATATGTGAGTGACAGAAGCGATTACCATTATGGAATACTAATCATGCGGGTATACAAATTAATACAAAAGTAGATAATATCAAGTCCTACTCCTTACATACATCTTTAAACACAAAGTTACTTACTTATTCAACATTATGACAAAACTTATCTTTCCTGCTCTCGTCTTCAGGAAGTCTTTTTTTCTGTTTGTTTTCTTGGAGCTCCTGTCATTTCAAGGTTATGTAGCTTAAAAATTTACATACATATTACTTACAAAAATCAATAAGATCATGATGTGTTTTTTTAATAATATTTTCTGTGTAATGTGTGATTTTTGTGTAATCTGAAAGAAAGGGTGTGAGGAATCGCGGTCGTCCGAGAGGCGAGAACCACGTGGCTTGATCACGTGGATCAAATTCTCAAGGACGGCCGCTTGTTGAGTAAGAGTAACCGACGTGCGTGTATGAGAAACTGTATGAATGTGGAGGAAGCGAAGGAAGTGTGTAAAGATAGATCTGTTTGGCGTTCCGTACTCTCTGCCTACCCCACTTGGGACACGGCGTGAGGGTATAGTATAGTATAGTATAGATAGTAATGTGTATAAATATCAGATATTGTTTTTGGATACGGTACATATTATATCTATACAAAACATTATGTATTTATCAACACCTGACAAATAAATAAAACATGCAGTAAAAGGTAAGTCATATAAATATAATATCTATTCTATTGATTCAGGTTGATTTCTTATCAAATCTAGTATTGTGAGTTAGTATCCAATAGAAGTATTGAGATCATAAATAGAATAAAAAAAAATCTTACTAAAACAAAGACAATAATTTAGGTGTTTTAAGCAGGCCACCCATCCACGAGAAATTTTTGTATTCGAACGTTCAACGATCTCAGAATTTTTGACTCCAAGAATTTGCTCATTTATCATAATTAAAATATCAACAATAGTTAGAAATACCTTAAAACAATAAATCTCAAAATAACCTTTTGTTTATCAGTCAATGAATACGACTACTAATATTATTATATCGTCACAGCACATTCCACATGTGTGGTAGACAGCAGACTAGCTGCATGTAACAAATATGCAAGCCGTTATCTCTGTGTCAACCCTTTTCGAATTTTTAGATTGAAATGTTCTTATTTTTTCGAAAGCCTTTCTTTGATAGGAACCTCGAAAGTTTACAGTAGAAAAGAGTGAGAGACCAACTTTTTGCCAAATACTCCACGAAATCCATTTACTTTATTAATAATACAAGAAAGATAGAGTTTTCTTGTAAACTTTTGTATCTATCTAACCACTTGTAGTATGATTTAATGTATGACTCCTTTGAATAGAACTATAGATAGGTACCTATATTTACTTGCATTATAAATGGGAAGGAACGTATTCCATTCACAAAGCCGTCATATAGGAAGATAGTATCATAATTATTATAGATAGATTATTAATTCATATTATAGTATCAATATTCTAATATATTACGTTTCCTTTGATGTCCAGCGCCAACTAAAAATAATTTCAATCAATTAATAATAATAATTTTATTTGCATCGACGCGTGTGGAGTGAATAGTGAATGACGGCTTATACACTTTGGACTATGTAGGATCATAGGGCAACCGTGATATCTTGCAAGATAGTTTATTCGTACACACAATGGAGAATGCGAATACGATACAATATTTTTTTCACCTTTTAAAAATAATTGGAAGTATTCTACCGGCATTGATGCCGCATTAGCGGTCAATAGTCTTTACTGACTCATCTTCATTGCACGAGCTTTTGATTTTTTGGTTAATTTCCCGATCAACGGTGAATCATCTCCTTTCTTTACCTTTATGGAGCTTATTGTTTTATACTGTTTTTACACATGTTCATGAGATCTCAAATCAGTCTATTTCCAGCGGATATTTTGTAATTCATAATAAAAAATTACGTTAGGTACGAGTTAATTTCTTATAAATATCTACATATAATATTATTGTCTGTCGTAAATACAATCACGAATTAGTTAAACCAAATTGTTTTTAATGATTAAGTCCTTTTATAAAATCTTTATTAAAATGATATAGGTATTTTTCTTCTTCTTCTTCTACTTCTCTGTTCACTCCTGGATGAAGACCTCCTCCATTTCCTTCCACGTCATTCGATTCTGTACCGTTTGCATCCAGTTGACCCCAGCGAGATGAGGGATATCATCCCTCCACCTCTCGTGGTCTCCGAGATGTAAGAGACTTTGGCCATTTGTCATCTGGGCTTCTAGCTATGTGTGCCGCTCATCTCCATTTAAGTTGTATAATATCAGTAATTTTAGTTTCAGTTCTGCACCCTGATGAAATGACATACCTACATATCAATGATTTAAGAAAGAAATAGAAAATAAGTGATTTTATACTCGTTTTTCTATATTACTCATATATCTATACAATTATAGAAGTATGTTTAAATTGTTAAATGAGTGCGATAATATCTAATGCTGAAGAGTAGTCTATAAAAGTCTGGCAATTAAAGAAAATATTATTGATACAGTCACAGTGTATGATGAATCAAAATGTGTCCAATTTCAGTATCTATCCAAAATTAAGACATCATACAACGAGCAGCGAATGCAATAAACAAGATATCCCCGAATATTACAACCGGATGTGGAGATGTAATCAATCCAGGTTAATTTATTATCTACACTACATCCGGTCTTGCCACCGAAGCTCACCGTGTAATGTACTCTCAAGAACTCTTTTATCTTGAAAAACAGAACCATTTTGATAGTGTTAATTAATCATTCCAATCAAGTAATTAATCTCAATAGTAAAAATGAAATTATGATAAATCTCTGTTTATATAAATTATTATATATATCGTCATTAATATTATTAATGATTTCTTGATCAAACGATTTTTTTATTATAATATTTATTATTAATTTCTCAACGCACGTTTCATTGCATCGCAGTCGTATTTATTTCTTTTCGATGTGGAACAATATCTGCTTGTCATCCAATTCAGCAATAAAAATGTCAAATAAAAATGTTGTTTTGTATGAGTTGTTAAATAAAGGTAGGTACCAGTTTCGGTGGCTGGATGATGTGCTCCCGAATCAGAGGTCAACTCCTGTTTAGATATTTGGAAATCGATAGTGTTCCAAAATAAAATAAACTGAAATCGATATACATTTCAATGAACAGATATTCCTAGATTCGTTGTGATTAATGGAGATAAAGATTATTAAATCTCTGATTGAAACTACATACATATTACCTTTATTTGTCCTCAATTTTTGTCAATATAGAGATATATAGAACCGAATGAGAAATAACATCAATAAATTGCCATCAAGCAGTTTCTCTTGCAGGATAGACGAAATGATCGAGCTCGATTGAATTCTATTATAGCATATCTGCGTTTTTTTATTCAGTCGCAGTCAAGACCCCTTGCATGTTTTACTATTCAATATTTTTTATTTAGTTATTTGTTTTTTGTAATGTTTTGGAAACACACAGTTCTACAATACACAAAAACTCTTCTTCTTCTTCTGTAGGTGCCCTGTCAGGTCCCCCCGACGTTGGCGATCACTCTGGCGTAGGCGTGTCGGTCCTGCGCTGTATGGAATAACTCCTCCACACCTCTCATTCCAGTCCAATCTCGTATATTGCGCAGCCACGATGTCTGCCTTCTGCCAGCCCCTTGACGTCCCTCTATCTTGCCTGTTATAATCAAACGCAAAATGTGGTACTTTTCTCCACGCATTATATGACCCAGATATGAGATCTTGCGCACTTTGACATCCAACAGAAGTTCTCTGTCCATTCCAGCTCTTCTTAACACCTCTACATTTGTGACCCTATCAGTCCAATGAATACGAAGCATTCTTCTATGAAGCCATAACAAAAAGCCTACCAAAATATAAATAAATTAATTATTTAATTCTTGTACATACAGCGAAAATAAAATGATAATAAATATTGTATTATCTACAATGGAGAACAGATGTTCAATATCCATAAGTGCAAAAGAGTGGAAGAGACGAAAGACAACAAGAAGGAGAGTGCAAAAAAACGATGGAGTGAACCTCTTCTTCTTATTCATCGTCGAATGTTCTCAACACTTTTCTGTCTTGTAGAATTTGGTTTATAAATGGCTATGTCTTCGAGCACCTTTCTTTTCAGCAGTAATACTACTATACCATCACGCCATCACTGCACATCCCACAAGTTGGGCAGCCATCAGCTGCTGCAGCAGATCAGCCGTATATGATAAACATGCAAAGCTGCTCTCTCCGTGCCAGCAGAAAAATAAAACATTTAAGGTAGTTAGCATACATCAACACTGAATTTAAGATGTAAAATGTATTTCTTTTCGAATCCTAGTAGATAAAGTTTTACTTTACTCAGTGAGATTACAATTTTACAAATCAGTAGAGCCTTCTTTGTGCAATAAAATTAACATTTAGAAAGATGCCTCACATTCGAACAAACAATATGTATTAACTTATTTTAAAAGGCAATAACTAGAAGGTGTTGTCAACCATAGATTAAAAAAAGGTATCCATATCGTTGATTACTTCTAATTTTCTTACTCTCAGAAAGATTGTCAAATAAAACATTGTTAAGTACATACGTATCGTATTTTTCATGACAAGCTAATCAAATTTTGACTTTGAAATCATTATTCACCGCAAAATACGTATCTCCGGTAAACTGTATTAGGTAATTTAATAAAACCATTAATGTGTAGGTTAATTAGATCGGGTTGTTTATTGTAAATTATCAGTTTCCTCTATCATGTTGTAGATACCATATTGCAAACGAGAAGTCTTTGTAGAATATTAATCCTATAACTAACATGCGCACTATATTATATTATTAGGTTAATTATTTATGAGTTGGATATATGTCTAGAAAATTTGGCACGGTCATAATTTCTTCGTTACCTAGGCAGACAACACAATAGATATACATATTAATATACTTATACATTATTAATATTATATGAGAAATATAATAGGTATGTTGGGCACACATTAGGAACATTTTCACTAAATACTCTAATTAATTACTGTCCAATTCTCTAATTAACAAACGTGAAGGTATAAGCAGTAACAGGGCAGGTAGGTATGTTATTATAAAAAAGCACAACACATGTTTCACATTTTTAAGGTAGGAAAATCTAATATATAAAATTTTCGTATCATGCTGTTTGTTATCATACTCCTCCAAAACGGTTGGACCGATTTTTATAAAATTTTGTGTGCTTATTGGGTAGTCTAAAGATCTATTTTTCATACCCTTAAAAAAAGGTGGTCCGTCTCGATTTTTTTTTATTTTATTTTAGCACAATCTACCTAGGTATTTTTTAAACCAAACTATTTAAGTGTCTTTAGGTTATCACTCGTAGTGGATGACCTTTGAAAATATAATAGAATAGTTTGTATCGACCTTTTTGTACGACTTGGACAGTGTTTGAAATTGACAAGAAATTTCTGACCATAAAAATCTAAAACCAACAAATATATTTTGCCCAATAAATTGTATGCAGAAGCAAATACTGTAATTTGTATGTATATCTAACGCAAACTAGTATCGACCCTGTTGCGGTCATCAGTTATTCCATACTGTCTAACATAATGCAGAGGTGACCTAGAAAGTGGGCGTTGTTTTTTGGATGCGTTATTTTTAATGATCTTTTCATTTTAGGGGTGACCATTTCAGATGTAATTTTTGTACCTAATTAAATTTATTGGAAGTTTGAGTAACCTAAGCCTTTTTTCAATCCGGATAATTCTACATTATTATTATAACTTACATACTTTCT
The DNA here is from genome assembly GCA_947579605.1 of Athripsodes cinereus. Taxonomy (NCBI): domain Eukaryota; kingdom Metazoa; phylum Arthropoda; class Insecta; order Trichoptera; family Leptoceridae; genus Athripsodes; species Athripsodes cinereus. The sequence continues at coordinate 9,791,952 of OX388309.1, forward strand.
AACTTACTTACTGCTAGCTCTCTTCACTTTGCTGCTGGATATAGGCCTCTTCAAAACTTTTTCATATCCGATCGCTAGCAACACGATACCATTGTTTCCGCATCATCTGAACAAAATCGTCAACCCATCATTGTTTGGGTCTTCCCACGTGTCTTTTGCCCTTTCACGGACTCCGTTCAAGAATTCTGGAAGTCTTCCTGCCATCCTCTCGCCTTGCCATATGACTAGCGTATTGCCATTTTAGCTTGAAAGCTTTGTCAACAATGTTGACGACTTTTTTCTTTTCAAGCTATGGAGAGACAGAATGTCTAACATTTGTCTCTTCATGGCATGCTGCGCACATTAGCCTCTGGCGTAATTATGTATTTACTGGCAGGACACACTAATCTTTCTTTTCTTCAAATCACAAAGCTTTCTCTTAAGACTTATTTTTTTTATTTATTATTAATATGATTTTTTTGCTCTTTTAAATAAACGAAAGTACAATTATAATTACTAATCTCTTTAAATGGTTTTTGCACAAAATTATATCTTTTTACCAACGCAATATGCAAAGTGACATAATTTATATAAAGTTTCACAAATCCTATATACAAAAAATCATAGAACAGTAGGCAAAATTAATCGCTACAGAATGTTTATTGTTTCAATCAATGCAACAAATTCCCAATACAATTGACAAAACACGTCACAGAGTTGAACCAACAAATTAAGTGGCATTAGTTAACAATTTTATCTTGCTTGCAAAATCAAATCTCTTACAAATAAAAAAAAACCGTGAATCAATATCAATTTTTTTTTTCTTATAATTGAAATAATAATAATAATAATATAATTATAATCTGGACAATTTATTGAGCGCCGTTTTGTGGTACAAACCACCGCAAGGGCGCATTATCAGTTTTTTTTAAATTTATTTATTGTTATTTATCAAATTTTAATATATTTTATGAATTTAATTTAACTATTAAAAATAATTAATGTATTTCTAACTGTCATAAATTTTAATATGAAACAATTATGTGAGTTCTAATTGTAGGTATTATTATTATTGTCACAAATTTTATCCACTAGTTCATTTGTTTTTAAATTTGTAATTTTTAATTAGTTTGAAAGTAATTTAACACTTGAAAAACAATTATCCTTATTAAACTATTGAAACTAAAAACACTGTATTAAAATTTTGTTATTTTGAATGATTATTAGACAGTATTTCAATTTTTAAAAATGAGACGTCAGAGGTTTCAGGCAGCCACTACGGGCGCCATCCACCGACTATAAATAAGAAATCATAATTGACTTTTCTTGTACACCAGCTGCATATTTAAAATTCTGCAATAAAATCATTAACTGCACAACCTGCTATGTTATGCTAAATGCATTGTATTATGATGGATAATGTTTACCACAATTTTATTTTTATTTTCTCTGCCGAAAGATTTTCAAATAATTTTATTATTTTGTAAATACGCTTTTTTGCCAAAAAAAAAATTAGTTAGGTAATAGTTTATTTTTTGGTAGCCCTGACACTCGGGAAAGACAGATTTCATCATCCCGCATACACGGCACGCCTTAGGATATATTATGATATATTATGAAGGAACCATGTCAAATCGCTTTGTGCCAAAACTATTTACTGCCTACCTAACTTGGTGTATTTTGATTGATACAATCCAACTGCATTAAAACCCAAAAAAGAATAATGATTCAAGTGTGTAATGAATTGATTACTTAAACTATTATTTCCAACTAGAATATTAAATAGCTATAGAAAAGTTATCAAATAATTTTATTTTTCTCTAAAAAGATAATTGTGATTAGAACATATCATACCTATATACTTATTGAATAATTTCATGTTCCATGGAGCATCCGGCAAAGAATTGGTCTCATACTCTTATCCATAAGTTTTCGAGTGTCCTGTAAAAGGCTGGTGTTCGGGAAAATAAAGAAATTTCACATCTTAAACTCAGCGACTAGGTTTACCACCAATCCTGGATGTCTAAATTTTATATTTGTTAGAACGAAGAAGATGGCTTGCATGTTTTTTTTATATTTTGGCTGGCTACCTCAGTTGTGGTGTATGCCATGATGATATAGTAGTAGTAGGTACTTACCTAATATTTTTTCATGTTGTGCCTTCATGTTTTGAGGGTTTATTATAAATTAGTGATTCTCTCAAAAAAATTATCATAGAGAAAGTTTACAGGGTCTAATCGAATAGTGGATAAATTTATTTAATGTCTTTTGAGTAAATTGATATTTTAAAAATGTTTATTATTTCAAGTAGATTTTTCTATCATTCACGTCATAGAATTAAAAGTTTTTAGGCACCATATAAACATAATTGAAGTCTTCAGCTCTCAAAGAAGCTTCTTTCATATCAGTTCAACTTTACATAAAAGTTGACATTAAGTTCCAATTAGTCTTTGCCAATTGATAATCACAATGTTCATGTATGCAAAGGTTACATAAACAGAGAGCTTTTTTGTATTGAATATTGGTACTACAAAAAACAATGTTTCATTGAGTTGCATCAAATAGATTTTTTATAAATAAATAATAAATTTAATTAAATGCATGAAAATAAAAATTATAAATGTGTAAAAAGTCACATAGATAAATGATAATAAAAAAATCATTGAGTGTTTCGTGTAGAGGGACATAAATAAAATAATTAATCACGATTTAAATTGCACATTTTATTCGTAATATTTTACAGAATAATAAAATTAATTATTATTTAATTACATTAGTTTTTATCAATAGAACATAACATTATATCACGAGCTAGTGTTACAATAATAAATTTGCTAGAAGCATCATTATTCATAATATCAATAAATTCTCTTTTTATCCTGTGTATATGTACTGATAACAATATTAATTGTGTTGTAAAAATACACATAATAAAATCATTTAATGGTGAAGTATTTATCACTCTTTATGAGACTAATTCCTTCAATATTCGAACTACTGAAAAATAATATAAGGCATGTTTTTCTTTACATACCTACTTACTTAATATTTATTTTCCAATGACAAATAAATATTGATAGGAAATATATTATATTTTTAATATTGACCTGTGTAACAATGGATTAAAAAATAAGATTTTTCATAATTGATGATTTAAAAACACATTTAGTTAGTTTGTGCATATATTAACATAAAAGTTGAACTCGCTGAAATTTTTGAAAATCATCAAATAATCTGGTGAATTCTAGATTCTAACGCATTTAATTATTCATTGGTTCATCGGAGTTTGAATGATTTTGTAATGGAAAATTCAGTGTATGGAATTTATACAATAATTTAACGTATTTTCACTTCATGTTTATGAATAAGTTTATGTTAATATTTTTTTTCAGTACATATAATTAGAATAATGACACATATAGGTGTAGCTTATTAAATTCATTTAATTATATTTATAGATGTACATAATAATGATAGGAATTCTATAACACGTAGAAATATTGAAATATTTATACAATACTTTACAGGAATAAATTATTTATATGCAACTATAAAATATATAGAACATCGACTATTCAGTTTTCAAGATATTGAGGAAAAGTTAGACATCAGAGATATTTTAATAAACCCATAGAATTTCAATGCCACAATAAATAAAAAAAATAAAAAAGTATATTTATCCATGGTGTCTAATTTAATTCAATTCTCTATAAAAATCGATTAGGGATAATTGACAACTAGATGAAAATTCATAAAATGTTTTTAATTTTTGAGCGACAGTATGTACCTACATACACAAAAAGTATTCAAATATCACGAAATATAACTGAAAAAAAGTGTTAGACGAAATCAAGTAGATAGGTACATTAGCTAATCAATAGGTAAATACATTCTGATGATTGGTGATAACAACAACAAAAAAATGTTGAAACAGTTCAATTTTTAAAAATTATTTCAATTTAGTACGTTTTCAAAATTACATTACAATATAATGTATATTAATTCTAATAATATAATATTTTTATCTACACAACTATAATAATAGTCAGTAATAACTAGAATAAATAAATAATGATAATAATCACATACTTTTTTCATACATACCTACAACAATCAATAAGAAGTAATTTTTACTAATATATAACATATTATATTTATACTATTTACATATTTACAATTTTAAGTTTTTATTTTATAATCTTATCTGTATTAGTTTTGATTGCAATTTTAATATCATTGCAATACAATAAGGAACACGAGGACTGTAGTTAATATTGATGTTATTACTATGTAAAACACATGGGCATTTAAAGTCTTATATGTTTTACATATTTTTATTAACGACGTTTTGTTTTATAGTATTTTATATCCTTTTATAAAATCTTTGGTTGTAATACAAGTCGTTTGTAAAATAAGAATGCGAATAAATTTCCAATATTTTAATATCACCTATGACAAATATTCTTTCTGCGAAACACGATTCTACGATTAGATTAATAGATACAGATAAATCTTGACATTTAATTATTCATTCGATGTGCATCAATAATTTTATGAAATAATTCCAATGGAATCTTTTGTTTTAGATAATTTTAGTCGCAATTGATTTTTTTTTCTGTTGTTGTTGGTTTGGAGTTTGATTGGAATACTTTAAAAGAGATAAAGTCTTGATATATTTTATTGGAAATTTAACGAGTTTATCTCATTTCTTGTAATAACACAGTCCTCCGTACCCTCATTTTTGCGCCGAGACAATCAAATTAGTCGCTGCTTCTTCACTAGCACCCAAACTAACAGCTTTTTTCTTCAGTATTCCGAGATCGGTAACATTTTCCAAAAAACTCTTGTGAACTGATAAGACCTTCGCACTCTCAACATCTTTCTTCAATTCTTCCATATCCCTTTTTAGCTTTGCTCTTCTGTTCTGGAACCACGTGATGACTTGTGCATTGGAAAGTCCTAATGACGCTGCTATCTCGTCTCTGTCTGCAGGTGAGAGGTATTTTTGGTATAAGAATCTCTTCTCTAATTCGAAGATTTGGTGATTAGTAAAGGCAGTTCTAGATTTTCGTTTCTTCTTTGGTTGAGGTCTGTTGTTGAAGAGGTTCAAATGGTTCGCTTGTCCATCTGTAACAAATAAGAAAATAACGCAATTAGTACACGGTGATACAAACATCATGGGAGAGTTTTAATATTATGTACCTACTTATACTTATTCAAGCACAATATAGGTATGGTTTCCAGGTGAAACGACGATTAATGATTTATTTATTGCTAATTTTAATTACTGCACATCTTGAACCTTTGGTCGTTTCATTTTACGATCCATACAATTTATACAATAATTAAATGAAACAAAAAAGGATATAATATTCCATAGGTACGAGTACACTATTATGTGTCAATACAGTATAAGTACGCCACATTACTCTTTTGTTTCCTAAAACTTTATATTCACAGGGAAAGGAAATTTTCACATGAAATATTTTTCATTGTTTATGGATCTTTTAAAGAACTTACTTATTTAAAAGAAACCATGTATATTTATGTACAACATCGTATTTATCAATTTATTACGTGGTGGTGAAATTGGTTAGTATAATTGAAGTTACAAACCTAAGCTTATTGAAAATTTTATTTCAAATCCCACGGTACCTATTAATTTAAATATCCTAAATTTTACATCAAATGAAAATAAGTTTATAGCTATAACGTTGCACATATGTATAAAGAAAACTCAAACAATATGTAGGTATTATTATTTTACAAGAATAAGTGACAAATAAATGAATGATAACAAAAGAAAAAACAAAATAAAACGTGGAGTAGGTACCTAAGCATTTTTTAACAGGTGTGTGTTTTATAAGGACATACGTTCACTTCATTTTGTGATTTGTAGAATGCGTTATTTTTCAAATTTCCAGAACTGTTTGGAATTGAATGTTTGTCTCTGGACTTTAGCCACCGTATGAAGTTGATGATATTATACAGGTAGCTATTATGATCATAATAATAATATAATAGGACCAGTTATAAATAATAATGAAAACGCTTTATACAATAGAAGAGAAAACCGCAGTTTTATAGAAGGATGTTTCATTTTTATTACGCTAAGTTCATGACCCATACTTATTTTTTTTATAGAAGTTACTGATGTAGGTACCATATAGAAAGTGTTGGATGTTAGTAGCACATGGTAACTAAAATAATGCAACAATTTGCATCATTAAAACATTTTTATTGTCTGTGTCTTGAGACACTAGATGTGTGACATTAAACCATATACGTAACCCTCAGGTAAAATAGGTGCTCATAAATAATTACCTACATATATTGTGATTCTTTTTATTTTAATAGATTGTTTAATGTTTATTTCGTAACCGATGTAATGTAACTCTAACCCCGCATTTTATTAGTTATCCGATGTACCCCGAACATTCTTAAACGAGTGGATAGCTTTTAAAAATAGAATAGAATAGATAAACCTGCTTACTCCATAAAAAAACTATTCTGCTACTTTAACATACCATCACGGCATATCTGACAAGTGGAGTAGACAGCGGTAAGGTAACAAATATGCGTATTATTTGCGAACGCAAATATAATATGCGAAACGCATTATTCAATGGACTAATTAAACTCTACACGGAGCTATCGCGGAAAATAAAACTATATATAACAGTTCGAAATTAAATCATTTAATACCTCCCAGTATTTAAGTAAGTACAAAATTTTGATCTAAGTTTGTTGGTTAGTCACACTAGGTCTAAGTTTTCTTGTAATAAAAGCATGTGAGTAGTCTACCTACAATTTAATATAACATTTCAGAACTACGAGTACCTACATAGGTACTAACATACACAATTTTTATCATTGAAAAGGTAAGAGCACAAGAAAATAAGACTACATTTCGTTGTTTTTGTCATTGTCTATTTCTTAAATACTAATGCTTTTTGCGAATATATACTTCGATTGTAGATCACGAAGTCATTGATTATTACATATAAATATTAGTGCCACTATTAAAATTAGTATGTATTATTTCACATATTGTACGCGTGACGAAAAAAATTTTAGTAGCTTATCAACCCATGTTTGTACATTAAAAAACATTTTTTGTATATTTTGTACAAAGCCAGACGCGATAAAAAAGAATATTTAATAGTAACATTGTGAACTATTTTATGACTTTTTCGGTTTTGCGTAAGTATTTTATGTATTTTTATGCACACAATATTATTATTGGTGATGTATGACAGTCTCATAAATCACTCTGCCACCAAACTGATTGTCCATCAAAATGGATTATCTATATCGCTGAAGTGATACTTTGTTATTATTAATAGGCACTATTCGCATCCTTGCACCATTAAACATTTTATGTCAAATAAAATCGGCAACAATGTTTGGTTTGCAATATAATATTGAGTCAGCACGGATGGCAATGGTAATTTTAAGTTGTAATATGTAATGAACAAATTGATATTCCGTAGTGCAACCACTTCATACATTTTACCATCACGTTTGTTCTCAAATGCGAATAATGAAATAAATTTGTCGAAATTCTTAGTGATTATTATTGTTATTGTACAAGCTGTTGCATTACTAGATCAACTCTATAATAGTAATAGAAAATTAAATTTATTAAGTGAAGAAAATGACAAGCACATCGATTTACACGGTTTTTAATTCATAAATGATGCATTTTTTAGGATCACATAAAAATTTCATAACCAGGAAAAACAATACTTTTCTCTCGATATCAAAAGATTAGGGTTAAATGTGGTTAAAAATACCAGCATCGATCCTGAAGTATCTGCATTACGAAATTTTTCTTTCAATCTTGGAATTACTATATTATGTATTATATATATGATTTTCTATTCAAATTCTATACAGTTTTGAATTCAATTTTTATATCCTGGAATGAAATATGTATTTGACGTTTACAATATGAGCTTTACATTCAGAGAATTGGTATAAAAAATCGTGTAAACGGGTATCAGAGGAGATTTTATGCATTTGCTGTTATTGAAATTGGTTTTTGCGGTTTGGGAGGCAAGCTATAGAGCGATAAGGTGAAATTTCGCATACAACGCTTAGTTAGACCGTAATAATAATAATATTATTATTTGCTTGAATAATAGGCGATCATTATTTGAATATTTTTGAAATTATTTTTATTGACGATCATTAAATTTCCCCAGATTTATATGTAAAAATGAAACCAATAATAAATCGACCAAACAGTTTGGTGTGAAACGTTTTATTGTTGTCAAATTTACATTTACATAGGTAATAACAAAAGATATCTTGGGCTGTTGTTATGTTGAAGCTCTTAACCCCATAAATGGAACGGTATACTATTTTTTATTTTATTTAAGTACTGCATTTATTCAAGCGATAAAAAGTGAAGAAATTGAAAGGTTGTGTTGGACTTCGTTTTTATGATGCCAATATTATTGTACAACTTTTAGAAATATGTAGAATGATTGAAATAAGTAGGTACCTAACCAGAGCATTATTACTATAAACATAGCATCTCGTATAACACGTTCTAATAGACATGAAACTTGTTCCGATCCAATAATACCATCAAGAGTTCCAGCAAAGAATAATATTACTTAACCACCAGTCTCAATTAGTGTGAAAGAATCACATAATTATTTCAGACAAATGTTTCAATACTGCAACATTAGAGATGTGTAGTAACTCAGATTCTAAAGAATCACATAATTATTTCAGACAAATGTTTCAATACTGCAATATTAGAGATGTGTAGTAACTCAGATTCTAAAGAATCACATAATTATTTCAGACAAATGTTTCAATACTGCAATATTAGAGATGTGTAGTAGGTAACTCAGATTCTAAAATATGTACAGAAGAGAATATTATAATATATTTACACGTAACTACTTGTGATTATTTGCTGCATTATAATAATAATATTCAGTATTATAATAATTTATTGTAAAATAGCTATTATTAAAGTTGTACTTTATTAAGTACGATAAAGATATAAGTGCTTTACTAAGTAACTGCCCTGGTATGCTATAACAAGCAGGGGATAATAATATATTATATAATGTTCGCTATGTTTTATATGCACGTGAGTATTTGATGTTACATAACTTTGATAAATAATTTACAAGATTTTGCTCATCGGTATTATCTTGTTATCTTCTTTATATCCGTAGGTATTTTACATCTTTTAATAAAATTTAACTCGATGTTTCAAGCAGCTATGATAAAACAGTATTTTGAATAAGTATGAGCATCGTTACCTATTATATTTTTTAATTTCTCTCTGTACATTGACACATACAGGCAGGTACCTATGAACTTAATTGAGTATTATTAACGTAATACGTAACTTAATCGAATCAGATTCAGTACATTTTGTAGGGCTATTGTAACAACGTTCAGGATTTACGATCTTAACTAAAACATAGGTATCTATAGTTAGTGATAATATCTTTTAGGATTATAGGTCAATGCGATGACCTCTGAGACGACAAGACATTATTATAATAATAAACGGATCAATAAAATGATATGACAGATACTAACCGTGAACCTGTTTGTACTCGGTATTAGGTATTATTCATACGTATGTATTGTTAAGAATTATTGTTAGTAAGATCAGCTTATTATAGTGAGCTACTTACATATTATCACGTCATTCCTGTACGTATTGGACGTAATGTGTTAATATTATCGCATCATATAAAACGCATCTTTTTGATTCCTATTGTCTCACTGATCTCTCCACCTATCTACACGATCAAAGCATCTTGCACAATCGGAGTATCTAGTGTTCGTACTGCGTGTATAGATCATACAGGTCGTGCCTCATAAAAATTTGAATCAAGATGATCGACAAACTTCGTTCCAAAACTTAATTTCGGTAAATATCTCTATAAGTCAAATTTCATGAATATCTTTCTCTTTTAGGATACTCGAGAACTTAAAATAGATACGGAATATAAGCTCAGTAAAATGGGGGCAATATGTTCTTGATTGATGGACAATATTTTGAAGATTTCAAAAATTTGCAGTAATAAACGCTGTTGAGCCAAGAGAGAGCTGTTGTCAATTATTAAAGTGAGGAAGATCTCATATTTGGGTCACGTGCTGCGTCGAGACAGTACCGTCTCTTTCGACTTATATTGGAGGGCAAGATAGAGAGAAGATGGGAGTTGGCTCAAAGCAGATGTCCAACATTAGAGAGTGGACCAGAATGAGGACGGTGGATGACCTGTTCAGAGCAACACAGGACAGAGAGGTTTTCGCCGGAGTAATCGCCAACGTCGAGGGGACCTGACATGGCTCAGGAAGAAGAAGAAGAAAAAACGCTGATAATAAATTAACACTTTGCTGATGAAAATTATCGAGTTCAGTCGTTGTCTGATATTTTACTATGAATAATACTAGTAATCTAACGATTTGATTTGCATCACTCATACTTGTACATATATAAACAGGTATGTGAGAAAATGCTGTAAATTTACACCTCAAATTATTATAAAAGGTTAATTAATCATAACGTTCATTAGCAAAGTAGAAAACAATGGCGAGATATCAAAATATATACAGATACACATATAATGTACTCGGTCCATAAGTAGATATAAATTTAAATACAGCATAACTAAAAAGTTTATTAACTGTATTACAGAAGGTTTTGAATATAATTTTCCCCTGATCACTCGTAAGCAATTAGATGGCATTTGAAAATAGAATACAGTAGTAGATATTTCATTTTCAGGAATTTCAAATTTCTTCAAAATTCCTTATTCTTCTTTCGATTCGATCATTTTGTTGTGTAGTTATTTGAGCTGTGAAGTACAAAAATGTTGGAATTGTTGTATTGATGAATGAAACCAGAGTCCAACATTGCTAATACCAATATTGTAGATTTTATATGAAGGTATTCATATACTAATTCGAAGGTTGACATACGTACAAATTTACTTTGTATTATTAGTTTGGCCACAATAATTGTTTAAGAAATAAAATAAAATATGTAACAATAATATATAACACGCAACGTTTATTATTCAATTACTTATATGTTTATTTAATGAATAAAAAACTGGATAATATTGAATATAATCCCGTGGAGCACCCGGTAAAGAATCTCCCACTCTTCTCCTTAAGTTTTCGAGTGTCCTGTAAAAGGCAGGTATTCGAAAAAATTAAGACATTGTACATCTTAAATTCAGCGATGAGGTTTGCCACCCATCCTGAATGTCTTGATTTTATATTGGCACGAAGAGGACAGCTTGCATGTTTCTTACATGCAGCTGGTCTGCTGGTTACCCCACTTGTGGGATGTGCCGTGATGGTATAGTAGTAGTAGTAGTAGTATAATATTGAAAAAAGAAACAAATTCGCTATCAGAGTTAATCAGTTAATTTATCAATAAATACCCTGTAGGTAAAAGAAGAATATACGGGCGAATTACTCATGATATAATAAATATATTATAAAATTCTTTTTGATTCTAATCAAGATTATTTGTGACTTAATTTTTTTACAACAACTTGAATGATTTACGGGTTTATGTACACCTACAAAATAATTAAATAACTAACACATAACAATCAGTTAGTTATGTACTTACCGGTAACTACCGGTACTATCTAGATACAAGTAAGCGCAGAGAAGTTACAATTCTATGTAGATTAGAGTAGTAATAAACACCAAATTACTCGTTTACATAATTACAAAAAAATATAATCATAGTAAATAAGATGAACAATTAAAAAGATAAGCAAACGAAACTTATATTTAGTTATCGTCGTTGGATCAATGAAACCTCTTATGTGTCAATTTTTTTCGAATATGAGATATTGGTATCAAACGATTCGTCTCGTCGGGCCGAACAATTTGGTACCAATATCTCATCTTCGAAAAAAATTGACACATAAGAGGTTTCATTGATCCAACGACGTTATGTATTTAATTTCTAATCACTAACAATTTATTTCAAAATCGATTAAGTTATAGCTTTTGATTTATAATTAGGAGATCAAAATAAATCTTTTTTAATTTCTTGAATGATTTTTTGATCGTATTTGTAATAGGTACCAAGATATTTTTGAATAAATAAGTACCTACACCCTTTCACATTTTATGTAAAAGTCTTTACAGTATATCTATCATGTTTTTCAAGTTTCATCATTTTTACTTTCTAGATCTTTGAAGCTTTTACTCAATACGATCCCCAAGCTCTCATTGAGATTGTATCAGTGATATATGTTATACCTAGATTTGCAATCTGAATCTCAAACATGTAGCATCAATAAAATCTCGTTGCGGCACTTTGCGCCCGTTTTGCGGCACAATTTTTATTTAGTTTGTTTAGAACTTCCGTGGCAGCATGTCGTCTCAGTGTCGTTGGATTAAATGTCATTAAGTAAAAATGTCGCATTGTGCTTAAATGATAACATAGAAATGCTATGACTTTTTGATGAACGTTTTGAGATAGCGAGCAATTCATCATGTTTGAAATTTGCCAACAAATCTAGGGAACATGTAATTTATAAAAAGAATGTTGTTATTGATATGGAATATGTCGATAGTGGGTACAAAAGTAATACACCTTTTTAAACAATGCTACTTGCAGTACTTGCCGAAGTTCGACAATACACATTGCCAGTTTGAAAAAAAGCGACACACATATAAATTAATTGTAGAAAACAAGAGATAGACAATATGAGCATGGAGTTTATTATGGAAGACAAAGGCCGGTAGATAGAGATGAATATATATATATAAGAAAAGAGATGGATATATATTACTCAGGTATTGTACTTCGAAGGGTAGGTACACATTTTTAGAGAATATAAAATTTGTATGACATTGCGAATCTAGTTATAACATATCACTGGATTGTATCGAATGAAAAACATATTGGTTGATTTTTGTACTTTTTTAAAAATCTTAATTTCACTTTTAATTATTACAATCATGGCTCAAACTAGAGACTAATTAGTTAAAAGTGGCTGTTATTTAATAATTTAATTACTATTAATTTGATTTATTGTCATTAAGTATTATAAAAGCATTAAATTAAGATATTGCAAAACATCAAGTGACACAAATTAGACGAATTGTTATAAAAAATACCCAGTAGGTATAAGTTAAGACATAATGTGTCAATTAAATAAATCATTTTTATTCTCACAAATACTTAGACATAATTATTGTAAAAGAATTACGTCAGGTAAAATCTGAACAGTTGACAGTTTATATTGTAGAAAATAATTACCTACATTTGATAGGTAAGAATTGATATTAAATAATGACAATAAAAGCCATTATTATAGTTGTTTATCCTTCCTTTGATCGACTGTACGAAATAGATTAGGTAATATTATAAAAAAATATATATACTAATTAAATTGTAATAGAAGTAATAAATCTATGTATTTAATAATACGTTATATGTGCAAAATCTAATTATACTTCTACATATACACTTGACTTCTTTAATTTCACACGTTGATTGCATGCTTTTGAACAATGTCACAATAATATATATATATTTTTTATTTATAGCTATATTGCTGATAATTTTAGAGCAGGTAGATACATATAATAGTTCGTCGTTCAAATATAACAATAAATATTTATCTAAGTGAATTCAAAAATATATTGTGACAATTTGATTAAAAGTGTTATGTGAATTTTTCTTTTTCTTTTTGTGTCATCATTTTAGCTAAACGCAAAATACTCAGCTTTGATATATATCGAAAAAAAATGTTTCATGGATTCTGGATGATATATGAGCTCTGCTCTTGGAACATCCAGGGGAAAGGGGTGGGAAAACCCTTAATGTTTGAAATTATATATCGCTTCATTGTTTCTACGCAGTCAATCTACTGGTTACCTTAAGTGTGGGAGATGCCATGATGGTACAAACAGAATTATCTAAATGGTAAAATTTTCGAAAACATTTAAGAATTACGTCGTCCTACGATTCTATTCTATAGTTAATAAAAACATACCTAGTAATAGAAATTATCTTCAATCTTGAATATTACAAAATATAAAAAAACGAGAATTTTACAACCACGTGGCTTGATCACGTGGATCAAATTCTCAAGGACGGCCGCATGTTGAGTAAGAGGAACCGACGTGCGTGTATGAGAAACTGTATAAATGTATAGGAAGCGAAGGAAGTGTGTAAAGATAGATCTGTTTGGCGTTCCGTTCTCTCTGCCTACCCCATTTGGGATACGGCGTGAGGGTATAGTATAGTATCTTACAAAAGGTTTTTTGGCTTAATAATGATTAAGTTCGAAATTACAAACAATTCGGTACAATAAAATATTAGCACATTATGTATGTATGCAAAATATTATGTATGTGAGTCGCCCTTTTATGAATACAAAAGCGGACTTATCATATTATTACAATTAATTAAGTATTTTGCATAAGTGCGTGTATAAAATAATTATTTACTATGCGTGACATTAGTGTGCTAAGATAGGTTACTTAATGAAGTTATAATTAGACAAAATAAGAAGATAATTATATTATCTATTAGACATCATTATAGCAGGTAGCTACAAATATTCTGAATATAAATTAAGATCAAACTAAGCGAATCCTGAGAAAAATAACTTAAAATAATGTATGTAATCTGGATTAGAGATAGATGTTTTGGTTCTAAACAAGAGTATTTTTTGTTATCAGAATCAAAAAAGCTTTTACCTGTTTGCGAAAAACATAGAATGTAAATGTATATATGAAATACATATAACAAGATTTCAACTGAAAAGTGTTTTTTTTTGTGCCAATAAAATAAACTATGTATCGCTTAACTGAAAATAATTTATTTCTTATTCGTGACGTTTTATTTATTTATTTTATTCTTCACTGTACATTGCTTACAATAATACTTTTATTAACATACAAAATATCATTTATACAATTCAATGTACAGAGGGCGAGTTTATCGCTAAAATGCGATGTCTTCCAACTAACCCGGACGAATTTTACGAATAACTGCTTTTTATAGGATATTTGAAAATCTGAAAAAAAAGATTGGAAGTCCTATTGTTTGTCAGAAATTCCAAGACAAAGAGTAACATTTAAATTTATAGAAGTTCTATAATATTAATTAAGATACAGTGAAGCACTTAATGTACCTGCCTATGAAACGAGAAAATGTTTAATTATGTCATATTTTTACTGGTTTTTTAATTTATATTCAGAAGGATAATAATACTGGAAAGAGCAATCATGGGAGAATATATTACCATAAGTAAAAAAAATCAGTATTCAATTATTGTAACTATTATCAGTTACCTTTGAATTTACCAAAATTAAGAAATACATAACATAGATAACGCGAATCCCATAAAAACGATGTCAATGCGTAATTATATTCTTTGTTAGGAAGATAGGCATTGATAGAGATCACATTATAAGATACATTTTAAAATCGATTAACTCCTTCTCCAATAATATCGAATATAATAACAACTCAGTGTATTGATTGACCAACTTCTAGATATATTCTAACTATTGTATGAATAATTAATGTTTCAATAATAAATATCATACGTAATGTGATTATGAAGAAAAAAAGCGGTGGTCTTGTCTTTGAAGTTCTTTAATAATATTATTTTATAGTTTTACTATGAATAAACTAACGAAACTTGTTTATTGAATTGCTTATTTTAGTAATATTATGTGTATCATTCATCATTAATATTATATGTTCCTATATTATAAATATATAAAATTATATTGACGAGTTCTGATGATACGCTGTAAATTTTTGTAACATAATTAGTGAGAGAATTTGAATTAAATAACTGGTGTACACACACAGCAGCAGTACCAACCTACATTCTGAAATCATTTGTTTAATAAAAACATTATGTGGAATAGAATATATAGGTATTTCCGAACCGTTTTCATGTTATGTCACATCAATATAAGTAGAACTGAAAGGACAGAAAGTACAAAATCAAGTTGAAAAACATCGAGTTAAAATTATGTACCAATTTCGTTTCTAAACTGTCCAATAATTATTCGTCAAAAAAGCACTGTTTTTTGGTTCAAAAGGTTCTCCACGGTCTGGATTACCCTCTTTCACAATACATCGTTCTATTACGAGTACAATAACATCTGAGCATTAAATTAGAAGGTTGCAGAAAGAGATGTTTTAATTGGCGCAAAATCGTTTTGAATGGAAAATACTTGTTTATTATCCTATGCAACCGATAGGAGGCTTGGAAGGCGAAAGAAAAAGAACACAATTATTTGTTTTGTGTACTCAACAGACACTAAAATAATAGAATTGATAAAGATAATTTATGTGTAAGTATAAATGAAATGGATAAATTAATCCCAATTATTCTTTTTCTTAATAACAAGTTGTAGGTATACGCTGTATAAGGCGGCAGATGTCCTGGCTGAGAAATATCCAAGAGTGAACCGGAGTCCGGAGGGTAGAAAAGCTGTTCCGGCTAGCACACGACAGAGAAGTCTACGCCAAGGTGATAGCCGACGTCGGGAGGACCTGACGTGGCACTTTAAGAAGAAGAATAATAATGTAATTTCTTCACTTTGTGCCAGAATGAGGATGAGAGTGGAAACTCCTGTAAGCTGGCTCGCGCCCAATAAAATCAACGTGAAATGAAGTACTACATAAAATTATTTTATTTGAAATAATTTAACATAA
The DNA here is from genome assembly GCA_947579605.1 of Athripsodes cinereus. NCBI lineage: Eukaryota > Metazoa > Arthropoda > Insecta > Trichoptera > Leptoceridae > Athripsodes > Athripsodes cinereus. The sequence goes on from OX388309.1 coordinate 9,808,639, forward strand.
ACTTCCACCAAGCACCGTCGGTCAACAACACTGACTACATTGAGTGCTGTTTATTGATTGAAAGCGTGTATGTATATTATAATCTACTAGATAGATAGATATGTATTATTAGACATGCTATTCTATCTTGCAAGAACGGGTGTTTTAAATAATAATTATGATGCTATATCTTTATGACTTCCTAAAAGTATATCATTAGAGTTTTAATACTTTATTAGTAGAGTATGGTCGTATTTTATATAATTTGCAGTTTAACTAGATACCTATCTAATGTCTTCCCATAGGCGATATGATATAAATATCAATACCACCCAATAAGCCAATTCGTTTTAGATTTATAAGCAAAATGTTCCATATTTTATTACTGTACTAGCTTCAAAACCGGCAAAGCTTAAAGTAAAAGATTACTTTTAAAATTCTGAAATAACATCAAAAGGCATAAAAAGTAACAGAAACTTCCATATATATTGAGTTTGTCAATAGCCTGGAGGTGGAATCTTAGCTTTATGCACAAAAGGTGAGCAGTTCAATCCCAGGTGCCGGCAAACAAGTCTTTACGAGCTTTATAAAGCTTAGATACTATGAAAGGTAGGTAATTAAAGTTGTATTTGGGTTTAGGTATAACAAATACATTTAAAAAAAACTGAAATATTTTAATGTACCATAATTTTGTACACTGATAGAATTATAGCAATTAGCAAAGCAAGTAATAATGCATTCTAATTTTGTGTTTGTTTTGTTGATGAATGTTTTTATTTTTATTCGAAAACAAATCAAAAATCATATGCAATGAATTATTAGGTAGCTTAAAATGAGTACTATATTCTAAAACATCACATTTTCTCCCTCGAGTGGGATAACTAACTGCATGCAATGAAAATACATGCCGGACGACCGGTGTGGCGCGGAGGCTAATGCACTTGCCTTTGAGTCACGACTGTCACGAGGTCCCGGGTTCGATTCCCGGCCAGGGCAAAATGAAGAATGACCTTTTTCAGATTGTCCTGGGTCTGGGTGTTACATGTATATGTGTATAGTGCATTGTATATGTGTATCGCCGTGTTAGTACCCATAATACACGATTCTTATCTTAGTTTGGGACTAGCTCGGTCTGTGTGAATTGTCTATACGTGTTATGTTATTCTTTATGTAGCATAAAAAACATGACATATTATTATTGAATACGGAGTATTTTAGTTATATACCGTCCAAAAGTTCAAAATTTTAATGGTGCTGTAAATTGACCACATAAACTGTTCGTGAGAAAAAAAATACGGTATGATATCTTATAAAAAAATCTCCGATGAATTAGTAGTGTAGTGGGTAGCGACTGTTCTGAAGATATGAGGTTGCACAACACCTATTTGGTGACTGAATAAGGTGTCAAACGCTAACTACCTGCCACACAAAAAATCAAAACACGAACCTTAAATAGTTCTAGACAGGAATCGAATGCAAGTATTCGGTATTCCTATAATAACATTGTAGAATGCATCGTCAATTAGGGACTAAAAAGACCTACAGGGGCGTCAAAAACCACACCTCAAAACTAATTACATGAAGATTTATCTCAATATTACTGCATATTTTGGATTCTGTCCGGATTCCCAAAGATTTCATCGTAAAAAAAAAACATGTAAAAACTTGGAATCACCCATTAGGCGCGGATTTTCAATAGAGTTTTAATGAATAAAATAATTCTATTGTAATTACATAATATTATATACTTCACTCATAATTCAATATGTATTTTTTTAAATATAAACAGGCTGTCACTCCAACAACCATCAACCCTTATTTTATGTAGATAAATATAGATAGAAAAATATTTTTGTAGGCTTGCCAATTACCTACATGCATCCATACGTTAAATATAAATTAGATATAATATCCAAAAAAATTTTTTGGCATTTCAACTGCAAATGCGCATACCTTCGTTAGGCATGTGTAATTATCGAATATTATAATGTGTATGCACATTTGGGAAGAACACAACGTATTTCATTGCTTTGATAAGATAAGTAGGTACTATCGCAAAATTGTTTCATAAAAATTGACAAATTCGGATGATGTATGAACAGAAATAATATTGTAATATTAAACAATGTGGTAAGCGTACAGCAACTGATTAAAATAATATCTATAATTAAACATTATAATATAAAAACTTATATTGGTGAAAGATGTTTATTGTAAATCCGTGCCCCAGCGGGCAGTGTGAAGAACACCTCGGTATATATCAGGTGTGACTAATAACAGCCGCCTTTGTATCCTTTGTAGGGTGCCGATGCCGACCAGGTGAGGGCGCATCACACATTACATTACATTGCATCGGTAGAATGGCAAATTTTCAGTTTTTATGCATAGGAGTGACCTCCTATAACATTATTTTTAGTTTTCCATAACTGGTACATACAAACATATTTAAAAAGTTATGGGCAAATATTATATTCAACCAAATAAGTCACAATTATCACATTTGAGAACGGAAAATTGTTCTATTCATTTAAATATTATGTTCCACTCATATTCATTTTTATACCAAAATAAGATAGATTTTATTCATCTTCGATTGTTCAAAATGAAAAAGAAGGATAATTGAATAAAAATTAAATAAATGTTCATACACTAAAAAAACGCCATATTATATAGTTTAACTTTTTTTTTATTAAAAAAGTAAAAAAAATCTTGAAAATATGATTAAATAGACAAGAAAGTAGGTAATTATTTAATATTTCAATTTTAAAACAATATTTCATTAAATTCTTAGAAAACTAAGAATGAATGAATAAATAATTATAATATTTCAGTCCCAAATTCTGGACATTCGATCTGCAGTTCGATTTGTCTTACAAACAGCTATTAATGTGATATCCATCGGTTGTCTGTAGAAAAGGATTTAGCGGTATAAAAACTTGAATATTCATCTGCCCACTGATTTCATACGTTACCTATATTACATTTATATTTACACCTTAATGACCTTGACAACAGATCAACAGTTTATAAATTCGCGAACATTCGCTAAAAGGGATGCTTTCAGAATTTAACAAACCCAACTGTTACATACGTTACGTAAAACATTTTTGCTTATTCTTCTCAGATGAAATTATATTATTTCAGTCATTGTTGGAATATTATAATAATTATTGTTGGATTCTGATGTTGCTAGTGGAAAAAAATAAAACTAGCCGTGTCAGTCTTCTTGTGGCTAATTTGCCAACATAAATACATAGGTGATTACCTGATTCATTGCAATGACTTGCAGCATATTGTATATATAACATATTGTAATACTTCAACAATCATTATTGTTGAGATGTAATAAATAATTAATTAATGATGCCTACCTACAACAATTGTAATCATAACATACATAAGAATACTAATTTTATCCCCATTTATAATACAATATATCCATGTGTAGATAATATTATTTAAATTATATGCACTCAAAATAATCAAGCAAACATCTAATACTCGTACTGAACTATTTTCAAAGTAACTGTTTATTAGAACATAAAAAAATCTTACTGCGCTATTAATGTCGAAACTGAACTTATTTGTTTTTCCAGCAATGGTGTAGGTACTTCATTTATTTATTTTTTTATTATTTAAGCCCTTCAGACCCTGTGAGCAGAATTATTCAAATAACATTAAGACCTTATAAATTCCTTATTTAATATATGTAATTTACTTTATCGCCATCTCTCTAGGCACTAAACAAACTTTTAAAATTGTTTTAAAATCATACCACGTATCGTAGGTATATATAATTTTTATCATGTGTTTTAATTTAACCATTTTGGTCAATAATCGAACAAAAAAATTTCCTTCATTAATAATTATTCAGGTCAAGGTTCTCTGAGATTGAACAAATTAATATAAAAAAAATTATTAAGCAGCTTCTGAAAAATGTTCTGACATTGCGCAATATTCAGCGTTTCCAAATTGCATATAGGTAAATTTTGATACTTTGTATCAGGGCTGCGAGGAATAGTGCTCGGAGACGTGGACGTCCTAGGATTAAATGGCAAGATCATTTAAATCAAATCCTACAGGACGGTCACGTATTGAGCACATTGAACAGGAGAGCTTGCATGAGGAATTGTATGACAGTGACGGAAGCGAAAGATGTATGCAAGGAAAGAAGGAAGTGGCGCTCGATACTTTCTGCCTACCCCGCGAGGGAAGCGGCGTGATGGTATGTATGTATGTGTTTGTATATTCATTTGTTTTCATTTATAGCTGACGTAGATAATATTTTAGATAAAAACTGCAAAAATGCACTGTTTTACATATGTATATAATAATACTTTTAGATTAACCTTGATTGAAAAAAAAAACTGACAAGCCAGACGTGATGTACCTAAATGTAATCCGTCGGTGTACACGTTAATCGATTTGATTGACAGATAGACCTGTATAAGTGATAAGTACTTATATATTTCAATAGGTATATTTACACTACATCGAATGTTTAAATAGTCCACAATAGACAATATTGTCAAGATAGCTATTATTCGTGTAACAAGAAAAAAAAGACAATATTAGAAAAGGTTTGTATTAATAGTGTAACATCATGGATAATCGATGTTGCATTTGACATGACGTGTTATTGTTTGTAACAAAAGCGTTACCTTTCACCAAAAATAAAAGCACTTCATCAGTCATTCTCTGTGGAATAATATTATAATTTACTCACATCCGAGTCACGTCATTGTCTTCTGCTTTTGTCTCTTTCTTTAAACCTATGTACATATTATGTCTCATGCTCTTCGTCTCTCAGGTGGTATTAGAGTTGTTACGTGACTGCATCGAGCATCCTACACTTGCACAAGTTGCATCTATTAAACTATTTAAAAAAAATGATACAATTAGCTTATTGCACTCTAGGTAAGTACTGTAAATATACCTTTCGTAAAATATGTAGGTATCTATACTAAATTTGTTTGATTTTGTTGGCACTAACTATGTGGTAATCACGAAACATTTTTAATTAAAGAATTAGTTAATTATGTACTACAACCACTTTAATTTTAGTGATTATGTACTACATACAATTTTAGTGTAATTATGTACTACAACCACTAAAATTAAAGTGGTTGTAGTACATAATTAACTAATTCTTTAATTAAAAATCTATACTAAATTTTGACGGTTGCGAATTTTAGCAATGCAACGAATTTAAGTAAGTAATGAAAAAGTTGCACCATTTATACCTACCCATTATTTTCAACAAACACATTCCTATCATCGATATATGTAATTTTTATAGATTAAAAATATTTTTGTACATTATGTGTAGTAGGTATTTACATTCGAGATAATTTTTTTACATCTGAAGATAATTTGATGGTTGAAATTGTCAAAAGTTTTTGCTATTTATTGTAAAATGAATAAATCAATAAAATTATATTTTATTTTATACACGCGTATAAAGAAAACAACGAATACTCCTGTATATTACCTTAATCTCCTTGTGCGCCTATCCGACGATGAATAAACGTAGGTATCATTAATAAATAACGTAATTGGCATCCCTATACAACCCTGTATACATAAGTGTCCATGACAAATTGATTCACATGTAGAATATTCGTTGTTGTCTTCTTCTTTTTCATACCCAGGTACCTAGGTATTTATTTTTTATTATTATTTGTTGTTCCCTCTGATACCACCCACACCGTCTAATATTTAGGTATATACAGTTTGGGCAACCTCCATTGGATGCGGTAAGATGTTTTTGGAAAACTCGCGACGCGTTATAATTTTTAATTTATATCTAAATAGGTATAACATACAATTTAACAATATTTATGTATATTATATGTGTAGATAATAATTGTTATAATAAAACCTTAGGGAAAGGTGTGAGTAACGTATACATTAATTAGTGATATTAGAACCTGTAATAATGAATAACGGATAATATTTTTAATTAAATTTATGTGCCAGGACAAATTTCGTCCAACGAACATGAAATTGTGTATGCATGTTGAATTTAAAAATATTAAGTATTTTTAATTTATATTTCATTACCTTTATTAGGATTACAAATACACATAAGTATAAAAAATAGTACCTACCTAATTGAACTAAAATTAATATTTTTTTTTGTCTGAAGCGATACAAAGTGCAATAAATGTTGTAATGTAAAAAAAATAATGATTTCAAATAAAAGCATTTTTTTCTAATCTGAATTGAATCAATGTGCAATAAATTTTGTAATGTTTGCATAAAACAAAAGATATTTGAGTAAGAGTTATTGCATATCAAATAATAAACTAATGCAACAATTGCAGTAATATATTTAAAAAAGTGTCGGGTAAATAACACTAGTTATGGATATTTAATAGACTAGTAGCCAAATATTCTTTGTAATACAAGCTTAGATTGTCATACGTTATCTTAATTTTAAGAAAATAAACATGTTATATTATTATTTTAAAAAAGCGTTACCTTTTATAGAAAGACAGAGATAGAGAAAGGGGATATGAATTTCAAATGATTGTGAAGATGTGACATTAAGATATTATTATGTAGGTATATCATTTGCATGTCGATGTGGGCGATTGGCCATACATTTCGTATAGAGGAAATCAATATGACATTCCTTAATTATATTAATTAAATAAATTAGCGAATAAAATCGCTATTTACTTATCTATTATAGGAAAGCTATTATTTAAATCGAGCAGTTTACATAATATTTTTCATTATAAGTATCACGGCCTTTTAGCGATGCAGCTTTGATCAAAGAGATAACTTACTAAAGACCGAACATTATTACCAACTAATATTATTAGGTTTTAGTATTATTAATTCAAAATATGTTCCGATTCGATTTATAAATTTTCGAATATTATTCAGTCAACGACCCGCGTCTTTGTGAAAAGTCGAAGCTTTTATGAATGACAAATGCCGGTCGTTGAAAACAAAAGAATTACCGTGGTGATTTCTTAACGGCCTTGTGTTATTGGTAGATAGATACTTGCAGACCTACTACAACGAAAACCTGTAATTTTGGAACAATTCAATTCATAATACAATGTTACATTGTACCTACATACCTAAAGCCACACTTATTTTTTACTATACATATCTACTAACAAAGATGAATTCACGATAATGTTTCTGATTCTGACTCACAGGACGAAGTCTGTATGTAAAACTACGTGAAAAATAGATTAGGTTCTAATAATGCCTATCGTGTACCAGTTTATTAAAGATCTATTGTTCGCTGATTCATTATATTGTTTCATTCATTCATAAAAAAGTCGATAAATTACTAAGTGTATCGTGTATAAAAATAAATGTTACAAATCACTCGTTTTGGGTGGGTCACTTACTATGTTAAAATTATAACCTAGACAATTTATATTAAATGTGCCGTTTTGTGGAAAACTCACTGCATTACATAAGTCTAAATAGTTAATACAATAACCGATTACCTTTTTTGATACCATTTACATTGTTTTACCCATAGATTTTTCGTCTCGCTAAAGTAGCATTTTTTTATGAAAAACGTTTGCATCGTACCTACCATATTTTATATATGTATTTTAATTTCTTTATTGTTTATAATATAATTATGATGAAATATAATTTGACTTATGTACATTTAATTTCAGAACGAACTATGCATGAAGCACTGCGGAGGGTGCAGGACCAGTTTACACACACGAGAGAACGACGAATAAGAAGAAGAAGAAGTAGAATAATTAAAAAAAAAATGCGATAATAAAAATAATCAAATTTTTGTACATACGTCTCGAAGGTTCTCATGTAGGTACAGTGCGAACAATATTTCTGGGAACGATTATGACGATGCAACGTGTAAAGGTGTTCATATTGACAATGCAATGGTTGTATTAATTTATGCATCCATTGATATCTTTGTATCAAGTAATAATAGTCTTATCATACTTAATATAGTTCCTATCTATATTGAGCATCGAGAAATCTTAATAAAGGACTCTATATTGTATAGTTATTGGTTGTTATTGCATATACAATATGTATTTAAATAATTATGTATAAGTGTGTAGATATATTGAGGTGAAAGATTATCAGTTTAGTTTAGTATGCACGTATGTACACATCGATATTTCCTTTAACTTGTGTTATGAATTGACAATTTTAAATTTTATACAATATTGTTTTTAAGTGAGAATTTCCGGAAGATTGACAACTGACTTATGGAGGAATTTGTAGGTAAGTATCCAGATATATACATTAACAAACAAAATAATTATGTTGATATAAACACAGAAATCTCGTTGTTATGCAACTTTTTGAATCCAATAGGTAAAAATACATCAACAAACACTCTATAATCTAGAATATAGATAAATAATTAGATGCAAAGATACAAAATAGAAATATTAAATGCTTCGCGTGTTTCCACTCTATTCTTAATAATTTCTTTAAAATAAATAGGAGTAGGTAAAAGATACAATAAATTTAATATAAGTGAATAGTTATAGAACTTTAACCTATTGCATTTTCATTTTATATTACATTCATAAAACATTCGATAACGGTTGCAGGCATTTTTGAGGATGTATCGATACCATATAATTCATGCCAATAAAATAATATTAGCCAACAAATTAATAAAAAATTATAAATGAAAAATAACAATCATAAATTGAATAGACGAAATTTTTTTAACATGCAATTAACCACCCACGGATTAACGATAAATAGCGTTAAAAACTTTCAAGTTCTCCGCAAAAGAATGCCTCATATTATCTATTGTACTAGCTTTAGACCCGGCCTCATTCAGAGAGTGTGTATGTTGAATCTATCATCATATTATATAAAAATGATTATGAGTAAATAAAATAGCATGGCTATACTAAGAGAGATGTAACCATCCGCAGCTCTTTGAAATTTGTGCGATAAGTGGAGGTAGGTGAACGAGATCAGAATACAGTATTTTCAAAGTGCTTATAGGTAGATTCCTATTCATTTCTTTATTCGCATTTAAAAAGATGTAAGATTAAATATGTATATCCTATAGCACTTCCTATTCTTTGGACCTCAAAGGTTTCCGATGGCTTAGACGTGCCTCTTTCGTAATACACCATTCCATTCCTATGAAAGCGATATCAGTTCGCTAGAAATGTCGTGGCAAGAGCAGGTTCAAAAGGTGCAAAGACGCTCTGAATGGAGGAGGATGATTTCGGTCTCAGGCTTCTGGGATACGAGGTGAAGAGCATTTATATTGAATAACCTGTTGCTTACCGATCGAAAGCGTCTATGAAAGACATAATTATAAAGATATTCACATACATAATTATATGATAACGAACGGGTTAAAATATTTACGCGGGAATTTAATGTTGAATATTCAATTAATGATAATATCAAAAAGAAATATTCGGAAAATAACAGGAAACAATCAATTTATTGATTTGTGATTGTGTGGCGGGCTTATTAGCAATATAAAGAATGTCACTCAACGAATGATTGGACGCAATTTAATGTAATTACGTCAATACATGAAATGAATGTACAGTACATAATACATATAATAAGTAATGTGATTGCAAATTAGGACATGTTTATTATTGTGTTAGGTATACGTATATAATATTGCTCGACACTTGAAGGGTTCGATTAAGAGATTGGGAACATTATCACCATACTTAATATGACCATGTAACCAACTGATCGAAACGTGAATAGTTCGCGTTCGATCAAGAGATAGGGAATATTATTCTCATAATCAATACACCACTCAAATGGTTCGATTAAGAGATTGGGAATATTATTCTCATAATCAATACACCACTCGAATGGTTCGATTAAGAGATTGGGAATATTATTGCCATAATCAATACACCACTCGAATGGTTCGATTAAGAGATTGGGAATATTATTGTCATATCAATACACCACTCGAATGGTTCGATTAAGAGATTGGGAATATTATTGTCATATCAATACACCACTCGAACGGTTTAATAAAGAGATTGGGAACATTATCATCATACTCAATACGGCAATGTGATCAACTCGAGAATTTTTCATCATTTTTTGAAATTATGTTTTATTTTATTTATCGTTGTCATAAAGTAATAAAAATATTGTTAATAGCTATGCTTTAAAATAAAGTTAAAGAAATGTTTATTGTAGAAAGAGACACTTGTTTCAATTTCCCTAATTACGGAATTCTATTACGTGTGCACCAACACAATACATGATATACTTACCGGTTTATCGAAAACGGGGTAGATCGAATTAATTGGTAGTTCGATTAAATGTTTTTTTTCATTTTATTACTTTAGCCTAATAATATTTTTAATATAGAACAAATATTTACACCTTCATGTATGAACTATGAAATCGTTGTAATGATTCTCTGATTTCAAAATCTTTTTTTTAAACATGATTTTTTCAATTACCAATAGTTCCTTACTTCTGTATCAATAAATTATAATTATTTTGCCACCACAATTATGATTGTTGATTGAAAATCACTGCCTATTAAATATTACTCGAGACAAGAATGGCAATAAGGTCTATTTCGCCATGACACATTGTGGAGCGTTGCAAATTACCACCGCGTATGGAGAACACAACTGTGCATAGCGAATTGAGCGTTGGTGCGTTGGGTAAATTCAGCGCATTATGGTAGATACTTGCAAGTACTGAAAATATTCGTCTAATGTAAAAAGTGATGTATCGTTCTTATTTGAGATTAAATAATAAATATACTCTGACTTTAACACTTTTTCTGGTATTTTGGGTATAATTTTAATTGAGAATAATTGCATTGCACTGGTGCGCACATTTAATCCGACGTGCAATAATAAACCTTATTATAGTATTAGTTAGGTATATAATTGACGTAATGTCCCATGAATTTTGGAGGGTAAGTAGGTATATATAAATGGACACTGACAACTAAATTAATTTGAATAACTATGACATCATATGGTTTTGTTATTAATATTATTTTATACATCTATATTATTACGGTGTGTCTCACGAATGAGGCAGACGGCGAAATAACTGCACGTAATGAGCATACATATTATCCTCTCCTTGCTCTTATTTTTTCGTTTAGAGTAGAAATCAGTACGCAAAATTATTATTAATAGATGTTAAGTTGTATTCCGAATAAATGACTTTAGTACTCTTGAGTGTTTTGGTGACATGAAAAAGGTTATAAAAATTCATATATCACATATACCTAAGCCATTTAATATTTTCAATCAGCGATGAGAAATGTATGCCGTCCATTCTGAATGTCACAATTTATTTTGTTCCACCCAGTTAGTATGCTGACTACCCCCTTTTGGGAAATGCCGTGATGGTATAGATAGAAAAATAATATGTTGGATGGTTATGTTATATATGGCATGTCTATGTATGTATGTGTGTTGTTTAAGACCATAATTTTTGTGCCAAATAATCTAAACTAAAAGACATATAGTACAATACAATATTTAAAAACCAAAGAATATTTCTGTTTGTCTATTATGATAAAATGTCCAGTAAAAAAAATCATCGACATATTTGGGATGTTTATTGTGAGCAATCAAGACCAATTCCTACATAAAATTATAATTAAATCCTTGATTACATTTCCTAGAAGAGCAGATGTCTTAGTCTAGTGACAATCTTTAAATATTTGGAGACATTTCAAAATATTTTTATGACAAATCATCAGTAGGTATTGTTTACATATTCGTTTGTATTATTTTAATTCCCCTATATTTACGTCAACAGTCTCTTATGAGACAATCGTCAGTTAACAGCACTACTCCAGAACAGTTAACAGTTGTAAATAAATAAATATACTTACAAGTAGATAAGTGTAATATAAATATATTGGTTGTAATATAATAGTATCAAACCGCAAATGACAACTGATTTTATCATCTTTTATGGGAACCAATACCAAATACCTACTTGCTAAAGAACTTTATTACGTTCACATAATCTTATACTTTTCTTCCCACCATTCCAATTTTTTGCGTCTTTTCTAAATATTATGTTTTTATATTTCATCATATTTTAGGAGAATTCTGATTTATTAATTGATTTTCCTTCTGTCCAGAAGCAACAAACTTTACTAAAGGCTTTGTGAAATATTTGGCATTACCTACTTATGCAATAAATACATATAAGCAATGTAAATGGCAGAATAAATTAACAATATTTGAGGCTGTATGCTTTTGCTATCAGTGCAAAAGTGGTGTAACCCACAATTTTTGTTGTGTCAAATTGGTATATTTCTTACATTATGAACTTTCAATGTAACGGTGTAGCAAGCCACCTTTTGATAATAAATAAACCAATCAAAATAATATTCACAAAAAATCATAAAAGTTTAACCAAATTTTTAATTCCTCAATACTTGATTATCTCTAAAAAAAGTAGTCTGAAGTTACACTACTTTTGCACTGATAGCCTCATTTTAGGATATACAAAAGTATGAAGAAACTTGAACAGCCATAGATTGGTACGCAAATTCCTATATCATTTTCTAATTATCTAGTTTATAAATATTGTAAGTGTCAATCTAAACAAAGATGAAAAATTGTCAATTTTTTTAGTTTGTAAATGTCTAGTACACACATACAGATAATTTACACGAGAAAATTTCAATATTTTACCAAATATTTTCTCATCTCATCATTTTGTTAAATGGGAATATTTTTAGGAGCAGCTTACTGAACATTTGTCATCCAATTTACCTGTCTTTTTCAAATGACAGTTGTAAATTTTTGTTCGTGTTTTATTAATTAGTACACCTATTTAATAGTCGCCCATCAGGTAGGTAAGTAGGTATCCATCTACATGTCCGTTAAATCTATAATAATAAATGAATAGGTGAGGTCTCAATGATTTTGTAGAATTATAGTTTGATTCATATAATATTATTATCTCAAGATCACTGCTGATGTTTTTATCACCCAATTATTTATGTATAAACTTGTTTGTGGTTATGAATTTACTCATAAATACGTGATTTTATTAGGTCCATATATTATAACGAAATATTTTTGTAGAAGGAATTCAAATAAATAAAATACATAGTCAAATCAGGTTGTTATAATATACATAAATGTGCCAAATTTTGAAGGTCGTCCTTGATTCACCGCATTTTTGAAAGTTATTTAAATTTTATTGCATTAAAAGACACGTAGAATTGAAAAATATTAATTCGCTACATGCAGCTACAGGTAAACAAATAAATACAATAATTATAATCCTATTTCGCAGATTTATGTTCCTCGCCAAACTACGAAAGTGTATTATACCTAGGTATTTGTAAGTAAATATTTTTGGTATTGTATCGAAACCACAAAAAACATTACCACTAAGATCGTAAAAGATTTTAGAGAGCAGCAGATGTAGTAGACGCTAGAAAAACTTGGTTTAGAGTGGTCAGAGGTCATGGAAGCAGAAATGGACAGGGAGTACCAAGGCGTTGCAATGGAACTTCCACTTAATTAAGACAATGGGAGGTACATGTATGTATGTGCACGAATCTATATTCTATTTTCTAAGCACTGCTAGGGGATGTTGATTTGAATTTCCATGCGCATATTTTGTATCTATGTCGGAACTTTGACCATAAACCAAATAACTGCATCAAGTTTGAATTTGATTATTTTCCCACAGTATGTACGTAAGTTAGTTGTACTCAATCGGTATCAAAAGGAAGTAGCATCAGTGTTGTTATTTTCCACAAAGTCTCCATCATCATCAGTTATTGCGTTCATATTTGTGGTTAAACGGATGATTTGACGTCTACAAGCCGGAACATGGGAACAATATTATAATTTTGTGAAAACCTCCAATTATTATTATATTGAAAATTATGGCTCGTTGAATTAACACGATGCAGCGATGTAAACTAATTTGAATACTGTCACATTTCTTCCTTCAGGTAAATACGAGTACATAGTTACTACCTCAATGACTACCTATCTGAAGATATTTAATACCAAACTGGAAAGATATTCGATCGATGACACTAGGGATGTACGCAAACCAAAAATAACCCTTCATAAACGGTACCTACCTGTGCCACCACTCAATTTTGATATTTTATATTATTTTGCTGTAGGTACTATACGCATAATGTTTGTGAAATATAAGAAATTCTCATTTAATTACATGAAGCTGTAATATCACATTTATGATTTAGATAGTTCATTATTGAATAATACTTCAAATATATATTTAAAAACCACAATATCACTTAGAATGTCAGTTTTTGCAATTACTTTTTACAAGCATTTGTGTATTTACTTCATGAAATACTTGTTCAAAGTCAATTATTAAAATAAGGCTCAATCTTAAAAAAATAACAGGTTTAAATATATTTTTTCATTTGACGTAATCGTAATCATTTAATTTCCAATATTTAACCGAATCAAAGTAATTAGTTCGATTTATAGACCACCCATGGTTTTTGTATTGGAATATGTCAATCACAGTCATTTGATTCGAGAGACTATATGGATGATTTGCTTCAATATTTTTAGTTTTGACACACTTTCAATCATTAGAAATATGAAAAAAACAGCGACTCATTGTATAAATATCAAGAGTGATGACAAAATCCATGAGAACTATTGCCTGATACTAGATTGTTGTAGGTATTTGTGCAAACGCCACCTGTCTTGAACGAATTTCTCAATACCCATATCAATCATCATCATTGATAGTAATGAACCTATTTATTTATTTTTTAGAACACTAAGGCATCAACCACCCATAGAAAAAATTACTTCAATACGGATTGCGGTTATGTTATTATTGCAGCAACTGCTATCCTACTCTAACTTATTCAGAATGTAATAGATAATAATAATATACTGTGAATTATGAAATAATCAGCTCATTCCAAAACGTTGTTATAGAATACGGTAGTATACTACTTAATTCGTGGTAGAATGTAGTTTAGTTAGTATGGGTACTACCTACATACTTGTGCTAGCACGGCTCGGTAAATCTTAATATGTCTTACACGAATAAAGATTTATAGCGACAAATGAATTGATAGGAAATAATTTAGTCTTCTGGGACCAGATGTGACAAATAACAGTACCTAACACATAACAACGGTTAATAAACTAAATACATACATAACCACGTGAACTGTCTCTGTATATATTATTCTTACGGATAATAAATAATGTGGAAGATGTAGCTGGAGTAGGCAACTATATACCTATTATTATACCAATATTATGTTGAGGTGTGAACCGTTTTATGACGAATTAGTCAATTCTGGGGATAGAACAATTTTCGCGAATAAATTAAACCGCGCCCTTGAAATGGATGCTCCATTAAACGGCGACGAATAAATCATCCAACATACATAGCTACAGAATATTATAATTGTAATAATTTCTACAAAGTTTATTTACAAAGGGTGACTGGTTCCAGATAGCTCAGGACAGAGATGCCTGGAGACATATGAGGGAGGCTTATGTTTAGCAGTGGACAGTAATAGCTGCATAGATAAGTAAGTAAGTTATTTACAAAGAATCATACAGAAAATAGACAACCCTATTACCTACATGTAATATTTAAACATAATAATATTAAATGTTATATTAGTGTTACTCAATATGTAATCCTACTCAATAATTCCATAGCAACCAGAATATAATAATATGTATGTAGGTAGGTTTGCCATGTATCTGATTTATATTGAGTTTCTAGGAAGACAGGGTGGTCCAAAATAACTTAGCGACTGGGTGATTTATTCAGTAAGTAGAAGCTTAAGAAACGAGGGATGAGAAATATTTACTTTGCTATTTATTAAATACTCACGGATGCTGTGCAAAACTATAAGGTAAGTTTTGTATACCCAATAATCAATAACTATATCATTAATTAAAAACGAAAGCAATATGTGAAGTCTTGCTTTTTCATAAAGAAACATGTTTTAAACAGATACCTAGATAACGGGTGTTTTCTGATGTTTAAATTTAGAATGAAAAATAACAAATTCAATTTCGCAACTGTTTATGTAAGCATATAAATTGAAAATACAAAAGGTAATGTAGCATATAAAGCCACAACATATTAAATCGTAAAACTAACAAAATTTTAATCAAACACCGACCATAAATCCGAACGATTTATTTTTATTGTGAATCACTACTGTAAAATTGATTAAGATTCGACCCTTTTTTTAGTGTTTTATTATTTTTAATTATTTCGGTCGAGAGCTTCTGAATGCGACAACCCTGTTTCTTATTCGGAGGGGTAACTCCTGAGTAAATAAATCTTTCACAGGGGTACACATCGAATATTGAGGGGGTCCCGAAAAAAGCTAATAGTCTTATATTGAGTGTGAAGAGAGTGGGGTGTGTAAATGTTTGTAGCAATATGTTGACACGTTTGTAGGTCCCGTGTGGTCACCTAATAAATAACAGGAATCACAATTTCGGGTTTCCCACATCGTAAATATCCCAGATTTAGGAAATCTGCAATATTTTAGCAAGCATAGACATCTGATGTTTTTATTGCAATTAACTGTTACTTTTAATTAGTTCAATAAATACCTACCGTAGAAATAGTGTTAGACTTTTGGCGAAGATGGAATACAGAAGATTATATAATTAACTATTTATGTGTATGTTCTGAAATGATCATTTTTTTGCTTTAATTCAGTTAGTACCTATATAGATAATATATTTGTCATGGCAATCAAGTCATTCTGACTTGTATCAAGTAGGTTTGTAGGTATACCTTTATAAAAAATTACTTAAAAATTGCAGAGAAATATTTTTTTTATATATTATGCAGTTTGATACTTCGAGGATTTTGAAAACTTTAATTATTGTTAATAGTTACCTATTCCAATAGCGAATAAAATATATAGTACCTAGCTGAAGTCAATTAACTGACAATGCAATGGTAGACGGATCACTTTTTATAGAGATTGATATCGCCTGCTACAAATTGATACAATTCTATTTGAAATCTGTAAATCTATGATTTTAACGTCTTCAAAACTATTAACTATAAAACTCGTTGAAAATATTTTTTATAAATTTTCTTTTCAATGACAAGCTATATTGTGTAGGTACCTACCTTAATGAGATTAATTTAAAAATATACCTAATATTTTGAATACGGAGTTGGCCGCCAACCCCTGATGACAAGTTTGGTGATATCCAAATATTTACGAGGTGTTAAGTGTTAAGTGATATAGATGCATAAGGTAGCTGACGCATTATTCTATTACATAATATTATTTAATGCTGATATACAAACTCCTATATTTTCCCTAAGAATAATGTCCCCCAATATCTATAATTATAATATCCATTATTAGGTACCTACCTACCGATTATTTACTTTTCTTCTGTAGGTAACATGAGGTAGGGGGGGATCAGCAAAATTATGGCAATATTATTTTTGGGTATACCTCAGTACACAGTGATGGTAGTAAAATATGATTTCACTGCTCATTTTAATGGATAATTGATATATTTGACGTGTTTTTTTATGTAAATTATTTGACATTGTATAGTTTTAAATTTACTATAAAAATAGACCTACTTGATTTCATTATTTTATGTGCGATTTTCGATTGTCATTCATGTCATATATAATTATGTTCTTATATTTTTATATTCAAGTTCTTATATCCACTAGTCGTATCTGTTGTCAAAATAAATACATAGGTAGAAAACAAAGGTAGGTACTAATAATGCTTTTATATCAGGTAGGTACTTATGTTTGAATTCTCATTTCAAAGTCCATCGAGTTAAATATTGCAATTTCTTCAAGCATAAACGTAACCATTTAAATCACAGTCATTAATTTACAGCATTTAATATCAACTCGGTAGAGTAAAAGCCCCTCAGTTTAGGAGGTTATAGAAGTACCTCTATAATAAAGGTTGGTACCAGGAAGTGATAAATATCACTAAGGCTATTAACAAACAGACGGCAGTTCATCTTTCTCTTCTCTATCCCATTCTTTCTCTCTCGCCCCTTACTAATGTCTCCTATAATCGTTCCCCTATACGTTAATGTTATTTGTCACACCCCTGGGCCGCCCAAAATACAAGTAGATACTGATTGTTGGCAATAAATCTAAATTCTCTCTTTAATAGTTCAAATTGGCCACTGACTTATTTTGAAAATAGGGCTGACGAAATATCTTTTGTGGATTATTCATATTGTTTACACAAAATTAGAAAAAACCAAAACGAAGATTTTCTGAAGATTATTTTCTTTCGCTTACATAAAAGTATGGAAACGTTGTTAAGTATTAGATAATACCTACATTAGTTGACACGAATAAAAAGAAATATTTCAACCAAAAAAACAAAAGCTTTAAAGCACATGTAATAAATTATCTCCAATCAAGAAGTAAATAAAGAAATGCGACTGAAAATGTGAGTAGAGAGGAAATGCATCAAATTGTTTAACACCATGAGATCCAGAAGTCGTCTGGGTTTTTATAGTTTTAAAACGCATTATGTGCACAAAATCTAAAACGACGATATATAAAGCTCATTTTTAAAAAGAATTTCATCGCGAATATAAAAGTTCTTTTGATATAAAAAGAACATCGTTTCGAAGATTTTCTAGAGTAAATTCGAATGAACTGATTCAATATGCGTCAAACACAAATTAATAACAAATTTATGATATCGTACGTATGTATATGTACAAAAGTTACTGGTAACAATGATTTGCATTAAATTAATTTCTACTTACTTGGTTAAATACATGATTTACGAATGCAAGTAAGCGGGTACATAATATTACGTGTATTTATTAAAAGTAGGTACTTAGTGGAGTGTCTAGAAACATTATTTTTCTCCAGTAACGCGTTTTTATTCACCTTGAATCACAGAGCAGTGTGTGCCTACATACATCATTATAATTATTAATTATTTATTAAGTTCGTACAGGTGATATGGGTAGGTAGATAAGTACATATTTAGTTGGCATGACTATATTATTTAACTATCCATAGAGCGACAGATCAGCATACTAATTAGTAATTGTACAAGTGGTTGTACATAATTACATGAATTAGTGTACAAGAGTGTTACAATGTAACACGATAAAAAGCATTTATTTCAATACATAACGATTCATAATAATTATGATTCATAATTATTCCTGCTTAGATCGCCTTGGCAAAAAGTTTTTATGGTTTCAGTGCTGAGTGACATTTTTAAAATATTAATAATAATGAATTAATCTAGGTATTTATAACAGGTTCATGTAAGACTAAAAAAAACATACCTAATGTCTTACAGTTACAACATCTCCCATCTAAAATTTTGGCTTAGACTTTTTTAAGAGAATTTATTATTAGGTAGGTATATAAGATTATGAAAATCTTCTTCTTCTTCAAGTGCCTTGTCGGGTCCCCCCAACGTTGGCGATCACCTCGGCGAACTTGTCCCTGTCCTGCGCTGCTCGGAACAGCTCTTCCACACTTCGGATGCCGGTCCACTCCCTTATGTTTCGCAGCCAGGACATCTGTCTCCTACCGGGACCTCGGCGTCCCTCAATTTTCCCCTTCAATATCAGTTGGAGAAGGTGGTATTTTTCTCCACGCAGAACATGACCCAGATGTGAAACCTTCCGAACCTTGATGATTGATAACAGCTCCCTGTCAACTCTAGCTCGCCTCAGGACTTCGGTATTGGTAACCATGTCGGTCCAGGGAATTCTGAGCATACGGCGATGGAGCCACATTTCAAATGCTTCCAGTCTGTTCATTGTATTGACATTTAAGGTCCATGTTTCACATCCATACAATAAAACAGACCATACATAGCACTTAATCATTCTTTGGCGGAGCTTCAAATTTATGCTGTCATTGCAGAAGAGTGGTTTCATTTTGTTAAATGCAGCTCTTGCTGCCTCAATTCTGCATTTTATCTCTACATCTGGGTCAAGAGATTGCGTTATGAAAACAAAAAAACGAATTTGTCACATATAGGTATATTTATAAAACATAACATATTTTTAAAATAAAAAAGGAGCAATAGTCCATTGCGCATTTGAAATTATCAATAAATTCATATCTTTCCATACCCATAACTAATTTAAATAAATACCTATTCATAATAATATATATTGATTAGATGAAAAAAAATATTCAAATTTCTAATCTCGACACCGTTATATTTTTTGTACGTTTCTAAGATTATTTTATTTATTTCTGTTGTTTGACTGATGATGTGCAAAAAGAATAAATAAATAAATAAATCATACTTTGTACATACGAACTCAGTCGAGTTTTAAGTACATGCACAACGTGTTGCACTTTTATATACTATGTAACATAATATAACTACATACAGCTACTGATGTATAAATGTACTTAGATAGTTATATGTTTGACATGTTCATGATTAAAAAAATACTTTAATGAAAACCCATGTTATAATAACCAACATTATGGATGATATCCATCGGATTATATTT
Organism: Athripsodes cinereus; assembly: GCA_947579605.1. Lineage (NCBI taxonomy): Eukaryota > Metazoa > Arthropoda > Insecta > Trichoptera > Leptoceridae > Athripsodes > Athripsodes cinereus. The sequence continues at coordinate 9,829,092 of OX388309.1, forward strand.
GCGTGTTGGTTTGTATATTAAACTAACTACATTATGATAACAATGTTCAAGCGATGTTACCTTAACATGTATTTATTTACTTTTATTTATTATTACCATGGAAGTATTTACCTAAATAGAGTCATCACTAAACTGAAAAATATATAGATAAAATAATCTCTTGGATAAATCCAGACTTTGACCATTTTCAAATATAATTGTTAAATATTAAACATACTGTTTGATTTAAGTGAGAAAATTAGTGTCATACTCTTAGTTCTTGTACAATTTCCTTACATCATATTATTAATATTAAGTAGAAAACATTATTAGCAGGATTTTTTTCCGAAATAAAATAGAAAACGATTTTTTAAAAGAATAGTTATTTTTTCGATTCGATCAAACTTGATCTTTGTAATTCCGTTTCACAGTAATTTATAAAGATAATCAATAGTGTTCTGTGCCAAAATTGGTGATTTGATTTTGTAACATTTTAAAGTATTAAGCAGTTAATAAATAAATAAGATAATTAAACAGATTGAGTGACAATTAACGGGCATCAAATAATTTTGCGTAATTTGATAGAAAGAAAGTGATGGTTACTACATAGCAAAGATTTGTTTCTCTCAGTTTAAAATGAATTCAGTTGCCAACTCTCCAGATTATTATAACGTCCGTGATTACAGCTTGAAACTTCTTATTGCTAAGTGTTTGCAGTAATTAGGAACTGAGTAGTAGCTTCCATAGTTCTATCTTCTACATAGCGAATGTCATTATTGATTGCTTGGAGTAAGATATTCACACTTTATGATTTTCATTAGATCTGCTTCTTTAAACATGATCTTAATGAGAGTAGTACCTACCTACATTAGGTATTATTACAACTAGATTATGTTTTATTATGTAAATTACCAAATAAGAAAAATCTGCTGGGTGGAAGATATCGCAATACAGTGATACACTCACTATGAGATGGTGTGTATTTTTAGTCCTATGTAAAATTATATTAATTTAATACCCATTGAATTTAATAAATTTTATTCTTAATTTTTTTCGTGGAGTATTCGGCAGAGAATTGGTCTCTCACTCTTTTCCGTAAGTTTTCGAGTATCCCGTAAAAGCCAAGTGTAAAAAAATATATTTTGTGTATTTAATTCAGCGATGAAGTTTGCCACCCATCCAAAATGTCTTATTTTTTATTTGTCATTGAGAGGACAGCTTGCATGTTTATAAAATGCAGCTGGTCTACTGGCTACTCCACTTGTGGGGTATGCCGTGATGGTATAGTAATGTTCAAAGCATTTGATCAACGTTATTTATTTATTTCTTATATCTACGGCGTTAGCCTTTGACATGTTAACATTCATATTAAAAACAGAAAAACAACAACAATAAATGTGTCATATCAGGAACAGTATTACAGGTAAAATTAGTGTATGTGAGATAATTATTATAAGTCAATCAAAAATATTCAAATAAGTCATTGTAAATAGAATACGTTATGTGAATAATTACATAAAAATAAGCAAATAAAAATATTATGTGGAATAATATACCTACTTGGTTTCTTAGTTTATTTTTAATTAAAATTAATACCATATTTGTAAATCCAATTTTCATCAAAATCCTGAAACCGACATCTTATATGTAGGTATAGGTACTGAACAAATGAGTAAAGTAATACCTAATATATAAAAAAAACTGAACTTTCAATAGCTGGCCTGCTGAAAAAATCTCACACTGAAATACCTACTATTTTTTATTAATATCAATAACATGAAATTTCTATTGCAGATATCAATTCTCATCATTTAAATTTATCATGTTTTCCATCTATAAGTCCAATCAATTATGAATGTACAAAGTTTCAATGCATAATCAATTTACAAAAATGTAACGGCAAATTCGTTTAAAAATGACTTCACAATCAACACGAATGTATTATTTTAATTTGATTTTATTAATTTTTCGGATGACATCTTCTGAGAGTCGGTACCTACCTATTAAGTATGACTAAAGTTTAGTGACAATGTATGTAGATTTGTATACTAAAAGAGAGGAGAAAGAGGCTTGAATCGCCATTTTCATCCTCTAGTAGGTATACTACGTGGTGACGGCGACGCTATGGGTAGATACTAAGGGAGGGGAGGATGAGGAGTTATTTGTCGAGCCATTAACTTGGCGGAATGTCAACGCTATCAGGGGTTTGCCGAGCGCGAAATCTCTTTCTGTGTTGTATTAGTAGTAGCAGTAGTAGTGTTTGTAATCTTCTGGAATACATTGTACACATACAGTCATACACACATACATACTTGATTGTGTGGTTGCAAAAATAAAAATATGACATATTCAGAAATTTCTAAATAAAACATCTGAAACATCCTTAATGTCAATGTATCGTTGAGTAAGAAATGCTGTAGTGTGAACAAATTATTTGTGTTATTCTGGATGTCCATAATTGCCAGGGACCTGAAGGAGGCAAAGCTGCGCTCGTAAGATGCAGGGCAACGGAAAACTTGGAAGTTGAGGATTCAATTGGTTATTTATTCGCTCTTCAACTTTCCTTTTGGGGCATAAGATGGACACAGATCTTTCAGAACGATATTGTGAAGAGTATGTAATTTTTTCAAAGATATTATTACCTAATACTGTAATATAGTTGTCATGAAAGTGGTGTATAAAATGTATCAACATACTTTTTAGTTACAACTTTTAATTAATGTGCAGTAAAGAATAAATAAAAAACACAGAAACTCCATTTATTCACTGTATTGGAATTTCTACGATTGTTGGTCTTCAGCGTCGCAAGAGGAAACAAATCCCGAACAAACAGATCAATGATCTACTACAAGCAGAAGAAGAAGAAGAATTTATACGTACCTTTTATTTTACTACTAGGCATACATATCTACAGATTTTTATTGAAATGTTTAGATATGCCGGGAAGGTTAAAAGGTAATTTTATCTTATTAATTCTATGTAGAAACTAGTGATGTAACGAATGTCTGATTTTGGATATTCGCGAATGCGAATGCGAATGCGAATATTTCATGCCGACATTCGCGAATGCGAATGCGAATGCGAATATTTACTTGAAAATGGTATAGGAATTTGAAATATTCCAAAACTCCTCGGTTTTCTTAAAGAATATTTTCTTGCAGTACCTTTTTCCACAATGTACCGTGTAAGTATCCGGTACTTTCACCGAATTACTGATTTGTTTCTTCATTTACATGGTACACAACAGATGAAAGACATATAAATATAAACATGTAAGCGACAAAAACATTCCAATAGTCTTACATCGAAACAGTGCATACTTCAGCAATAACACACAAAACAATTATAGAAAATCTTACACATAATATAGGTATTAATTCACAATACATCCAATCACCCATTCCTATTACAAATCGCTGCTCACCCAATTTCGCACACATACCTAATACATTCATTCGCACAAACACATTCACACTTCACTAATGTATGCAATAACAATACAAAAAAACTCTTAAAAAAGAAAAATCAAAAATTTAAAAATTTAAAAAACAGTCTAAAAATTAATACTATCCCAAACACTTCACATTTTATCAAACATATACATTTTTTTTATATTTATTTCATCTTATTCTACCCTCAACTCTCCTTTCTCACAAACCTGACGAAATTGGCACTTTAAAATTCTATAAACAGGGTTTCTTGAGTCTGCAATATTTTTTGTTTTTTTTTAATGTAGAACGGAAAACAAGATCTTGTTAAAGGAAGCATTCTAAAGTTAATCCTATCTAAAATATTAGGCACATCGTATTCGGACAAGCATATTTTTCTCAGGTTGCATGCATCCAGCAAAACTCTTCACAATTCCAATTTAGGCAAATCTTTAATAAATACAGGATAATGCAATCTCTTCCTAACCAAACGAATGAATTTAGACTGAGTTCTCTCAACTTGATCGACATATTTTTTAAAATGTGGATTCCATACAGAGGAACAGTCCTCCAGCTTGGAGTGAAACAACGATAAGTACAAGTACAAATACGATTCATATAACCTAAATGACTTTGTAGATCTCAGAATAAATCCCAGTATTTTATTGCTCTCTTCGATAATTTTGTTCACGTGATCATCAAAGTGAAGCTCAGAGTCAAACACCACACCTAAATCTCTAATCTTATTTACTTCTTTTAAATCATGATTATGGATATTGTAAATTTATCGAATTTTGTTTCTATTTTTGGTAAAAGAGATCAGATTACACTTCTCCAGATTCAAGTGCAAGTTATTTCTTTTACAGTACTCGTGTAGACTTTCCAAGTCCTCGTTAAGCATTTCATAGTCAAACAATAATTGAATTTGACAGTATATTTTTAAATCGTCCGCAAATAATAGAAGCTCTGAGTGGTCAAAGCACTTTTTTATGTTGTTTATGAATATCGTGAAAAGTAAAGGACCCAAAGAAGACCCCTGAGGGACACCAGATGTAACACTGACACTGCCAGATGAGTAACCGTTAAGTTTAACTGTCATCAATCTATCAGAAATATATGAGTCAATCCACCTTAGTTGAAAAAAGTCGATGTTCTACTTTATCAAATGCCTTTTGAAAGCCGATATAAATGGCATCCAACTGTATACGATTGTCCATAGCTGAGAAAAAAAATCAGATTTGTTACTGTCGATCTTCCACTCATGAATCCATGCTGCTCTACAAGAAGATACGGCTTCAGGAAAAAAGTAATTTGTTCACGAACCATACCCTCAAATATTTTTGAAATAGGTGATAGAATTAAAATTGGTCTGTAGTTACGAACGTCCGATTTGCTACCAGATTTATGCAAAGGAATAATACTAGCCATCTTCCATTTGCATGGAAAGCATCCTTCTTGTAAACTCCTAATTTATTTATCGTGTCGAAACCCAGAGAAAAAACCCATCAAACTGATTTCCAGTACTGCGCAAAACGCGCAGCAGGTGGAGATGCGTCAAAAATATCCTCCATAGTGCAAGTGACAGGGCACAATTGACACTCCAACAAGTGTGGCATAGTCTGTGCTGCACCACAGTCACACGCTCCGAATTCGTCCTGTAGGAAGCCCAATCGTTCTCTATTGTCGCGGCAGTTTCCTACACCAGATCTCAGTCGATTTAGGGTTTTCCATGTCCCATAGTCTAGATTGCCTCCTGCAGCAAGGTGTTCTAATAAATGTCAGATACAATGGTTTGGTTAAATGACTTACACATCTCTTTAATATATTGGTGCTAGACCATCAGGGCCAACTCCTTTTGTCTCATCTATACCTAATAAACGTTTATGAATATCAGATTTCAAGATATTAACCATGGATAAACATGAGTTAGTTAAATTATTTTCCAATTCTTTAGTATTAGAATCATGCAAATTATTCAGTGAAAATACAGAACCAAAAAACGTCGAAAACAAGTTTGCAATTCCCTCTGGATCGCTCGAAGTCTGGTCACCGTCACCCATTACCCTTGGATAGCCTCTAGATTCTTTAAGGGAATTCACGAATGAAAAGAAAGACTTGACATTGCCCTTAAGTGACTTCTCAGTGTTATTAATAAAAGACCTATAATCGTGATTCTGCGACAACTTCAACTGAGCTCTTAGTTGAAAAAATAAATTGTAGTCAGAATCATTACGGTTCATCTTCAACTTACGCCAAGCCTTAGACTTCTCTTAAACAATAACAGAATTCTATTAGAGAACCATTTGGGAAAATTATTAGGTGACACCCTCTTCATATGTAGGTGTATGCTTCTCAATTATTGGCAAAACATAACCATAAAAAGATTCAATCATCTGATTCACCGCTCCGTTTCCCAAAACACTGACCCAATCAACACTTTGTAGTTCAAAATTTATTTCCGAAAAGTTTGACTTAAAGTATATTAATTTCTGGATCATATTTTGAGACAAATCCTCAGCAATTTCAAACTCATAATCTATCAACAGTGAAGGATAGTGTGAATCCTTACCAACCAGTGGAGAGTCACATCTGGTAACAGAACACGGAATAGTTGAAAGAACTAAATCCAAGATAACTTGATTGCTATTATAAACTCCGTTAGACTAAAACATATTGAGAAAAGATATAGATTCTATCAAATACTGCGCAACAGGACACGAATAAGAATACGGAACAAAGATTGAATCAACATCGGGGTCTTTTTTCCATTGGATTGTTGGGATATTGGAATCTCCAATAAGACAAATATCCGTTTTGCCGTAATAGCTGATTCAACGTTCAGATATACTTTAAAAAAAGATGTTTTAAGTATATAAGGATGTGGAAGGCGGTATATACATATACTACACCCAGTAGCGGTGAGCATTTTTTCATGCGTTACCGATGAAAAACGAATACTGGTAAAAAAAAAACTTTCACCAGTATCATCCCAAACAAGAGTGGATGAATATCCTAGTGTCCGATCCACAGCAATTAAGACCCCACCTCCATCCCATTTACCACTCAACATGAAATCCCTATCCTTGCGGTAAACTGTATATTCGTTTTGAAAAAGTTCGCTGTCAAATATGCCACAATTTAGCCAAGCTTCCGTCAGAACAATTATATCATAACTATTTGCAAATAAGTTTGCTCTAAACTCCTCGATCTTAGTCTTCAAGCCCCGAAAATTCTGACAGAATACTTTAGTGTGGTTCACCTTGTAGTATGATATAAATATTCCTTAAATAGAATATAAAATTATTGTAGGGCCCTATACTCATAGCAGTTGTAATACTTAAAACAAACATATAAATTAAATCTCCACAAATGCATATTTCTCATAATAATAATAACATCATCAAGCAAACGAACACAGGAAACAATACAACAAATGTGGCCAACACGGAACAGACCAGATACTTTATTACTAAAATAATATTCGCAAAACATTCGCATATTTTTTTGCGAATGCGAATGCGAATGCGAATACTTTGAAATATGCGAATATTCGCGAATGCGAATGCGAATGCGAATATTCGTTACATCACTAGTAGAAACGCATTTTATCTATACCTTACTTTACTACTAATACAAATTAATTTTATCCGTTAATTATATTACATACAATATTATTTCTTAAGAAACCAATAGTAATAAAGTATTTTACGATCGCAGCTACATACCTACTAAGTAAGTGACTGTGTAAGTTGTATTAAAATTTATCTTATACTTAAACACCAACTAATCTTTTAGAAGTAAGGATAAGTTATATTTAAATAATTTATTGGTTGAAACAAATTGACTTCCAGAATAACCCCGGGATAATCTCACAACAGTGGCTGGCGGGCGGGCGCACACAGAATAAAGATTGAACACCTATCCATCATATAAATTTGACATGTTTATTTTACATAAAGGCAGCAGGTGCATCATTAATTATCATTTATATCCAATATCCACTTAGTTCTCTGCTTTAGCTGTAGGGTTCTGTTTAATATAACCAATATTACGACATAATTATACTTACTCACAATACCGAATATAAGGTAAGGTACTCTCCACATAAATATTTATCAGAGCGCTGCCGTCCTTAACATGTCCCCTCATTTGTCGAAGCTAAAATCGTTTACTTCAAGAGGAGGGTCCCGTATTATCTTGATGGGACATCCTCTATAAAGGAAAACTGTCTTTGTTCGCTATCTCTTTCACACCACTGCAATGTGTTTATATTGTCCCCTTCTAACAGCAATATATATTGTGTTAGGACATTTGTGTTTATATAGAAGTGTGTTTTTATGTTGTCTCATTCTGTCACCATAAAGTAATGTTTAGTTCATGTAGGCACTTCTCGCACAATAATTGATTATTTAGAAAATGGTAAGGGTTCTCCTTAATACTAAATAGGACTCTTGATAATTTATCTTTACTACGATGCTAAAATGGCGGGGAATGACTACCGTGAGGTATATTCTACAAGTTATACATAGGTATTTAGTGAATTTAGTTAATACTCGTAGATATAAATAATTTGTATCGTCACTAAACATGATATTTGAATCTTTAGGACGAGGTCTTTTAACTGCTATTAACTTGTGTAAAATCAATAATATTGAATTTATTATAAATAAAACACTTATTTATTATAGTATATCCACGGTGACTTTTTATTGGACACGTGCCGGCTTTCAAGAGCTTCCGCTCTCATCATCAGGCTGGCGAAAAGTTATAGCTTTTGATAATATAACTTTTCGCCAGCCTGATGATGAGAGCGGAAGCTCTTGAAAGCCGGCTCGCGTCCAATAAAAAGTCACCGTGGATATACTATAAATAAGTGTTTTATTTATTATTAATTCAACAAGAATTTCCACCAAGTACCGTCGGTTGAAAATATTAACTTTATCAATAATATTATCAATAGCTTCTAGAATTTTGCAGATATAACTACAAAATTGAATGTGTTTCTTCTCCCAACATTATTTTGTTCAATTCCTATAAATACTGTTTGTCTCTGTATCTTATTTCACTTTTTACTAATCGCCTGATGATGGAGTCGAGAGTCTCCAAATACTAGTACGCGAAGTTAATAAAAGTCATTTGGAAGTTAACTACATACTGTGTTTTTTTTTCAATTTTATCTTGAAATGGACTTCCAACAAGTACCTTCGGTCAATAACATCAAGATTTTGAATGTGTTTTATTTATTTAATACAGGAAATTTTGAATATAAATTCCTGAAATTAATCATTTGAACAAAAAAAAAATCATTGCTGGAGATACATTAATATTTTACTCTATTCTCAAAGGCCATCCACTCGTTTACGAGTGATTAGGGTAGGTAAGTTAATAGGGATGATATATTTTGACATCTTAAATTATCTATTAAAATGCATTCATGCATACCTATTGAATTATAAGTCGAATATCCTCAGTAGATCAGAATTGATAAACACAATACAGTATTACAAAGACATTTTACCGTCGGAAGAAGACTGATGAACATAGTGAGTCCATATCTAAATACTTGAATGAACTTTGTAAATCATAAATAGATATGGAGAGGAAGAGGGGGAGGTTTCAGAGTAGGTATATCTTAGTAATAATGATATTTATTAAATTAGATGATTGGTATACAGAGTAGGTAACGCTCTTGTTTTTGAGTCATAAGGTCCCGGGTACAAATACCGTCCAGAGCAAAATGAAGAATGATCTTTTTCAAATTTTATTGTCTTGGGTCTGGGTGTTACATATTTGTTGTGTGCATATTATATATGCGTATCCTTGCGTTAGTACACATAATACAAGATTTATATCTTAGTTTGAGACTAGCTCGATCTATGTAATTTTTCTACGTTATGTTTTTATGTTATTTGACTAATAATATTATATAGTATGTCATATGGAATGGTGTGTCATACATATATTATAAGTATAAATTTGGGTAAGTATATACCTACCTTATAATTTTATATGGGTATAATTATTATGATAATGAAATAGACAATACATTAGGTATATACATAGGTAGGTAGGTGCAAAGGTAGAGGGTCTTTATTCATTGCATAGGCATCTAATAAATGTGGTAGGGGTCTTTGGAGCGGAACACAGAACAATAGATGGGTGGGGCATACAAATAGACTACTAACACTCTACTTACTAGGTCTATCTTGTGTCTTCATGTACATAGGTACATTATATATTATTCATAATATGATACGTGATCTATTGTTTACACTTTAAACTCTTACTTTTCTTTTCATTCATATACATTATACCAATATATTATTATTGTCATCATCCTGTGAAAGAAATGTATGTATGTAATATAATTATGCGTTCCTGCCTTTATCAAGAATAATGCATTATCTAAGTATATTTTCCGTGGTAATTTATCAATATTAATTACCTACATATATGAATATGTGCTAAACGAAAGCTTTCAATCGCCAATGAATAGGCATATATTATCTACTTCTTGATGATGCTCAGTTGCTCACCCTGCAGAAACCATTAGTAAGAGACATGGGAGAAAAAGTGATCCTAAATTAGTTGGTTCTCAGAATGAACAAAGACGAACGTTAAAAAAGAATGCTGTTTCTATTGCCTTACAAGATAATTGATGGTTCAAAAACGTTCCTTCATAGAATAATACATATGACAACGAGATCGAATCATTGAGAACGCCGTGGAAAGAGGTTATTAAATTTGTTGTGAAGTGGATACGGGAGAGAACATCCTACAGAGTGATCGCCAACGTTGGAGGGATCTGAAATTACACTGAGAATAGAAAAAATATTTAAAAGCAAAATGGCTATATTTATTTACATTAAGGTAGATAATGACTGGTACTTTTTTTTTTTTTTTTTTTTTTTTTTTTTTTGATATATCTGGGTTTTGTTATAAACCCAAATACAACCTTATACACCTTTCACAGTAAGCTTAAAGCTTGTGTCGTGAAAGGGGAGTTTGCTGGCACCTGGGATCGAACCACCGACCCCTTGTTCACAAGGCCGAGACTCTACCTCCAGGCTACCGACGAACCTCATCTTACGTCTTCTTCTTCTACGTCTAATTTTATTTATTGCATTATGAAGTTTAGGACTTGTATACAAAACAGTGTTATAACACAACAGTCGTGGTTCTTTAAGTAAACAGTACACAACCATGGAGTAAAATTGACAACAATTTAGAAGTGCCGTAAAATGTCTAGGTACCCAATGTGTAAACAACGTTTTATGGGCCAGACACTTAAATGGAAATGGAAATTTGTAATGTACTGTGACTGAGGAGAATTATAATGTGGCGAGTTGAGAAGACGTCTAAAGCACTGGTTTTCATATAGTAGGTACAAGATACATAGATGTATCTACACTTACTAAATGTTATACAACTTGTGAAAATTAAACAAACATAAAATCTAAATGATTATCTTTAACATTGTTAATGGTTATTTGGAAAATTATTTCATTGCAGTAATAAATTTTCTTACTGCGTATCAATTGTCAAATATTTATTTCTAACACTGTGAAATCACTTTTTCTATAATCAGTCAACAATCAGGATTAAATAAATAATAAATTATTACACTCTTCAGTTGGGTGGTAACCTGTTTGTATGGGCTAGCTTTAGAAAAAAACACGATTTTTTTAGCGTTTTTCGGGATGCTTCAATGTAACTCCTAACAATTTTTAATAAATAAATAAATAAATGTAGATACCTATCTTGTTTTGCAAAAATATCCTACTGTTGATCAGTCACCATTTTTTATAATAACATTTAAAAAAAATTGTTACATTGTCAAGTAAGAAAATTTTAAAACAAAGAATCTGAATATCGGTAAATGAAAAATAAACGAACGTTTAATCGTACTGATCTTTTTTTTAATTATTAAAATAAAAACTTTTGGTTTTATTTATCAATATATTTGCACTGAAATTAAGTATGAAATGAAAGAAAGAGGTAGGTACTTTTTACGTAACAACGTAAATAACAACGTAAATAAATTAGTAAACTTAAAATGACAGCCCTGAAAATGTAATTCACGAGAATAATGTGTGAAAGTGTAGCTGTAATCATAAAAGTGGCCAAACTAATTCAAAACATCGTATTTCTTTTTTCATTTTCATTCTAACCCCCTCGTAAATTTCTCACAAAAGCTCCTCTATACATTGAACAAATTGAATGGGTTGTGACATGAAAAGAAAAACCGAAATTTTCCGCTCATTTCGAGAAATTGTTGAAAATTGTTTTGTTGTAAATAATAGTGTGGAAGGCGGTCGAAGTTTTTGATAACTTTTAGTTTTATGTGAATATCTCACACGATGGAAAAATTGTTTATCAATATTTTTATTCGTTTTTGTATTGAAATATTGCATACAAACATTCCATATACATACTAACATGTAATATACAATTTTTTTTTCATAGAATAAATACCTAAGTATAACTAAAAATAAAATAAAAATGTCAGTAGACAATCACTATAGCTTTCTATTTCATTACTATCGATCATAAATTAAAATTATGATTGTGCATTTGAATTAAATGGGTAGGTACATATTTAGCTAATTTCAGATGAAAATTATGTCAAATGAATGCATTAGTATTATATTATATTCAATAGTAGGTAGTATATTTATTTTCGAAAAATTATTTCAAAAATGCATGCACCAATAGATGAAATAATAGAATATTATGCTTTTACCCAGTTGTAATTTAGAGGATATCAGTTAAAAATAAATAAATAATTATTAATTTATATGGAATCGCTAAAGATATGCGCAAGTTATAAGTACATATATTCACATATTATACCTACCTAATATTTTAGTCATATAATTGTTTAAAGAAAGTCACAAGGAATATTTGCAGATGAAAATCCATGTTATACTATATATATAATTTACCTCCTAACTGTTCAACATTTTAATAGATTATAAACATACCACTTCACACACTACTAAAGACTAAAGAGTAGGTACTATTATAATAAGTGATACAGTCTGTTCTCTACTACATCTTTATGTAAAGTAATATTAAATTAATATTATACTCTCGCGACATTTTATCTCTCATAAATATTTCAATCACCAAAGCATTTGTTACACCACTGTAATATTATACTGAAAATAAATTGCTCTACTCTATGAAAATTCTTGAAAAGTGTTGGGTGTTTTCATACACATAAATTATTTTTCTGGTTTAACTAAGCAGTTGTTTAACGTGAAATACTTTTTGTTGTTTGATTCTGAAAAAAATACGTGAAAAATATTTCGGATCACATAATATCGTCTTGTTTTTACATATTTACTATTCATTTTTCATTTTAAAGCACAAGAACACATCACTTTTTATATCTAGGTTGTAGATTTTAACTCAATGCTTTCTGTACATGTCTATCTTTTTCGAAATTTAAATATTTGTGCCATGGTTACATTTTCTATGGAGGGGATGTTTACTTTTGAGTAACTAACTGGGAGAATATTATTCAGAAATTGAATAATTAAAAACGTTTGTTGTATTTTTGGAATACCCAACAAAGAATTCTTCGACTTTTCTTTTTTTGAGTGATCTGTAAAAGACATTTAACATCGAATTTAACGACGAAGTTTGCCACCCTTCATGAATGCCTTTGGCATGGAGGGGACAGCTTGCGTGTTTACTGCATGCGGCTGGTCTGCTGGCTATCCTGCTTGTGGGATATGTCGTGATGGGATATTAGTAGTTATATTTTAAAATATTCCTTTAATAAGGGTTTGTGAATGTTTTGATATTTAAAAAAATATTACACAACATGAAGATGAATAATTTTATGGATAAAACAATTTAGCTCTTGACAGAAATAGTGATAATTAATAATTGCTTCAAAATAAATATTGTGAAACTACCCACCTAATTTACGAGGAGTCAATGCAATAAGAATATTTAATAGTGACTAACACAGATGTATGGGAATATGTGAAAGTTGGTATTTTGATGATTCTCTAATACCTAATTTAATATAAGTACAACATCTATCTCTTTATTATATTGTATCTATACGTAACGCGAAATCCCAGTGATATATTCATAATATTATTATCTTCACTAATCGCGACTGCTGTCAACTTCAGAAAGAAGCGCTTTAAATCCATTTAACACTTAGTAAAAATCGTATTAATTTTATTATGTACCTACAGCTTCACATCTTAATTATTATATTTCACTCCATGAAATTGTTTGAAATGGATGCCGAAAAATTTTCAGCTCATAATATAAAATTATATATTACGATTATATTTTTGTTTCTCTTTTAAGAAAAGTGCTGAAGCATTAATTGTAGTCCATTAACCTGAAAAGATTTTTCACTCGAATATGTTTTTGATTGTGATTTTATTTGAGTTTTCTTATTCTTGTTTTTTTTTATTTATTCTCAATTCATGGTATGAGCCTTTCACATGTTTATTTTGTACTTAATTTTTATAATGTTTACAAACAGCATTGCAAATTTAAATAAATGTCAATTTTAGTATTTTACTATTGCTGGGATACATATATTATTCAAATATTATAGAAATATATACAACAATTAATTAATAGCTACATACAAACATGATTAGTAGGTACACCATAAATCTTGAAGCGACAATCAATGTTTACATAGGTACCGAGTGCATAGAGATATTCTTTATTTTTCCAAAATAAATAAACTGCAAATGCGATATAACAGGAAAATTTTATCATTAGATGTTTTAGTGGTTCCGTTATTTGTCTATTAGGTGTTGAACTTTAAATAAAATAATGTGTTCTACATATATAAAAGAATCGTTGGAATTACATTAACAATATGTTTCCAATCTAAATATTTCAATCACATAACATTTATAATATATGTGACAAATTTATGAACGCATTTATTACGTATTTCTCATATACATTCCGTCTTAAAATAACAATGAAGAAAACAATGCACAATTTGTATTGGAATCATTTTAAAATTATACGATTCAGTGACAGGGTGACATCCAAAATGCAACAAAAGCAATAAACTTAATAATTTTCTATTCTACACACCCGGTATTCGTAGTTATATTACATTCTTACATAATATAATGTAATGGTAATTCATTGTTTGTCAAGCAGAAAATTACACATTTATAAAGCGCCGCGACGCATTCTGAGCATATCACGTCCCGACGCACATCATGGACCGTCACTTTATCAAAATACTGTCACGTTGTTACTCAATGAAATGAGCAATTTTCTATTTAGGTATTTAATTCACGTGAGTACATATTTATATCTATGATTAACATTTCTTAATTGAACAATCACGATAAACAGAACAAGTAGTTGGCACCCACTTAAGTTCATATTGGAAAAGTAAATATGATTAATTTTCCCAATTACTCCACTGCTTAGTATGGCGTGATGTAGCATTCATTATAAAATTAAAAAAAAAATGACCTGAAATAGTAAAAAATGGGTATTAGCAAAATCAAAGATAGATGTTACTTCATTGGTATAATACTGCACTTGTGGGAGTAAGTAGGAGTTAACGACTATCTGGGTGTGAGGTGGGTCTCTCTTGAATGCATTGGTGTAAAACCTTCAGGCTGTCAACTATGGCACCATCTGTGTAGACAAGTTTTGTTCAGTGTAGAATTTTGGATAAATAGAAATCCCCAGACTTCTGCGGTATCTGGGTGGATGCTGAGTCTCCTTCAATGCACTGTATAATATTAATTAAATTAGAAGAGGTTTATATCTGTCTAATAGAGAATCGGGGAAGACAAAAATTAGAAAAGAATCAAGCTAATTTCAGTTAAAGACTATATTTTTCTAGACGATATTCTCGATTATTTTTTTGTAAAGGTATGTCTGTCTTTTAACCTCCTAACACATCAAAAAAACTTAAGCGATACATTTACATAACTAATTGGTTGTTTTTTCTTGTGATTTGAATAAACAAACTATAAAGAATAAAACTAATATTTGGGCGCTTTCCATTCACCGCATCATAATAAATATTTGAGTCTACATAATATTTGTATTTTCCATTCTTCATAATAATAATCTGTTGTATGGGAGACTTTTGTGTTGGTCTGTTCCTCTTACCAAAACACAGTATTATTTACAACATAAATTTAAATCGACAAACAACTTCATTTAAATAACAATACGGTAGCTGTTTTCAATACAATAACAAAAAATAATAAAAATACAAAATGTTTATTTTCAAAAGATGAACCTATAGAAGTATAGACATACATTGTTTAAAATAAAAAGTAGATATAACAAAATTGATTCAGTTAACACTTATATTATCCATCCGGTTGAAGCTTTTGACGGCGTCAAATCGTGTAAAATGGTTGAGTGATTTAATTAAACCTAACAATGATATATTTTCTTTAGCCCCTATTATATTGTGTCATAGCGAACACTTGTTAATTTACTCATCCTCTCGATACAACGCCCTTTTCTTCTGCTAGAATAGATATGGACGAACATAGGATCACATTGTATTTCTTTTTAAATAAACTACTACTTAGTCTATCTATCTTTTATACAGACAGTAAAAATAGTCCATACAATACCGAAATTAATTGGTTCTATATTATTATTATTAAGTGGGAAAATCTTGAATTAGTTAATGGCTTTTATAGGAGTTTTTTGAATTAAACGATCCATATCAAAACGTATCTAGGTTACATTTTGAAGACATTTTTCATAAGGTTTTTAGAGATCCTGGAAGCAGAAACAAACATGGATCTCTAGGGAAAGTACTTAGGTGGAATGGGCTTGGACCCAACAAGGAGAGGATGAATAATTATTGAAAAAGAAGGTAAAAGTCTATATTATAAATTACTAGCTAACCGTTAAGTCTCGACAATTTGATATAAATAAGCTTCTATACCTACTAAGTATTAACCAATTTAAATAAATTCATTAATTGTATGTAAAAAGTATAAAAAATTACGCCATTTGTAGGTTTTTTTTTCGAATTTAGACAAGTAATTTTCATATAACTTTGTCTACTTACATAATTTTAATTATCCCTTCCACCTAATAATTATTCCAGGTTAATTATCATTGTTTTTAATTTTGGGCTCGGTTCAAAAAATACTTTTACATAATTAGCTAATTTTTTAAAACACGTTCTTTGTTCATTAATTTTCCCTGTTAATTAATCATACTCCTTCCCCACCAAAGGGTTGTTACCCAAAGGGTGAAGTTCTAAATCATTACAAATTTTGATTAACATAAGCTGTTCTGACCGATGACGAGACGGGTGTTTTAATAACCTTATTGTATTTATTTTTATTTATTCTCGTTTTAACTCGTTCATTCATACCACCATGTAAATACAGGGGCAGTGAATACAATAAAATAATAATAAAATCAAATGTTTTTCTTCTAAATATTGACCGGTCCCCAAATTACATACAGTTGTAATCTATACTTTTTTGGATAGGAAAAACAAATTGCAAAGATCAAATTCATCATAGGTATTTAAATTATATTTTTTGTGAAATAATACTATGTTCACTTTGTTTTTGTTTTCTATTGTATCATTTAATTTAGTTTTGTATACCGTAATGTATATCTGCAGTTTATATAAGGTAGACCATCCACCCCTTTTTTTTTTTTTGGCATAGAGAGGACAGTTTGCATGTTTAATTTATCAGGCTAGTTTGCTGGCTCTCCCACTTATAGAATATGCCACTGTGTTTGGTACCTATATACTAATGATGTGAAAAAAATATTAATATTAAATAAAGTTTTCATGTGTATAAAAAGGAAATGCAGCATTTTTAAATAGTTTGTAAATGCTTATTTTGATTGGATTTGAAGTGTATATTATTTGTTTGGTTTTATAATATTTTTTTTCTAAACTGCATAAGCCCATTCGTTAACATGTAGTTTAAAGTAAATTGAGTAGGAAATAAAAAATAATACTGTCAAATTAGATATCAAAACAGCCCTGTAATTCTGGCATGTGTCCACCAGTTAATTATGATAGAAAAATAAAATTAATATGAATAAAAAAATACCATTCAATAATGAAGAAACGAGATAAATTAGTTTTTTCTACAATGATGTATTAGGATAACATAACAACGGTAAGTGAAAATGGTTGAGAGAGGGACTAAAGAAGGTAGGTTATTAGTTATGTACCTACCTGGTTGGATGACAAACAGTAGAAGCTTTTCTGTCAAGTCATGATGGTTATTCAGCCGAGGTTATAGTTACCAATCCACCTACCTTTTATTATTACTTAGGTATATAGACTTTATTTTAATTACTTTCCATCGTGATACCCTTATTGTTATTATCATTGATTTAAAGTACTTGAAATTACCTAAATAATGCAATGATCACGATGAAAATCAGATTAATGCCTACTGGTATTTATTATTCATAAACCCGTCACATATGATAATAATTATTAAATGATTGTAATAAACAATATGGTAGTAATTAGAAAATGAGTTCGTCGGTAGCCTGGAGGTGGAGTCGCGGCCTTGTGAACACGGGGTCCGGGGTTCGATCCCAGGTGCCGGCAAACTTCCCTTTCACGACACAAGCTTTTAGCTTACTGTGAAAGGTGTATAAGGTTGTATTTGGGTTCATAAGAAAACCCAGATATATCAACAAAAAAAAAATACTTACTTAAGTTTTTTTGTTGGCTTCATTGCCATTTTAAATAATAGTATGTATGTGTAAAATATCAAAGAAACATGTAGGTACCATAGATATATCAGTTTTATTGTTTTGTAGGTAGTTACCTAATGGAAAACTTATTGAAAAATGCATTGGTGGGATAAATAATTCAGAAAGTAAATAAATTTGAAGAAAAGTACCTAAAACTAAAACTTATAATTACAAAAATACAGAGATAATTTATTTGAGGCAATTTAATAAGTTACCTATTACCTACTCGTTTTATGAGGGAACACTAAGAAAGTTATAAAATAAGCTATGAAATAGAGTGAAGTTTTCTGGAAGCAATATTCTGTACAAAATAATAGTAGGTATAGGTATATTGAATTGCCCTAGAACAGGTCTCACCTAGTTGGGTGATCCACTATATTGTATAAAAATAATTGTATTTTATGTGATGACAAAGAAGAAGGTCTACGTAACATGTATCCTCCCATTGACAACATATGGACTA